>OU015757.1:52721593-52751433 GCA_907169655.1 Acomys percivali
CTCTCTCTCTCTCTCTCTCTCTCTCTCTCTCTCTCTCTCTCTCTCTCCTTGTGCCTCATATCTGCAGTTTATGATATGAACTCCACCTCACTTCAGGTGTTCCTGCTACCATGCCTTTGCTCTACCACCGTGGATCCTAACACTATAAAACCAAGCTTTATTTAAAACTTTCTTCTATAATTTGCCTTGATCGTGGTGTTTTGTCACAGCAATAGAAAAGTAACCAAGACAAAGAGCAAATTAATAGATAGGCATAGCAGGAGGAGCACAAACCAAAGGCCTAGAAAGTATAATCAAGTTTCCCTTATGTAGAGAAAGAAATGTCCCAGAGATGATCCATTTGAAACATCAGCAACAAAAGACCAGAAAAGAAAAAATACAGAAATATAAAATGAAAACTATATAATGTGATATATATTTATGCTACATTATATATTTTACATTATAGTTCAAAAAAGGATATAAAAAGCTGCAAGAAAGAAGACTCAAATCACATACAAAGGAAAACCATCAGGAGAACAGCAGATTTAGACACAGAAGGAGGACAACAAGAATGGGGAATGGTATATTTTTAGCTCTATAAGACAGTCATTTCCAACCCAGGTTCCTACATACAATTCAATAATAACTCTAAATGTTAATGACCTCATGTCTCCAACTTAAAATGACAGATTAGTTGACTGGAATCAAAGCACAATACCTACATATTTTATTTCCTGTAAGAAATAGATATTATGGAAGAAGGCTGGAAAATTGGCATTTGCAAGAAAACAGAATAAAAAAGGGAAAGTATAGCTATATTAATATTTGGCAAATTGTATGTCAAGTTAAAGTTTCACATTGGTTATGGGGACACTAAGTCTGTCATGATGATATAACAATTCTAAACATATACCTACTCATCATCAACATACCCATTAGGACATTCAATTTCATAAACAAAACAAAAACAACACCTCCCAAAACTACTTGCTATAGTGCCACAGATTAATATCACCACATTGGCATGGGCATCTTCAGTACTCCATTGCTATTGCGTCATAGCCACAATGCTAGGGGTTCACACTCAGTCTCCGTAACAAGAATGGAGAAGATAATAATGCTTAGCTTTGTTTTGGGAATATAAATAATCTCAGCAATAGTAACATGTTAAAAGTAACATAGAGCAGTAAGCCAGGAGAGGCTGATCATATGGTCCTTGAAGCTTCCCTATTATCCCAGCTGGGAGAAGAAATAAATATAATTACCAATTGCCAGAAGAAAAAAGAGTAGTTCTGTTTCTTACATAAAAGACAAAATAGAAAAGGAGATAAGCAAATATAATTCACACTACACTGAAACAACATTCTCAGGTAAAATATGGCATTGTGTTGACTCTAGAGCCTAGACATGATTTAGAGAGAGACAATGAGAAACCAAAACAAAACAAAATGGAAAACTAGCCATGAGGCTGTCACAGTTAACACAACTGCAGGACTGCTAGAATAATCTAACATCTGTGAAAACTTTGCACATTTGGAGATAATTAATGCATTCTCATGGGACTAGATTCATTTCCTTGTGAAGTGTGGTTTATACCACAGTCAGTGTTTTTATCAACTCTAGGCATTTTCTAGCCTCATCTGGGAAATTGCAATATATATTTGTGCCACTAGATGGTAATATATAACTTTGAAAGTAGATGTCTCCTCGCCTTTAATATATCCAATAAAACTCAGGTATCCAGTTGCCCCACCAACACCCACAAAGGTGGATATCAGCTGCCAACTAGAAAAGGTATTTGCACTTAAAGTACATTCCTAAATACTCATTTTTAAATTAGAGTCTGGAAAGAATAGAGGAAATCTAATTCCATCACATATATGCTAGCCATTGCACATTTTATACTAAAAACAAATAAAACAAAGGCAGCTATCTAATGTCAACAATGCTAAACTAATTGCAACACATAAATGCTATTTGAAAAGAAAAAATAAAAGACTTGGGTATTAAAGACATTTCAGTAATATGCAAAAAACTTAATAATATTATAATCAGAAATACACCAATATACAGCTAAAGTTGGTGGTGATGTGTGTGTGCGTGTACTTGTGTAAGCTAGTACCTTGCTATGTGCCCCACACAGCCCTCAAATTTACAGTATTCTTGACTCCACTTCCTGAGTGCTGAGATTAAAGAGATACTTTATGCTCACGTGAAATTGACAATAATTTGTTAATAATAAATTGACAAAATTGCCAGGCAAAAATGACAATTCTGTGTATACTAGCTAAGCTAATTACTTTTATCATTGCTGAGGCAGAATACCCCCGACAACAGCAGCTAAATGAAGGAGGGCTTATTTGGCTCTTACTTGCCACTATGGTGGCAGAAGCCTAAATGAGAGGGAGGGCCAGGAGTCAGAGTCCTCTTCAGTAACTTCCAGACAATCTTTCTGGCTTTCTGACCCTCTTTCTGAACTCGCCTGAGTGGTTTGGAGAGACTGCATTTCCACAGCCGTCCCATCTTGGCTCTATGAAAAAGGAGACACAGTAAAGTGTCCCTAGGAAGCTGGAGAGAGAGGCTCCATGAGGACAAGCTCAGACCCTCCAGAAAGCCATTCTCCTTTGTTAACATTTCCCAGATTCACAAGGAGTTTTTGCTTTCTTCAACAGGATCTTTATAATGTTTTAATAATTTTTTTCATATGGAAACAGAATATAAAAATACTATTGGTTTTGTTTGTGAAGATAAGGTAGTCTGTTGATGGATGGCCCACCATATTCCTTCTTAAAATATGTTAATTTGAATAAGAAAATGCTTTTTTACCCTTTTCTTATTCAAACAAAACAATTTTCTTTTTTTTCCTGTATTTTTTTTATTTAATTAATTTATTCTTGTTAAATCTCAATGGTTATCCCATCCCTTGTATCCTCCCATTTCTCCCTCCCTCCATTTTCCCCTTATTCCCCTCCCCTATGACTGTTCCTGAGGGGGATTACCTCCCCCTGTATATGCTCATAGGGTATCAAGTCTCTTCTCGGTGACCTACTGTCCTTCCATTAAGTGCCACCAGGTCTCCCCCTCCAGGGGACATGGTCAAATGTGAGGCCCCAGAGTACGTGAGAAAGTCATATCCCACTCTCCACTCAACTGTGGAGAATATCCTGGCCATTGGCCAGATCTGGGTAGAGGTTTGAAGTTTATGGCCTATATTGTCCTTGGCTGGTGCCTTAGTTTGAGAGGGACCCCTTGGCCCAAATCTGCCTATCATAATGTTCTACTTGAGGGTTTCTAGGACCCACTGGATCCTTCTACTTTGCTATTCTCCCACGGTTCTCTCATCTAGAGTCCCAATAGGGTGCCCTCCCCTCTGTCCCAGTTTCCTGGTAAGTGAAGGCTTTTGTGGGACATGCCCATTGGGCTAGTATGCAGATATAAGTGAGTAGGTACCATTTGAGTCTTTCTGCTTCTGGGTTAACTCACTCATTATGATCATTTCTAGCTCAATCCATTTATCCACAAATTTCGGGAATTCCTTGTTTTTAATAGCTGAGTAGTATTCCATAGTGTATATGTACCACAGTTTCTTTATCCATTCTTCTACTGAGGGACAGTTAGGCTGTTTCCATGATCTGGCTATTATGAATAAGGCTGCTATGAACATGGTTGAGCAAATTTTCTTGTTGTGTGCTGGAGCATCTTCTGGGTATAATCCAAGGAGTGGAATAGCTGGGTCTTGAGGAAGCCCTATTCCCAGTTTTCTGAGATAGCACCAGATAGATTTCCAAAGTGGTTGTACTAGTTTCCATTCCCATCAGCAATGAAGGAGTGTTCCTCTCTCTCCACATCCTCACCAGCATGTGGTGTCGCTTGAGATTTTGATCTTAGCCATTCTGATGGGTGTAAGATGGAATCTCAGAGTTGTTTTGATTTGCATTTCCCTGATGACTAAAGAGGTTGAGCATTTCTTTAAGTGTTTCTCAGCCATTTGATATTCCTCTGCTGAGAATTCTACGTGTAGGCTTTTTGTTGTTTCTGTTGTTGTTGAAGTGCAGCCTAAGAGCATGGTGATCTGATAGGATACAAGGTATTATTTCAATCCTCTTGTATCTGTTGAGGCCTGCTTTGTGACCTACGATGTGATCAATTTTGGAGAAGGTTCCATGGGGTGCAGAGAAGAAGGTATATTCTTTCTTGTTTGGGTGAAAGGTTCTATAGATATCTGTTAGATTCATTTGGCATTGGTTAATGATGTTATTTCTCGGCTTAGTTTCTGTTTCAATGACTTATCCTTCAGTGAGAGTGGGGTGACTATTATTGTGTGGTGATTGATGTGTGGTTTGAGTTTTTTTAGAAGATCTTTTACAAATGTGGGTGCCCTTGTATTGGGAGCATAGATGTTCAGAATTGTAATGTCATCTTGGTTGACTTTACCTTTGATGAGTATGAAGTGTCCTTCTGTATCCCTTTTGATTAATTTTGGTTGAAAGTCTATTCTGTTTGATATTAAAATGGCTACGCCTGCTTGCTTCTTGTGACCATTTGCTTGGAATATTTTTTTCCAACCTTTTACCCTGAGATAGTGCCTATCGTTATGGGTGAGATGTGTTTCTTGAATGCAGAAGAATGTTGGATCTTGTTTATGCACACATTCAGTTAGTCTGTGTCTTTTTATTGGAGAATTGAGACCATTGATGTTGAGAGATATTAACGACCAGTGACTGTTAAGAGTCTTAATTTTGATATTGTTTCCAATCGAGTGTTTGTGTAGTTGTGTTTTTGCCATGGTATAGTTACCTATTTCCTGAGTAGTTTTGGTTGTAGCTTGACCCTTTGGGATGGAGTTTTCCTTCTAGTACCTTCTGTAAAGCTGGATTTGTGGATAGGTACTGTTTAAATTTGTTTTTGTCATGGATCATTTTGTTTTCTCCCTCAATGGTTATTGATAGTTTTGCTGGGTAAAGTAGTCTGGCCTGGCATCAGTGGTCTTTTAGGGTTTGCAGGATCTCTGTCCAGGCTCTTCTGGCTTTTATGGTCTCTGCTGAGAAGTCGGGTGTAATTCTGATAGGTTTGCCATTGAATGTTATTTGGCCCTTTTCCCTTGCAGCTTTTAATATTTTTTCTTTGTTCTGTATGTTTTGTGTTTTGATTATTATGTGACGGGCAGTTTTCCTTTTCTGGTCAATTCTATTTGGTGTTCTGTAGGCCTCTTGTATGTTTACAGGCATCTCTTTCTTTAGATTGGGGAAATTTTCTTCTATGATTTTGTTGAGAATAGTTTCTGGGCCTTGGAGTTTGATGTCTTCTCTTTCTTCAATGCCTATTATCCTCAGATTTCTTCTTTTCATGGTGTCCTGAATTTCTTGGATGTTTTGTGTCAGGAGTTTTCCAGATTTGGCATTTTCTTTAATGGTTGCTTCAAGATCTATGATTGTATCTTCTAGACCTGAGATTCGTTCTTCCGTCTCTTGGATTCTGTTAGAAAAGCTCACCTCTGTGTTGCTCGCCTTCTTCTCTGAGGTCTCACGTTCTCGTTTTTCTTCTGTCTGTGTGTTTATCATTGAATCCATTTTCGTCTTCAGATCTTGAACTGATTTTTTTATTTCTTTCACATGATTTTTTGTATATTCGTGAGTTTCTTCCATTGCCTCTTTCTAGGTCTTCAGAGCTTGAACCATTTTATTTATTTCTTTCATAAGGTTGTTTGCATTTTCCTGAAATTTTTCCAGTTCCACTCTATGTGCTTCTTTTATGTCTCTCACCTGTTTGGCTGCGTCTTCCTGTGTTTGATTACGAATTTTATTTGTTTCCTCCATTAATATGCTCATTATTAAGGATTTGAGGTCATTTTCTTGTATTTCTGTTGTATTTGAGTTCTCTGGGTTGTTTTCTTTGGGATAGCTGGAAACTGGAGACGCCATGTTGTTTTAGGTTTTTTTGCGTATGCTTTTACGCTGTCCTTTATACATCTTGCTGGCTTTGTTTTTGTTGGGTAGCTTCCCGAGTTGGATGGAGGGAGTCTGATGATAGATTCACTTGTTTTCTCACGATTTCCGTAGGCTGGAAGCTCTGATGCTTCACTGGTGTGGATGGTAGGAATTTAGCCCTGTCGTTTTGGATTCTCACAGCCAGTGATCCTCACCTCCCCTGTGTTGTGGGTCCTGCAATCGTTCTGGGTCTCTGAATAAGTGTTGGGTCAGGCCAAGGTATCCACAGCCTTCTGGGTTTCCAGTCAAGTCCAGCCCAAACCACCCGCCGAGCTCAGCTAGAATCTCAGGGCCTGAACCGTCTGCCGAGCTCAGCTAGGAATTCTGGGCTCAAAATGCACACAGGGTCCAGCCAGAATTTTTGGGCTGGGACTGCGTACCAAGCTCAGCTAGGGGCTTTTGGCCAAAGTGCGTGCTGTGGTCAGTTATTGACTCAGGCCTGAACCGTCTGCCCAGCTCAGCCAGGAATTCTGGATTCAAACTGCACACTGTGTCCAACCAGAGTCTTAGAGCCGGGACTGTGCCAAAAGCTCTACCAGAGTCTCTGTGTCCAATCTGTCTGCCAAGCATGGTTAGGGACTCTGGCGCTAAACTGCACGCGGAGCTCCATCCGAGTCTCCGGGGCGGAATTGTGCACCGAGCTCAGCCAGGGACTATGGACCCACACTGCACGCTGAATTCAGCCCGGGACTCCAGGCCTATACTGCATGGATAGTCCAGCCAGAGTCTTGGGGCCGCCAAGCCTGTGTGCACAGCTCAGCTAGAATCTCTGGGCGTAATCTGCCCGGCAAGTCCAGCTAGGGCCTCTGGGATGAACCTGAGTGCTGACCTCAGCCTGCGTCAGGGCCCTAGAACTGCCCGCTGAGCTGAGATAGTGTCTTGGGCAGAACTGCTCGTTGATGTGAGCTAGTGCCTCCAGTGGAAGTGAGCTCTCCGCCCTGCCTGCATCACAGCAGGAGAGCTGCAGCTGTGCTGACCTGGCGCCTTCGATGGACCTGAGCGCTCCGCGCAGCCTGCGTCACAGCAGTTGAACTGCGGCTGCGCTGAGCTGGTGCCTAGGGTGGACCTGAGCGCTCCACCCAGCCTGCGTCACAGCAGGGGAGCTGCCGCTTCGCTAAGCTGTTGCCTTGGGCAGAATTGCTTACTGCGCTGAGCTAGCGTCTCCACAGCACTGCGCACTGAGCTGTACCAGGGACTCTGGGCCTGAACTGTCCACCGAGTCCAGTTTGTGTCACAAGGCACCACGCTACCCAATTCCTGTCCAGAGGCCCCTCTCCCGCAGCAACTCCCACCAGCCACCACACTAACCGACTCCACCGGAAGGCTCTGAGCTGCAAACTTCCCAAAACAATTTTCTTACTTAAAAAAAAAAATGCCATTTGGCTCTTTTATAATTTTAGCTCCATCAGGATAATTCTCCTCTATCACATCCACCTAGCCATCAGCATAGCCAAGTAACTACTCCAACAGTAGTGAATACTTAGCAGTAACCCAGACGGCGGTAACACAGATTTTCTAGGAAAACAAAGATACGAAATGAGAAACCCATAGGAAGCCATGATGAACAGCTTTGCTTCAGGATGGACACAAAGGCACTGCTCTTTTGGGCCACACTACTAGTAATAAACCATCCCGTGAGCTTCATTATGACTCAGTCTAACTTCAGAAAGTAGAGCATAACTGTTGTAAAACATAACCTCTGTAGGACTGAAACCAGATCTTCTACAAAGAGAAAGCTAATCTGTGTCCTCTCAATCCATTCCCTGAGTAGGCAAATAGTGTGGTGTACTCACTGTTCACAATGTCACCTTGAAGTCCCAGAATCTGAGGAGTTGGCATGGTGAGGATGACAAGGTCAAACTGCTCAGGGGAGCCTATGTCCCTGGAGACCTCCCACTTGTTATCTCTCAGGTCGATCTGTGTCACACGCTGTTTGAGGAGGACTTCTGCACCTGCTCCAAAGGCAAAATAAGGTTCATGCTATCAGGATTTTCCAGGAAAATGAGGAAGAAATGAATAGTCAGATGGTATCCATTCAGGTGACCAATCACTCCTCGGCCTTATCGTCTGTAGTCACATCTCTCTTTACTCTCTTATTCGGTAGCAACTCATCCATCTATCACTTGTACTGAGGATCTTCAACTAATTATGTTATGAAGGAAACAATTATAAAATTCTACTCTGATTTTATTTATTTATTTATTTATTTTTATTTTTTTATTTTTTTTAGAGACAGGGTTTCTCTGTGCAGCTCTGGCTGTCCTGAATCACTCTGTAGACCAGGCTGGCCTCAAATTCAGAGATTAGTCTGCCTCTGCCTCCCAAGTTCTGGGTTCAAAAGTATGTGCCATCACCACCCCCTCTTAGACAATCTTAAAACACGTCTGTTGGGCACATTAAGCATCAGAACTAAGAGAATCACTGACTACCTTTCCATCTTTCATCTTTTCTTAGAATATATCCCCAAATTATTATAATGATTTTTCTAATTTTCTCATGTTATATTCCTTTCAATTTTAGAGGTTAACTTTACAGCCATGAATACTTTTAATGAACACTTTGCTATTATGTAGAACATATGTCATGGTTAACACTGATTGTCAACTTGATAGAATCTTGAATTACAGAAGTTGTGAGATTCTGGGCATGTTTGAGGAATTACCTAGGTGAGAGATGACTACCCTTAATGTGGCTGACACCATTCCCTAGTCTGGGATGACAAACATATGAACAGGAGGATGCTAGTTCAACACCAGCATTTACTATCTCTGCGTCCTGACTACAGATGCAGCCTGCCCAGCTGCACAGTCTTCTGCTGCCAGGACTTCCCCACCATGATGGACTGCACTTCTGAACAGTAAGCCCAAGAAGCCCAGTCCTGCTTAAGCTGCTTTGCCAGGGCATTTTTACACAGAGTAAGTAAGATAGCTTATAACACACAAGTTACAGTGCCTGAAACATATACGTTTTGGGTTATTATTTGTTTAAGAGAATAAGTAACACACCATTAACTAAACAAAATTCTGGTTAGATAATTAATTCTTAGTACACTGGTATCTCAAACTTCAAAATCTGTGAAGACTTTGATTTAGAAGCATATTTGGGGCTGGGAAGACAGCTCAGCATGAGGACAGGGGTTTCGATCCCCTGAATCCAGATAAATGCAGTATGGGAATGGTATCCTGCCTGTAATTTCAGTCCTCAGAAGGCAGAGACAGGAAATCCCAGGGAAAAGCTGATCAACCAGACTAACTGTATGCCAATCCATACATTCTGGGTTCAATTGAAAGACACTGCCCCAATCAATATGTAGTGAGTGGTTGAGGAAGAATCCTAATGTCAATCTTAACACATGCTAATATGTACATGGGCATTCCCTACATATACCACTCACCTGCAAACATAAAGATATACACATATGTATATCATACACATACATCAGGAAAAATACTTTTACCCAGTCTTCTATATGGGGAGAAGTGGAAGCACAGTTAAAGTCAGTGTTTATCATCACTGAGGATACTTCCTGTTCCTGGTCACTAAAACTCCAGGCTAAGTCCAGCTTCTCCCATTCCACATTAGCCCCACCTCAATCTGGTCTTTCCTGTCTATGATGCCCATCACCATCACTGCCTTTGACATCAATTCAAACTATCTTAATGCCTTGGCTGTGTCTTATGTACTCGCTACTACTTTTCCATCTCCATGCTAGGCATCCAATTCCAAATACCTCATGTATTTCATTGTCCTGTGCAGAATGTTAGAGGGGGCATGGTGCTAACTAGATCAAGGCGTCGATCTCTGCTTGAAGCAGTGAACATCATTCTGTGTAAACATGAAGGCAAAGGGGTGTCGACAGTGCACTAAGATGCCTGAGACCCTTCCAAGGCCTCTGCTTTGCGAAGGTGCAAGTAGTTTTCACTTTTAATCCAGAGCCACCATTTCTTTTAGCCCAACAGAGCAATTGTGCTTAATTTTCTTACTTATTTGAAATGTCTTTCTCTGCTTACCGTAATTACTCCAGTCTATTCCAATCCTAATTAAGCAATTTAATTCTAGTCTAATTTGATTCTGACTCTATTTTGCTTACATTTCCCCCTAAATACAATCATTTGAAAAGAGAACTGTTACTGTTGGCTGTGTGTGTGTGTGTGTGTGTGTGCACGCGTACACAAGTGGGAGGGAGGAAGAGAGGGAAGAAGGGAGGAAGAGAGAAAGAGAGAGAGATAGAGATTAAAGGGGTTTTAAAATCCACTAGCCTATAAAGTTCTCCCTGCTTCGGCTGACGCTCTTGAACATCAGTTTTGATGGTTTCAAGGTGTTCTGTAAGTTCCACATCAAAGTGTTGTACATGCGGACTCCAGGCGAGTAGCACCAGCAAAAAAACATGCACTTTCCAGGCTCCAGGCAAGTCTCAAAACACCAGGAACTCCAAGGATTAGGACCAGAAACCTTTGTCTTACAAGCTTCTTTATTGAACAGAATGAGTAAAGTATTAGACTGAAAACTAATATGACTCCTGGAAAATCCACTTCATAATTTAGAGGAAATTTCCCTTTCCAGCTGCTAGGATTAAAGTTTCCAGGAAAGAGGAATTTCCTTGTGGAAGTAATTAATAACTTCCATAGGCTACCACATATTAAAATTCTAAATGTCCTGGAAACTTCCACTTGAGAACAGGGAACAATATACATATTCTCAATAGGCACTGTGAGCTTAGAAAATTGGATCTTTCAGAACACTTGTTGAAATGTCATTTCTTCTGTGACACTTTCCATGACACACCTTTCTTTGCATTTATTTTATTTTTTATTTTAAAAACTTATTCAGATTACATCTCAACTATTATCTCCTCACTATCCTCCCATTCCTCCCTCCCTCCCTCTCTCTTTCACCCTATTCCCCTCCCCTAGGCCTGTGACAGAAGCAGACCTCCTCCTCCACCATATGATCACAGCCTATCAGGTCTCATCTGGGTAGCCTGCTTACCCTTCTTCTGAGTGCCACCAGGCCTCCCTACCAAGGGGAACTAGTCAAATAGAGGGCACCAGAGTTCATGTCCCTGACACATCTTTCAGCTCTCTGCTCTGAAATCTATGCCACAATACATATTTTTACTAAATATTCACTCATGGTGCAGCGTGTGTGTGTGTGTGTGTGTGTGTGTGTGTGTGTGTGTGTGTGTGTTTATGTATGTACAGATATACCTGCCTGTGATCCAGACATGGATGCCAGAAGAGGAGTCTATCAGCTGTTCTCTACCTAATTTTTTGAGGAAAGTTCTCACTGACCTCTCAGCTAGGCTGGCTCTCAAGCTTCTGAGGTCTTTCTTTCTCTGACCCATCAGTGCCTGGGACTCAGGCACTTGTTGCCACACCCAGCTTTTAGGTGGCTTCTGGGAACTTAAACATGGGTCATCTTGCTTTCGCAGCAAGCCTCTTGCTCACCAAGCCATCTCCCTATCCACTTTCCTCCATCTTAAGGAGGACAATCCAAGCAATTTTCCCTTGTGTCATCTCCCATCAGATTTAGTAAGCAGCCCTGGAAATTTTGGGATAAGATCTGAAGACTTAGGAAAGAACTTTAAATGTACTGGTTCAAGTAGACAAAGGAATAGACACCTACAGTTTGTGTGCTACTTTATAGCATCCTTGAAAGAACACTGTCTGGGATATAAGCCATGATTACTCAGCAGGGAGGACTGTGAGCTACACAGGCTCATTCCTCTCACATCAATTTTAGAAAAAAAAGAAAATAAATGAAAAGGAAGAGAATGGTAACCATAATGATTACTGTGCAAAAGCAGTTAGAACTAATAGCGTCTGCAAAGTAAATAAACTATCTCTTATAAAGAAATACATGCTGTTTACCTTGATAAGTTATAGTGCATATACTGACTTTCCATATTGCTGACCAATGTCCTTTTGAAGGTTCATGATAAACTAAAGGCAAATTAATACGGCAACATTCCCTCACATTGACAGGACAACACAAATAGAAGCTTGTCCAGTGAACCAGATGCTAAATTCCTCTTCTTATGCACTTTGTGAATATATGAGACACATTCAAAACAAAGGAGTTGATCTAGCACCTTCTGTCTTAGTTAGGGTTACTATTTCTGCAATAAACACCATGATGAGGACAGTTTGGGGGACGAAAGGGTTCATCACTGAGGGAAGTCAGGGCAGGAACTCAAACAGGCCAGGAACCTCGACACAGCAGCTGAAGCAGAGGCTATGGATGACAGGCTTGCTTCATCATGGCTTGCTCCGCATTCTTTCTTATAGACCACCAATCCAGGCCTGGCACCCCCATAATATGTTATGTTCCTCTCCATCAATCACTAGTTAAGAAAGTGTCTTAGAACTGGATCTAATGGAGGCATTTCTCAATTGAGGTTCCCTCCTTTCAGATAACTCTAGCTTGCGTCAAGTTGACAGAAAACTAACCACCACACTCTACAATTATCATTATCAGGAACAAGCAGGTAGTTAATCTCCCAGATTAATTCTCACAAACAGGGAGGCATCACCCTTTAATAGACTCTTGTCTAGAATAAAGAGCTGAATGATAAAAGACAGTAGGTCAGGGCACTATGAAGTTGTCCACTTGAGCTGAATGTTAACCAACATATGTGGCCAGACAGGATAAGACCTAGCTCTCATACTACAAGAAATAAATCAAGAAGAAAACAGAGTCCATAAACATTCAATGTTAAATGGGAAGGTATGAACACTCTTCACTGTCTTCCACAGGAAAGCCAATAGAAAAGAATGAAGTCAGTTTCCAGGAATTTCTGCTTCTGTTATTTGCCAGCATAGACATCTAAGCAAACTATTTAGTGCGTGGGTGGCTCAGTTTTATTGCTAGTCATTAGGGATAATGACAGCTGCCTTAGCTTGTTGTCAAGGATTAGAAATTATACGTGTTAAATGGTTAATACTTATTGAGCCAGGCATAGTGGCACATACTCTTAATACCAGTACTCAGGAGACAGAGGCAGGTCGATCTCCATGAGTTCCAGGCCAACAATGGCTAAATAGTGAAATACTGTCTTAAAAAAGAAAAAGAAAAATCTGATTCACATCTTATGCCAGGCATGGTTGGAGCAAGCATTTAATACCAGCACAAGGGAGAAAGAGACAGGACAAGTTCTGTGAGTTTAAGGCCAGCCTGGTCTACAAAGCTCAAAGACAGCCAAGACTCTGTTACTCAGAAAAATCTTGTCTTGGAAAAACAAAACAAAATAATAACAAAAGTTACTTATTAGATGATAGTTACAGTCCTTTTGTTACTTCGAAACATCCCACTCTAATAAGTAACAATGACAACTAAAAAACCAGAACAGTAGAAAGGCAGAGCTGTGAGATTATCTTTTCAGTGTTTTCTGATCTGGAAAATTTGGAGCACAGACACAACAGACTGTCTATGTTGACAATCTTATTGTTTTGTTGTGTGTATATACAAAACATATTTGTAATTATGAAACAGTTATACAATTTGGAAAATAAAGATGTTAAAACATCATCAACAACAATTAGCAAAAAGAAAATTCTTCCATAAGACCCAGCTATAGGGCATCTTCTTAATTAGTGATTGATGGGCAATGGCTCCGCCCATTGTAGGTGGTGCCATCCCAGGGATGGTGGTCTTAAATTCTATTACAAAGCAGGCTGAGCAAAGCATAAAGGGCAAGCTAGTAAATAGCAACCTTCCATGGCCTCTGCAGAGCCCCTGACTTCTGGTCCCGGCCCTGTTTACGTTCCTGCCCTGACTTTCTTCAATGATGAACAGTGATGTGGAAGCATAAACCAAATAAACCCTTTTCTCCCCCCCCAAGGGCACTTGGTACCCTTTCTTCCTACTGCCTTTTGTCATGGTGTTTCCTCACAGCTATAATATCAATATATTTGGTCAAACAATATTCTGGAAATACTGTGGGAAATTTTCGTTGATATTAAATTTAAATATGAGAAAAGTAGATGGTTCTTCCTACAGCAGTGAGCAATTAGCAATCAGCAGGCAAAAGCATTAACCTGCCTCCAAGAAAAAAGCTATTTATGCTAGGTGGTCTTTCAACTGCATCTTGGACTTTTTTCTTGTCTTAAAACTCAAACTGAAACACTGGCCTTTCTTGAGCCTTGAGCTGTTAATCTTTGGACTGAACCTACACAATCAGCTCTCGTGGGTATGAGGCTTGTTGACTTGCCTGCCAGATCTAGGAGCTTGATAGTCTCCATAATCATGTGAGTCAATTCTTCGTTCTTTCTCTTTCTACCCCTTCTTTCCTTCTCATGAGTACACACACACACACACACACACACACACACACACACACACACACTTTCATACTCTAGTATCTGTTGAAAATTGATACCCATATATTATCCCCAAATTCACTGATGCTCAAGTCACTAACATAAAATGGCATAATATTTATAGGTAACTAATATATGTCTTCCAATATACCCTAAAACACCTCTAGATTATTCACAATACCTAGACAGTATACATGTAAAGCCAAAAGATTTTATAATCTGTTGTTTAGAGAATTATGGAATGAAAAAACTCTATATATATTCAATATACCAAAACCAAGTATACATATAAGTACCCATAGATTAAAGACAAAGTGAACCACACCCTATTGACAGGTATTAGGGAAGACTTCTCATGAAGTATACTATAAGGTGTGAGCTCACACCACTAGAGGGAGCCCACTGCAGACCCAAGATAGACCCAAACATGATTGGAGAAAAAAAAAAGTCAATGAAAGGATTCATAATGATACTCTGCCCATACTCATAGATCAGTGCCTAGCCCAATTGTCAGCAGAGGGTAGTCATTCAGCAACTGATGGGAGCAGATACATAGGCCCACTGCCAACATTAGGCAGAGCCAGGGGAGCCCTACAGAAGAGAGGGAGAAAGGATTGTAGGAGGCAGAGGGCTCAAGGACACAAGAACATGGCCCACCAGATCAACTAACTAATCAGGACTCAGAGGTGCTCACAGAGACTGAAACGACAGAGACCCTGTATGGGTCTGAGCTAGGTCCTCTGCTTATATCTTATGGCTGTGTAACTTGGTATTCTCCTGGGACTCCTAACAGTGGGAGTGGGGGTGTCTCTGACTCCTTTGTTTGCACTTGGTACCCTTTCTTCCTACTGGGTTGGGGCCTTATAACTTGTTATGTCATGTTCTGTGTATATCCCTGGGAGGCCTGTTTTTATTTTTATTTTTTATTTTTTTAAGAGAAACAGAGGAGAAGTGGTCTGGGCATGGGGGAAGGGCTGGGAGGAGTGGAGGGGAAACTGCAGTAGGATGTAATGTATGAGAGAGAGACAGACAGACAGAGAGAGACCAAGAGAGAGACACACACACAGAGACAGAGAGAGACAGAGAAACAGAGATAGATAGACAGACAGACAGACAGAGACAGAGACAGAGAGACAGAGAAAGAGAAAACACCAAATTAAAAAAAAAAAGTTTCTGGAAATTTTTTTTGTCAGCTTCTTGAGGCAGGATCTTACAGTACAGCCCTTTCAGGCCTGGACCTTACTAGATGGCCCAAGTTGCCCCTGAACTTGTGGTGATTTTCTTGCATCTGCCTCCTAAGTGCTAAGAGAACAGGTGTATGCCACCCTGCCTAGGCCCTTTTCAGTGTCTCAGTGGATATAAGTAGATACATCTGTGAATGAGGCAGGAGGCTAAAGTATACTCCACCTGTTCTGTTTCTCTAAAGAACTCAATTACACTTTCATGGTTTGAATCTCAAAAGGAGAAATGGCTAAGCCAGAACTGGATTGTTTAGGAGTCCTGTTGTAGATTTCATCTCGTTGACCTTTCTCATGCTCAGATTCTTGAGGTGGTTCAATAGGTAATGTTTGATAAGAGAGACCAGAATAGTACTACTTCTATAAATAGCTTGTGAAACAAAACAACATTTCACCTTACACCTTTCTACAGTAATCCTGAATACAGTAATTAGTCAAATTACAACTTTCTAAGACATCTTGCTGGATAATAGAAAAATAATGTATCACCCCCCAAACCCCTCTATTTGTTCTTTTAACAAAATATCCAAATTCTAAAGTATTCATAAAATGCATACAAAATGAAAATCTTAATAGAATAAGATATTCACAGATAAAAGAAAAGAGTTAGTTAACAAAACAAGAAGATGTCTAAATTTACTCATACCTTTGGAAATAAAAACAAAACTACAAAAATATGCTTTTAAACATGTTACTGCTAAATATCTGTGAGAAACATTCTCATTTACTACTGAAGAGACAGTCCTTAAGAGTTAACACAGCCTGTTAGGATTCAGTCCCACAGCCATGTCAAGGGCAGAGATGGAAAAATGTTTCTGTATACCAAAAAAACCAAGGTCCAATCCCCAAAATATACAATACACAAGAGAGAGAAATAAATGAATAAGTGATAACACACACATACTATAGTGTTTTGTATATCCTTTAAAGAAGGCAAAGCAAATTAAATTTCTTGATATGAAAAACAGGCCAAAGATATGAAACAAAAAAAGTACTAAGTAGTTTATGTAAAATAATTCTTCTCTTCATATTTTAAGGAAGTGAATACGAATGGATTAATAGGAAATAGAGACGCCATACAGCTCAATATGGAAACAAACATTTGTAAAAAAGCACACACTGTAGGCTGAGACAAGCCTTTCTTTGGAGGAAGGAAAGGCTGACACTAAGGAAGAGACAAGAGTATAACCATTTACAATTTTCCATAGGATGCTAACATTTCATTCACAACCTTTATCTTAAAGGGCAAAGAAGATCCAATTCCCACCTGACTCTTTTAAGTAGTGCTTAAGAATTGAAGACATTCCTTGAGGTGCCACAAAGTTGCAATCCCCTTCCTTCACTTCCATTCCTTCAATAGGAGAGGTCAGAGGCTCCAAAATCCCACACGCTAACAGCTCCTCATAAAACCTGAAATAATCATTACATGTAAACAAGTAGTACGATTAGCTTTGCAACACTGTCTTCTGAGAACTCCTAGAGATTAAAAAAAAAATCAAATCACACTATATATAAATCCTCATATGATCAACTCAGTGTATACTGTGTAAACAAAGTTGATGAACAGAAATGCTTCAAGAATTGGCTGACATTAGCCAAGTCCTATTTCTCTCCATAAAGCTGAAGTCAAGGAAAGTACATGGGAAGATATTACATGCCCTACTTGAAACGTGCTTAGAAACACTTTCATTGCTATCCTCTCTCTTCAGCACTAACAATTACTACAATTTATTGAGCCCCATTTTTGTTCCATATACAATCCTATCCAGTCTTCACAAGGATCATGAGAATACTTCTCTGTTGTAAGAGGAAATGTTTAAAATGTGTCAGAATGGGTTATTTGTATTATTTTACACCATACCTGTCTGTCTACTAAAACTACTAAAGCCTAACTTACTTTTGATGCTTTTGGGAATAATGAGGAGTGCAGGTGATGTACTGAGCTCCCAGGTCGGCTGTGCATCCGGGGTTATGGGGACACTTGGCCGTAGACATTCTTCCCCCTTAAAATGATTCATAAGCAATTGTCAGTGCATACAACGAATCTTTTGAAATTATACAATTCACCCTTGATAGCCTGATAGGTTTATTGTCTTTGTCCAAATACATTAGAAAACATTATTAAGGTAAGTATATTTGGCCATTGATTTTTTTTTTTTTTTTTTTTTTTTAAAGAAATAAAAGACTCTCAGAGCAAGGGGAAGCAGGCTATCTGGATAAGACCTGACAGGCTGTTGATCATATGGTGGGGGAGGAGGTCCCCTTCTGTCACAGGCCTAGGGGAGTGAAATAGGGTGAAAGAGGGAGGGAGGGGAAAACAGGAAGATACAAGTGAGGGAATAAAAATCGGGATGTAACCTGAATAAATTATTTAAATTAAAAAAAAGAAGAAGAAAGACAGAGTCATTAAAAAAAGAAATAAAATACTCATAATTATATACCACGGCTTTACACTGCTATTGGTAAATGATGTGTTAATCTGAACAAATAAAGGAAGGAATGGGTGAATAAAACAAAATGGATGGAACACAAGAATGACTAAGGAAGGCTGTTCAGTCAGGATGTAGTGAGAAGAAGGTTTCTTCTTCAGTCGAGACATCTGGAAAGTCTTGGTCAAGGTGGGCTCTGCAGAGAAAGCTGCAATGGCCCAGAGGGACACAGCCCACATGGACCAGGTGGGCCGATGCTTGCCAGTCCGCAGCCTCCCTGGGCAGTGCTCCCTGTTCAGCCAGTGCTTGCACCACCAGGCCCTGTGCTGTGGCATGCCCTGGGCCTTCCAGCTGCAGCCGCCTCGGGTCACGTGACAGCGCGCGCGCTTAGAAAGCGAGTTGCCCAGAAGAAGTCATAGCTGGGCCTTTTCTCCTCTGAGCGACAGGGTGACCTGCCTACGTCACGGAGGAGGCCTCTCCTCACACTCACCTGCGTCCTCAGCCTTGTCCCACAGGGCGAGGTACAGGGGCCCGGCTATCTCCTTCCTCAGCAGCGCGGCGCACAGGCTTCCGGTCAGCCCGGCGCCCACCACCAGCGCCCGGGTCATGGCGGCGGGCTCTCGGCTAGACAGGCGGCGGAGGCTCGGAGCGGCGCCGGCCCACACGCTGCCACAGTGTCCCCGCGGGGGTCAGGACCGTGCCCTGGGCGGGCCGCCTGCTCCCGAGAGGGCGGGGAACCCAGCAGCCTTGACCGAGGCCCAGACAGCCTGCCTAGGCCGCCTGCCTCAGGCCTTCACAGAGGAGCTGGCTTGGCCGCTTGAGTCCCCAATCCCATCGGCCCCTGGAGAAAAATCTGGAAGGCACAACCCGCCAGCCTCAGGAGGATGACTGCAGCGGTGCCACAGCTGGATTTCTTCAGGGATTTCATAGGCTCTTTCTGGTGACAGAGGTTTTGAAATCAGGGGCAGGTTTTTGTTTGGGTTTTTGTTTTTTGTTTTGTCTTGTTTTTACAGTATCTCAGAGACTACAAAGTATGCTTCCAATCCTGACATTACCTCCTTGGCATCTATGAAATGTGGAAAATAATAAATCCTTATCAATGTTGTGAAGAATACAGATATTTGGCTCAACAGAAAAATTGACAGCAGTTACCACATCCCCAAATGATAACTTCTGTGTCCAAATGGGTTTATTATGTATCAAGAGATGTGATGTGAAATGGATTCTGCCACTACCATTGCTCTGCCTTCAGCTTTGTCCTAGAAGCTCACAAAGAAACGAGAAGCTATGAAAAATAGGAACCATTAAAAATAATCACCTGAAAAATAAATAAATAAATAAATAAAAATAATCACCTGAAAAAAGTAATGGAACCTTGGCAATAATAGCCAACAACAACAGCAACACACATTAGAAATCAAGTTTTGCTTAATGCCTCACGATGACAAAAATTCCTGTCTTCAATTTTTTATTTGATCAGTTTTGTTTACCTAAGAAAAGAACTTGAAGAAAATGTTGATGAACATAGGTACCCTAAGAAGACATGTAAGCATGCCGGTAAGAGAACAGAAAAAGCACTGAATGCATGATTTGCAACTGCTTTTTACAAAGCACAAATAATAGATTTTATAATGTAAAGAAATGAATTTCTACTACATAAAATCGCAAAAGATACAAATGACATAGCCAAAAAGTACTTAAATTGAATAGAATTCTAAACTTAAAAAATAAACTACAAAATTTAATAGGTATCTTTAACTGTTCTCCATTCAAAAATAAAACGTTTGTAAAAAGACTTAGATGTGGTAGCAAATGTCCAAGAGTCAGGATAAGAACTTAATATCACTACCTCATTTTGCTGGGGACATACACAATTTCAAATATGGCAACAATATGTAGCCATTTATTCCTTGGCTATAAGGTAAAGCTATCAGGTTTGAAAGAATGAGCTAATAAGCCACTGGGTTCAGGTTGAACATCATCTGAGATAATTCTTTTAAAACATAAATAATATGATATATAGTCCTAGAATGTTAGCCTCAAAGTTGGCTAGTAGTAAAATGCATTTGCTTATTTGTTTTATTTTTGAGGCCGCTGATTCTGACTACTGTCTGGGAGACCATTGTGTGTGGTAAATATAGACACTTCACGTTAAGGAGGTTGGTCCAGGCTTATAAACCATGACAATAGTAAGCTGCACATGGACTTCATGATCCATCCTTTGAACCTGCTTTTATACTCTTTACTTTCTTTCTTGTTGCTCAGTTTCTGTTAATAGTCAAGTCGTTGGACAATTAGTCCTGAGACTTCACAGTCACCTGCCAGGATTACTGTTTTTTTCTTAGGTATCTATAAGCCTTTCTGACAATTTAGTGTCTTTTGTATTTGATTTCCTAGAACTGTACAACAGGAAAGTATCTGAGTTACATGTCTATCAAGGAGGTGTTAAAGTACCTGGGGGTGGGCTTCACCTTAGCCTTAAAAACTAAACATTCCAAAATTTGAAAAGCAATTGCCTCAAAGGGTTTAATTACTTGAACTCAAGCTATCATTAATTCTTACGAGAATTAGCACAGTAGCTCTATATTTTCTTGCTCCCAGCTTCTGTTCTGCACCTAATTTGTAGAGCAAGAATTATTCCATAAACTTCCACAGCTCCAGATGGCAGATAGAGTTAAATTCTACTCTACTTACATTAGTGTGAAAAATACTCAATGGTATTTCTACAGTATAACTTTACATCTCACTTTGCGTCTTCATATTCCCATGGTTTAGTTAATGGGAATTTCTGTTTCCTTAACTCATCCCCACATTTTCCACAATCTATAGTGGTAGAAAAAAACCCCACTTCCTGATTCTAACTTTGCATAGCACTTAAATTCCAGCCTATTTTTGTGAGCAGTTCTTGTTTTTCACATTTAATATCACAAAACACCTTCCCCCCCCCCCCCTTGGTATATGTCTCTTTCTGTTTCTCTTTGTGTTGTGGAATACTTTCAAGTCTGATAAGTAATGCTTTACTTTTAATTTTTTCTTTCTAATTATAGTGTTAGAAAACATAACCCAATTTTTCTCTTATAATAACTATTCCTTTTCTACTTCATGCACTTTTTTTCCCCCTAAAAGCTGCAAAGTGCTGTGTTCACTTAGTTTTGCCAATAGTTGGATGGGTTTAGAGGCATCTGCTAGAGCACTGGTTACCAACCTTCCTAATGCTGCCACACTCTAGTACATACAGTTCCTCATGTGGTGACCCCCAACCATAAAAGAATTGTCATTGCTACTTCATAACTGTAATTTTGCTACTGTTATGAATCATAATGTAAATGGCTGTGTTTTCTGATGGTTTTAACCAACCCATAAAGAGGTCATGACCTACAGGTTGAGAACTGCTGTTGTAAACCATGGATATCCTCTCAGAAGCCACATATCTCTCCTTCTTTTACTCAGCAGCCATAAGTTTCTAATATCTCATCAACTAGACATGGTGATTTAAAGAAATTAATATATTATGATTGATTCAGATTACATCTGGATTGTTAACCCCTCACTTGTATCTTCCTGTTCTCACGGTCCCTCCCTCTTCCACCCCATTGCCCTCCCATAGACCTCTGACAGAAGGGGACCTCTTCCCCAACCATATGACAACAGCCTATCAGGTTTCACCCAGATAACATGCTTCCTTGTCCTCTGTGTCCCCTGGAAGCCTCCCCACCAACGGAGTGATCAAATAGGGGCGCCAGAGTTCATGTCAGAGGCAATGCCTGCTCCCCCCACAACTGTGGAGAGTGAGATGTCCATTGGCTAGATCTTAACAGGGAGTCTAGGTTTATTGCATATGTTGTCTTGGTTGGTGCAACAGTTTGTGCAGATCCCCCTCCCCCGCCGGATCCAGTTCTGCCGGCCTTAGGGGTCTCCTAGTAGGGTTTCTGAATCCTCTGCCTCCTTCCATCCCCCAATTCTTCCATACCACTCTCCACATTCCACCCAGAGTCCAGCATCGAGACCCAGCATCTGTCTGGATCTACAGCTGGGTGGAGGCTCTCAGAGGACATCTATGTTTGGCTAATATCCACTTATAAATGAGTGTATGCCATGCGTGTCTTTCTGGGTCGAGGTTACCTCACTCAGGATGATCATTTCTATGTTCTATCCATTTGCCTACAAATTTCAAGCTTTCCTTGTTTTTAATAGCTGAGTAATATTCCATTGTGCAAATGTACCACAGTTTCTTTATCCATTTTTTGATTGAGGGACATCTAGGTTGCTTAAAGATTCTGGCTATTATGAATAAAGCAGCTATGAACATAGTTGAGCAAATGTCCTTATTGTATGGTGGAGCATATTTCGGGTATATGCCCATGAGTGGTATAGCTGGGCCTTGAGGTAACACTATTTCCAATTTTCTGAGAAAGTGCCAGATTGATTTCCAAAGTCCTTGTGACTGAATCCAAGAACACATCAAAAGTATCATTCACCATGACCAAGTAGGCTTCATACCAGACATGCAGGGATGGTTCAATATATGGAAATACATTAATATAATCCACCCTATAAACAAACTGAAAGAAAAATATCCATATGATCATCTCCTTAGATGCCAAAAAAGCATTTGACAAAATCCAACACCCATTCATGTTTAAAGTCTTAGAGCCAGGATACAAGGCATATACCTAAACATAATAAAGGCTATATACAGCCAATAGCCAACATCAAATTAAATGGAAAGAAATTCCACTAAAATTAAGGACTAGATAAGGCTTCCCACTCTCTCCCCATCTCTTCAATATAGTACTTGAAGGTCTAGCTAGAGCAATAAGACAATGAAAGGAGATCAAGGGTATCCACTTAGGAAAGGAGGAAGTCAAAGTATCACTATTTGCAGATGATATGATAATGTACATAGATGATCCCAAAAATTCTACCAGAGAACTCCTACAGCTGATAAACACCTTCAGCAAAGTAGCTCAATACAAGAATACTTTTTTAAAAAATCAGTAGCCCTCCTGTGCACAAATGACAAGTAGCTGAGAAATAAATTAGGCTAATACCCTTCACAATAGCCACAATAATATAAAGTATCTTGGTGTATCTCTAACTAAGCAAGCGAACGATTTGTCTGAAAAAAAAAACTTCAAGTCTCTGAAAAAAAGAAATTGATGAAGATTCAGAAGATGGAAAGATTTCCCATGCTCATGGATGGGGAGGATCAACATAGTAAAAATGGACATCTTACCAAAAGCAATCTACAGATTTAATGCAATCCCTATCAAAATATCTACACAATTCTTTAGAGACCTCAAAAGATCAATTCTCAACTTCATATGGAAAAACAAAAACAAAAAAATCCAGAATAGCTAAAACAATCCTATACAATAAAAGATCTTCCAGAGAAATTTCCATCCCTGATCTCAAGCTGTGATATAGAGTAATAGTAATAAAAACAGCATGGTACTGGCATAGAAATAGGCCGGTTGATCAATGGAATCAAAAGACAACCTAAAAATAAACCCATACACCTATGTACGCTTGATTTTTGACAAAGAAGCCAAATCCATACAGTGACAAAAAGATAGCATCTTCAACAAATGGTGCTGGTCTAACTGGATGTCTACATGTAAAAAAATGGAAATAAATCCATATTTATCACCCTGCACAAAACTGAAGTCCAAGTAGATTAAAGACTTCAACATAAAACCAGAGACACAAAATCTGTTAGAAGAAAAAGTGATAATGAACCTTGACGTTATTGGCACAGGAGAGAACTTTGTGAACAGAACACCAACAGGTCAGGCTCTAAGATCAATAATTAATAAATGAGACCTCATGAAACTGAAAACCTTCTGTAAAGCAAAGGAGACTGTCAACCGAACAAAACGATATCCTACATACTGGGGAAAGATCTTCACCAACCCCACATCCAAAAAAGGGCTAATATCCAAAATATATTTTTTTTAAAAACTCAGTAAATTAAACACCAAATAAAATAATCCAATTTAAAAAATGGTGTACAGAGTTAAACAGTTCTCAACTGAGGAACATCAAATGGGGAGAAACACCTAAAGAAATAGTCAATTTCCTTAGATATCAAGGAAATGCAAATCAAAAGGACTTTATACCTACCAGAATGGCTAAGATAAAATAACTCAAGTGACAGCATATGCTAATAAGGATGTGGAAAAAGGAGAACACTCCTCCATAGCTGGTGGGAGTGCAAACAGAGTACTTTGTCACTTCCTCCCACAACTGTACAAAGATTTTGTCTGGTTTGATCTTGTGTTTGTCTTTTAAATTCGGTGGCAACTATTTTGTTTAATGTGTATAACAGCTGTCTCATGTCCAGAAAACATTATTTTGCTGTGGTCACCCACTCTTTTTTGCTTTTAGTCTTTCCATTTTCTATTCTGCAAAGAGCCTTGAGCATTTAGGAACAGTGGTTCTCACCCTGTGGGTTGCAACTGTTTTAGGATTTGGATGACCCTTTCACAGTGGTCGTCTATCAGATATCTTGAATATCAGATATTTACATTACAAGTCATAACAGTAGCAAAATTAGAGCTTCTCTGAGTGCTCCTTACTGTGTCATGAAAGTCTTTAAAGCAAATTAATGACTCTAAGGTACATTATTTAAAACAATGTAAATATGGCCTTCTGGTTTGGTTAGAAGCACTAGTGGTAACCGATTTTATCAAAAGCTTTTGACATTTGTTGTAAATAGCGATAAAATAAGAAGTCTTGACTTGCAAATGTGAAAAGTCAAGTTTTAGAGCCATTTTTTTTTCCTGTAAACAAACCAAGAAACAGTGGTGGAGGATGTCTTCAAACTATTCAAATAATAAAGCATTAGGAACCAAAAATGTATGAAAACACCCAAGAATTAATTAGAAAGAAATATCAACAGGAAAACATGGCAACATCTTACAGCAAATGTTAATATGTATTTGTATACTCAGTACAACTTTGCAATATCCTTTGGGAAGCTGGTTGGCATGGGAATTGTCTTATAAAACTGAGACACATACATACACTCATACACTCACATACACATACATACACACACTCATACACACATACACACGCACTCACACGCATGCACACATACACCCCATATCATTAACCAGGAAGTGTTTATGCTCTTATTTGGATGCAGTCTATCCCACAGTGGTTGATATGCTCTAGCTTGGCCTCCAGAGTAATAATTCTGAAGTGCTTCAATGAACTAAACATAACCTCATGTAGATTTCTTTCCTAAACTTTAGTGCACCCACCAAGTCACCAGAGATCAAACTGAATACAGCTTTTGACAGCATATTCTAGGTGGGTTGGAAGGTTCTGGATTCCTAAGAATTCCTCACCTACTTCTACCCTGTCATGACCCACACAGTGAAAACCAGGAAGAGCAACTTTTACAATTTATCGTTGAAGTCAGATGACTTTGTGCAGGGAACCATAAGTTGGCCTGGCCTAACTGCCTTGAGCAGCAGGTATCATAGGTTTTCCAAGTACATAAACACAGTATGTTTCAGCAGTAACAGGTGCAGCAGTACCAGACAGCATAGCAAAAACAGCAACTCTGCAATCATGCCCTTCCCCTAAGATCTCACCACGTCTTTTCCCATAGTCACTAGGTTCTTCATCCAGTCTTTAGGGGTTTAGGTATCCACAACAGCTTTTCAGCACCCTAAAGAAAAAAAGACAAACACAACCTCTGTTCCAGTGAATGCTGGATCTAGACCATTCGATTGGCCAGACATAGTATCTCTCCAAAGGACAGTGACCTTGCCTTTTTTGCTCCCAGAGGGGCCAAGAAACATTTTTTTTCCTCAAAATGAAAAAAAAAAATTTTAAGCATACAAACTTAAGATAAATAGAGTGAGGAGTAGCCATACCATCCTACTTCCCCTCCTTTATTTTTCAAGTAAAATTTTAGCTGCACATTGGCTTTTTCCACAAAGATTGGGTGCCTGTGATGTGAGTTATGTCAAACTTGGGGCAAAATTCCCAAAAAGGCTTGGCATTGTATCTAGGAGCATTGTTAGTTTTAAAAAAATATTTTACAAGGGCATAAAAGTAAAATCCAGTGCTAAGCCATCCAAAGTATTTAGCAAAAATTTAACTTTTTTAAAGGAATATAAATTTAAACGATTAACCCACTTTTTACTTTTGTAAATAAATCTTTCAGTATTTCATTGTTTTTACGAAAAAGCAAAATTCCAATCATAGGTATAATAAAAGCTAAAGGAAAGAGAAAACAGCATTTTAGCTCTCTCTAAGGCAGTAGCAACAAACTTTTGACATAAAATTGTGCTACTTATCATTTCTCATTTCTTTTTCCTTGTTGAGTGACTGCCCGATAGTTGAGGCATTGTTAGCCCTTGGAAGGCCTCACCAGAGTTAACCCTTGAGTATATGAAGTTCCAATGTCAGCATAGAGATGGTTGTATTCATTAATATATCATTTTTTTCTAAAATGATAGATGGCAGTCTGACATGCAGCCTTAGCAGCAGCATTCTCATATGCCAGTTGTAACAGCAGTCAATACTGCCCCACCATCAACCATCAGGCAACTGACCGCCTGCAAAAAAAGGAAACAAAATCTTGGCATGGCTCGTCAGGCCCCCGTCTAATTGTAGAAAGTTCATCAGTCTTTTTTTCTTTTTCTTTCTTTTTTTTTTTTTTTTGTAGAATCTGGTACCTTATGTCACACCGATAAAGCCAAAGCATCGATTTGTCCATAAGCCACAGGAGGATATGTTATCTGTCATTAAGCATCACTATCCATGCCTTCTCCTACTGACATTTCAAAAGGTATAGGCACATTATTTTGTTGATTTCTAATAGCTTGGTTTTCACATTTTTCTAAATAGTCAATCTTCCACAGTAAATAGTGACTCCCCAGTAAGACATGCTTTTGCTAAGATCCTCCAGTCCAAGAGAAGAAAAGCTTGCCCAGAAATAGAATCTAGGAGAGATAATGTAAAAAGAGTGTTGATGCATCTTGAGCACAGCCTGCTTAAGAACCTTAAGAGTCTTGTAGGAAACATGTATATAGTTTCTAACTCTTTGTCCCGGGTTGTTAGGATTGGGTGGTTCACTCACCAGAAAAAGAGAAAATCTTCTGTCTTCTCCTGTCTCCCTGGCACTATGTAGAGCAGCCTCATGTGTTGGAGACCTGCACCTGACTTAGAAGTTAATTATTTTATTGAGGGATGAGAAACCTCTTTTTTATTTTATTTTATATTTTTTATTAATTTATTCTTGTTACATCTCAATGGTTATCCCATCCCTTGTATCCTCCCATTCTCCCCTCCCTTCCATTTTCCCCTTACTCCCCTCCCCTATGACTGTTCCTGAGAGGGATTACCTCCCCATGTATATGCTCATAGGGTATCAAGTCTCTTCTCGGTGACCTGCTGTCCTTCCTCTGAGTGCCACTAGGTCTCTTTAATAACATCAGCAAGAAGTGAAGTGAAGCAGTGAAAAAAAATGTCCATTCTTTCAGAAACTACACTTGCAGGAGAGTGGAGCTGGAGGTGGGGGAGCAAAGTCAACATGAACAGGAGGAAAACCCTCAACCTGATCACAGAGAGACAAGTGCCCATACTTACTTATCAGGCCACAAGAATTAAAGCAGGAGGGTTGGAGGGACCACAGCACAATTGAGGCTGTGACAGTTTTAGTGAGAGCATTCAGACTTTTTATACCTTTATTAGAAACAGCATATAATGGCAATTTCCAGGATCAATACACTTGTACTTGCCAGGACACAATGACGTTTTCAAGCTATACAGGGCACAACAGATTACTATTTAAGACCAATTGTCCTATCAAGCTGCCATGCTTCCTTGACTGCTTAGGGAACATACAGAGAAACACAGAGTGGCATGACTGCTTCACTGCCTGAGTGAGTACATTGCTCTCTCAGGAACTGGAAGGCATGTGGTGCCTCAGGAGCCACGGACTCCAAACCTATGCCGCATGCCTCAAGAGACAGCTAGGTTAAGCCAATTCCATGGTTCCCTGCGTGTTTGCACACCACAGGGCTTTCTATTGCATAAACACCAGCATTTCCCTTCCAGCTACATTATTGTTTCACTAGCTGAATGATTCAATTTCTAAGATGACAGTTTCTAAAGCTTCAAAGAGAAGTTTAAGAATATTGAGATTCTCTTTTGATGACCTCTGAGAAAAATCTCTGGCTGTTTAGAAAATGATATTCTGTGATATACCCGCAGGTTCAGTCATTCGCTCACTTCAAGGAAAAGGTTGGAGGTTTAATCTCTTCATAGTCTGTATCTAAACTCTAAAATAAATATTATTTTTGCTGGATGTTAATGGGACATTACAGCTTTATACAATTCTCAAGTGGATGGATAACGCCTATCCCTTAAGCTTCATTGGGCTCACTTTTCCCAGGCCAAGGCACTTGATAGCGTTTCTCTAGTCACATGTTTGAGACAGTTTAGCATTTATCAGCTTCAAAAAGATAATTCTGCTTGTCTTTCTCCAATCCATATCCTAGTCCATCATTTTAATATTTTATAGTTGACAATGTATCAGTCTATGTGAATTCCTACGAGCCCTGTTCAGTTGTTTCTGTGGGACATGTTATCATGGTTATCCTCTATCCCTCTGACTCCTACCATCCTCTTCCCACTCCTGTGAGGTTCCTTGAGCTCGGCCTAATGTTTGGCTGTGGGTCTCTGATGATGATTCTAGGCACCAATCAATGAGTATAGCAGAATATCATTAGGAATCATTTCATTGTCTCCTTTTACTACCAGATGTGTTTGATTTTATTTTAGGTCTCTTGGCTGTCCATCATCAGGGTTGTGGCCATCCAGGCAATGTCAGGCATGGATTCCCTCTCCTGGCATGGGCTTCAAGTTGGACCAGTCACCAGTTGGCCACTCCCACAAGTTCTATACCGCCATTGTCCTGGCACATATTTCAGGCAGGACAAATAATAGGTTGATGGTTTTGTGGTTGTGTTGATATCCCAGTTCCACCATTGGAACTCTTGACTGGTTACAGAAGATGGAAGGTTCTAGCTCAGTATCCCTCAATCCTAAGGGTCTTCACTAGGGTTACCCTTGTAGACTCCAGTATCTTTCCATTATATCATGTTTCCACTATATTATCATTTCTCAAATGTCCCCAATTCCAGTTGTGTCTACAACTACTCTGTCCCTCCACCCTCCCTGCACCTGACCCTTCCTCTTCTCATTCCCAACTCCTCCAAGTCCACCCACAAAATCTATTTTATTTCCCCTTCTCAAGAAGATCATGTGCCTTCCCTTGAGCCCTCCTTGTTACTTAGCCTTTCTAGGTCTGGGGATTATAACATGATTTTCTTTTACTTAACAGTTAATGTCACTTATAAGTGAGTGCATACTATGTTTGTCTTTCTGGCTCTGGGTTACCTCAGGATAATTTTTGTGATTAGTCTTACTGTAATTTGTCATGCCATTGGAGGCCTAGTCTTCTCTAAAGGGAAATGGAGGAGAATGGGTCTTGGAGATGGGCTAGGGGGACGGGGAACTGGGAGGAATGGAGGGGGTGAAAACTGCAGTCGGGATGTAATATATGAAAGAAGAATAAAAGATACTTCAAAGAAACAAAAATTACTTATTATCAATAGGTCTGTTTTATTTCAGAAATAATACAGGGGTGGTTTGACATATTCCAAGCCAATAAATATAATACAAGATCACACAAATGGACCAAGAGACAAGAATCATATGATCACCAATAGATGGAGAAAAAGATTTTCACAAAATCCAATATTTAATCAAGTGAAAGTCCTGTAGAAACTTGGAATAGAAGAAAATGATCTCAACACACACACACACACACACACACACACACACACACACACACACACA
>OU015757.1:52762862-52792295 GCA_907169655.1 Acomys percivali
CTCTCTCTCTCTCTCTCTCTCTCTCTCTCTCTCTCTCTCTCTCTCTCACACACACACACACACACACACACACACACACACTTGGGTTCTTCAGGATAAAATTTCAGAATTGTCCTTTTTTAGCATACCGATAAGAGTGCCTTGAGAATGGCCAACATAGTAAATCTGCTTTTGTCCTGTTTTATTCAGAATGAAATTAATGGTGGCTGGAAGGTCATATTTTATCATCTCATCATAACTGTAAGAAAACAAAATGGACAAAGAATGATTTATTTATTAACCAATAAATAGTAATTTCTGTTTTAAATGATGTCCTTATATAGTCTATATGAAGGGAGACACGTCTTACAAAGTAGTACCAATAATCAATTACTCCCCTCATGTTTCTTATGTTACCATCTTATAAACACCATTTCTATGTGATCACAACTTTCCCATCATATAGACAAACAATTATACACATTGCACAGAATTAAGCTAGCATCGCCCATGTCCATAGTGAACGAATAGTTAGACTTAGCTCAGAGCACCTTTGCCCTAGAGCCTAATTTCTAAAAGTTCTCCATATGATCATTATGTGGTTTAAGATTGGAAAGTAGGTTGTAAAACCTTCCCCAAGGCCAGAGAGAGAGAGAGAGAGAGAGAGAGAGAGAGAGAGAGAGAGAGAGAGCGCTAGAGGTACAAATTGATGAGAATAAACTCCAGATGATATTCTACTAGTCTGAGATGCCAAGTAATCATATGAACTTTTAGCCTTCTCTTTTATCCCTTGCTGGCAGTCCTTCTAGTCACAAAATATCAACAGGATAGGCTGAGGATGTAGCTCACTGGAAAGCAATTGATAAGTTTGATTCCCAAGACCTACCTTAAAAATAAAACAAATCAAATCACTCAACCAAAGAAACAAAAACCCTTGTATGCTGGTGTATGACTGAAATCCCACAAATTCCAAGGCAGGAATAAACATATCCTAGAATTTTGGCTGACCAGCCAGCCTATCCTACTTAGAGGTTTCCAAGCTGGACAGTGTTTCTAAGGAGTGACACTTGAATTTGTGCTCTGATCCTCACATAAACACTTGTACAAGAATATACACATTTTATACACACCAGCATATTTATACACACACAAGTCAGGATACACACTTAAAGTAAAAAGTAATGGAGGATGGCTGTATGCAAATTTCTACATTTACCAAATCGTTGTTTTAAGTATATCAAGTTTACTTCAACAAAAAATTTTATACAGACATGGATGAGGCCTGTGAATGACTCAGTGAGCACAGGTGCTTGGTACCAAGCCAGATGACCTGAGTTTGATGCCTAGGACCAACATGGTTAAAAGAGACAGCCAACTCCCGTAAGGTTTTTCCTGGCCTCTAGACATACACTGAAGCGTGTATGTGTGGGTGGATTAGAAAAGTAATTAGTATTTCAAGAGTAGGAAATTAAGTTATGAGAATTTTATTGTAATTATTAAGCATAGTAACCTCAATACAATGGCCTAACGTATGTCACCCAAATCAATCATTTTAAATATTACTCCAAGTGAAATACTTTCAATCCAGCTCCACAGATTTATTTAACCATTCTCTTAAGGCAAATTCAACTGACATGGGATTTTCCCTACCTAAAAGCCCAGAATTCTTTAGAATCTGTGCTTAGGTTCACATGTTCCTTTGCCCAGGTGCTTCCTCTGCTGTTCCCCATCCACACCTCCAATCCAGCGTCGGCTAGAATGAAGGCCAGACTGTTGTTGGGAGGATTGGCAACCCACACACCAGCAGTTGATAACAAGCCATGCTGTAAATATATCACTGTCTTTGGAGCTGCAAAAACAATGCCAAAAAAAAAAAAGCTTTACAACATCAGCATCTACTGAAAATAGAAGCAGCAATTTCAAATGATCACAATGGAACAAAAATATTTTGAATCTAGAAAACAGGGATGCGCTAAAGCTTCACTTCACTTATGTTATGCCAGTCAATACTAATCGATATTCAACTGGACAAGAGAAGAGTCATTGCTACAGGGTCTTGGTCTTCCTCCTGCCTCACCCTCCTCAAACATAAATTCCCTTAGTACATCTGTTTAAGTTTTAGATTTTATAGTTTGTAGTTACTTGAAAAGAATGGTTTGCACCTTATGAAACCCAAAAAGCAAATATATAGAAATACTAATCATTAAATACTCAAAGTTTAGCATGCAATTTCTTTTAAAACTCACTGGACTCAAAGAACAACATGGGCTGCTAGATGAATATGAGGCATGAACCAGATCTCACGTGTTACCCTGCAGAGCATAAACTATGAATATTCACAACAGTAAACTAAAAGACCTCGCAGATGCTCTGTTCCTGAATGTTCTGCCACTGGTAGATAGACACCCTTGTGCTCATAGTGACCAATGAAAGGCAGGTTCCATTAATCTCCAGCTTTAACCATGGAAGTCAGGGACCACCAATTGATCTCTTGAAATTACTCAATTTGAAGGTAACTATTTAGTACTTCATTGCTTAGACTGTCATTGCCTCCGAATGCTAATGGCCTCAATATTTGTCTCACTCGGATCTTACCTGAACTATTAGTGTTGTTTATCCCATGAGGAATTCGGTTAAGTGGAAGGATGTAGCCATCATCGGTCTCGACCTTATACTCTTCACTTGGGTAGTTCCAGAAGGTAATGATCTCACTCTAGCAGAGAAGACATGCAATCATGAGCTTCATGAATCTTCCTTTATACTCAGTCATTTTTCATGATTCTTAAAATAGAATTTCTTCTTGGAATGAAGTCATCATTCATGGTACATGTTCAGATTGTAAGAGATGCAACAATTCAGAAGAGATAAAGAAACTAGTAGAGGTAAAGCAAATGCATGTACTTTCATACGTGATAAGAATAACTTACTACATTCATGTGAGCTTCAGGATTGTCGGTTTTTATAAATAAGCAAAATATTTTTCCAAAAACATGGATAAGGCAGATTGTTCTCAGCAGCCACCACATCTTATACCTGTGGGGAAATAGGTATTGTCATGATGTAGCTAATGGCACAGCACTAGCTCAGTTTTTTGCATGTATGTTATGCCCATATGTAACCTTCCATAACTGAAACTTTTCATGCTATATAAAAACTTTACACGAACTGTATACCTTTCAAAGAACAGCTTAGATAAAATTAAAATTGTTTATAAAAGTCATCTCTCTTTCCCTTTGCTGTTGCCAAAAAATAAGGCAATTCTAACTCTTGCTGATAAAACATCACCGATGACTACTTGGGATTTATCCTCAAGGACTAAAATAAGCGCATACATTTTTGATTAGTGGCTTTAAAGTAGTTAATTAACTCAAAGTCCTTTACATCTTTGACAGCAGAGTGAGGAAAGCGGAAAGATCAAGAAAAGACAGAACACGTGGATAAGCAGCAGAGCAAATGGACTTTCACATGTAGACACCATGCGTACCAATGACTCTTGTCTGGTCACCATATCTATCTTGGCCTTTGTTCATAGTTATGTACATAGGACATGTATTCCACCAGTGTTCTTAGATTTTATAAAACACAAACATGAACAATAAACATCTCTTTTCTGTTCACTGTAAGTATTATTTTAAAGTGCTATTCTGAGCACAGTTTTAATAATCACATATTTGTCAATTCAGGTTGCTATAGAGATAGACCCCACAGTTTGTGTTCCTGCTTCTGCCCCAAGTACAGGCTATGGCTTCTGATCTTTCCTTGATTTTAATTTTTTGTTCAGTTCCCCAGTATCAAGATGCCAAGTAAGCTAGAAAAAAGGGAAAGATACACATTAGCAAAATAATCTTAGCAATAAAATCAAGGTTATAAATTTCAACAATCATGTTGCACCCAACATCTAAATAACTTTATCTGTTGCCTTTTTTATACTGAGTCTAAAGCAATGCCATACATAATGCACAGTTTTCGAGCATCATACACTGTTACCCACTATCAATTCTTTTGACTTCTCGTAGTCTGAATGAAATCTTGGTTCTCCTTTTTCTATCTTGCTCCCCATAAATATATCCATGAATGTATTTTTTGGATGACCTTTCCTGGAAAAGGGCAGTGCCTACTTTAGCCAGGAACTTGGCTGCTTGTCAAATCACAAAACAAATGTTGCAAAGCTCTCAAGGCTGACGTGGTTCCTTAGCTCTGTGCTCGTTACCTGCCAGTACCCTCCTGCTTAGTGTAAATGCTCATCCTTAGTGTAAATACTAAAGTGTTCCTTAGCTTTAACACTGGAGAACAATTCATCACGCTGTATGTTCCTCAAAACTCTATTTATGAGCATCTTTCCTTACTGAGTAAGTGTGAGAGCACCTGTTTATAGAGTTACAAAATGAGTCATAATAAAGAGTGCAGTTGGGAGCAATGCCTTTTAAAGAAATCTTATTCTGTGACTAACCTAAGTGCAGCATGTGTATAAGTTTGGGAAGTGATGTCTTCAGAACATTAAAATGGCAAAGCATTAATAACAAGAATCGCCGAAAGACTGAAACTATCTGGAATCATTACCTTCATTACATGAGAGTAAACTGGAATAATATCTTGGGAAAATAAATTTCATTGTCCAGCAAAATTAAGATATAAATTCATTTCCTCAGAAATTTCAATCCCTATGTGCCCAGGGGGAAAAAAATCTGGCATATTGATAGCAGGAAATGCATAAGCTACTGTTTGAATGTGACCCATGTGCTAATCTATGTGCTTGGATGTTGATGTCCAGAGTGACAGTGCTGATGTGATGGATCCTTGTTAAATGAAGTGATGCTGTATCTCAGGAATAGGTTAGCTAAGGTTGAAAGTGATGTTTCCAAAAGAAACATTTCTATGTGATATATTAAAATCTCCATCTACAGGAATGTTTCTGTATGTTCAGTTCACAGCTCATCTCTTGGTTCATTTTCTCTTGCTCTCTAGTCTCTGACCATAATAAATTTTAGTCTCTTGCTCATATCCAGTGACTTTGGAATTTCAGTTTTGCATATGTTACTTCAGCTTGGAGTGTCATTCTTGATAAGTTTCTCTTCCTTGTTCGTTTGTGTTCTCCATTCTGAAGCTACTTCTTCATTGAGATTTTCACTGACTGTATAGATTCTCATAGTGTCTACTCCACTGTTTCTGTTTAAGCTAACCAATATCTGTTACAATATAAAGCATTTCAATTTATTTGTGAAGTGTATTTTGTATTTCATTCTATAATATATCATTCTATATGGTTTTATTTTCTCTTTCTTGTTTTTTTTTAATACTTCCTTGTTGCATAGATGTTTTTCGTCTGACAAAAAATGGGAACACAATGCTTTCAGAATAGAGGCCTAGGGGAAGAGTGATGAGTAAAAGTATGAATGGATATTTAACCACAGGGTAAATATATCATTTTTCTTAATTAATTGATTCAGGAGGCTGCAAGTAAGATATTGGCCTAACCTCTTAATTTCTCTGTAGGAGAGAATGAGCATCAGAAGTGCAATTTTTAGAGTTATGATTTTTTATGACAAATATATTTCTTTGGTATACATGCTGTCAATAATTTCTCAGATTATAAAGGGACTGTTATGACAATTTGTAACTGTTATTTCTACCTCTGGTATATCCTCTTTACACATATGTTGGCAAGAACCTGACCAGGTATGGACTTCATCATGGAGAAATTTTATCTGGCTTGTAAAATGCTTTTCTGTCTTTTTTCGGGACTTTGAATTAATATTGAACACATTCCATCCCATCCCACAAAGAAACTGATAGTAATTGATTATTTTACTATCAAGATTTTATGTTTAATTAAAATTTTTTCAACTAACCATAGATTCCAATTAAACCTAAAATGCAGCTGAGTTAACTATGTGTTAAAATAATCTATGGAGAGATATTTGAGGACAAAAAATAGAGCTGATCATCGTAGCTCATACCAGCACTCAGGAGACAAAGACAGGAGGCTCACCCGTGGGTTCAGTGTGGGCTGCACTTTACAGTGAGTTCCTGTCCAACCAGAAACTTGGACACTCATTCCTGTAAATAGACTTAACCTGTACCTGGCCACAGGGCTCACTGAACTTAGTGTTAAATGTCAACCTTTCTTAAGAGTGTCTTCCAGTAGCTAGATTTTTTTCCAGTAGTATTTGGCCATGTCTATACGATTGTGCCCATTTCTTATGTACGGATTTGTCTATAATCTGTGTATATATGTATATATATATGTATATATATAAATAATACCTAACCTCAGCAAACATTAGCTCTACATACATATGTTGTATTGATAGTTTGTCAAGGAAAAGAATAGCATGAAAGAACTACTATATTAAGGTAAGATATGTCAAAAATTTTTCTTATGTTCTCATATTCTGGTTCATAAAAGAAATGTATGGAGAAAGTCAAAATAAGCCATGTGTGGATTTATAAAATAACACAATCTGTGTCCCCTGGCAGAAAATCTAGTACTCTGGCCTATGAATGTGAAGATACATCTGGCCATTATATACGAAGTGAGTGCCAAGACTCTGACCCTCAGATCTCTGTGGCTGGCTATTCATGGACACGAGTCATAGCAAAATCACTCTTACAGAAGTGAAAAATGTCCTATTTGTGTGCAGTTTGGATTTTAGACTTTCAGAGCACAGAAACTGGAATATTTTTGTTGCTGTTTTTCGAGGCAAGGTTTTTCTGTATAGCCTTGTCTATCATGGACTCACTTTGTAGACAAGTCTGGCCTTGAATTCACAGTGATCCACTTGCCTCTGCCTCCCTGAGTGCTGGGATTACATACCTGCACTATTGCACCCCGCAGAAACTGGAATTTTGTATTAAAGGCCAAAGACTTAGTAATGAAAGGGTATTAGTCTGGCCTCATTCACAAAGTAAAAATTTTTATTTCCTGCCATCAAAATTTTCATTTTGTTTTATGGGCTTTGTTCTGTTTCTTTCCAAGATAAGATGTTTATACCTCAAACCTGAAACTACTCTTGATCACAGAGCCAGTCATTTGTCATCTTAGCAAACCTGTAAGATTTGCCTGTAAGTACTGTGGATTGTCACTAAGCAACTGACACATTTCAAATAAGCTACTAGGGTTGTAATGCTGGATCTCCTGTGCTGCAGCACCAGAACACGTGTCCACACAAACTCAGGTCTAAACATATAGCTGTCAGCAAACCGCTCAAAAGGAAACAAATGGACCATGAGGGATGGGCATGCTAATTATTATAGGTAATAACAGACTAACCCCATCCAAAATTTACAAGATTATTTCCAGGGTATTTACATAAGTAAAGATTCTAAAAATGTGTCTTTAACCTTCAATCAATGTATAGGTAGAATAGAAAGAAACTGAAGTTTTTAATAATGTGGCATAGTTTTCATATTATCAGAAAATGCCAAGTTGGAAAGAATGTACGTTATAGATGAGATAACTTGTCATATCTTTATTAATACTGAAAATTAGGAAATAGAATCATTGCAATATTAACAGTCTTTTATATTGTGCAGTTTTACCAACATTGTCTTCCAAAATCAAAGGTTAACATACCCAAGAAGCTTATCAATTTGTAGGAGAATTTTATATATGTTCAAAAATCCCAGTGAGGAATGAAAGACCCTGGCAGCGATGCTCCTGTGGGTCTATGTATCAACTGAAGTGATGACAGGAGTCTTGCACAACAGAGATAGGAACTTTGGGAAAGGTGGGGAACACAGAGTATTGAAATAAAGTTCCCCACATACCTTCAGCCAGGGTCAGGCCTGGTGCAATGCAATGCCCCTGGATAATGGAGTTAAATGTAACTAAAAGCAGTGTGCAATACAGCACAGTGTCACCACTCTTATAACTATTGAGAAAAGTAGATTGGTATGTATGAGACGTCAAACTATCCAACTGCAGACAAAGTTTAATGTCCTCAAAGTCACATGCAGGGTGTGGAGCACAAAGCTCTCCTGCCTCCCCTTCTGGATACTGGGATGAGGAGTGTGCATCATTGTTTTGGTTGCTTTTAGTTTGAATGTCACTGTTGAATGGAACTAATTTATTATTGTCAAATGTATTTTATATTCCAGGCATGCCCAGGTAATCAAAATGAGTTTCAGGGGTACATGAAACAGAGACCTCTAAAGTTTGAGATGCCACTGTGCAGTATCGATGGCACTGGAGCTAAGAATGCCAAACACCATTTTGCTAGTTTATTTTATTGATATAGAATTACAATGGAGACTACAATTGCTTTGTAGACTAGGCTGGCCTCAAACTCACAGAGAATCTTCTGTCTCTGCCTCCCTGAGTTTTGGGATTACAGGTGTGTGCCACTGCTCCCGGCTCTGTTATGAAATTTTAATTGGATATGCTCCTTTCAAACATCCTTCTTATTTTGGGGTGTTTGTACTACCCCTGTTCCAAATTCTCACCACAAGAAGTAAATTCTGGTATATAAACTCCTGGCCTCTAAACCGTGAAAGGATAAAACTTCTTACTTCATAAATCATTCAGCCTATGAGATCCAATTAGTGAAAACACAAGCTTAGGGAAACCTTTACCCTGAGGTACACAACTCCATTTTTCTCCCCTTTCCTTCTGCCTTGTCCCCTCCCTTCTTTTCCTATCTCTTTTTGGGCATCCTGCAGTCATTTCTACTGTGTCCCCAAATACAGTGGCTCATTGGAGGACTCTGATGGAGGACATCTCAGGAGAAGAGTGGTCTTTCCAAATATGTTTCTCTCAAAGCAAAATGTTGATGAGGCTGATTAGACAAATGACATTGTCTGCTACCTACCTGTGATCTAAATAAATACAGGTTTTGGTAGTGCAGTGCAATGGGGAAGAAGGCTCTGGGTCCCACGCCTCAGATGAATATTTACTTCTCTGCTGACCACTCAGGAAAAACAGAGCGCACACCATGGGCTCATAGAGTGTCACAGTCTTCATGATGCCTGCATTTTTGTTTCACTAATCAAAGCCTAAAAAATTTATGATATTAAAAAAATTAACACCATATTTATTTAACCCATTTTATTCAATATATCATTTGAATATTGATGGTTATAACATATTACAATATTTTACATAATTTTTCTATAAAATAAATTTAAAGACAAGTGTGCTATTTTTTAAACTGTGTTACACATCTTAACATGACCCTGCCACATTATGATTAGTGTCTACCAAAGATAACTATTTTTGAATTGTCACAAGTGATAATTGAGAGTCTTTGACTGCCCGAGAGAAGAACAGGAAATACAGGCTGACACATACAGTTTAAAAGGTCACAGGTATGTTTGAAGGAAGTATTATGAGATTAAATAACCCATAATTTATTTCCATGTGCTAAAGTAAATATCAATTGTAGTATGACATGGACCATTACCATTTTTCATAACTTGGAAGTTGATGCAACCAGTGTTCTTGAATGTTAGTTGTATCCTTTTCCAGCAGCTACTACTTAGTCTTAAATTTCTCCTGTGGCTGAATTGCTCATTTCTAAGTTATGCAAACTTGGAAGAGATTAACATCCATAACTTTCACAAATACACATCCTAAAATCTCAAATTCACATATCAACATTAAATATTTGGACAGACAGTGTGGGAGAAGGATTCCACCTGTCAGAGATCTAGGGGAGGGAAATAGGGCTGAAGAGGAAGAGAGGGTAGAAACAGGAAGAGAAGAGTGAGGGGATTACAATCAGAGTGTAATGTGAATAAATTATAATAAAAAAGAATTCTATAATTGTCAGTAAATTGAAAGAAAAAATGGCCGAAAACTTTAGTGTTATCAAAATTCCCAAACAGTACAAAGCATACTTTTTTTTTCCCTCAGAAAAACTACCTAGTGGGGCATCACTGAATGCCATGTTGAAAGCAAAATCAGTACCTTCCTTATACTGTAATTACCTAGCTCTATTCCATTTTCAGCTAGGCTCAACACAAACAACGTGAATGTTCCTCAGTATAAGGTCATGGCAATTATGAAAAAAATCTTGTATAAACAAAACAGTTGATGCCCATGGTGTATTGTTGAAACACATAGTGAATTACACAGGATATTAATGAAATAAAATATTTCAAAAGACAGAAATATGGTTCTATATCCCTCCACCCACTGGTTTAATATATTCAAAATATTGAATTTTTATACATACTTATTCATCTACTTCTTTATGATGTAAGATGCTTCTGAAATGGGCAAAATACTTAAGTGTTTTCCACACAGCGAAAGTATTTTCTCCATCACTACTGAAGGCATCATTTTCAAATTTGTAAGGTCTGATATACCTGAAATAGATTTGAGGGCATTCCTATATATTTTAAATATACACATTTTAACAACATTAAGTATAAGGTATTTCAATATAATGTGATGAACTATATAACCTAAAACTATGTCTTTGTTATAAAAATTGTCAATTTAAAGAATTCTAAGTTTATACATACTAAAATAGAGGTGCTACATTCAATAAAGTGTTAAACAGAAACCTGGAACATTACCGAACTGTTTGCAATTTTCTTTAGTCTTAGGAATCATGTATATGGCCGTGAAGAAGAGGTGGGTGGGGCAGAATGTCATTCTCAAACACCGCTCTGCTCACTAATTTTGATAATGGTGAAAAAGTCAGGTGAGGGAATCCACAGGAGGCTAACAAAAGATTGTACCTTAAGGCATCAATAAGAAATAATTTAGGACAAAATTTTCAGTTTGTATTGTACATGTTCAATTAGATCTGTAAAAAATGCAAGGGACTTAAATTATAATGAAGTTGCGGTAAAATTATTCCCTTCCATTCTTCCACAACCACCTCTACCACCAAGTACAAAAATGAAACACCATTATTTGTTTTCATATGGAATTATCCTGTTGCTACTCCTCTTTTTTGAATGGTCTTTTTAACATCTCCTCTACACTCATGTAGCATATGAACCAAGCTACAGCTTTGCTTTATTCCTGATGTTCTTAATGGGCAGTGAAATATAAACTAGAAAAGAGATTCCTTTTTTTTTTTTTTTTTACATCATGTGATCCAAAGGACTCTGACATCATGGCCTTTTAGCTTTTTATTTTCCTCCAGTCACATAAAATATAAATATGGAAGATGATATTTTGTAATGCTTGGAATACATGTAAATGACTTTTAATAACCTGGAGTATAAAAAAGCATTTTATGACTAGAATAAAAACTATCAGTCAAGATACCAACTGTTTCAGAAAGGGTTCTCATATAGTATATTTGATAATTAAGAAATGTTTACCAAATAACTGTATTTGATGCTATTATGAAATAGCTACATGAAATAAAATTCTAGGACAATGTGAAAATAATATTGCTAAAATTTGGAGAAGGACATAAATAAATGACAAGAAATATAATCAACAAAACTAAAATGCTTATTCCCACACACACCAAGGTAGTCAAAAGGGAGAGGCAGGAACAGATGATTTTAAAATATGAATCAATCTATTCTTTGGTTGAGGGACATCTAGGTTGTTTTCAAATTCAGGCCATTATGAGTAAAGCTGCTATGAACATAGTTGAGCAAATGTCCTTGTTGTATAGTGGGGCGTCTTTTGGGTATATGCCCAGGAGTGGTATGGCTGGGTCTTGAGGTAGATCTATTCCCAGTTTTCTGAGAAAGAGCCAGATTGACTTCCAAAGTCATTGTACAAGTTTGCATTCCCACCAGCAGGGGAGAAGTGCTCCCCTTTCTCCTCATCCTTGTCAGCATGTCCTGTCACTTGATTGGGTTTTTTTTCCTGAGACAGGGTCTCTCTGTGTAGCCTTGGCTGTCCTGGACTCACTTTATAGACCATGCTGGCCTTGAACTCACAGTGATCTGCCTGCCTCTGCCTCCCAAGTGCTAGGATTAAAGGCATGCACTACCATGCCCAGCCACATGAGTTTTTGATCTTAGCCATTTGGCTAGGTGGACTTGATACCCTATAAGCATATACAGGGGGAGGTAATCCCTCTCAGGAACAGTCATAGGGGAGGGGAATAAGGGGAAAATAGGAGGGAGGGGAGAATGGGAGGATACAAGGGATGGGATAACCATAGAGATGTAACAAGAATAAATTAATAAATAAAATAAAATAAAATAAAATGCACTTGTTCATGTCCAGAAAAAAAAAAGATGGAATCTCAGAGTCGTTTTGTTTTGTTTTGTTTCTATTTTTTATATATACATTTATATTATTACACATATATACAATAAACTCCCTACAGCAAAAAGAACCACAAAACAATCAGGATTTATATAAATGTTACATTCTTAGTGTTTTGGCTATTTGTATTTGGAAGCCTTGAAGAAAACATCTTTCATATCTCAGTGTGTCTAAAATTCTGAATGTAAATCAATATCTATCATATCTTGTCATTATCAACTTAAAACATCTATCTAGTCCTAAAAACATCTTAACCCCTGAACAACTAAACTTAATTGTAAAACTAAACTACTTGGTCTTAAACCCCATCAGAGAGAGACTTGAGAAGGGACAAAATTCATTACCTGAGTATACAAAGAGTGCAGGTTCGCAACTTCTCAAATGAGAAGATGACAGAGAAAGTTTGTTGCCTGAATAGTCACCCAAAACTCTCTATAATGTTGGAGTAACACCTTCAGCCTTCTGACCCAATATATCTGACAGGCATATTTGTGAGGCAGGAACTATTGACACCCATTACCCTTGAGGGGATAGAGTAGGTTTTTGGTTGCTTTCTTAGACAGTAAACGTTTATTTTTATTGGGAGGTGGTTATAAATTATTATTTGTCTAATTTAGAGAGAAAACAAGATGGGACTCAGGGATATCTCTTTTTCCTTTATCTTTCATTTTTAGGTTTGGAGATAAGGGTTGAAAAAAAAGGGGGCATATAGAAATATATAGCAATGAGCAATGATAGGACAAAAAGTAGATTAGTGAATCTACTCCTCAATTTAATGCCTTAATTGTTACTCACAAGATTATTTTTATTTCACTGGTATAAAATTTGTATATAGATGCAAAATAAGTTTAATTTTTGATACATTGGCATAGAATTCAAATTTAAGATTATTCTTCACACACATTATATACTCAGGGTCATTTTGATTTGATTTCACTGATGACTAGGGACATTGAGCAGTTCTTTAAATGTTTCTTTGTCATTTGATATTCCTTTTTGAGAGTTCTCTGATTAGTTGTGTACTCCATTTTAAAATTGGATTATTACATTTGGTAGTGTTTAATTTCTTGAGTCCTTATATATTTTGAATATTAGTCCTCTGTCAGATGTAGAGGTAGTGAAGATCTTTTCCCAGTCTGTAGGCTATCATTTTGTTCTGCTGACATTTTCCTTTGCCTTATAGAAGCTTTTCAGTTTCATGAGATTCCATTCATAAATTGTTGATCTTAGATCCCGAGCTGTTGGTGTTCTATTCAGAAAGTTGTCTCCTGCACCAATGAGCCCAAGGCTCTTCCCCACTTTTTCTTCTAAGAGATTTAGTGTGTCTGGTTTTATGTTGAGATCTTTAATCCACTTGGACTTTAGTTTTGTGCAGATGGATAAATAAGGGTCTATATACATTTTTCTACATGTAGCCCAGTTAGATCAACACCATTTGTTGAAAATGCTGTGTTTTTTTCAATAGTATGGTTTTGGCTTCACTGTCAAAAATCAAGTGTCCATAGGTGTATGGATTTATTTCTGGGTTTTTGGTTGAATTCGATCGATCCACCTGTCTTTCTATGCCAGTACCATGCAGTTTGCATTACTGTTGCTCTATAGTACAGCTTGAGATCAGGGATGGAGATACCTCCAGATCTTTTGCTGTATAGATTGTCTTAGCTATTAGTTTTTTTCCATATGACGTTGAGAATTGCTCTTTCAAGGTCTATAAAGAATTGTGTTGGCATTTTTATGGGAATTACACTTACTCTATATATTGCTTTTGGCAATATGGCCATTTTTATTATGTTACTCCTACTGACCCATGAGCATGGAGGATCTTTCCATCTTCTGACACCTTCTTAATTTCTTCTTCAGAGACTTTAAGCAACCTAGATGTCCCTAACTGAAGAATGGATAAAGAAACAGTTATAGATTTACACAATGAAATACTACTAAGCTATTAACAACAAGGAAATATTGAAATTTGCAGGTAAATGGATGGAACTAGAAATGATCATCCTGAGTGAGGTAACCCAGTGACAGAAAGACATGCATGGTATATACTCATTTTAAAGTGGATATTAGCCACATAATACAGGATAGCCACAATACAATACACAGACCTAAAGAAGCTGAAAACAAGGAGGACCCTTGGGAGAATGCTTAACTCTCATTCAGAAAAGCAAACAGAATAGATACTGGAAGAAGCATTTGAAGAGAAGGAACAGGAAGACAGCCTACCATAGTGGTCCTCTGAAAGTGGTCCCCAGCAGAGGACTGAAGAAGATGCTGAGACTCACAGCCAAACTTCAGGGTGGAGTTCAGGGAGTCTTATGGAAGGGTTGGGGGATAGAAGGACCTTGAGGGGACAGGAGCTCTATGTGGAAGCCAGTGGAGCCAAAAAATCAGGGAGGAGAGGGGGATGCTGCCAAGACTGATGCACCAACCAAAAAGGATCCATGGTGAGGACCTAGACCTCTCTGTCCAGAGGTAAAAGATAGGCAGTACAGTCTCTTTGTGGGTCCCATAATATGGGGAAGGAACTGCTTCTGACATGGACTTTGGTGCCCACTCCTGGATCACTTCCCCCGGGTGAGGCAGCCTTGCCAGGCCACAGAGCAAGAGGATACATACATACAGTTCAGATGAGACTTGACAGGCTAAAGTCAGATTTTAGGGGAGGAGGGCTCCCCCTTTCTCAGGACTATGGGAAGTGGGAGGGAAACAAGAGAGGAAAGATGGGACTGGGAAGTAATGAGGGATGGGGCTACATTTGGGATGTAATGTGAACAATAAATAAATAAATAAATAAGATGAATCAAGAACTGAAACAGAGAAAAGGTTATTTAAGAGACCTAATAATTTCCATTTATTAATTCAACTTATGTTATAGTACATATAAATTATTTATGCATATTGTAGTACAATACTTAATTTGAAAGCTATGTATGGTTAGTTTTAACTAGTATTTCTTCTTTGTAGTCCTTAAGTAGTATTAAATCTAATATTGTCTGCATGGCTTTTCTAACTTTTCTAGGTATTTTATAATGTTTTCTTAGATTCAAGTTTTGATAGATATTTTTTACAGCTCTACATCAAAATTCATGTTGAATTTTCTCTATGTTGCAATGTACTAATATGTAGGACATGCACAAATTAATTAAGTCCTGAGAGTTGTGCCATCTTGAGTAAGATTTATGCCATTGCGAATTCATGAATGGTTTGGTGAGATTTTAACTATAAAATATGGTTGGCTTGTGTCTCTGGCATGTACTGCTTTTTTGGAGGTATCTGCCTTTCTGTAGAGTCTTGGTGAGAACTACCACCGCCTGGGATTGCCTAGCAACATGAAAGTGACTCAATGCTCAATTGCTTCCAGAATTTCAAAACAAAAGCCAAACAACAACATCTGTCCATCTGCCTCTGTCTCTCTCTGTCTCTGTCTCTGTCTCTGTCTCTCTGTCTCTCTGTCCCTCCCTCCCTCCCCCCCCCCTCTCTCTGTAACAACAATTAATGAAATAGAGGCTATGAATTAGAGAAAGACAGAACAGAGTTATATGGGTAGATTTGGAGGTTGGAAAGGGAAGGAGGAAGTGATGTATTTTATTTTAATCTCAAAAACAAAGAAAATACATAGAAAATTAAAAATATAATAGACCAAAATCTGTTGCATATTTTAGTGCCTTGTACAGAAACAGTACATTCTAATCCTTTCATCATCTACAAAGAGAGCACTTGAGTAGAACACACTAGAGATTTTCAGCTCAGGAAACAACTTCTTTCCAAATGTTTCCCCTAGACTTCTATACGAAGATAGAATAAGAGAAAAGATAGTGGTATGTAGAGTAACCCTTCTCAAATTTCAGTGCGCCTACAATTCACCAGGTTCTAAGCACAGATACAACAGAGGAGTCTCAGTTTCTAGTGAGCTGATCAGTTTGGTTCCATTCCTATTTACACAGCAAGCTAGAAGTAGCTTTCTCCAACAGAGCAGTGAAGTCAAATATTTTTCCAGGCATCATGGGTGGGGCTCTATGGTTACCAGAGCCCCAAATCTTTCCTCCAGTTGTATTCTTGTCTTTATTCTTGAACACGGAAACTTGGGAGAGAGAATTTTTTGAAACAAAAACATCAAGATTCTCTGAATAACTCAGATAACATTTGCTAGGCTACCCACAAACCAGATATCCTGAATGACATGTACAGTATCAGTGACATGCAGGTTTAGATGTAATTTACAGGTAGATGTGTCCACATGTCCAATATCCAAACACTAGTATAAGTCTTAATCTTGTTGAACGATGCAATGTTTGGATTTACAGGATTTTCAAATGGCAGGGTTTTTTTTAATCCCTCCACTTCTTTTCTTTCATGTTTATACTGGCAATAGCCCTGCCTATTACTACGTCAATAGCATCATGAGGCAGTCTATCTTAGGTTGTCCTTAAAGAGCCAGTGGTCCAGTCCAGCCTTTTGGAATCCGCATTCAATTTTTACAGATTGGCAGCACAAAATCAAAAATAGGCCCAACCATGTTAAATTTTTCTTTAAGGGAAACTACTCACCAGATAATCATCATCTATAGTTACAAAACAAAAGTAAATGCCTTTCTCAAGGTTTAATTGGTTTGTTCTAGTCCATGTTAAGATAAGTCCAGGGCAAACAAGGTCAGATGATTCCAATGTCCTGATATTTATAAAAAACTTCTATCTATGGAACACTGTAACAAAGTCATTGACGGAGAGGCCTGGAGCTTGCCCAATGTCTTTTCTTATGCAACTGCCCATTTCCTTTTACATTGGAATTAAGTAACATAGTGAATATGAATACATATGGACAATTGTCTTAAAACATAAGGGGTCAAAAATCATAAAAGGTTTTTAAAACCTTTCAGTTAATAAGCTATGATAATCTTTGTATAATGAAAAGAAGAAATACTTAAATGATTTCCACATGGAGAGTAATGCATCTCCCTGCAAGTCACCTATCTAGCGTACAATTTGTCAGTTTGTCTACATTTACTTATTTTGTGCCATTCCTATATGGTCTCAAAGAATGCATTTTAAATCTATAAAATAGAATACACATAAATATTTTAAATAGAATATAATGTCAAGGTGAGATAACATAGGTGATAGCATGTTATGAAAAACACATTCTTGGTCTACACAAACACACATACAAGCACCCACACACACACATACACATGCACACACACACATACATGCACACGCAGAGAGAGACACACACACACATGTACATGCACACACACACACACACACACACACACACACACACAGACTTTGCTGGTGAACTAAAGAAGGGTTAAGAATGCACTGAGCAAAAACTTGTGCTCAGTGCCTCTGCATGCCAGAAATGGTATCCTAGATACCAGAAGGCTGCAAGTTCTTAGGGGTCCAGGGAAGGAGCAAGCCTTCAATCCAAGAAGTCAGAAAGTTACTCTCACAATCTAGAAAACGTCCTTCTGTGATCCATTGTAACCTTGGTGGTCCATAAGAAGAGTGAAATGACATATTATGACAACTCGCTCCTTGGGCCCCCTGTGGCCACTGGAAACAAGGCTGCAGTTTTTCCAAACTACAAGCCCATGGTTCAGATCCCAAGAACTGCAAGCTGCCTTCATCATAATCTTCCCAGCTTCAGAGCCAAATGTATAAAGGATGCAAACTTCTTCAGCCACATCTTAAAATAGTTTATGTTAATAACATATTTACTGCATTAGCTAAAATTGTACCCTCAGTAGAAAATTTTGCAATGATAGGACATTAAAAAATATGTTTACTTAACTATTACAATAAAAAGGGTAAGAAATCTTAAGAGAGACACAAATGGAATTTTGGGTTTTTTTTTTCATGTTAAGTTAATGCAATGAAAGGGAAGGCTTATGCAGCCATCAGGCCAGCCATTCTTACGGTTGTCATAATGTCAAAATCGACCCAAGTACAGGAGCCATGGTTCTTTTCTCCGGGCACCCATACCAGCAATTGACTTTGTTTTCTTTTTTAAAGATTTTAAAAGAAGTTTAAGGAAATCTCACTTACTGTTTTCTTGAGATACATACAATATAACTCAGCTTTTTTGCATATTATCTCATTTAATAATTTTTCCTTAATTTTGTTGATTCTTAACATCTAAACAATTATTTCTTCTCAGATATTACATTCTCTCCTTGGTGAAAGCCTTTCTGAAGGAGCAGGATGGAATCTTGGGTAGTTTTGATTTACGTATTTGAGGGTCAATGATATTAAATGTTATTTCATGCAAGTTTTGGATTTTGTGCTGCTTTTCTGTTCAGTTCATTTGCCCCTGCACTGATTGGGTCACTTGGTCTGCTGAGGAGTTTTCTATGTTCTTTATATTCTGTAGCCTCATGAGGTACAGGGCTGGCAGCATCTTCCTCCACCGTCTAGGATGGCTTGTCCCTTGCTTCCTTGTCCCCCTCTCCTCCAACACCACCTAAAAGCCCAGAATTCTTTAGAATCTGGGTCTAGGTACACATGTTTCCTGGCATAGTTTTTGTCTCTGCTGTTTCCCAGCCACACATAGAAACCAGCATCTGCCAGAAGGAAGCCCAGGCTGCTGCTGGGCAGGTTGAGAGTCCAAAGAGAAGCAGATAGAGTCCACTCATATTTGTGGTATTTTGGAAAAGAATTTGGCTACTTTCTGTATTGAAGTTAAACTGGAAAGAACTGGATTATTTTCCTTAGCAGAGGAGATTTCACAATAGCTCATTCATATGTTTACTAGTGATCGCTCTTACACAGACCTCCATAGAAGAAAGGAACAAATGGGATAAAAAGAAATACAAAATGTACAAATTGAAGAGAAAACAAGTACCAGGAAATTTAAAGTTGGAGCCAAAGATTGTGCTAAAGGAGATGAAATTAAGAAAAAGGCCTGGACCAAAACAGAATAAGGAAAAGGTCCCCTCATAGAAAGACTCCATCCAGCTATGCTTCCAACTTGCAGAAAGGAAAGGCCTGAGGAATTTCCTGCTCCTAAAAATCAACAAGCAATAGCTGCTGCAGATGTGATATAAGACAGCATGTTCTATCTCTGTGTCTGGCTTAGAGTCTTGAAGGATACAGGAGTAAGGGGTTGTGGAATCTTTCTCTGTGGTTATGGAGAACCATCGAGAGCAGGCAATACATGGAAGGTCCTGAGGGGAAAAGTGGCGAGGGGAAAGGTCATTGTGTGAAGGCATAAATGTAAAGCCATGTAATGGGAGTTTTGGTGTCGTAAAAAACTTTGTTATGTATGTAAACATGTGTTTCGTTTTCATCTCAGGTGTGGGATTTGGGGTTGCTTCAGATTGTCCACACCAGCAGACTATTTGCCTCATCTGGCCTCTGAGTCGGGCATGATCTTGGCCAGCTATAGATAGTTTAACTCTGGGGACTCAGAGAAGGAATAAATGACAGATCCCAGAGAGGGATGGGGAAGGGGTGCTCTGAGGAAGAAAGCTTCTCCCCACCCCTATGCTAGAAGAAGTTGGAGATGTTTTGCCCCAGTGAATATAATCATCAGGAAGTAGTCAAAAGAGAACTATGTCCTCACTAACCTGCTTTCACTCCTACCTGGTATTGGGGTTTTAGAAGGGATTTAATTGAAGAGGGAGGCAGAGGTATAAGATACCTCAATAAAATAGGTAAAATGTATGACTACAAAGCCGAAATTCTATTCAAAATCCCAAAGGACTGTAGGCTTGAAACTCAGCTAGAGTTGTAATGCTGACTTGAATGTCTAAGAGGTGGACACTAGTGAAGGTCATTTGGTCAAGGTGATTGCTATTTTGTCTTGGTTGGAAGATATCCTTTTCACAGAAGTATTTGTCTAATTTTTTATTTTGTTTTATTTTTAAATGAAGGGCTGCTAAGATGACCCATTAGGTCACAGACCTTACAGCACAAGCCCAACAACTCGTGCAGGGTTTCATCCCTGGAACGTACCGAATGTAGATTCTCAGCAAAGGTAACATGAAAGACAGAGACAGTTATATCTATTGAGGCTTCTTGATCAGCTACTATAGCCCACAAGATGAAGTTCCAGGCTCAGCCACTGAAAGGCCTCATCTTAATAGACAGTAGAGAGGTATGCTAGTGATGACACTGGAGGTTATCCTCTGATATCCACAGGTGTGTGTACACATGGGCATATGTAGCCTATGCATAAAAATATGCAGCATACACAAAACAGAGGCAGAGACAGAGCAATACAGAGACAGAGGGACAGAGAGGAAGGGGCCACGTTAGAAGACTACAACTGTGGCTCCTAATCTGGTAAAGTACCTGTCTTAGAAGCATGAGAAGGACCGGCATTCAGATATCCAAGCTCTGCACAAATGAGTGTGTTCATGGTGGCCTGCCGCCACTTCAGTGGTCAGGAGACAGAGACATAGGATCCCTGGAGCCAGCTGACTAGCTTGACTGCCTGAATCAGCAAGTTTTAGGATCAAGTGGGGTTCAGCTTCAACACACAAGACGGGGAAATCAAGGAAGATATCTGATATTAATCTCTGGCCCCCACAGCACATGTACAAACAGATATGCACATCCACACAAACATATGCACCCCACATATGTTGCATCACACATATATACACACATGCCCACACTACATAACATACACATAAAACTACAAAGGAGTTGGCTGTGCTCTCTCTCTCTCTCTCTCTCTCTCTCTCTCTCTCTCTCTCTCTCTCTCCTCTTTCCCTCTCTCTCTCCCCTGACCCCCTACCGGTGTCTCTCATAACCTTTCCCAAGGGACACAGAATAGCCTGTTATATAGAGTCACATTCAGCCTGTTGAAAGCTTGCATTGTTTTGTGTTATGATTTTTGTAAACCTCTTTTCATTTTACTCATAATCAGAGCCACCAAAAATGCTCCCCTCATCTTTACTGTTTAACTCTTCTGTTTGCTTTTCCCACTTCTAACCTTTTACTAATGCTCTAAAATCAATCAGTAATTTTGTTCTGTTTAGTTTTTTTCCATCTACATCTTATACTGGATGGTTTTGTATATCAACTTGACACAAGCTAGAGTCCTCCGAGAGGAAGGAGCCTCAGTTGAGAAAATGCCAACTGTAAGGCAGTTTCTTAATTAATAATCAATGGGGGAGGGCTCAGCTCATGGTGGGTGGTGCATTCCCTGTCAGGTGATCCTGAGGTCTCTGAGACAAGGATGAGCAAACCATCAGAAACAAGCCAGTAAGCAGGACTCCTCCGTGGCCTCTGCATCAGCTCCTGCCTGTTACCAGGTTTGAGCCCGGCTTGAGTTCCTGTCCTGACTTCTTCCAATGATGAGCTAGGATCTGGAAGTGTAAGGCAAACAAACCCTTTCCTCCCCAACTTGCTTTTTGATTATGGTGTTTAATTACAGCATTAGAAACCCAAACTAACTCAGTTACCAGTACTGGTACATAATACTACTGGTATTCCTGTCCCCCAAGCATGGTTTAAGGGAAATTCTATTTTTACATCCTATTTATGTATTTGCATAATGAGCTTTAAAACTTGTTGTGGTTGTTTGTATACACAGCACTGTAGGTGAAGTTGGGTGACTTGAATATATAGCCTAAGGGAGTAATTACTGATAAACACGGCAATAAGCAGCGTCCATAAAAGAGAAAAGATACTTTAACCCTAGTTCTGCACTTGAACATTGCAAATCTATCCTCTCAACCAATCAATCAAGGATGTGCTAGACAAGATGAAGAAATAAATGATGGGGGAACATTTGCATTGTTAAAGTAAAAATTTTGTAATTTCATAATAGACATTAAGAAATAAGGATTCCTCTCAATGGTATTTTCATGGAATATTTTTGTTTTTTCTACTTTGGGCATTTTTTTTCTTATTGGCCTTTTGCTAGTTTGATTTTATTTCCATTTCCTGGTTTTTTCCTTGCTCACTTTAAGATGGAGGGAAAGAGAGAAAGAATATAAAAGTGGTTGGTAGGGAGGTAGTGAAAATCTGGGAGTAATAATGGAAAAGTATATGTTAAAAATATATTGTATTAAAATCTTTAATAAGAAAATAACAAAAATGCCCCCACACATATGCCTACAACCAATATAATGGAGGCAATCCAGCCCTCAAAGGAGTAGGGATAACTTTTGATCAACGCAGGGAGATTGTGTTCAGCCCTGAATAACGAGATGTGCTTTAAGACAGCTATAGCTTATGTCACAAGCAGCACATGCAGGGGAAACTTATGAATGCTTATTTCCTTGTGTGCATTGACAAAGATTAAAATAAATATCACTTCTGTTAAGTGATCCAGAACATTGTAGCTCACACAACTTTCTGGTTGACAGGGTATGACCTCCTCTCTCATCTTCATTTCTTTTTTATCTATTTTTTTTCAAGACTGCATTTCTGGGGGCTGGAGAGAGGGCTCAGAGGTTAGGGGCACTGACTCTTCCTCCAGAGGTCCTTAGTTCAATTCCCAGAAACCACATGATGGTTCACAGCACTGTATACATAATAAATAAATAAATCTTAAAAAAAAAAGGACTGGGTTTCTATGAGTAGCCTTGGCTGTCTTGGACTCACTTTGTAGACCAGGCTGACCTCGAACTCACAGTGATCTGCCTGGCACTGCTTCCCTGAGTGCTGGGATTAAAGGTGTGTGCCACCAAGCCTGCCTTCATTTCTTTTTTTTTCTTTTTCTTTTTTATTAAACATTTTTATATATACATTTATATTATTACACATATATACAATAAACTACATACAGCAAGAAGAGCCACAAAACAATCAGAATTATATAAATGTTATATTCATAATGTTTTGTCTGTTTGTATTTGGCAACCTTGAAGAAGCATCGTCCCTATCTTAGTGAGTCTAAAATTCTGATTGTAAATCAATAGCTATCATATCTCATCATTATCAACTTAAAACATCTATCTAGACCTAAAATCATCTTAACCCCTAAACAACTAAGATTAATTGTAAGACTAAATTATGTGGTCTTCAACCTCATCAGAGACTTGATAAGGAATAAAATTAACTACCTGAGTATACAGGGAGTGCAGGTTGGCAGTTTCCCAAATGAGAAGATGACAGAGATTGCTTCCTGAACAGTCACCCAAAATTCTCTATAATGTTGGAACATCTTCTTCAGCCTTTTGGCTCAATATATCTGACAGACAGACTTGTAAAGCAAGAACTATTGAGGACTTGTTTACCCTGTCTTAGCTGAGTTTGGCCATCAACTCTGCCTGCATCTAAGCTTGCCCATTTTTAGGCAGAATTCTCTCTGTGGTAGAAACAAGGACATTTTCCTCAGTTGCTTGTTTGGCACATTTGAAGCCATCTCCATAGGAAGTTCTTTGATGCTCATCATCTTCTTTGACATAGGCTGAGTATTGCCAGAAGTAAATCTGTCTCATCGTAAACGAACCTATATTAAAAACATCTTTAAATGCCATATTCTGTATGTCTCTAAGGTTTTTGATTGCCTTATCTATTTTACCTTATCTTTCTATATAATTATATCTATTAGTTACACCTAGGATGTATAATCTTATGATAAAAATTGACTAGTAATTGATATGACCATGATTTGATCAACTAACAATTAACTTGTATAACTTACTTATCCTAAACAGCCTACAATTGCACTTTCAAAGTATTGGAAGTAAACCTTGTATTAAAACTGCCTCATATAGGTACAATACCACATATTAGAGTAGAAATATATATAATGTGTGTGAAGAATAATCTTAAATTTGAATTCTATAATGATGTATTTAAAATTAAACTTATTTTGCATCTATATATAAAATTAAATACCAGTGAATTAAAAATAACCTTGTGAATAAAAAAGTCTTAAGTTGAGGAGTAGATTCACTAATCTACTTTTTGTCCTATTAGCTCTCTTTATTTCTATAGTCCTCTTCTTCCTTTTCCACCCCTATATCAGAACCTAAGAATGAAAGATAAAGGAAAGGAGAGACATCCGTTAGCCCAAACTTGTTTTCTCTCTAAATAAGAGCAACAATAACTTAAAACCAACTACTAATGAAAATAAATATCTATCACCCAAGAAAGCAACCAAAAACCTTCCCAACCCCCTGTATGGGAAATGAGACACCATTCTGAATGAAGATTTACAGATTTTTTTTCTCATACAAAGAGCAGAGAACCATCATTAATTGTTTTGTGCATATCACACACACACACACACACTTATACATTTATAATTTTATGACTATATAATGCTTGTAAGAAATCATGTTTTCAGAACAAAAGAGCTGGACACTGACATTGGATCAGACCTCACAGGATTCATTCCCCTCAGCATGCTGGACACTGACATTCTGCATCCTTCATGTTCCAGCAGCAAGTGCTTCAGTTGCTGTTCCTTATCAGAACAGGACAGTTTCCAGGACAGCTCTGAAGAAAGCTTCCGATCCCAATTGGTCAAGAAGGGGGGCACCTATGACAAAGAGAAAGAGAAAGAAAGTGACTGAGAGAGAAACCTAGAGAGAGCTGGGGTAGGGGCTGGCAGGGTCCTTTTATGTGGAAAATACCTGGCAGAAACAGGATGGTGGCAGCAGGTGATGACTTAAGAGGTTGCTAATACTCTAGAGGCAGGCTAGTGGATTAACCTGTATTCTAACATTAACAGCAGCACATGTTTGATAGAAAGATTGCATATAATTTAGGTAATAAATTGTTATGTATAAGTCAAGGATGAAAGTCTCAGCTTAGAATCTAGAAAATATCACTTAATTGTGTGAAAATATGTTGATTATATGTCCCATACTCTGGACTCATAATTCTTGTACTTTACCTGCTTTTCACTGATATTTTGAGTTAAAAATTATAATTTATTTTTCTGCAATTTCTCTACATACTTGCCATTAAATATAAAATATTTATAACTTACAGTTCATTTATGAGAAGTCTAACAGTACTTACTAATAGTAAAGCCACAGAACTATCCTAGCTTATACAAAACCTGAATATCACAATCAAAAGTTCTTATCTTCAGTTAGAATTATTTATGTTTTTCTCTTTTGAATGCTCCTTGAAGGTGTAAGATGGAGGTGGATTCCAAATTTCACATGTCTAGTAATCTGTTGGTACTCCATCTTAATAGGGTTACTGAACTTCTCTAAGGATGCCTTTCTGTACCATTTTGGTTTTCAAAATCTTCCTTATTTTTTTCACTATCTCAAATCAATTTTCAATCTAAAGGTAAAAGAATTTAACTAATTTTTAAATTGTGCTTAGAAAATATAGGACTGTCTAAGAAATTGCTTGTCTACGGAACACCCAAAGTTCACTTTTTTGTAGCAGTTTCCAGCCCTAGTATTTTTATAACATATACTACAATATTTCTGAATAGCATTCTACAATGTATAAAAATCTGAAACAGTTTCTCACCATGAAACATTATATTCAATTGTTGCTAATATTTAATTATCATAAAGAAATGCTCAAATCTAGAACAATTTCAAGTTTCATAAAATGTTTAAATCCAGAGCCATTTTAAGGTTCAGGATCCTCCTAACTATATGTCCTAAGTATCAGAAGCCTTGTAGCATCGCTAGGGCCTTCAGGACATGACATCACGATCCTCCCAAATTCTATAAGCCATATAGATACATAAGTCATAGATTAAATATGTTGGGTGTTGACTTTTATAATCAGTAATATATTAAACAAAAAGATTTCTTTGTATATTCTTACATATCCCCAATGAGAATTTAATAAAATTATAGTTTGTATACACTATTTTGGAAAAGTTTTCAACTTCTGAGTGGCCATCAGCACTTGAAGTTTGTCAGCAGTTCTAGAGTTTTACAGCTGGCGTTATAAGCCATCTGTTCTCTTTTTCCTTGTCTCTCTGTCTCTGTCTGTCTGTCTCACATATGTGCATGGTCATGGAATGATCTACTATTATAAGTCTTTAATATGTCAAAACTCAAAGTTTCTTTTCTTTTCTATCCAAAGCTACTCAAAGGTACATTTTTCAACATAAAAATATTGTATATTTATGCTTTTCAGCAAGATACCTAGTAGGTACATAAGTGGAGTGGGAATCTAGTAGACTCATTGTATCTAGGGTAAACATCAGAATGAAATAGTTATTTTTCACTACAAGGTAAAAATCAGAATGAAATAGTTGTTTTTGGAGATACTTAGACCTTGAAGAAATCACTGTAGGTAACTGTGACTATTTGCTATGCTTTATAGAGTTGTTTTTGGATGGAGCTTTACATTCTTTGCATGTCTTTGGTCACAAGATGATTCTGGCATACCTGGGATGTCTTGCATTATTTGGTACTGCAAACAGTGCTCAGCGAGGACTAAAGTTGCAGGGGCGTAATGGTTTCCTTCACAAAACATACAGATTAGATTGGGGCTTTGCTATGAGGAACTTGTTTTACCCCAAAATAAATCCACTTCTGTTTAACAACCAATGAATATGCTTCTGCATGGCTGTTCAATGCTCAGTTCATTTGGGGCTGGACCTCCCAGTAGGGAGAATTTTGATTTCTTTATGGGTGGTAGATATAAGAACCCAAATAAAATAGCTTTTTAAATATCTACACATCCTTCCTGCCTCAGAACCTGATTACATCTTGGAGTGACCCTCTTTCTTTGATTGTCCTGCAAAACTCAGAACACCAACACATAAATATATTAAGGACTTAGAAGCAATCTCTAGAACTTCACTCTTCCCCCTTTTCTTCAAATCCAGTTGCCCAGTGTCATCTGTAACAGACCACTTGCTGCACCCTCCTCTTCCTCTCTGACTCCATCTCCAGATTATCACGCAGATATTCCCCTACAGTCTTTTTAACAACCCCATCCCTCTGTCTCAGCCACCAATGCCTGAAGTCATTCCCTGGAAACATTCTGGACATACTGGCTAGGGAAGCAGTTAGACCAGAGAAGCAGGTAAATGACTGTCAAATAGTCATTCTCCTTTCCTTCAAATCCAACCTCATTGCCACCTCTGTACCCAGCCTCACCCCTACCTCTGTACCAGACCACCTTCCTTGGCCTCTCCTCCCTCTCTGTTCCCTTCCCAGGGGACTAAGCACATCCCAGTGGAACATCTTGCTTTCCTCATTCCTGTCAACCGACTCAGCCCCACCCCTAGCCCATTCCCATTCCTAAGTGTCAGCTTCCAGTATCTAGAAACATATTTCACCTGGAATCCCAGTAGCCACATCTGGAAGGACCCCAGAATAATTCCCTACCAGGAAACCCACAGCTACCACACTCTCCTAAGAACCAGAGAGGGCAGCGGAAAGCCAGGAGCAAAGCACCCACCCAATAAAGACAAGATCATATGTTAACACCTAGAATTACAATCATCCCCAAACCAGATTCCCGGACTCTTTAGTAAAAGCATTAACAGGCTTGATAGTAATGTAGAAGGATCCAGTGGGACCTAGAAACCTACAAGTAGAACATTATGATAGGCAGATTTTGGCCAAGGGGTCCCGCTCAAACTAAGGCACCAGCCAAGGACAAGACAGGCGGTAAACTTTAAACCCCTACCCAGATCTAGCCAATGGTCAGAACAGTCTCCACACTTGAGTGGAGAGTGGAGTATGACTTTCTCATGTACTCTGGTGCCTCACATTTGACTATGTCCCCTGGAGGGGGAGATCTGGTGGCACTTAGAGGAAGGACAGCAGGTCACCAAGAAGAGACTTGATACCCTATGAGCATATACAGGGGGAGGTAATCCCCCTCAGGAACAGTCATAGGGGAGGGGAATAAGGGGAAAATGGGAGGGAGGGAAGAATGGGAGGATACAAGGGATGGGATAACCATTGAGATGTAACAAGAATAAATTAATAAAAAAAAAAAAAACAGGCTTGATAGTATGCCTCCAGTAGAGGTCAGCAATTCTACTACAGCATACTCTGAGAAATGCAATATAGCTGAAGCATAAGAAATGACTTTAAAATAGCCTTATGTTAGGGTTTTTAAAGCAGGAAATTATGAAATCCACAAAGAAATTTGTGAAAACACAAACAGTAGAATGAAGTGAAAATAGGTCAAGACTTGCACGTGGAAATAGAATCAATAAAGAAATTCCAAACCAAGGGAAACTTGGGCATGGAAAATTTAAGAACCTGAACAGGAACCTTAGAGGCAAGCCTCATTAAAAAAAACAAGAGGTGGAAGACCCTTTAATCCCAGCATTCATGAGGCAGAGGTAGGTGAATATCCATGAGTTTGAAGCCAGCCTGGTCTACGAAGAGAGTCCAGGACAGCCAAGGTTACACAGAGAGAAACCCTGTCTTGAAAAATGAGAGAGCGGGGAGAGAGAGAGAGAGAGAGAGAGAGAGAGAGAGAGAGAGAGAGAGAGAGAGAGAGAGAGGAGATTGAAGAATCTCAAACATTGAAGACACATTAGAAGAAATGGACTCATCGGGCAGGTGTAAGATGGAATCTCAAAGTAGATTTGGTTTGCATTTCTTTGACGGCTAAGGATGCTGAACATTTCTTTAAGTGTTTCCCAGACATTATAGATTCCTCTATGGAGACTACTCTGTTTAGATCTGTACCCCATTTTAAATGATAGTATTTATTTTTCTGATGTCTAATTTTTTACTTTAAACATTTTTGATATTAGACTTATAGCAATATGGGGTTGGTAAAAAAAACTTTCTCCATTTTGTAAACTGCCTTCTTTTTGTCTGATTGACAGTGTCCTTTTCCTTTTTTCATGAAGTTGTTTTTAATGTTTTCATGAGATTTTCAGTTTCATGAGGTTGCATTTACTAATTATTGATCTAAGTACCTGTACTAATGGTGTTCTGTTCAGAAAGTCTCCTGTGCAAATGAGTTCAAGGCTATTTCCCACTTTCTTTTTTACCAGGTCTGTGTGTCTGGTTTTATGTTGAGGTCTTTGATCTCTTTGGACTTGAGTGTTCTGCAGGGTGATAAGTATGGATCTGTTTATTTCATAGCACTAAATGTCTAACATAAAAATTTGAAGGAATCTCATACTAGTAACTTAACAGCATACATGAAAGCTATATCAAGAAAGAAGAATTCACACACACCCCAAAGTAGAAAAACAAAAACAACAATATTTGGGGATGAAATCAATAAAATAGAATCAAGAACAACAAAAATCACAAAACCAATACAAAGAAGCAATGAAAGAAAAGGTTGGTTCTTTGAGACAAGCAATAAGATTGCCAAATTCTTATTGGAATTAACTAAAAGACAGAGATAGATAGATAGATAGATAGATAGATAGATAGATAGATAGATAGA
>OU015757.1:52792305-52802305 GCA_907169655.1 Acomys percivali
AGATAGATAGATAGATAGATAGATAGATAGATAGATAGATAGATAGATAGACAGATAATACATAGACAGACAGACAGACAGACAGATAGGATCCAAATTAGCAAAATTAGAAATGTCTGTTTTACGTAGAGGAAAGGTGACTTTTAACAATTCTCTGAAAACAAGACAGGCTAACTCCTGGCAGCACCCAGCCTACCTCAAAGATGATGATAAGCATCAATAAACCTCTTTATGGAGACGACTTCAAATATGGCAAAGCAGCCACTGGGCAAAATGGCCTCGTTTCAAGCACTGACAGAATTCTGCATAAAAGGTGGCAAGCTTGGTTGCAGGCAGAGTTGATGGGTAAACTCTGCCAACACAGGGAAAGCATGTCCTCAATAGTTTCTGCCTCACAAATGTGTTGGTAAGATAATACTGGGCCAGAAAGGTGAAGATGATGCTCAAACATTTTAGTGAAGTATGGGTGACTCTCCAGGCAGCAAACTGTCTCTGTAATTTTTTTTCTCACAGCAGTAAATCAGGAATTACAGAGTCAGTTCTTGGAAGTTCTCGAGCTTTCATGCAGGGATTCTGAGCTTTTATTCCATACAATATCTAAATTCATGAGACAGATGGCGCTTTCCCTTCTGATGATATCATCTCACATGGCAGGTGTCACCCAAACCCCTGACTTTGCATGTGAAAGCCAGGGAGGTCCAAGGGCTCCTTAGTAGCAGTAACTGGTGGAAGGATTGGCACACACTGCTTTTATGACCAAGTCCTTTTTGGCACTCACCATTACATGAATCTGTAGGCTCATTCTTCCCACGTGGAATTCGGTAGAGTGAGAGGAGGTAACCATCCTTAGTCTCAACCCAATACATTTCACCTTTGTAGCCCCAGTGGGAAATTATCTCACTCTAAATTAGGAAGAGAAAATATTGACTTTCATTAATTTAGTCATCTGAACAGTTTTGGGATTCTTCTGTAAATTTTCTTTATATAATATATTAACATGTTTGTGCGTGTAAAGAGAAATTTCAGATTATCATAAATGCAATGTTTGGAAAGGATTAATGAAACTAATAGTGATGAATCTTTGAAGGTACATTGATTAATGAGAATAACTTACAATGTTCATATCGGCTCCAGGATTCCTTGGTTTGGGTTTCAATAAACAAAATATATTTCCAATTACATGAATGAAACATGTAAACATGTTGTTCTCAGTAGCCACCACATTCAAACCTGTTGGGAAATATTTATTAGCAAAATACTGTGTGTCTTGCCATGTAAACTCATGTTCTTGGATATACTTTGTGTCCATCAGACACCTTCCATTCTAGAATGTTGGTCATACCATGTTATGACTCAGATGAAAGGCAATGTAATTGCCTATGCTGCTCAGAAAACCATTTATTTCTGCACCACAGCTTTTCATGGAACTTAAATAATTGTATCTTACTTCCTTTAAAGTATTATGGAATGGTGTTTGGAACTTGTCTTAACTTAATCAAGATCATTATTTGGCTTCTTCAATAAAGCTGTTGGATAAGTTTATCCAAATGCCTTTGCAACTCCATTAGAAGGCTAATGGAAAGATTATGGCGTAGGGCTTGAGAGAGCCAAGTGGGACGAATAGTCTCAGAACCAGAGCCTGTGGCTCTGAGGGACCTTGCATAGTCATTCCCGACAACACAGCCTTCTTTCAGTGAATACTAACACATGACACATTCCACTAATGTTTTCAGAATTTTTTATAGACATGCCTTAAAGTAAATACAAATACAGGTAATGAAATATTTTCAGCAGAAAGTATTAACACTTCCATTGATGAAGAGCCCAACTACTGTAGATTCTGCTCTCAGGCTCTCTGCTGTGTTCTGTTCTACTGTTTTTTCCCCATAATTAATTATTTTCAAGGCACAATGGAGAAAGAAGACAGGTACATTATAGCCAAAAAAAAAAAAAATTCAACCATGATATGAGGGTTTGTGCTCAGTCTTGTTGTATCTTGTTAGGGCATGTTTGGTGGAGTTCCGTGGAAGGCCCTTTTTTATTGGAAATGAAACAGAAGATGGAGTGATCTGGTGGAAGGGGCAGGAGGGGATTGAGCTGAAATGTGGAGGGAGAGTAAACTCCAGAGATGTGCTATACAAGCAAAGAATAAAAGTTTAAAAAAAGAAAACAAAGAGAAAATCCTCCATAGACTTGTCTAAAGGCCAGTAGAAAGATTTTCTCAGCTGAAGTTCCACTTTCTGGATGATCTGAGCTTAAGACTTATCTCGGTAATCTATGTAAAGGCAGAAAGAAAGAATTAACTGCACAAAGTTTTCCACCCCCCATGAGTTTTCAATGCTCATACACACATCATCATGCATTCAGACACAATCGTAGTAAAACAAAAAATAAAAATAAGTATTACTAAAACTAAAGTCGGACTTGTCCCCACATTCGCTTCTTAAATCATCACATTCTCTCTCTTCTGCATGTATCATTTCCTTTACAATTCCACTTCATATTAAGAATTGACAGCAACCAAGCACCTTCCATACTTTAAAATCTCCAGAATAAAAAAGGAAAAGTCTAAAAGTAAAATGAGTCTCCTCCAATGAACACAGCTTTTCATGTCTTGCTATAACAACACACAAAAAGTATTATCCAAGTAGGTTCAATTGTAAAACTGATTCTGGTGTAATATGGCTGAAAACAGCCATACCAAAAACAACCGGGTCTCTGAGAAATATATTGGGGATGACTGGAAAGCCATTGTCCTAAAAGGAGGATGATGGTGGAAGCACTGACAAAATAAAATAGTAAAGTTCATGAAGGCGAACAGAATGAAAGATTCCTAATTCATTTTGTAGAAACTGGCCCTTATAGAGGAATGTTCTCAATCCACGGAGAGGCATACAGAAGATGGGAACCACAGCCATGACAAGGTGAGAGGTTTAGGATATCTGCACTGGATTTTCAGTAGTTTGTTTATTTACTTATCTATTTATTTCTAGATAGATAGATTGATTTTAAGACAGAGTCTCACTAGGTAGTCCTGGTGGATCTGGAACTTACTTGCCTTGTATATCAGACTGGCCTCAGTCTCAAAGATATCCTCCTGCCTGTGCCCCCACCACCACCGAGTGCTGAGATTAAAGGCATGTGCCACCATGTCCTGACATTTATTATTTGTTGTGTGTATAAAAATATCTAATTCCAGTTGAAAACTTACATAGAAACAAAAACAGCATGTATGTTATACAAATGTACTGGACAGGATAGAATAGAAGCAAATAACAGAATGGAATAAAAGTAGAGAAATATATTGTATATATGTGTAATAATATAATGTATATGTAAAAATAAAACTATTTAATAAAAAGAAAAAAATGGAATAAAATACAACAGGACACAATACAACAATTCAAAACTAAACAAAACAGTGGTAACCATTTTACTTTTACAGAAAGGACACAAAAGCATCCTTTGGAGAACAGACAGCTTCTGAATAAATGGTGATGGGAAAACTGGAGAGTCACACATAGGAGAATGAAATTTGATCCTCATCTCATAAAACTTAAAATGTGTCATTTGTAATAGGAAGTTTTGGGAGAGCAATAAAAACAAACACAGGGAAAGAAAACCCACCAATAAATAAATCTATGATAAAATAAAATGGAAGGGAAATAAAAGATGTATACTTTTTTTCATGTCTACCTCTTCACTTATTTAATTCATATGAGAGAATATCATTTTAGGTTTTATTTTGATTTTTTAAAGAATTACAAGTATTTTAGACAAAATAGTTTTTAAAACATTACTAACTTGCATTATTTTAATATTATAAACATGATTTGTTTTGTTTTGTTTTTGGTAAAGTTTGAAGTATAGACAATGATTAGTGACAGAGTTAATGCATTCATGGCTTTATTGGTGAATGCACTGAATCATCCTTAGTCATAAAATATTATACATACTGGCTCCATTTACTAGAAGCCAGTGCTGCATCAAGGCTTTGTCTAGAGTCCACATGAGAAGAAAAAGCCACTGGACCTAGGAACACCAGACATCAGGACCAAGAGGCAAGCAAAGGTGTCAGATTGATAACTCATTGTCTGTAGATTCTTTTTAACACAAACAGGCTCAAACACAAATTTATCTTGTTACAAATTATTGGTTCTTTTCTCCTCTATGCTGTCTCTTTCTCTGCACTCAGTCCATTCTCTTTCACTTTTTAATATGTTCTTCTCACCAGTTGTCCTCCAGTCCTTTCTGCCTTCAGATATGCAATGGTTCATAAAACTCAGGATCTCATTAGACCAAGGATCAAAAGATTTTTCCATGAGATCCATTAGGGTTTTCTTAATGGATTAATGCCATAGTGGATGAAAGTGGTGACTGAGATTAGTACTTCTTAAACTTTGATGTGTACAAGTCACCAGGATGTAAGTAAATGCAGAGTCTGTGTAATGTGAGTGAGGCGTATGGTTCTGGATTCTTAATGCTCCTAACCACTCACGCTGAAGGGATTATATCCCTCTGCTGACTACACGGAGAAAAAGGGAGAGCAACTTTCTGCATTGGAGGAGAGAGAGCAGATGTGTTTGTGGGTGTCTCAGGACTCTCTCATACCCAGCCTGCCAAAGTCTTCCTTCCTGTCACGCACTTGCCTCACTACTTGGTAAGTTGACAATTGTTGAAGTTTCAAAAAAGGGGTTCAAAATACATAATCTCTCTTAATCACCCCAGAGAACATTTACTAGCTCTGGAGAACAGGGTACACTCTGAAATACCTGCAACTCACGTCATAGACATGATTAAGGAACACTTTAGAATGCTTATTTGTTCATCAATTATTTCCACATGCTAGAATAAATAGACTTCTGTCAGAAGATGCAGAACATTAGAGATCTAAATAAGTTCCAAGTGGATGGATGTGATCTTATCCCTCAGCTCCACTCATTTTATTTTTCCAGTGGTAAGAACTTTGACATGCAGTTCCACGACAGCAAGTGTAAGACAGCTTGGCTTATACCAACTTGAACAATTCAAATATCCATGGCATTTCCAAATTCACACCCTACAACTTCACAAGACATTGTAAAGCTGATTAGTTATCATGAAATTAGACAAGCAATACAAGCCATGGTTTCCCCATTTGCCTACACATAAATTGTTTACTACAACAGCATGACACATGGTCTGGAAAACAGAGCTCTTGTCTTCTGCATTACTTATGAATTTTAGTGCTGTGATAAGACACCATGACAAAAAACAACTTCAGGATAAAGGGGTTTATGTCATCCTGTATCTGATAGTCCATCATCCAGGGAAAACAAGACAAAAAACTTGAGACAGGAATCTAATGCAGACCATGGAGAAGGGCCATGGTTTGCACCCTCTATCTTGCACAGCCTATTTTCTTATATACCAAAGGCCCACTTACTTGTCCGGGGGTTTCATCACACACTATTAAGAAAATAGGCTATAGTCTTGCCTACAGGCCAATATTATGGAGGAATTTTCTTGAGTCTGTCTTCCCAAACGACTCTTACAAGTTGGCATAGGACTAGCCAGGACACGTTCCTGAAACTTTTCCTATTCTAGTTCATGCTGAGCTGTGCCCAACATCAGAAAAGACAGATGTAACTAAGTCTAATATAATGGCATCTATAATGATTTTATACATATAGGGCCACACTGTTGTTAAAGAGCAACATGAATTATGAAAGGATATTAGCACGAGAAATAGAGTTTAACCCCCAATATGCTAGCTTGCAATAAAAATACATTGAATCCATACACATTAGACACAGAATTGCCATGAGCCAAATACTTCCTTTTCTTCCTCTGCTCTATCACATTCTCAGGATCCCTTTTTTTCTCTCTTTTTCCATCTTCTCATCAAGTGGATTACAGAGTTCTGTATGGGTATATTCCTTTGGACCATGAGATGCCATTTCTACCTAGGTTGCTTTGTATAGTGAAAGGGGAAATTGCTTAAGTGTCTTAGACACATAGTGAGATTGATTAATCCACCCTTACTGGAAGAGTAATTCACAAACTTTTAATGTTTCATACATATACATATTATATAAATATATACACACATATACATATTACATATATATAATCATTTGAGATAATTCTCAGTTTGAAAAAATAAGTGAAAAATATCTTTTCAATATTATATTTTGGATTAAGGACAGCACTAAGCAATACAAAGTATTACAGGAATGAAAATTTCAACCATAAATTTTTAAACAAAGCACATTTGGCATTTCTGTGTTTGTGTAAAAATAGTAAAATAGTGATTTGGACTATTTCTCTATTTCAACTCTTTTGAATTTTTTGTGTTGTTTATTGCAAAGCCTTCAGGTGCATCATTAAATTATGATTTTGAGGTCTCTCCAATTTTTTAATGTACGTGTGTAGCACTATAGATTTTCTCAATATTATTAATGATAATTATTTTTGAGAGCTTTATAAAATGCTACTTTATTATTATGAACCAACAAATAAAAGCATCATTAAATTATATTAATACAGCCATAAAACCCTTGCCATGTATCAAATCTATACATCTCAACCAATTTCTTTGTAGTTCAAATAGTCATTTTGAAGATATAGTGCCATCCTTAACATTACATTGGCCATCAATTATAGTTTAATGTACTTATACATTACTTACACACACAACACAAACACACATATGACAGAGTTCATACTTGAAAAACAGATTTATACTTTTTTTGTCACCATGTGTCTTTGTTATTAGTATGTCTATAGGTATTACCCAGCTTTTCTGTGCTGCAGGGAATATGTCTCTTGCCTTGTGTTTCAGCTGCTTATATTGCTGCTACTAATTCTACTGAGCTGCTTGCTTTTTCTAATAACTCTTTGGGTGTTCTAACATGTCTCCCTTACTAACCATTTACTAGATTTACCAATGCCATTCCCCAGGTATATAGAGTGTAGTCTTTCCTAGTTTGCTCATTTGTCAAAAATTCTTTGTAAATTTCATTCTTAGAATTTAAGTCTGAAAACTCTCCAAAGGCTCCTGTTTGTATTTTTGTTACACAAGCTCTGCTACTATTATTTGGAGTCTGTAGAACACATTGAAGTAGGAGCCAACCTTATGTGGGGAGCACCCACCACCAGTGTAAGCTGCCATGAACTTGGCCCTGCTTTCCCCACCAAAATCTTCTGCACCTTTCTCTCATAATTCATTTCTGTCAGGTATTGTGGTCAGAAAAAGAAATGGTATTGAATCATTTGGTTCGTGTTTGGGACCAAATTCTAATTTCAAACACTCAATAAGATTTTGGTGAACTGTGTATGTCAAATCTTGAAAAAAATAAGTTATTTGCAGAGATGAGAAAAGTACATGTGATATACAATGTTTTAATGGCATTTAGACTATGGGAATATCCAAGAATGAGATTGTGGAGAAATTTTATCAGCTGATAATTAAAACTGATTCTGATGCTTCTGGACTATGTCACATCCTTCTTTGAGTCAATCATATATGAAATATTTCACTTTTACTTACAAAAATACTATATTTCACCACAAGTATATATTTGTGCATATAAATTTTTAAATATATGTATCCTACATAAAGACAAATATAAAGATAATTATAATTTATTTTATTTTCAAGGAACCAGTTAGGAAGTCTGTGTATGTGTGTGTGTGTGTGTGTGTGTGTGTGTGTGTTATACTGCATATTCTATATATAAGTAAATAATTTTGCATTGACATTTATAATTTGATTATATAACATAGTTATGTGTATTACCTACCCTCTCATTTTTGTGCTGAAGTCCATGACAGAATAATCTTCCTGCAACGCAGGTTTGTTTGGATCACAATTTCAGAGGTCTCATATAACTGTTAATGTGAATGACTTGAGGGCTGGAGAGTTACTGACCCCAGTGTCGGTACATTATAATTCAGTTTGGCAGATGGAGTGACGGAGCAGGACAAGAAAAGGAACCTGGCCCAGCATTTGGAAGCCGGATCACAGATCTTGACTGACATGCATGCCTGCCCACCATCTCAGGGTTTCACAACCTCTTCACATAGTGCCAAAGACAAGGGACAACGTGACAAAACAGTGTGGGGACATTTCTGATTCAAAGAAAACCTGTGCTGTGCTGTTGTGTAATAACAGGAAATATCACAGTGTGACAGTTTGTACCATCTGTTTAGGACAGGCCCCTGCTCAGTAAGGCTAAGTAGACAGAAATTAAGCTGTTGCTCAAACAGGAAATGAGCACCAGGATTGTTAATTTATCTACGCACTCAGATCGGCAACTGGATCTAACTCTAGAAAGATCAGAAGACACAAGGTACAGAAGTCATCAGTGACCTGTCTCCCCAATAAAGACACTCTGAGCAAAGAACACTAGAACTCTTCTGTCACAGGCCAAGGCTTGGTTGTCTGTTTCCTTTCAGACACATTCCCTGCCAGAGAACGCAATCATTTACTGCTATAGACTTTCTTCCTTTTCATCCTAAGAGCCTTGGTCACATCTCAGAAAGGAAATATAATATGGTTCGTACAGCTAGAAACTTGTATTCCAGGGATCTCACAAGGCACCTTGTACCCTTATCGGTGTGAAAATGTTTCTAAACGACTGCCCCGCACCCTAGACCTCAAATAAACTAAAAGCTTATAGTGATGGGCTCCTCTCCTACAACACTGGACAACTGCTGTCCATGCCCAGACCCAGTCACGTGGCTGCCAGCAGCTTACCTCAGAAACAAGAAAGTAAGATTATGGGGGAAATGGTAACATTATTGCTTTAGGTGTCATGGTCAGGCAGATGCAGAAATTTTATTCTTATTTCTAGAATAATGTAAATTAAAACACTAGAAGTCTAGTTAAAACATTTCAGTTAATATCACAGCAGAAAACAAATACTCTGAGAATTTTGCTTCATTAATGCAATACATAAAATTTTCATATTTCCATTAAATGTCAACTTCAAACGAATAAACGGTGTATATAGGGCCAAATTCATCATTTCTATTTTTCTAAACAGGTTACTTTTATAGAAAATTGCAACATGATGTTACAGGAATATGAAGACTTTAGGACTGTATTCATTTACCGGTATTGCCATTTTAAAGTAAAAATATACTTATGGAAACTCACAGGAGGAATTTTCAGCTGTGAATACATTACTGAATAAATATGAACGTCCCTGATGATGATGCAAGCAGGGAGATGTGTATTCAAGGATGTAGAATTCAGGAGCTATTTAAATATGGAACCAGACATAGGGGAAAATAGGTGACAAAGATAACATGGAATGTTAGAAATGATTCCATATGATTTCAGGTGGGCTTTACAAAGGTCAAATGGTGTCTCTCAAATGCTTTCCATGGAATGAATGTAGTTAACGGCAACACATAGAGTATAATGGTGCATCTTCCAAAAATTCACCTTCCATGATGGCTTAGGCCTCTGTGGTGACACAGTTGTTTGGCGGAACCATTCATGCTCCTGTAAGTAACTGTACACTTATGTTCTTTAAGAAAGCCATCGACCTAAAAACATCTTAATGAGAAATGATAGACACTGATTTACATTCAGAAATTTAGATGTGCCAAGATAGGAATGATGTTGTCTACAAGGCTGCCAAATACAAATAGCCAAAACACTGTGAATGTAACATTTATTTAATTCCTGATTGTTCTTCTTGCTGTAAGTAGTTTATTGTATATATGTGTAATTATATAAATGTATATGTAAAAAAATTAAAATTTTTGAAAAAGAAAGCCAATTAACTTGATCTCACCAAGATGGATTTTGGTGAAATCAGACTTTTGTTCTTAGTGCCCTCCCAGGGAACTGGAATTTCTCTGTGTCTCCCTAGAAAAACTCAATTCAACAGTTACATAAAATATATGCTAAAATGTAACATGAAAGCGAAATTCACCTACCAGGAGAACAAATAGTAGTTGTGGGGAACAAAGTCACCTGAAATAAGAAAGTGGAGAGATTTGGAGT
>OU015757.1:52804966-52868834 GCA_907169655.1 Acomys percivali
ACACACACACACACACACACAGGCATATTTGAGTGGCTAGGCTAACCCACAGCCTTCCAACAGGATGAATGAAAATGTTTGTCAATAAGAGGAAACAACAACAATGACAACAAAAACCTTTGCCCAGCAGAGCATGGTGGTTCAGGCCTGTAATACCAGTAGTTAGGGAGCCAGAGGCTACACAGAGAAACCTTGTCTCGAAAAAACCAAAAATGCAAATAAACAGATAACAAAACAGCAACAAACAACAAAACAGAAAAACAAAAACAACAAACAAACAAAAAACCACTTTGCTCTCTGAAATAGCTTCTCTCACGTGTTTCATCATCGTGATGAAACTCTGACAAATATAAGAGATTTCCTACAATTAGTGTTGCTACAATTCGTTACTTGATTTTGTTGATGATCACCTTATCTCTGTATTGTAATAGTACATGAATTCCTCTACAGCAAATACAGACTCAGTAGAGTTACCTCAACCTTCCTGAAGAACTCTTTCTGACAAAAAAAAAAAAAAAGTCTATATTTTGATAAAGGAATCCAGAGGCTTCCAAATAAATTAGAAACAAATCTGCCATAAGGCCCACTTATATCCACTTTGCATATCTGCCCCAAACTCTGTCAACATACCCATTAATATGTATTGCAGCACTGGCTGCAGCAGAAATTTACAAAATCAATCCACGCATTCATAGGAATATAAAGTTTTATTTAAACGTAAGAATGAAATTGTTATTTGCTAAAATATGGATACACTGGAAGTCATCTTACTGAGTGAAATAAGCTAGGCTAAAAAGAGAAAATACTTCATGTTTATCCTCATTTGTGGAATCTAGATTTTTATAGGTATATAAAAGCATATATGCGTGTATGTGATATGAGTGTGTGTGTGTGTGTGTGTGTGTGTGTGAGCGCGCGCACATATAGTCCATAGTTGAGAACGAGGGAATGAAGGAGAAAAGTAAGAGGAAAGTGGAAGGAAAGAAGGAAAGAAAGTGTACAGGAGTAGATATGTCCAAAATGCATAATGTACAAAAATATTATGAAACCCAGTATATGCACCATGCTTGTTCTTGAAGTTGTGTCAACTTTTTTCCTTTACTTGTTTTCCTATTGAGCTGTCTTTTGCTCACCAATGCATAGGGATTTTCCGATAGTCTGTTAAGCAGTGCTTTGGCATTTGTACTTTAGAAGGCTATATTCCAGTTTTCCAAACCCTTTGCACTGTGTTTTGTCCTGGTAATTTGATTTTGTACATAATGGTAAAGTTCTGGTATTAGTAATTTTACATGGAAAAACTTTGATAAAAATTTTCACGCACACACGCACACACACCCATAACTAAGAGGAAATTAAAGTGTCATAGTCATGACTATGAAGAAAATGCACATCTTGAAACAGGGAAGTCACAGTATTGTGAGAGAGAGGGTAAATCACGAGCCAGAGCAGCTTTGTGGTGTTTTAGGATGGAATCTGTCTGTGACATGAATTCTTATGTAATACTTGACATTTAATCTGACAAACATGGCAGTTCACTGGAAACATAGCCACTGCCAATATCAGGATTAACGTTTTCTTCAACTTAGACAAAAGTTCATTCGTAATTTTTCAAATGTTGTCCTGAAGCATTCTCTTTCCTTCCCTTTTCTAATTATGTAGCAGAGCCTGGAGAAGTTGGTCATTCAACAGGTACCTCACAGAGTAATCGGTAAGAATTAGACAATTTCTCTATCATGAGGATGTATTAAGGGGCCAGAGGATAAAACTGGATCCTCAGAGGAATGTAATTGTTGTAAAACAGTAGTTAATATTTATGTAACATAAACTGTACTCTTAAATATTTTACAGGGATCAATGCAGCTAACACATTCCAAAGCCTTTTTAAATTTCTAATAAATAAAAATGGACTATAGTTTATGAACAGTCTCTGTATTTAACTTACAGCTGATGTAATTGAGTCAAAGAAGCAAAATTTAACTCAATATCTTATTTTTGTGAGCGGAAATAATTCACAGAAACACAGAGTCTGACTTTAGAATCTAGATATTTAAATAGCTGTATAAAATGATTAAGACACATAACCATCAACCCAGTTTCAAGGATTTTTCATTCTCATTCAGAGAGCAAATTCACAGTCAACATTTAATCATACTTCTGTAAATACAAATTGAATACTATGCACAAATTCACCGTAGGTCCATATGCATGACTATACTAATTAGTTTACACTGCTATCACTAAAATACCTCATAGAAACAACAGAGAAAGATTTATTCCACAGTCTATCCTAAGGAAGAGGACGTGGAAGAGGGGCTTATTCCATTGTGATGACAGCTGTTCACCGTATAGAAGGTTAGGAAACAGACGTGGCTCTGTAACCAGGAGCCTGTGTATAAAGTTCAAGTGGACATTCCTAGTGACTTACCACTGCAAAAAGTGTCCCACACCCTAAAGAATCCACAATAATCTAGCATAGTGCTACCAGTAGAGAAATAGTCATTCACTATATGAGTTCCTGTGAGACTTTTCATATTCAAACTACCTTTTTTTCCACTGTCCCTCAAAGCCCCCTGCCCATCTCATATGGTAAAGTAAATATCAAAAAAGAAAGTTAACTTCCAATATACAATGTCACAGTAAACATTTCTATTCCAAAATGGTGGCCTATGAGAATAGCAAGAAAAGACAGAAACACAGCTGAGCAAATACAAAATCCTATAGCATCTCCTTATAGTCAGCATCTGAGATACACAGCGGTATGATCTGAGCTCCAGGGCACTTAGGCTGTTCTGCAACTGCTGCCTGCAACACACCTGGTACCTCACCAGAGTTGGATTCACAATTACTTGCAATGTTTACTGCTTGCCCAGCAATAGCATTTCTAGGCTTGTTTCTTCCTCCATATTGAAGAGTTGGGATTTAGACATAGTATATAAAAATATTTTATGAAATTATTTTCAGTTTAAAACATGCTTTACTGTTTTCTGAAAGGATCTGCTATATCTGCTCTTTTACAAATGTATTATCCATTTATAAATAAAGACATCTATGTTTTAATCTACTAGAGAAAAGAAAGGGTTCTTTAACAAACAGGCTCACTGATAGATACATATAGGTTTTAAGAGATAGGCTAAACCTAGAAGTCCAACCCAGCTCTAGTCAGATGTTCCTTACAAAATTCCAAGAAGAAAAAAATTCTTGCTTTTGAAAGTGAAAACAAATAAATGGTATGCACAACATTCTGGTACATAACAGTTTTACTTAGCTATATACAGTTGTGCAGTGCTGCACCATTGCATCCCCATCCTCTGCTCAAGCCATCCAGTTTATTGTTTCCTTATTCTGTCTGCACAACAAACGTTCTCCAACATCTCCAAGCCAATTCCTCTCCTGAGATGTGCTAGTCTCATGCATTTAATTATCAATTTATTAATGGTTCTCTTTCAAGTTATTGGGATTCCAATTTCTTCTATTCTGAAGCAGAGTTATGAACAATCATTTCAATGTACATAAAACAGTGTGTGCTTCATGAAGGAAAGAGTGGTAAGCACTCTCTTGGCCATTAAGCCTGATGTCTAGCTGAATCACTTATCAGTCTCCTGGCCACAAGTGAAGGTCCAGGGCAGCACAACAGGCATGTTCTATGATCACAGTAATAAAGATTAAAACACAATTCATTTCATTGCAAAATCGGTTTCTGTCTGGTACCAGAAGGCAAGTAGAGGCTCCATCTTCATGCACTAATAATAGGTTCCTGCCACCTTGATTTTTCTGCAGTAGTAGACTAATAAGCTAAGGAAGACCCTTTTCCCCATAAGTTGTTTTTGTCAAGATATTTTATCATAGCATCAGAAAAGGAAATTAAGACAGTAGGAGATTTAAGTACTCTACTTTAACCAATAGACCAGTTATCTAAACACAATGTAAACAGAAAAACATTGTAGTTTAATGATATCATAGATAAAATGTGTCTAACAGATAACTACAGAACGTTGCATGAAAATACTACAGAATATGTATTTTCTTTACAAGTCCATGAAAGTGGTTCTAATATGGAACACTTACTGTGAGACAAAGCAAATATCAACAATTATAAGAATATTAAATGACTCCATATGTTTTGATCACATGGACTAAAGCTTGAGATCAGTAACAAAGAAAGTACAGAAGTTACACAACCTCATGGAGATTAAACGCCACTCTATTGAACAAGGTTGTGCCATCGAGGAATACAAGAAGGAAAATTTAAAAATTCCTAAACTAAATGAAAATAAAATCCCAATATATCAATGTCCCTGATATACAATGAAAGCAATTCTAAAAAGAAAATTATTACCTTTAAGAACTTATATTAAAAAGTCACATAGAACTATAAAAAAGGCTTAATGGTCCATCATAAGAGAAAGAAGAATAAAAGTAGTGTACATGCATAATTAAAACAGTGCCAGAAGTTAATAAAATGAAAACAATATCAAAGCTTATTCAAAAATCAATAAAACGAAGAATTGGTCGTTTTAAAACATAAATAAATTAGTAAATTCTTAGTAAAACTGACCAAAAGCAAAAGAGAAGATCTGAATTAATAAAATTATAGATAAAAGGGAGATAAAATAATGTATTTCAAAGAAATTCAGAAAATCATAGTGACATTCTTAAAAAACCTAAATTCCATGAAAGTTAAAGACCATTTCTTCATGTATCTGACTCACCAACTTTTAACTTAGATTACATAATAATTTAAACAGACCCAAAACAAGCAAAGCGTTGAAGCAGTAATTTAAAATTCGCAAACCTTTAAAGAATTCCAAACAATGCTTCTCAAGTTATAGTGTAATAGTAGTGGAAAAACACCCTCAAACTACTTTTATGAAGTACACATTACTCAATTACCAAACCAAAATAAAGATAAAATGTGAAACCTGAACTAGAGGCCTTTGCTCATGATTACTGGGTTCCTGTCCCAGATGAGGGGGTGTAGAAATTCTCAAGAAAGTACTTGCAAACTGAATTCATAAACACAAAAAATTGATCAGATACCAAGACAAAGATAGCTTAATTCCAGAGGTCAAGGTTTGTTTAAGTTATGAAAATATGTGCAAAAAATCGGATAAGTGGATTTAAATTTAGATATCACATGGTCATGCAATAGGTGGAGAAATAAATACCTTTGACAAAATCCAAAATTCTTTTATGATAAAAGCCCTGTGTAGAGTATGATGGAGCAAAGAGATCTCAACATAAAAGCTAAAGCTGACAAACTCATGGTGAATGCCATGCTAAAATGGATAAAATATTAAAGATATCCCATTAAAGTGAGGAACAAAGCGGTTGTCCTCTTTCTCAATTGCATTCAATAGTTCTCATAGTCCTAGCTAGAATAGTATTAAAACAGAAGGAAATAAAAAGGATACAAAGAGGAAAAGAAGCAAAATTACCCTCATTCATAGAAGATGTAATTCTATACTTAGGAGAGCCTAAGACTGTACCATAAACTAAAACCAATCAATGCTGTCATTGAAGTGGCAGGATGCAAAAGTAATGTGCAAAGATCAGCAGTCTGTCTGTATACAAATAACAACATGTTGAGAGAGAAATAAGGGGCACAAACTCATTCACAATAACTTCAGGAAACATAATACCTTGTAGTAAACCTAGCCACAAAAGTGAAGGATCTTTACAAGAAATCTTTAAAACTCTGAACAAAGAAATCAATGAAGGCATTTGAACACACGACATGCCATGCTCATAGGTTAAGAAACTAGTATTGTGAAAATAAACTTCCTAGGAAAAGCAATTTACATAGTGAGTATAGTCCCTGTCTAAACTAACAGTGTTCTCAACAGAAATGAGGAAAATAGTATAGAGTTCATATAGGAACATAAAAGAATCTGGGGGAACAGAGAAATACTGAGAAAATCAATAAGAGGATATAAAGTAGTAATTCCAAGTTGAGAGAGATGGCTTCATTGTTAAGAACATTTACTGGTCTTGCAGAAGATCCAGGCTCAGTTTCCTGCTGCCATTTCTAGGAGATCTGATGCCCTCTTCTGGCCTCTGATGACAATTCAAGTATGTGGTGCACTCACATGAAGTAAAAAAGACAAGCTAAGAACAAATAAATAAATAGATAGATAGATGATAGATAGATTATATAGATGGTAGATAAATGTTTGAAGCATTGTTGTACCGTACTTTGTTGTATTGCAGATCATAGCAATAAAACCATCATGAGACTGGTACAAAATAGACACATGATCTATGGCTGTGATAGATAAGAGATAGATAAGAGACAGATAAGAGTCCATGATTCAAATACTTGACAAAGATGCCAACATCATATGATGAAGAAAAGAGAGTTTATTCAACAAATGGTGCTTAGAAAACTGAATGTTTTATGCAGAAGATCAAAACTAGATCCTTATCTCTCACTCTTCATACAAGTCAAGTCCAACTTGATTAAAGTGTTCAATATAAAGCCTGAACTATAAGAAATATTCAGGCATGCCCAGTAAGTATGGGCATTTCTAAACATAGCTCCAGGTGTTCAGGAAATAAAGCCAACAAGAAACTAATGATATATCAGAAAACTGAAAAGCATCTGAGAAAACAAGGAAATGATGAATCCAGTGAAGGTGCAGATAATGAAAGAAAAAAAATTACATGTTACCGCCAGCCATCAGGATTCAGGTCCGCTGAGCCACATGTACACTTTCTGTGCATGCGCTAGGTCGACTTACATAGAGAATTCCTCCCATCCCTCGGCCCCTTCTTCCCTTGTGTATCTCCAGAGACTGTCTCTGTATTTCCTTCCCTAATAAACATCTCACGTGGAAAAAAGATTCCCACTCTACATCTGACACAGCATAAATATCTAAAAAAATAAAGAAGACAACCCAATCATATGGACCATAGACCTTAAGGGAGTGTTCACCTAAACTGAGCCTGCTGAGTGCTGGCATTGTTTTGGTGTCTTGATGGCCTTTATTTCTTTTTCACATCATTTTATCTTTATCCAGCACCACCTTATTCTCTCCCTTGTCATTTCCCTTCTGCTTGCTGTGTCCCCTTCTAATTTTTGTCTTTTTTTTCCCCTTACAATAATAGGCAGTTACTCTGCTGACTAGCTTTCCATTTGCATCCCCAGTCACTAATATTCTAGTGCGTGTACTAATATCCATGCCCTTTACACTCAAGAATGTGTTGGCATAGGGTTGAGGACTCATGAGCTTTACCCTGTCTACTTTACTATGTCCATTGTTGTCTTTGTTCAGTTCAGCTTCATATAGTCATGTTGGTGAGAATTTATGGATGTGGCTCTGACACTCCTAGGAGACATAGGCTCAAAAATTAAAAAAATTATAAACATCGGATGATGTTGATGCTCAATAAAATGTTGATACTCAAGAGGCTACTATATTTAGTTGACTATTTCTACATTTTCATAGTGGGCCAAACCAAATACTGACGGTATTTGCTTCTAAAAGTGATGGTCAAGCCAGGTGCCCTGAAATTGTGACCTGCAGAACTAGTTATCAAAATAGATTTCTAGATAAGTGAAAAGAAATTATAATTCAACCCTAGTATAATTTAGTCCCATTGAATATTGCATATTCATATACTAGTCAAGACAAAAAACAAAAACAGAATTAAAGCATTGGATTAATCACAAATGCAAATATTAGTTCACATAGACACAGACACACAGACACATACAGACACACACACACACAGACACACACACAGACACACACACACACACACAGAGAGAGAGAGAGAGAGAGAGAGAGAGAGAGAGAGAGAGAGAGAGAGAGAGAGAGAGAGAACCAAGACAATACGGTAACATGACATCTCAAAAATTACACTTTCCATAATAATGGCCTCCAATGAGAGTGAGTTAGAGAAAATCTAGGCAAACAGTTCCAAAGAATGAGCAAAAGAATGTGCCATAAGAATTGGGCAGAGAGTTCACTGGGTCGATGCCTTTTCTTACTGTTGTGAGGACCTGCCTATGAATCCCCAGAATCCGAGTAGTGTCACAAACTGTAGCATCTTCCTGTAATCCTAGTGGCTTCTACAAGCCTATGGGAGGTGGAAAAAGAATAAACTGAGAAAATTCATCAGCCAGCTATCACAGCGTACACTGCTGTAAAAAATGAAGACCCTGGTCTGAAACACAATGGAAGGTAAGGACTGACATCATAATCTGTCCTCTGATGCTTTGGTAACACATCCTGCTTAGAATTGATCACACTTATGATATTTGATTTCTCATTAGGTAAATTGAATGCAATGATTTTTCTTAATAAAATGTCACCCAAAGCACAGAACAAAAACACTCAATATTCTCTCATATGGAGTGACATTCATACATGTCTCATTAATATACCTTGAGACATAAAAAAAAGTGTGGAGAGCTCTGAGTATGAAAGTATATTGTTTGACAAGGGCACATCCATATAAAGGACTACAAAGCCTCAGACCCACGTGAAAATGACAGCGGCTTTGCTCCCAGTTCAAGTGCAATTGTTGGTTGACAAGGCATGCAGAAAATGTCCTCCATAGCCTTCTCCCCTGGATGTTAACAGATGTGAAAACTGATGTCCTCCAAAAAAAAAATGGTACTACTGATGTTAGCTAAACATGTCTCCTTGTTGAGCTGTATATATAACCCATTCTCCTTGTTTATCTCTGGGCAACAACCCTGCTTACCTGTTAAACTGGGTATAATAAACATATTGGTTTTCCAAAGGGTTGAAGCTTCTCTGTGAAAGAGATGGTGGCCACCCTACCTCAGCCTTTCTGCCAATGTGTTTGTCTTTTCTACATTCCCTCACTTCCTCAGGTCAAGTCCCCAAGGCCACATAAGGCTGAAGCAAAGGACTTCTGTACAGAAGGGTCAGAAATGAAGTCTAGCACAGCCCTCACTGGCCCAACAGTTCTTGACTCTGATGTTTATGCCAACTTAGCATCTTAAGCCTTCAGAATCACTCTAAAGAGTGCCACAGGCTAAGGACAAAATATTCAAACAATTCAACACTCAGGTCATACCAATGCTATTGTGTAACTGTCTAAAGTAACATAGTTTGGATTAATAGGTACAATAGACTGTAAGATTAGGGAACTGGGTCACTACTGCATAGATAAAAATTAAGCTGTTGTTCAAATATGAGAGGACTACACTTAGGTCTTCTGTGTACTCAGATCTGTATCTGCCTCTAACTCTATTGAAAGATTAGAAGATACCATGTACAGAAGTCAATAATGATGTTGCTCCAATTACGGCGTTCTGAGTAAAGAAAAAATGAAACTTCTGTCACAGGCCGAGGCTTGGTTTCAATGATGTCAGTGACATGATTTCTTTCAGAGACTAACAATATGTTCCCTACAGGAGAATGCTGCCATTTTGTGCTATGGACTTTCTCCTTTCTCATTTCCAAAGACTTCATTAATATTTCAAAGATAAAAGAGAATCTGGAGTATGTGGCCAGGTACTTGAATTGCAAATGAAATCCTGATGCATCTCCTATCATTATACTGAACAATTTATACTGAACAATTGTCCTACTTCTATTAAACTACAGACTCAAAAGCATGGGTGCTTTTCCTGTCATGCTGCAAAATCAGTCTGCTGCAAATCACACTTATTCACGTAATTACCACTAGATTATTTCAGCAGCAATAAAATGGGGCCGGGGAAATTGTAAGGCTATTTCTGGAGGTGTCACAGTTTGATTGTTCTAGAAATCTCATGCTCCTCTCTAGCGTAGTAAATCAAGTAAATCAAGAAACACAATCTCATGTTGAGCTTTTATGTTAATATTTAGGCAGAATACAAACAGAATAGGAATTTTCCTACAATAGCATAATGCATTGTTGTTTTAAATGAAAATCACAAACATCTTATTTTACCAATAAGGACTTGGGAGCTAGGTGATGGGGTGAAAACTTGCTAGCTCAGAGACAGAGAAAACACCCTGCTGAACGTCTTCCTACTCAGCTCACATCCTTATGGAAAAGGCTCTCTCAAAAGGCTCACTAGTTCACCTGACAGCCCAGGAGGAAAAGGTTAAAAATCCCAAGGCCAAAGCCTTGCTAGATTAAAGTCCAAAAAGCCAAAGTCGAAGGCACTGAAGAGCTCAAAAGCAAAAGATTTCAAGAACTAGAAGCCAATGATCGCCTTCTACTTCCACACACTGTCTTGAATACCCCTCAACTGAAAGTCTCACCTATTCTTTATTCCTTGTCATTTGGTCTCTTGTTCCACCTCTTTACAAGGGTTAACTTTATTTAATCCTGGGTTCAGAAAGCTCCTGGATTGAAGGTGTGCGTTAGTGCTCAACTGCACCAAACAAAAGACAGGTTTTTACTGTTCACTATCTCAGGGATGACAACGGGAAATCTGCAACATTTCTCCCATTTTGTCTAAATAAAAATGTTTTCTCTAACAACAATTAGCTATTACTTTTTGGTAAAAAAATGTATTCATAATTTCTAATCCATTAGTATTTGGCAACCTTGGAGAAAGTATTCTAAATCTATTCTATTTTGGTGAGTCCAAAGTTCTATACCTAAATAATTTTGTATCAAAATTTGCATTGCTGATCCAAAACCATCTTTAGACCTAAAACATCTTCTAAAATCCTAAACAATTTAAGCTTAATTGTAAAATGATAACTATTTAGTATTCAACCCCATTAGAGACTTGAAAAGGATAAGTATTATCTGAATAAACAGGGAGTGCAGAGCAAGCCTCTTCCAAAACTATAGAAATGATGGATACTTATGGCTGCCCAGACAGTCATCCAAGTTATCTCTATAACACTAGAGTAACATCTCTTGCATTCTAGTTCAGAATATCAGACTGACATTACTGTGAGGCAGGCATTATGAAGGACTTGGCTACCTTGTCCTTGCAAAGTTTGGCAGTCATTTTTCCTGCATCCAGTTTGTCCAGTATTCTGTCTGCATTAGAAGCAAGGACAATTCTTTCCCAGTGGCTTGCTTGATACAATGAGGGCATCACCTACAGGTGAATTTTTTTTGATGATCATATCTTCTTCAAAGCCAAAGGGGGTGCTGCTAAGAACTGACATGTCTCATTGTCAATAAATTCTCAAATGAATAGGACATGTTCATAGCAGCCTTATTCATAATAGCCAGAACATGGAAACAGCCTAAGGACATCTTTAAATGCCATATTATACACATCTTTGAGGTTTGTGAAGACCACTGTCTATCTCTAGTTTATCTGAATTACTAGTTTCTAGCTATATACTGACTAACTTAGAAAACTAGTACTTAACAAACCACAAGTTTCATTGACTATTAGTTCACTGTTTCATTGACTATTAGTCTTAATTATTCTAAACAGTTTGTGATAATAGCTTTCATAAGGACTAGAACACACATTGCATTTTTAAAAATTACATAGGTACAAGACCTTAAAAAGTATTGATATATAGCATGCTATAACTAAAAATATAACCTTAATTTTGTATAAATATAAGGATCTATAACAATGTAACCAATTACAACCTTAATTTTGTATCAATATACAAAAATTTATAAGTAGATTCCATGATCTACCCTATTTTTTGCTATTGTTCTTATATATTTCTATATCCTCTTTTTGTCTAAATAAAAATGAAAAATAGTACCTCAAATACAGTAAAACTATTTACAAAAATGAAGCAATTTTTGCTAAGCTTTCCACAATGTCCAGTTTGGGTATATTTCGCAGTCTTAGGATTAAGTATTTTTTAGTTCAAAGTTCTGTAAAATGTTCATCACATGAACTTAGCAATAATTTGTATATTAACCTTCTGAAGTGGCCAATCTATATTTTGGCCAATACGTTTGAGAAAGGATCATGACATCTGTCCTGCGTCCACCAAACCTTCTATTTTTAACACCATTCATTTGTACCATTAATTTAGGTCTCTGATAATTAACCATTGTTTGGCAGAACACACGTCTTCCAGTACTCCCAAATGGACCTGTTCTTTCTACTGGAGCAGCTTTGCCCTTGAAAAGGAAACAATAACATCTGATTAATTTTATCCCCTACATTAATTTGCATTTCCTTCTTTATATATGCCATGATTTTAATTTCTTCTTTACAGTCCCCATCTATAATACTGGGATACACAATAAAGTCTTGAGAAGTTAATCCACTTCTTCCCAAGATTATTCTTATAGTCCCTGAAGGTAAAGGACCATAAGCACCAGTGCTTGTTTTATAACATTCAACCTGTGGGGATAGTGTAAAAGATTTATCTGAGGCCAGATCCAAAGCTGTGCTGCCTTCAGAACATGCATTAAATCACTTGTTAGGCGCGGATCACACCCAGAGGTGGTGCCGATCCTACTTCAGCTCCTGCACATGCACGGTTAAGGGCTCCACAACAATGTTTCTCTTTCCTCTCCCGCACGGGGATATGCTAATGAGGCATTGGCCGGAGGCTCAATTTCCCCTCCCGCACAGCGGAATGCTAATGAGGCATTGGCCGGTTCGCCAATCAGCCAGAGACATGCCACGCTAGGGCCTGCATATAAGCAGCGGGCTCCTAGGGCTGGGGTCTTTTGCTTCAGCTTCAAAGGGCGCTCCCAATAAAGTGTGATCGAGAAGGATCCTGGTGTCGGCGTCTTTCCTGCTGGCGGGGAGGTCGCGATGATCACTGATACTGAATCTTTGTTTTTCTGCAAGTTTGTTACATTCTGGCTGACCAGAGCCTTGAGCTAATAGTCCCCTCCTTCTCTTTACCTCATATATCTCTCTTGAATCGACAATCCCTAGACCAACGTTTTTCCTTCCCACAGTGGCTACAGTACCCTGGTAGTCTTGTCATATCACTATCATCATGGCCAGAAGCTCCTTGTACTCTTCTACAAGTATCAATTACTCCAAAATTAGTGCACCTGTTATTTTGAGGTCTGCAACTTTTAACCTTATAGTTTCTTTGTAAATGGTCAATTTTACCCCAATTAAAGCACTGGGTGTTTCGATATCTGAGACCTCTAGCTATAACTTGCCCTATAATATTGTTTTTAGTGTTCTGGAGAGTTACTATTAACTGTTTCTCTTACCCATTCATCTACTGGGCTCCGTGTGCTTTTAATGGTCTAATTGCCCTCTTACATTCAGTATTTGCAATATCATATACAATAATCAGTTTCAATGCCTGTCTGGTCTCAGGATCTGGTATGGCTCTATCTAGAGCTGAACCCAATCTCTGTAAGAATTCTGTAAAGGCTTCTCCAGGGCCTTGAAATACCTTATTAAATGAAGTGGTTGTTTTACCAGTCTCCTCAACCATGTCACAAGCTCTTAAGGCTGAAACATGACATTGTTCAATTACTACATCATAAGATCAAGTTTGTTCTCTTAAATCAGCATAATACCTTTCACCAAGGTCTTTGACAATATTTACCACCACCCCCATCATATTTTTCTGTTCTATTCTTGTGGCTTCATTTCTCCACCATGATAACCAGTGTGACTGTTGAGCAGCTTCTAACACTGCTGACAGCAATCCCTTCCAATCTTGGGGAATAAGTTTATATTGCATAGCCCAGTTACTTAACATTTGTTTAACATAAGCTGAATGCATTTAATACTGTATGATAGCCTCTTCAAAATGCTTTAAATCTAGCATATCTACTGGACGACATGCCACCTATCATTAGCCTCACCACCATCATTAGCAGGGATATGCTGTACAAAGTCTGGGAAAGCTCATGATGTCTGCATAGCCCTGTAGAATTTCTCTATCAGAGCACTTGTCTCCAAAGCCCTTTTGGCCTGTCTGCTTTTCTGTTCCTCTAGAATCTGTACAGCCTCTCTGGCTTCCTATTTTTCTCCACTCTCTTCTGCATGCTGGTCCTCTGATCACCTGGCTGATGGAGCAGGGCAGGACAGCAATTGTGGGAAACACTGGTTTTCAGTTACGAGGTGTTTTTCTTTTAACAAAAGCAGTTTTTGTTTTCTAAATGTTTCAACCTCTACCCACAAATTCTCTAGTTGTACAGCCAATTCTGCAATCCTCTCCAGAATGATAAAATTTACTGACTTTTGTGGGTTTTTTTTTTTTATATTATTGGTCTTTCTTTCAATCTTCTAAAAAATGTAATACAGTAAAAAGACCAAGAAAAAAACTGAAAATTCCCCCTGTGTATAAATCAGGAAAGAACTTTGCAACAGAGCAGATGCTATTTTGCTGACACCCCGAAAGAGCATTGAAATATCCTCAAAACCTTTATCTTCCTCCACAACATTAGAGTGAAGTTACCCGTTATGCCCAAGGCACACTAGACACCACTGTAGGCTATGCCTTTTCCAAGCCTACTTTATTTAGGGTTCTTTACATGCTTAGATCTCCCTTCTCATCCACCTACCCTGGACAGGAGAGAAAGGAGGTTTATGAGAACAGGAGAAGTAGACAGAAGTAGACATTGTTGAATTTAGTTCCCCTAGCATGGTCAGCAGGATTTCAGCAGACCAGCCGTTCCACCAAAGTTGTTTCTGGAACCTAGAACAGCAGCCAGAGGCTTGAAGTATTCACTGGAGCAGTTCTCTCTAGGAGATCTTGAGGTGGAGCAATGAACAGCCAAATAATACCAAGATCCAAAAAGCCTCAGCCTCCTGTTGTGGGCTCACATATATCTACATCTACATCTATATCTATATCTACATCTATATCTATATCTATATCTCCTCTCAGAGTCTGTACTAAGATGTGTTTCAGCTGGCAAAAACCAAGCCACCCCACCCCCAAGGGGTTTGACTTCTAAGTGGATAAACATTACATGTTCTCTCACAAGTCTATTTCCCATTCCATACTTGGGATCAAAATAAAAACATGTTTACATCCACTACATACAAGGAACATACCTAAATATAATAAAGGCTATATACAGCAAGATGATAGACAACATCAAATTAAATGGAGAGAAATTCAAAATAATTCCACTAAAATCATGGATTAGATAAGGCTGTCTACTCTTTCTATATCTCTTGAAAATAGTACTTGAAGTTCTAGTTAGAGCAATACGACAATAAAAGGAGATCAAGGGGACCCATATCAGATAGGTAGAAGTAAAAATATAGCTATTTATAGATAATATAATAGTATACATAAGTGACTTCCAAAATTCCACTATAGAAATCTTATAGCTGATCTAAACACCTTTAGCAAAGTGACCCAATACAAGATTAATTGAAAAACATCCATAGCTCTGGGGTTGAAGACCAGATAGTGTAGCTTTATAATTAAGCTTAGTTGTTTAGGGGTTAACAAGTTTTTAGGCATAGATAGATGTTTTAAATTGATAGAGATGTGATTTGATAGATATTGATTTACACTCAGGATTTTCGACTCACCAAGATAGGAGAGATGTTTTCTTCAAGGTTGCCAAATTCAAAAAGCCAAAACATTATGAATGTGACATTTTTAAATCCCTGATTATTTAATGATTCTTCTTGCTGTATGTAGTTTATTGTATTTATGTGTAATAATATAAATGTATATGTAAAAAAGAAACTAATAAAAAAATTTTAAAAATCAGTAGCTCTTCTGTATACAAATGACAAATGGGTTGAGGGAGAAATTAGGAAACTCTACCATTCACAATAGCCACAAATAATATAAAGTATCTTGGTGTAACTCTAACCAAATGAGTGAAAGACTTGTATGTAAAAAAAAACTTCAAGTCTCTGAAGAAAAAAATTGAAGAAGATAGCAGAAGATGGAAATATCTCCTATGCTCATGTATCAGGAGGAACAACATAGTAAAAATGGCCATCTTACCAAAAGCAATCTACAGATTCAATTCAATCCCTATGAAAATATGTACAAAATTCTTTACAGACATTAAAAGATCAATTTTCAACTTTATATGGAAAAACAAATAAACAAACAAACAAAAAACAGAGTAGCTAAAACAATTCTGTACAATAAAAAATTTGCCAGAGGAATTTCTGTCCCTGATCTCAAGCTGTACTATAGAGCAACAGTAGTTAAAACATCATGGTACTGACATAGAAATAGGTGGGTTGATCAATGGAATTGAATCAAAGACCCAGAAATAAACCCACACACCTATTGACATGATTTTTGACAAAAAAGCCAAACCGATAATATGGAAAAAAATAGTGTCTTCAATAAATGATGCTGATCTACCTGGATGTCTAGGTGTAGAATAATGCAAATAGATCCTTATTTATCACCATCCACAAAACTAGATTCAAGACCTCAACATAATATCAGACACACTAAATCTGTTAGAAGATAATGTGGGGTACAGCCTTAAACTCTGGCACAAGAGACAGCTTCCTGAGCAGAACACTAACAGCTGAGGCTCTCAGATCAACAATTAATAAATGGGATCTCATGAAACTGAATAGCTTCTTGTAAGGCAAAGGACATTGTGGCAGTAATATTTGGAAAAGATATTCACCAACCTGATATCTGACCTAAGGCTAATGTTGGCTCTGATTCCTTAACGATTTTACTTTATTATGGATTTATTAAACACATGTGCCTCCCTTACAACCTAAATAGGAGGGAAAGGAGATTAAGGAGAATAAAAATGAAACCTTCTGGGTATCAGTTCCATGGGGCAATTCTCCTGGAGTAATTCTCAGGAGTCTAGCAGATCATCTGTCTGACAGAAGAAGCCTCACTGTCAAAGGACTGAACCTGGAGGTCTCCACCGAGATTGCTGTCACCAGTGTTGAAACTCCCTGGGCGGGAACCTCCAACCTCTCACTTGCGTTTCCTCCTCCCCTCGATGGATGGTCGTTTTTGCAATACAACACCGCATCTGGAATGCAGGCCCCTGTCTTGTGTCTTGGGCTGATACTTTCTTCTCTGAGTCTATCTCAGAGGTTTTTCAGTTTGCAGAGAGGAAGTCTCAGTGGGGTGCCATCCCCAAGACTGTTTTTACCTTGGGCCCAGACTAAGACAAGATTACCTTCTCTTCACAGGCTAATATACAAAATATATAAAGAACTCAAGAAATGAAACACCACCAAACCAAATTATCCAATTAAAAAAATAGTGTATAGAGCTAAACAGAGAATTCTCAACAGAGGAATATAGAATGGCTGAGAAACACTTAAAGAAAAGCTCAATGTCCTTAGTTATGAGGGAAATGCAAATCAAAGCAACTCTGAGGTTTCATCTTTTTTTTTTTTTTTTAGCAATTTTTATTATATATTTTTTCCTACACAAACATGTATAACTGTTTGGCCTACAAATATCTATGTATGCCTCACACATACCTGGTGCCCTTGTAAGCCACAAGAGGGCAATGGAAACCTAGGGACTGGGGTTGTGGTTGGATATGAGCCACCATGTGGATGGTGGAAAACTGAAACTCGGTTCTCAGCAAGAGCAACAAGTATTACTAAATGCTGAGACATCTTTCCAGTCAACCATATTTAAAGTAGAAATTAACATGTAAGGATCATGAACTTAATTACTCAGTAACGGTTTCAGCTTCTAGCCATCAAGAAGAAATATGCATAGCTAACCAAACCAATTCTGGTAATTCTCTGCCACCTTGGTGTTTGCGGCCTTTGTAGGCATAAGGTTATTATGTAATTTAAATGCTGATTTCTGTACACCCCATTTCTTGTTGCAGCCTTTGTTTTGAGGATTTTCTGTCTCAACTTTGTGTAAACATGCTCCCCTATTGTCCCCTGGTATGCCAATAAGCAGCTTACAGCTAGTTGCTGATCAGGGGATAGAATAGGGTTGTCTTCCTACCAACCTGGGAGAAGGAGTTAGAGGAAGAAGTGGAGGATTCAGCCACCGGAAAGGGAGAGGTCCAGACCACACAGACAGAAGGAGCTGGAGCAGGAAAGCCAGAAAGTGCAAATATCTCTGGGATGTACTCTGGGAAGAAGCCAGATTAGCTTAGAAGGTTAAGAATAGAGTAATAACTGCTCAGTTATTGTGTTTTGAAACTTACTAATATAATAGAGTCTCAATTATTTGTGTGATACACAGGTTAAGAGAGAAACTGAAAAGGTCTATTCTTGAGTGGCTGGTATTGTTAGTGGAGACTCTTCAATTACTCAATTTTTTTATTTAGAATTTTCTGGTACTCCTTCAGTCTTGACTTTGGTTTGTGGTCCTTCTTCTAATTTGTCTTGAGAAAATCCAGGACTATTAAAAATGCCTGTTATTGTAAAATCTCAGTTGAATAATTTGCTAAGTGATTGATTTTGACAGGTAAATTAAGATTTAGTTTAGCAAATACCCACTCACCTTGTATCTTGAAATTCTGAGCTCAGCAATGACACACCTTGGGCCACTCTTCAGTATCAGCTGATATTGAGGCCAGTAGCTACTTAGAGCATGTTCCCATTCATCAGTCAGGATGGGGCCCCAGTAACCTTAAATATTCTTGCTATTTACATATTTCTATGTGGTAACAACCACACCAGGACTGCAGTTAAAGACATCCTGTTTCCTAGAAAAGCCACGGAGACAAGAAACCTACAGTGACAAGATTGGTACCTTATGTCCACCCTCCCCACAGTCCTTCTTCACCCTCCCAAACTTTTTTTAAAAACCTGAAACAAAAAGGCAGATGTCAACTTGCCATCAAGATCCCTCCTCTTGTGCAGTGCTGTTGATGGCTTAACTGAATCACAGCACCTTTGCACAGCTCTCTGGAGCTCTCCCTCCTACAGCAGCTCACAAGTTTCTCTCTCTTTGAAACAAATATGTTGTCTGAGCGGTTCATTCATCAAAGATGTAAGGCAGAAACCTGGAGTTGGCTTCTGATTTGGGGAGCTATGGTGACTCATCTTTTCCCCAATGCCAAGGCTTCCTCAGGGAGGTATCACCCCTCTCCAGTGGAGTCTGTGTGACAAATACTACACAGGCCTGAGACTAAGAGCCCCAAAGAGGAGAGAGTCTCCTGGATTGGGGTTGATATTCCTGACAGTAGAAATCTGATTGCAGTTTTTTCCTTCTCTCATTACTCGGAGCTATTTTCTACCCTCTACTCTATTTCTTAAAGCTTCCTTTTTTTTAAAACTTCACTCCCAGTTCAGGACCTTTTTACGTGGGAATGCAGCCAGGGACCGTTCAAGCTTAAAGTTCACCATCAAGCTCCACTGGTCTTCTCCACTTATCAAAGAAACATAGCTAAGAATTAGCCATTTGGTACTACCTTGTGACATTTACCAAGAAACAGAGTGTTTTAAAAAACTATCTTGATTCCAGTAACCTCACCACTAGGTGCTGGGCAAAATAATTAGCAAGAGAACGCTGACCTTTGATGAAGAATGCCAATTACTTAGAATGATGACATCTTTTACTGTGCATTTAAAGTTATAATCCAAATTATGACAACACCATCTGTACCTGTACCATGTATTCTTGATTACTCACTGACTCTTTTGAACCTATACCACGGAAACTGTAACCACAACCCCCCACCCAACCCCCCGTTTCAGAAGAAAAAAAATGTATGTAACCCTAGACTGCTTGCTTGAAAAATACACTCAGATGCAAAACTTTCTCGTGAGTTTTGTCTGTGTTTGTCAACCCCTTATCTTTGTCCACCAATGCTTCAAGACACCCGTTCTCAAGGACCCAGCCCCAACTGAGCTGCAGTTGCAGGGAAGCACTTAAAAGAACACACATGTCTTTGTATGAGAAGAACTCAACTGACTGAGGCATCAGCAGCCATTGTATACTGTCATTGTGAAATACAAATTTAGAAAGCTAAAACGCAAAAGCATTTTATCTATCTTTAATCTATCATGTACACATTTTAAAAATAAATAATATATAATTAAAATGTTTCATATTTACAGTTTTATAGAAGAATATAACATGCTTTTATAATGTTGATTTTCTTATGATTCCCCTTTATCGCCATGATCCTTTTGTATTAAAGTCTTCTCCATCACCAATCACTCTATCATGTACATTTTTTCTAAATTAGACACACATACACACACACACACACACACACACACACACACACACACACACGAAAGTCTGTCTCTCTTAATGTGTATCATTCATTGAACATGTTGGAAATATGTAATTTTGTTCTTGGTTTCTGAATGATATGGTCACCAATAAATAAATATGCATGTGTTAATATATATATATATAGTGTAAGCACTTATACACACATGGGCAATCAATATAAGGTATTATTGATTAATTTCATAGGGAGGCTGATTCTATAACAAGACAGTTCTGAATAGTGGCATGACAAACACAGGTATTCAGATCTCTCCATTTTATTTAATCCCTTTTCAGTATATCGTTAGAAGCGAAATAGCTATGTAATCTGAAATTTCTAATTTAGTTAATTTCAATAGTGATTGGATTAATTTGTAACTCACCAATAGTGTACAAAGTGATACTATATATTTTATATTTCTTTTTACTTGTTTTGATTTTATTCTTTAGAATAGTCATTCCAAAAGGATAAAATGAAAACTTGATGTCCTGGTTTTCATTTATCTCATAGTCATGCATGATAATTATTTTTCATGCGAGTAATGTGAACTTTACATGATCATTTAGAAAAGCATGTTCAGTACATTTCTTATGTATTGACTGAATTATTACCTTCTTTTGTGCTTAATTTTGACTTCTTGATATATATTAGGTATTAATCCCTTGTCACATAGATAACTAACAGAGTTTTCTCGATGCACTATAAATTATCTTTTGTTCATAAAATTGTTCTATTCATTGTGAAGAATTTTTAAAAATCTTACACAAAAGTTCATATGTTAGTTTCTGCTATTATTTCATAACTCATTGAATCTTGTTAGGAAAACCATAGCTAACACATATCTTGCAGAGGACCAGTATTCAGGTCAGAATAACTACATGATGGCTCACAACCATCCATAACTCCAGTTCAAAGGGATTCAGGCCTATTCTGAACTCTGCGGGTTCTTGACACCCTGTAATACACACACATACACTAAGACACACAAAGACACGTAGGATTAATTAAATAATTATTTGTGAAGCAAATAAAAAATTCTCTTCTTAATGTAGAAATAGAATCATTCAATAGAAATAATTTATAAGATGAACTAAGCATTTTATTAATGCTCATACTTTTAGGACAAATGCACATAGTTTAGCAAAGTAATTCAATGGCACAAAATCAAAGCTGATTCAAAATGAAAAGAAAATCAAGGACTTCTCCATACTGTGGAAACCAATAGCCTCTCATAAGAACATAAAAATACATAGAAAACTAAATAAACTTCAGTTTGACTGATCTTTAGTGATGAATGTAACAATTTCACTGAACACTTCCTTGGGAGCATTTAAACCTATCACAAAATCCAAATGACTATAGTCATCAATCTTCTTATGACAAACGAGATGGGAGATATTGGCTTCCAAGTTTTTAACGTCTATTGGATTTGCAAGAATATCTTGTCCACCACTCCACATAGCAGTTGGAACCTTCATATTCTTTACCTTATACAACGGAGGTGTAGGCTAAATAAAATGGAGAACAGTGATATTTTGGTTAATGGCCTGTCACATTGTAAGTTGTAAGTTGACTTTTTTATTAAATGAAAATAGTAATTACTATTATTTTATAGTAAGGTATGAAACCTTAGCTTTCTAAGACAAAAATAGATTTATGGTTAACTTTTTTTCGTTTTTGTTCTCTGTGTAGCCTTAGCTGTTCTGGACTCACTTTGTAGACCAGGCTGGCCTCGAACTCACATCAATCCACCTGCCTCTGCCTCCCCAGTGCTGGCATTAAAGGCACGCACTAATGGTCAACCTTTAAGTCATATAAACTGAATGATTTCTCAAAACAAAAGCTCTCTGAATCTTATGTTCTTTACATGTAAAGTTATATAGTAATAGTTGATAAATCAAATAAATCTGTGAAATTTAAATGATATTTGGAAATAGACACTGTATAATATTGTATAAAGAAGTATTTTCTAAGTTTTGAAGCCACCATTTGGAATATTGCTATCAAGTTCCTTGGAAGGGTAAACAGAGTCCATACTTTTTAAAGAAGAACTTATCTAACTCTTTCATACACTTCCCAAAGGGAGGAATTATTACCATTCATAAAAGGAAACGTACCTGACTGTAGTGCAGCATATTCAGAGCTGAACTTCCCCAGTCATAAGCTTGGAATACTCCTGTTCTAATTGCCTGAATGATAGAAGCAGAACATTACAAAGCTTTCCCATAGAAACAGAGCTGGGGATGGTGACGCTTTACTAAATGTTTTTTCAGTATGACTATTGATTCAGATTCAAGGAGGCTGTATAAATATACATTAGAAGTGTATTACCTGATGCTGGATTAATGGAGACTAATGCATCTATACCAGTATTTCACATCAGACAGATACAGATTAAAGTGATTGAGAAAACTAGTAACAAAAGTACATTTCACAGGCATTTTACTCCTACTTAATTGTGATAGTTCAATGTCACATGTAGGAAAACCATAAAAGTTGAAAATCTAGCTATTGTTATAATGTGAAAAGTGATAATTATTTTCAAGTCATTTTTAGAAGCAAATTTGTTGTAATGTGAGCATTTATTCAATTTAATTTTAATGATATAAACTACAATTCCACGTGTAAATAATTACTAACAAGAAATTAGTGGGGCATGAGGAGATATCTCAGACAGCAAAATTCTGGGTTGAATTCAGCTCTCAGATCCTATGTTTATAAAGCAGGGCATAATGGTGTGTATTTGTAATCCATGATCAAGAGAACAAAAATAGACAGATCACTGGGTTCCTTTAGACAGACAGACTGGGTTACGAGGCAAGTTCTGCACAAATGTGAGACAGTGGCTCAGATAAGAGGTAAACAACGCCTAAAAAGAGGACCCAGGTTTATCCTCTATCTTCCCTTGTGATAATGCACTTGCATACTCATGTGCACCAGCAAACACACAGACATACACATGCATATGTGCCCACACACATATACTCTACTAAAATTACCAAACATCTAAAATTATTTGAACCCAAATTAAAAAGGCATGTAATATTATTTTCCTGGATACATAAAGTCTTTCATTTCCACAATTTTGTAACACTTAGTTGATATCAATACATATTTCAAAATGACATTTGCATTAAAATTTGATATATAATAAAATAGAAATTATTTGTGTAAAATCTACTTTGTATAAACTATTTCCAATCACTCCCAACACTTTGCCTCAGATTTGTGTTGATAAACCAATTGTTTTGGATTTTTAAAAAAATAATAATAATAAGAAATAAGGCTTCAAAGCAGTCTAATTTTAGGACACAAGTACTCAGACTTTCTTCAGAAAGTTTATTCTTGGAATGAAGAGCTTTGATAAACAGATTTCACTAGTCAAATGTAATTAAATGAGCCTCTATCAGAATGTGGTAGTATTCTCTAAATATTACCTGTCAATGGAACAACAACAACAACAAAAAACTCATTACAGTCAGTATAGAGAAAACCTAAGGATATTTCTTACCCATAAAATTAAATATTAAATATCTCAAAACAAGCCAGAAAAATAATGAGTGGGCATGCACTTTAGGAATCAGTGTGGGTGTCTTTGTTGCCATATGGGAGCCGTTTTATTAATATGCAGAGAGGAAAAATTCAGTTGATGCCTGTTTCTCTAGGGATCCTAGAATTCCTATATTTCACCAGCCCCTGAAGCTTGCTAAAATTGGCTTTATTTTTATGTAAAATATCTTGACTACAAAGAAAATAGAGAATTGCCAAGCAGCATTGGATGAGATCTTAAACAGGAAAAAGTGAGGAAGCACAGACAAATTTTACCTGAGAATAATGAAGCAGGTTTTGGACTGAAGTGCCTAAAGGAGCCTGTGCTGCATATACATCAAGACGACTCTGGAAGAGAAGAAAACATAATTAATATCTTTCTGAAAACATGAAAGAGTAAAATACTACCTGAAAAGTGTGCTACTTCTATGACTTAAATCTTTACACATTCAACTTAAAATATTTTTGTATCTCATATGATAGTATTTGGTGGAAATATTTTTTCTGGGAAAAAAGTCTAAAACTGGATAATGAGTGATTATTAATACAAATTTTATTTATAAAGAGTGTATTAAGGTAAAAATTTAATACTCATTTTTTTGTATAATATTCATATATACATTCATATATAATATAATTTTAGACATCATCCTATTTGTAACTTTATAAATCATAAGTAAATTATTAGACTTTATCACATAAATTATTCATATTATGTAGCTTATGATTTTCTATTCTTTTTAAAAATTTTTTATTAATTTATTCATATTACATCTCAATTGTTCGCACATTCCCTTGGATCCTCCCATTCCTCCCTCCCTCCCACTGATGCTGATTTTCTGTTCTTAAAGGTCGTATTTGGGTGCAAGGGGAAGTGGATGGACCTGGGAAAACCATAATCAGAATATATTATATTAAAAAACTATTTTAAATAAAAAAGATAAAGCATTCTATATAATTTAAAAGATAGTCCTCAGTTTTAATGTTCACCTATGAAGAAGATGAGAGCAATAAAACCCAACTATTTGAAAACAAAATCACGCATACCTCATTTAAATTTTGGGGGTTATATCCAACTAGCCAAGTAAGTAAATTATTACAAACTGTTCCAATGGTCTCACGCTGGCACAAAAACTGTGCAAAATATCTAACATCTGAATTGGAAAATATGTCTTTTTCACCAAAGACAAGCTGCAAATGACATGAATAAATAGCAGTTAGAATATGGAGAATACAAAGCAGTAACAGAAGGTCACAAGATATGCATTAATACCAGAATTTATGATGCTAGCATACACGGTTTACAAGGAATATCTACAAAAAAAAAACCCAAAACAAAACAAAAAAAAAACAAGAATCCCAACAAACCCCTTCAAAGTAAATGAATGGATATAAGGGATAAAAGGCATTAAATTAATACATGAAGAGCACTAAAAGGCATATGTACATATATACTAGTTACAAAATAAATAAAACTTACATTATTTACAAATATTGCCACTTATATAATTGAAAAAAAAAAAAAAAAACCAAATCCTAAGTGTTTGTGTGTATGTAGGTGTAGGTGTGTACACATGAGTACTGCTGCCATGGAGACCAGAGTGAGGCATGCCCTTGGAGCTGGAGTTGCAGGCAGCTGTGAACTGCCTGGTGTGGGTTCTAGGAATCGAACAGGGTTCTCTGGAAGAACTGTAAGTGCTCTTAACCATCTAGCCATCTCCATAATCCCTATAGTCTTATGTAAACAGCACTCAGTAAATAAGAAAGTATTATAATGTTCCTGGAGAGGAGGCTAAAGAGTAAGACCTAGGAAATAGATGTAAAGAAATACCGAAAATCTTTTTACAAAATTTTTAAATTAAATATTTATTTTACATCCTGGTCATAATCTCCTCTGTTCTACCCCCATCCCCTCCCTCCGTGCTTCCCCCACTTCCACTCCCCTATTCCCCAGAGAAGGGGAATCTCCCCTCATCCACCTCAGCATACCAAATTGCACAAGGATTGAGGGGATCCCCTTCCCCTGTGGCCCACCAAGGAAGCCCAGCCAAGGAAAAGCAACAAAAAAATCAGGCAGCAGAGTCCATGTCAGAGGCAGCTCCCACTTCCCTGACTAGGGCACCAACCTGATAACCATTCTGATGGGTGTAAGATGAAATCTCAGGGTCATTTTGATTTGCATTTTCCTAATGTCTAAAGACATTGAGCATTTCTTTAAGTGCTTCTTGGCCATTCGATATTCTTGTGCTGAGAATTCTCTGTTTAGTTCCATACACCATTTTCTAAAACTTTTTTAAAATTAATTTATTCTTGTTACATCTCAATGGTTATCCCATCCATTTTTAACTGGATTACTTTGTTTGGTGGTGTTTAATTTTGAGTTCTTTATGTATTTTGGATATTAGCCCTTTGCCAGATGTAGGGTTGGTGAAGATCTTTCCCAATCTGTAGGCTGCCATTTCGTAATGTCCTTTGCCTTACAGAGGCTTTTCCATTTCATGAAGTCCCACTTATTAATCGCTGATCTTAGAGCCTGATTGGTTGATGTTCTGTTCAGAATATTGTCTGGTGTGCCAATAGGTTCAAGGTTCTTCCTCACTTTCTTTATAATAGATTTAGTGTTCTGATTTTACTTTGAGGTCTTTGATCCTGTTATTTTGATGTTGTTGGTTGTAGTGTGTGTGTGTGTGTGTGTGTGTGTGTGTGTGTGTGTGTGTGCGCGCGCGCGCGCTTCTCTTCCTTTGGTTTTGTTGATATGGCTGTTTTCCTGGATGCAATTAGCCTCCTTGGGTTAGAGTTTCCTAGCAGCATCTTTTGTAGGAATGAATTTTTGGATTGGTGCTGTTTAAATTTGTTTTTGTTGTGGCATATCTTGTTTTCTTCCTCCAGAGTGATTAAAAGTTTTGCTGGGTGTAGTAATCAGGGCTGTCACCTGTTGTCTCTTGCTGTCTGTAAAATGCCTGCCCGGGCCCTTCTGGCTTTTAGAACTACAGGCATATGCATCGTCAACAAAACACCAGAGAAGAGAGAGTCTCAGGTGAAGAAGACCCAACTGAAGAAATGTATACATCAGTCAAAGAAAATGTTAAATCTAAAAAGTTCCTGACACAAACATCCAAGAAATCTGGGATATTATTAAAAGACCAAACTTATGAATAATATGAATAGAAGAAGGGACAAGACTCTCATCTCCAAGACCCAGGAAATATTTTCAACAAATCATAGAAGAAAACTTCCCCAATTTAAAGAAAGAGGTGTCTATAAAGTTACAAGAAGCTTACAGAACACCAAATAGATTTGACCAGAAAATCCTCCGGACACATAATAATCAAAACACTATATGTACAGAACAAAGCAAGAATATTAAAAGCTGCAAGGGGAAAAGGTCAAGTCACATATAAAGGCAGACTTATCAGAATCACACCTGAGTTTTCACTAGAAAAGCTTTTGAAGAACATCTTAAGTTGTAGTGCCAGCTGGTGTTGCTGCCAATGTGCGGCCCAGATGGTCCAGGTGTTGGCACTGCAGGTGCCCTCTACACCCAGCTGCAGATGGACCAAGTGTTGGTGTGGGAGTTTTCTGGACAGAGGTATTGAGTTACGTCCTCTCCAGAAAGCCAACTACACCTGTGCACAGATAAGAGGAAGCTGACTCTCTCCTGTTTCCAGAAACACTCATAATAATCCTATTGGGTAGAAAATGTGCAATTATTCTGGCTCTAGGTGGTCACTTCAAAAGACTGGCACCCAGGAGATATCCTGGGGCTGGCCCTTTTATGATGGAGAGTCTTTAAAAATCCCCACTGAGGGTCCCCAATGAGAGCTGGCTTGTTCCCTCTTCCCTTTTCTTTGTCCCTTTGACACCAAGCCTGTCTCTATTCTCATAATCTTTCTTTGTTTTCTATTTGTCATTTTACCTCTGAGGCTCACTTCTAGATTAATGAATGAGACTCTGTGCATGAATTAAAACTTAGTTTTTGTCTCTCTGTTGCTTTATTTTAGGCCAAGTGCCTCGGAATTCTGGTCCTCTTTTAAGTTTTGCTCTCTTACCCCTGTTGGAAGAGACACACCCTGCCCAGGGAGCTGCAGACTCCAGGTGTCTCAATCCAGCTAAGTGCTAGGTTACTCTGTGCTTTCTCAAGTCAGGGGATTGAACTTCACTTGGGAGGATGCAGAAACAGAGAGCTCCCTCCCAGCAGAGGAGGGTGAGAACCTTGGCTCCTTCCACCCGAAAACAGGCAGGTGGCCACATCCACCTCTGTTTAATATTTAGCCCTCTGTGTGACTGGTCTGTGGGACAAAGCCTTCCTCAGCTGGTTTCCTGAGAGCTCAGAGAAGCAAAGGCTGAGGGAAAACTCCACTACTAGATTCTACGACTGAGCTCCCTGCCAATAGAATGCACATGTTGGCACTGCAGGTGCCCTCCACACCCAGCTCCAGATGGAGCAAGTGTAGGCACTGCAGGTGCCCTCCACACCCAGCTCCAGATGGAGCAAGTGTAGGCACTGCAGGTGCCCTCCACACCCAGCTTAGAAACTTTTAAAGCTTTATCTAATCAAACTGTTTTCCCAAGGAACATTAAGGTACATAGAATCAAGCCTAAGAATCATAAACCATGTACACCAAGGCACATAATAACTATATTGCTCAACATAAAGGAGAAAATATAAGTACTTAGAAAGCCAGACATTAAGACAGAGGAAATGTTGTGACAGTGGGTCCAGAGTTCTCCTGAGACACAAAAGAACAAGAAAAAGAAGTGGAGCAACATTTTTAATCTCCCCATGATATTTCAAAACCTCTTTTATCCATGAAATGAATACCATTGACTCACACAGGTAGAAAAAGACTCTTTACAAATGAGTGAGCCAAGGCAATCCATTACCAGCAATGTAAGAGAGGTCAAATGCATTTCTGTTATCTGTAGGAAAATGACCATGGATGGAAATAAAATCACTACATTAAAATAGAAAACAATATACAAAATGCATAGAAGTGGTTTGTTTTCACAGTTTAGTGTACATTAAAACCTAAAGTTTGTTTAAAGGGAGATAATGATGTTGGAAATATTGGTCAATGTAAAAGACATATTAGCACAAACTCTAATGATGGAGAAATGTGAGCTGACTAATTTAAGACAGACTTAAAATAATATAATTATGTAGTAATTATTATTTGCATAGAAGCCATGATATAGGTAAGATACTGGCTACAAAACTTTGATTAGCTTCCTCAAACAAAACAAAATTAAGCGATACTTGGTCACAACAAAAAAGCACCTAAAACAAAACTTTAATTGGTACTAAAGTAAAACAGAAAATATAGAACACAAAACAGAATGTTCAAATATAAATACTTAGTTTTATATTCAATCAATAGCATTTTAAATGTAAATATTCTAAATATAATGATCAAATATGTTTAAGTATGTTTATATTTATATTTTAAAAGGTCTACATCTGCTTTTAAAAAAACTACTTTCTGAATTTTGCAACTAGGTTAATTATTAGGAAGGAAACTTTGCAATTTAAAATGATATACAGCTATGTTAAATCTTTTCTGCAATGTAACTCTCAGAACAGAGTTGTCAGAGGCTAATTGGATTGTATCATAAAGGGTCACTTCATAAAGAGTACATACAAATTCTAAGTGTTTAAATACTAAGTGTTTTTGTTCACTTAAGAAAGGTTTACAGTTTATGAAGTAACAATTGATTAACTTCCAGTAGGGAACTTAAAGATCTAGTGACATGCCAAAAATTCAGTTCTCCTCTCTTAACAATCAATGGAACAGATAGAAGTCCCTACAAAGACCTGATGATAGCCAGCCATTGTGAACAACATAACACAGGTGTCATTGGAGCACATCAGTGTCAGCAGAATGCATTTTCAACACACATTCTTTTAAATGACTAAAGAACATTTACACAGGTAGGTATCCAGAGCTGCAAAACACTTCTCAATGAATGTAAACTGATCTAGACATGAAAACCATATTCTTGAACTAAAGGAAATGAAAGTAGAAATTAATACCAGACATATGTCAAAACTTTCATGTATGTGAAATACTTTAAAGTTGCCAACAGACCAGGAAAAAATACCAAGCAGAAGCTGAAGTGTTTTAATACTCAAATTAAGATCAAAATTGCCTGATGAACCCAAGGCAGTGTGCAGAAAGAAAGGTACACCCCAGCATTAGGCAGCTCACATTCTCTAGCTTCAGAGGATCTGATGCCCTCTTCTGGCCACCACAGGGTACTGCACTAATGGTGCAAACACACATATACTCATAATTTAAAAATAAATCTAAAACAAAACAAAGCTACACTCCCTACAGAGTCCAAGATACCCTTGAACACACAACAACATCGTGACCCAGCCCCTTGAGTTTTAAAGTGGCAGGGTGATAGATAGCTTCTGACAGTGTTTTGTGTCTCTTAATAGAATCTTAGGGGAAATAGTATCATAGCAATGTCATTTAGACAGATGAAATAGGCCCATTGTTTGAAAACAAATTTCCTAATCCCATGCAGTCACAGACTGCATCAAAAGATTTATGCTTAGACAGATAGAAAGAAAGAGAGAAAGAAATAAAGAAATAGAATAAACAAACAAAGTTGGCATATAACACTACATAAAATATTTCAATAAAAATATCAGACGATAGGAAAATAATGGATTAAAAAAATAATAAAAGAAACCCCTGATTAACTGAAACATGAAAAGACAGAGCTATTTCTGGCACCATGCTGTATGTATTACAAACCTTGGTCATAGTTGGTTCCATGTATTCAATTAAGCGAAAGAGCCCTGATACATATTTAAGAGTTGCAACTGGACCCAGTGCAAAATTTATTTTGATCTTCTGAGCCAATTGTGGATTTGTTGCAAATGCCCCAAAGGCTGAAAGAAAATAAGATTATAGTTAATTTTCTAGTATTCTTTTTTATGTTATTTTATTTTTATGTGTATGGACTGTGCACCAAATATGAGCTTGGTGCCAATGGAGGCCAGGCTGTAACAGGGGATCATTTGTAATGGGAGCTACAGACAGTAGTGAGATGCTGCGTGGATACTGAGAGTTGAACCTAGTTCTTCCAGAAGAGTGGGCTGTGTGTTTAACCCTGAGTCATCACTCCAGTTCCTAGTGTTCTTCCTTGATTTAAACTCCCATGTCATTTGGGTGGTTTACCACTATGATGAAATCTGTGTTTTTTTCTCATATATTTCCCGACTATCTCTGGCTATTCCCCTGGACATGCACCTCATGATGAATTTTCTTTATTTCACTCACTATGAGTGCGTTGAGGTGCTTAGACTGACATTCAGTGACTCCTAGTGCTTTTTAAAATAAACACCAATTTGATAAATAACCCTTCCCTGAACTTAGTTACTGAGTTCTGTTTCTGTCCTAGTTTGGTTTTATTTTGTGATAAAACACTGGTTAAAACCAACCTGGGGAGGAAAGGGTTTACTATGTTTTACAGGTTAGAGCCCACTACCAAGGAAAGCCAGGGAAGGTTCCCAAGGGAGGGACTGAAGCAGGGTCACAGGGAGACACGCTACTTCCTGGCTTGCTTCCTAGGGCTGGCTCAGTTGCCTTTCTCATAGAGTCCAGGCTCAACTGCAAAGGAATGGCATTACCCCCTAGTGGGATGGACCTCTACCATCAATTACCAATCAAGAAAAAGTCCCATAGAGAGATCTGAAGGCCAATCCAAGCAGGGAAGTTCTTTAATTAAATTCCCTCTTCTGGAATATGCCTAGGTTTGCATCAAGTTGACAAAACTAAGCAGCACACTTACACAGTTGAAATTCTGAGTGTTGTGTAGCTGGTAGACTTTTGAAAAAACATTTTTTTTCTTGGGTGATCACCCTGACTGTGGGTAGTGTGTATTAAGGTATTGCACACAATCTTCACAGTTTCAACAATTGCTTGTGGTCCTTGAGTAGTTTGATTTCCAAAAGTGTGTCGTAAGTTCAGGTTAAGCTTGATATTTTTTTGGCATAAAATCTTCCCTGAAAGTGGAGAAGATGTCCCTTGTGTGCCACGTGACAATTTCTGTGGCCTTCTGTTTGCTCCTTATGTCAATACCCTGATGTATATGTGTGTGAGTATATTTCTATGTGTTATGTGTGCATGTTTGTATGTATGTGTGAGTCCACATGTATATAATCGCATTTAATGACTATCAATATAAAAGTCTTAAGATTTAAAGAATTTAAATGTATTTCAGGCTGCAAAATATACAGTGACTTCTAGATATTCATCCTGTTGTGGCCAAGGATTGACAGCTACACATCTCTCTGCTTTCCTCTTTACTGTCTACATGACTATCCAATGAAATTTCTGGACACATCATTCCATTTTTTGTGGTGTTGTGTCATTAAGGGTGCTTTTTAATTTCAGCAGCATTTGTGATGCACACTAACATTTTTCCTTGGCAGAATTCCAAGGGGAATGAACTGATCTACTTACACACATTAGTAAGCACCTTGAATAAAAATTAACATCCCACAAAGCATTTCCAAGAATGATGGTCATACAAGAAAACAAATGACCCCAAATGTATGAGGGTCTGTACTTTCCTTGGTACATATTCATTTTGAGCTTTGGAAAAATCTTATTTCTTTAGTGAACAATATATACTGTAAGTAACAAGCAGCGAATTATCTTTCAATAGTAACAACATCACATGTTTAAACAAGCAATGTATAATTTAATTAGGAATGTTTTTTGGGTAGTCAGGTGTGTTGGGAGCATTTACTGTTTTTGTGATTTTCAGAATAAAAATTGTCTAGCCTCAGGCCAATCCAGAAAAAAAAATACCAAGCAAGTAAAGCTTTGTGGAAACCCATTGGGCCCTCAGAATTTAATTACTCAGAGTCCAAATTAATAAAAAAAAAATTCCTAAACAGTACCTACACACCAATTTTCCACTAACAGTCAGCATAAGACCATTGAAACAAATGCTAACTTAGTCTTGGAAACTCGAGTTGCAGGGAATCCTATATATGGGACACATATCGATTATTTAAATGTGGTATGCATTAGGAATGATGATGTTGAAAAAGTAGATAAAGAAGAGTATCAATTATGCTTATTGATAAATTGAAAAAATTAGCCAGCTGCTGTTGCTGAGATCTCAGCACTCAGGAAGCTAAGGCAGAGGGGTTCTGAGGTTAAGGCTCTCCTGGGCTGCATATCAAAGCCCTCCACTAAACAACAACAACAACAAAAAGAAGCTTGTATGTTTATTACTTAAGCAAAATCTTCTCACACCTGGACCATTGGCTAGTCTAAGTCTTTCTAAATACTGAGGTAAGGTCATTTCCAAAATAGAAAACTATTTCCAGAAGAATCCAGAAGAAAATATCCAATGATCACATCTCAGTCTCCCAACATACCTATAAGGGCACCCTGGGAATGGCCAACGTAGTAAACTTGTTTCTGTCCTGTTTTGTTCACAATGAAGTCAATGGTGGCAGGAAGATCATATTTTATGTGTTCATCATAACTGTGTGAAACAAAAAAACATAGTATGTTAATTGTTTATTAATAATTACAATTTATTCCTTATATATTAAAACATGAACTTAAGGAATCTTTCACCTGAATAATGAGACTGCAGCAATCAAATACCTCTAGTCTGTTATTCACAGTTACCCTTATAGAAAGACCATCTCATTCAATGCCCACAGAAACCTTGACATGATCTTATGTTTGCATGCCTCCCATGGGGCTGAAGATCATAGACAACTAAGTGACAGACTAAGTTTCAAAGCATGTTTGCACTGATTTGTACCAAATGGTTACATTCAGAAACTTTTACATGAGAAATACATATGCATATTCCATCTTCACTTTATTTCAGCAAAGTTATTTCCTGAATTAAATGTATTCTCATTGTTTTTTTAGTTGTGAAATATAAGTATATAATATCTATTTCCCTCTTAATTTCAAATATAAACTAAAAATTCTAAGTAACTGTTGTCTATCAGTCTCTTAAAATAGTGTTCCATAATAGAGACATTTTTATAAATGCTTTCAGTAGAGCATAATACATTTATGATGACGTGAAGAGGTTCAATATAGTGCTAAGGGAAAATAAATATAAACACTACTACTCCTTACCTAAAAGCCCAGAATTCTCTAGAATCTGGGTCTAGGTGCACATGTTTCCTAGCATAGATATTGCCTCTGTTGTTTCCCAGCCACACATCGAACCCAGCATCTGCCAGAAAAAAGCCTAGGCTGCCCTTGGGAGGGTTCAGAATCCAAATAGAAGCTGAGAGAGTCAACCCATGCTGCAAACATACTACTGGCTTTGGAACTGAAAAAACAAAGAGAGAAAAATCCTTGACAATTATAATTTTTTTAAGCATACAAAATACGGTGCCCATTGTGACATTTTATAAATAGGTAATGTACTTTTAGCCCTTGTATATTCTTGACTATGAGCTCTTTGACACCTTATCCATTTTCCGGGAAATATTTAATAACATGAATTTGAGTCACCACTCTACAGTGGTATGCACAAAAGAAGTGCTAGAGTGTCATTGCACTTATGTTACATATACTAACAGATCTCTATATTCTTTATGGTAACATGATTATTTCACCTGTAGGGTCTCATTTTATTCTTCTTTCTACCCTTTGGATAAATACAAATTTCCTTATTGAAAGTTTTTAACTTTTAAAATATATGAGTTAGATTCTCTTCTAGTAGAGTTCAAACTTGTGAAAAGCAAAACATACATATAGAAATGATTTGACATACAAATATTCATGTGTAGACGATTTAACAAATAACTAAAACAACAACAAAACCCTGAACGTGAACATGATCTTTGTAGTCTTAGATTTCAGTTGGACACACCAGCTTGGTGTTTTTATCAGGAAAAGCATGAACTCTCGCAGCAGTAACTAAAGCTTTCTACAGAGTCAGTGTGCCTGAAAGTTCTAGGCCTTTCTCAGAGGTCTCTGAGTTCCTGCCTTCTATGTAAGGCTTAATTCATGAAGTAGTTTTGTTTCCTCTTGATATCATGGCAATCAACGTAAGCGAGGTGTCCATCCCTCAGCCTGGCATATCTTGTATCTGATCCTTGGATACCTTTGGATATCCCAGAGGTCTGAGTACTCTTATTATGGGTAATTGAAGAGAAAGGTTCTGCATAGAGTGAATTTGACTGAAGATATTAATAGTTGCAATGTTTTTTTCCTCACTCCTATCTTACCTAAATTGTTAGACTTGTCCTTTCCATGTGGGATTCTGAAAATAGGGAGGATGTAACCATCTTCAGTCACCACCTCATGCTCTTCATAAGCATAACCCCAGTAAGAAATTATCTCACCCTACATGGAGAAGAGAGAACGCATGGACTTTCATTAATTTGTTCATCTATTCACTTTTTAAAAAGTTTTAGAACATAAATTATTTGTAGAGCAAGGCAAGAAGTCCCATGTAAAGAGACCCTTCATATTATAATAAGCATGATAATTAGAAAATGAGAGGAGTAAATTACTAGTGACAAAATCATTGAAACTGCGTTCATTAATACTGAGATTTACTTACAATATTCATATTGGCTTCAGGATTTCTGGGTTTTGGCTTGAATAAACAAAGTACACTTCCAAATATATGGATAACATACACTGTTCTCAGTAACCACCGCATGTTAAACCTGCTGGGAAGTAGTTGACAGCAAGATACAGTCAATGTCTTAGAGTAAACTCAGGTTATTGGATGCACATTATTTTCACACATCCCCTTCCTTACAGTTTGTCATATCTTCTAATAAGGCTTTTTGCAATAACTTTACACATCTCAAAGGTTTAAATTAAAATTACATTGACCTGCTATTCATAAAAGCCACCCATTTCTCCTCTTACCTTTTATCAAAATGTAAATAAACATATACCATTGTGGTTGTTGCAAACTCTTCATAGAAAGTTTTCAGTGAGTAGGCTTAAATGACTAAGATTAATGTTCTGCTTCTTCATCCAGAACTGTTAGATAACTTAACCAACGCCTATTACAATTAAACAACAGAGTCAGATGAGAGAACAATAAGAGGAAAACAGTGCAGGGATTAGAGAGAAAGGCACAGTGACCATTCTCCTGAAACTGGTACTTCTGAGAACAGGGAGACTTTGTTTTTTTCAATACTGACTGGCTGGTATTTTGCTTATTCTGAAACACCACACAGACGTTTTTAGAGTGTATAAAATACATATGATTTCAGAAACACAAATCCTGGTAACAAAAAGGTAGACTCTTTTCAATTTCTCCTTGTCAGCTTCTATATAGTTCCTTATTAAAGCATCACTCTGTAAACAATGATTTAAAGTCACACATTTCACATTTTAAAAAATTAAATTAACTCCTCAATAGAAAAGAGAGCCCAGTGACAGTGTATTCACACACTGAGTGTACTGAGTATTTTCAGCCCTGAAACAAATACAATTTGGAATATTCTCTCCTTTTCTGCTATACAAAACTACTAATATTGACATCACCAAGGAGAATAGAAGAAGAAAGATACAATTTATTAAAATAAATTTCTATTTTTGATTCAATAGATTAAAGATATTTACTGTCTTTAAGGTAGACCCTTTACTTATGAATATATTCATTGTGAATTGAAGTCAGTAAGGCTTAAAATCCCAAAGCACATACTCACTGCCACCTAATGTGAAGCCTTCAGGTTTCCTAGAGTGTAAAGGAAATTATAATTATCTTTTTCTTTAGTATTCCAATAAATATTTGTGTGAATGTGATTTTTGGATGACCTTTCCTTAAAATGTGTTTGCTACTTTTGTAGTTCATTCTGGTTTTTGGTCAAGTACCAAATCAAATATTATGTATGCTCTCAAGATGGACATGATTTTAAAACGTCCTCAAAGCATCAGGAGTTCTGTGAGGTGACACTTGGTAAAAGCCTTCTTCCTCACATCCTGCTTCCCTGAGTAATCCTTATTGTAGCTGTCATGAATGCTCTCTTTCTTTTTTGTTTTATATGGAAGAATCAGCACTGATTAAGACATATCTTTGTTGCAACTGTAAAGATGACCCCCTGGTATAGTTAGGAAGTTTTTTGGTAAACAATTTTATCAAAAATATTTGAAGTTTGTGGTAGATAGAGGTATAAAGTGACTGATAACAAGCCTTGCAAATGGTAACGAAGCCAAATTTTAAGTCAGTTCTTTTTTATGACGAACTAAGTGCAAAAGGCTCTTGAAATCTGGTAACTATTTTCAAAATTATGAATGGTAAAGTGTTAGTAGCCATTATAGATGAAAACACCCATGAATTCATTAGTAATCAATACAACTCAAAGGGAAAACCCCTAAGAACCAGCAGAGCAAAGCCTTAAGAAAATACCAACAAATACATTATTACTTTTAATATAAACTGACATAACCTCTTATGTCATGTCATAATGGCATTATCCACTAAAAATAAGATAGAAGACTTTTTTCCTAATACATTTCTACTCCTGTGTCCCTTGAAAGGAATCCACACACGTATGCACAAAGGAAGTGTGTGCTTCTGTTTGAATGTGATCTGTGTCCCAAACATCCATTGTGCTGGAAATTTGGTTTCTTGAACTGCACTGAAAACTTTGTGGAATCTGTAAGAGATGGCCCCTAGGAGGAGGAGAACACCCTTACAGGGGATGTCAGCACTGCACCAATTATTTCTCAAAAAATAGAATCAAGTCTAGTTGGAAAATACTTTTTTTTTCACAAGAATGCTTGTTATTTAAAATAATACAGTTAAAGCCTGGCTCATACCCAACTTGTGCTTCCTGACTTACCTTGAGGTCTCTCCTATGTAAATGCCTTCTTTATTTTTGCCACCTGGCATCATGCAGTGACATTCATGGCAATATGCTGGGGACCATTGCAGGGCCACTCCTCGTCTGTGGTGGACAGTAGAAAACACTGGTTTGGTAGCAAGGCAAAATGGGAAAACTGTAGAATAGAACAGTTTGACAGTCCAGAAATCATTCTGTAGTAGACCTTACAGTTGTAGGACAGTGTTCTTTTTTATTTTTTATTTTAATTTTATTAGTTTATTCAGATTATAATTCAATTGTTATCCCATCATTTGTATCCTCCCATTACTCCCTTCCTCCCTCCTGCTTTCACCCTATTCCCCTCCCCTAGGTCTATGACTAAGGGGGACCTCCTCCCCCACTATATGGTCATAGGCTAACAAGTCTCATCTTGGTAGCGTGCTTATTCTTTCTTTGAGTGCCACCAGACCTCCCCACCAAGGGGAGGTGGTCAAATATGGAGCACCAGAGTTCATGTCAAAGTCAGTTCCCGCTCTCCACATAACTGTGGAGAATGTCCTGTCCGTTGGGTAGATCAGAGTAGGGGTTCAATGTTTACTATTGTATTGTCCTTGGTTAGTGCAATAGTTTGAGCAGACGCCCTGGGCTCCGATCCACCCATCACGATGTGAGCATGTTCTTGATCTAGACAGACTGTGCAGTTAAAGAAGGTTGGAACCATGGAAGGAGTTTCAGACATATGCCTTGGGTTTTCGGTAGAAGATATTTTAAAGACTTTTAAGAGAGAGAGAGAGAGAGAGAGAGAGAGAGAGAGAGAGAGAGAGAGAGAGAGAGACATGAGAACAAAAGCTGAGTAACTGAAACACAGGAAGAGTCACAGAAAAATCTCTCTTTTCTCTTTTTTTAAAATTTATTTATTTGGTTTCTAATCTGATGGTAGCACCCTCCCTCTGGTCCTCCTAGTTCCATTCTCTCTTTCTTGTACTCATGCCCCCTACTCCTCAGAAAAGGGGAGCTCCACCATCACCAACCCTCCCCAGTACATCAAGTCACATCAGGAGTGAGTACATCCTCTTCCACTGAGCTCAGGCAAGACAGCCCCACCAGAAGGAAGTGCTAAGCTGTCCATTGGCTACGTATGTGCATAGGGCCTGGGTCCAGTCCATGCATTGTCCTTGGCTGGTACTTCAGTCTCAGCAGACCCCTCTGGGCCCTGATTAGTTGGCTCTGTTGGTCTTCTTGTGGAGCTCCTGTCCCCTCCAGGTTCTTTTCTCCTTCCCCCAACTTTTCCACAAGACACCCTATGCATCTCCCAGTGTTTGGCTGTGAGTCTCAGCAACTGTTTTGAACCACTGCTCGGTGGAGCCTCTCAGAGGAGGACTCTGCTAGGCTCCTGTCTTCAAGAATAGCAGAATATGGTTAATAGAGTCAGGGGTTGCCTCTGTCCTGTGGGGTGGATCTCAGGTTGCCCCAGGTATTGGTTGGACATTGCCTCAATCTCTGCTCTAACTATATCTCTGCACATCTTGTAGGCTGGACAAACTTTGGGTTGACATTTTTGTAGATGGTTTGGCATTTCCCCTCCCTCCACTAGAAGTCCTGCCTGGCTAAGATATGGCCTCCTCAGTCTCCATGACCCATGCTATTAGGAGTCTCCCAGGAGCCTACCCTGTTGGAGGTCTCCAGCTGTCTCAGCACTGTGGTACATTTACACAATGGATTACTATTCAGCTATTAAAAACAAGGCAATCATGCAATTCGCAGGCAAATGGACGGACCTAGAAAAGATCATCCTGAGTGAGGTAACCCAGACCCAGAAAGGCATGCATGGAATGGACTCACTCAGCCATATATTACAGGATACCCATATTTCAGTTCACAGGCCCCTCAGAAGCTAGTAACAAGCTCCCTTTTCTTAGCAATTACTCAGAGAAGCAACAAGAAACCATTTTAGGGCTGCGAAAAGGACTCTCTCAATAACTTCCATGAGTGCATGATGCCAAATATAATGACTTGAGAATCCACTTTTTAAAATTTTGATATAGTAGTGAGCACCTGTAATCTCAATAGTGGATGGGAGATGGGAGGTGGGTGGACTCCTGGAATCTTGCTGCCAAGTGATTACAGCCTGCTTAGTAGGTTTCCAGATCAATGAAAGACTATGTCTCAAATAAAGAGTAGAAGGCACCCAGGAAATGAAAGCCAATGTTCTCTAACATTCACACCCAAGTAAACAACAACAACAACAACAAAACATGTGTGCACACACATTTGCATACACACACATACAGAGACAAAGACACACAAAGAAACTATGACAAAATTGCAGTTGATCCTGTCTCCCTCTCCCTCCCTGTCTCTTTGTTTCTCTGTGTCTCTCTTGGGCTAGGGTTAGAGCTCTCCCAGTAATGCCAGAATTGTTTGAGGAGTAGGAAGACTTTTTGCTGATCTCTACCTTTAATTGATATTGTTGTACAGATGTACCCACTGTGCTCTTTCCAGCACCTAAAACAATGGTCTTTATGAATCTGTCACTAAGACAATTTTAAGGAGAAGGGATTTATCAGGCATAAGTTTTTATGCAAAGTAAAGTGTAATGAATGAAAATTTGAGTCATACATTAGTGTTGAATGCTAATGCTAATTTCATGAATTTCAAATACAGTTTTACTGCAAAACCACCAATGTTGTCCTTCTACTACTGGAAAATGAATATTACATATATAATATTTTTCATGTAAGAATTTTTAATTTGATTCTAATAACTCAAAACATTTTGTTTACAACTATTTATGAGCTGAACTTTATTTATCATTATTAAATATTATTAAAGTTTGCTTTTTAAGAAGTACAAATATTTGTTTATCATGAAATTATGATAGTCATTTTATATCATTTCAGATAATTTCTTAGTAGACAGATTAACAAGTTTAATAGTCAAAAAATTGTTATGTATACAACAGCTTTTCTATAATGTTATATTCGGATATTTTGTTCATATTTGTTTGAAAAACAATTCTTTGGAAAGCCTTCTGTAGACACTTACTTATCTAGTGGCATGGGTATGGAAAGCCATGCAACTTGGGGAGCAAGTCAGGAACAAGAATGGGGTGACACTCCACTCTTTAACCCCACACCTTTAATCCCAGCAACTGGGAGACAGAGGCAGGCAGAGTTTGAGGCCAGCCTGGTCTATAAAGTGAGTCTAGGACAGCCAAGGATACACAGAGAAACTCTGTCTCAAAAAACCAACAAAACAAAAAGAGACTTGAAACCCTATAAGCATATAAAGGGGGAGGAAGTCCCCCTCAGTCACAGTCATAGGGGAGGGGAGTAAAGGGAAAATGGGAGGGAGGGAGGAATGGGAGTATACAAGGGATGGGATAACCATTGAGATGTAATAAGAATAAATTAATAAAATAAAATAAAGAAAAGAAAACAGCAAGAAAAAACAACACACACACACACACACACACACACACACACACACACTCACTCACCAACAAAACAAAACAAAACAAAAGCAAACAGTGTGGTTGAGACATGACCAAAACCTGAAAGTCAGGAGCAAGAGTGAATTGAGACATCCCCAAAACCTGAAAGTCTTGAGATCAGCATTAGTAGGACCATGTCTTCTTTGCTCTGGGCCTGAATGTCCTGACATGTCATACAAATGGAGCATGCCCAGCACCTTTCCCCAGCCAAGGATGTACACACACCCCAAAGGCTCAGTCTACTCCCCAAGGTTTATATAGCCCTTAATCATCTCCAATAAAGAGAGCTGTTTCACTGGAAACCATCTTGAAGAAGGTTGTTTCTCCCAACTCACTGCTGGATGAGATCCTGCAAAACCCACCCCCCCACCACCCACTCAGCTAAGCTTCATTCCTCCAATTCCAGGCCAGGGTGCAACTGGTGCCTGGATACCCTAATGGCAGAATCAGACCTAGGCACACATAGCATAGTGGCCTCTGCCATGTGGCAAGCAGTAGACATATTTATGTGACATATTGAATTTTCACCCAACAATTATATTGTTAAAAGAGAGAATAACCATATAGCAATTTCTTTTTCAATCTTTCATTTTTTTCACTTTTTAAAAATTAATTAAATGCTTTTTATTTTTTACATATATTTTATATTATTACACATATATACAATAAACTGCCTATAGCAAGAAGAACCATGATACAATCAGGAATTATATAAATGTTACATTCTTAGTGCTTTGGCTACTTGTATTTGACAGCCTTGAAGAAAACATCTTTCCTATCTTGTGCCTCTAAAATTCTGAATGTAAATCAATCTCCATCACATCTTGTCATTATCAACTTAAAACAACTATCTAGATCTAAAAACATCATCACCCCTAAACAACTAAGCATCATTGTCAAACTAAGCTACCTGGTCTTCAACTCCATCAGAGACTTGAGAAGGAATAAACTTGATTACCCAAGGATGCAAGGAGTTCAGATTAGTAGCTATCCAAATGAGGAGATGACAGAGACAATTTGGTACCTAAAGAGTCACCCAAAACTCTCTATTATGTTGAAGCATCTTCTTCAGCATTATGGCCCAATATATCTGACATACATATTTGTGAGGCAGAAACTATTGAAGACTTATTTACCCTGTCTTGGCAGAGTTTGGCTGTCAACTCTGCCTGCATCCAAGCTTGCCCCTTTTTTTAGGCAGAATTCTGTGTGTGTAGAAATGAGGACATTTTCCCCAGTGGCTTGTTGTCATATTTGAAGCCATCTCCATAAGGAGGTTCTTTGATGTTCATCATCCTGTTTGAAGTAGGCTGGGTGTTGCCAGGAGTTAACCAGTCTCATTGTCAGTAAATCTTTAAAATAATAAAAATATTTTAAATGCCATATTCTGCATGTCTCTGATGTTTTTGAAGACCTTATCTAACCTTTCTCATTGTCAATGACTCTTTAAAATAATACAAAAAATCATTTTAAATGTCACATTCTGCATATCTGTGAGGTTTTTGAAGATCTTAACTATCCTACCTTATCTTTCTATAGAATCATATCTATCTGTCACACCTAATATGTATATTCTTGTAATAAAAGTAGAATAGCAATTTCTTATTGACTGACCTTTAAGTAATGGTGTGCTTTATCTTATTTAAGAATATTCATAAAGGTACAGTTCAGTCTTATGACTGAGGAAACACATCTCCAAATATGCCACTCTACAATCAAATAAGTTTCATTTATTTAAATGAAATGACCCTTCCCTGTGAGATAGGAAAGATCTACCCAAATGCTTATTTTCATAAGATTACGGAGCTTCTTATTTTCTAAGAACATGATACAGAAAGGATGTGTTCACAATGACACAGTAACTAGTTCTCTGTTATAATACCCTGCAGAGCAAAGCCCCATATACCATGACATTTGAACCTCACAACTATCTGTAATTTGTAAGACATTATTGATCCCATAATCTCATATGTAAAGAACCTAAGATTCAGAAATAATCTAGTTTGAAAAACCATTCAGTTTATGTGACTAAGGTCAAGATCAGTAATCTGTTCCTAAATGACTGAAGCTAAAATTTTTTAAATACTTCTTTTGTTTAAACAGGTAATCACCATTAGTATATCAGTGAATAGAATTTTCTAGTGGCAACCCTCCTTCAAACCACACCTCTGTTTTACAAGGTGAATAACATGAAGGTCCCAACTATCATGTGGAGTGGTGGACAGGAAACTCTGGCAGATCCAATACATTTTTCAGTTTTAAAAACCAATTATCTCCAAGCTCATTTACCATAAAAGAATTCCTGACTATAATTAAATTGGTCTTGTAATAGGTTTATATGCTTTTGATCAAGTTTTCAGTGAAATTTTATCATTCATTAATGAAGATCAATCACATTGAAGCTTTTATGGTGTTCTGTGTTTGTTTGTTTGTTTGTTTGTTTGTTTTGTAGAGGTTTTCTTTTTCTTCTAGTATGTTTTAAGGAAAAATTTCCCTGCTTTTGAAGATTCCTTGTTTTCCTCAGTCCAGTTTCTCAGTTGCCTCTTTATTCTTATTTAGCTTTGATTTGTAAGTCACAGAATCATTTTGCTAAATTACTTACATTTGTCCTAAAAGTAGGATCATTAATAAGATATTTAATTCATGAAACTTTGCTTGACACACTTAATTATGAAATTTCATCCAGCAGTTTGTAAAATAGGGTAATAAAGTGGAGGAAAATAGTTGTAGAGAAATCTGTACTACAAGGCACAGATATCTAAAATAATCTTTTTTGTTCCTTCTAGGCCCTATAAGTATCAAGTAAGAATCAATTAGGACATGTATGAAGATAAATTCTATTATTATATACTTCAAATAAAGCCTAAATGATGACCCAGATAAAGTTGTATAAACGAAAGTTTCCATTTTTGTTCCCAGCTCATTGCTTGCTCTGGGAAACCAAAATCTATTTAATTATCTCTGTTCTTGTTCAACAAACATGGAAACTAGAAAACATTCCCTGTATTATTCTGATATGTAGATCCTTGGGGCATAAGCATTATTATTGGTGATTGTTGGGAAATATTTATTTTAATTTTCTTTCTTACCTGTAATCTTTCTACATTCATCCCTCGCTTATAGAACCCCACCTTGGAGTCAACAGGAGCACTGTGATATTTAATATTAAATATAAAATAATATGTGATATTATGTTCAAGAATATCCAGCAGATCCAAGGTGCTATCCAGAGTAAACAATTTTATGTAACTGAGTCTTAGAGAAAAGAAACCTGGGAACTGTATACAATGACAGGAGTCAGAAGTTAATATAGGGAAGCCAGAAGCATTGAAACCAGAAGCATTTCCATCTTCTCTGCTGCTTTTGAATCCAAACAGCTACAAACAGCAAGTTTCTGGCTAAGCAGATCCACTGAAGTTCACTTTGAACAGAGAAAGATGTGGAGAAATGCAAAAATTCTGCATAGTAGATCAGAGGGTGAGAAAGACCACAGCCAGCTCTATCACACTGGGGTGCTTGTTACTACAGAGGGGACAGAGGAAGAGACAGATTGAAGAATATTGGTGTGGAAAGAGAGGCTGCATAGACTTAAAATGGCTACCTGGAAGTCACAGAGTGAGGTGGCACCTGAGACGGGTTCTGTGGTCTTCACAGAATGCCGGTTCTGTAACTGGAAGCAGCTTTGAGAAGGTCACACACGAACATTTGTTGGGACTCACAGCTTCCTGCATGCTCCTTTCCCCAAGAACTCACGCAAATACTGTCATAAGGTTTCAGGAAAATTAACTTGTGAGATGCACATTGGGAAATACATTTGGTGTATCTATTAATCCCCTTTTTGTTGCTGTTATAAAACACCATGACTAAAAGCTACGTATGGAAGAAAGTGCCTATTTTTACTTACATTCCAGAGGGATCAGTGTCCATCAGGGTGGGAAGGTATGGCAACAAGCAGCAGACATGACATCAGAAACAAGAACCTGAGAGATCAAATCCTTACCCACAGGTAGAGAGCAGAGGTAGTAACCAGGAATGGGGAAGAAGTCAAGGTGCTATGTATGAAAAGCTATATGCATAAAAATAAACTATGATTTTTAAATTTTAGGCACTGATTGGATATAGTGATAGATCTCTGGTATTAGCCTCTTGTTCATTCTAACAATAATAAAAATAGTAAAAACCTTCCTAAGGAATTCACATTGTAGTGTATTGTGCCTATTGTGTCACTTAGTGCTCACTGTCACACTATTAGAGAAGTCATGATGCTATTATCTTAATGCAACTAACAGAGAACTAAGATACAAAGTGTTTAGTGCCCACAGTCACACAGTCAGGAAGCTCGTGTGTGGAGAAGCTAAACTTCAAGTACAGGCTCGCTGACTTCAGCAGCAGCCAGGAGATGAGATCATTAGCTCAGATGGTACTGGCATGGCAATCGTGTGTGACTGCATCTGGAAATGTGCAAGGATGGACTTTTGGAAGTGTGCATGGGAAAGTGTCATATCCCTGGAAACTGGCCACAAGTTTGATTACTTGGTGAAAACTCCACTTGTTCATTGTTCCTATTTGCTTTCTGGAGGGAAACACCAGGGTATAGACAACTGCACTGTTTAGTTTGGCATAATGTCAAAACTTGTCTTCTGAACTAACAGCTGAACAAGAACAAGATCAACAACAACAACAAAAAAACTTAATTAAAAATAAAAGGTGAAAGGCTGCCTGATTGGGTTAAGTTCACTCTATCAGATGACTAACTCCAACAGTAATACAGGAAGGCAGTAACTTTCACTGTATTTCTTTCTTCCATAAAGCACCAGCTTCCTCTGCAGTCACCAGCATTTTCAACAGGGTCCTACTTTAATTTTAATCATCAACATAGATGAATAAGATTAACCCATAAACATTAAATGTTGTATGCTAGACATGCCTATGGATGATGCGGCTATTTTTTTTTTTTAACAAGAACTTGTTTGACACATGGAACATTAAATTCTGGTGGATTCCTGGATTAGGAAAATCCAAGAAGCGAATCCTGTTAGCCAAGAGGCAGAGCTTCTGTTTAAGTTCATTGAGAAGTTGACATTATCCTCTTTACTGTTTTTAATTTGTTGTTGTTGTTATTGTTGTGTTGTTGTTAGTTCACACTCCAATGTTTCCCATACAACCCAGGTCATATTTTACTCCTTCTGGAATATCTTCTTGGATCATTCAACCTTCTGGGCTCTTTTCAAGCCTTGATTGAATCCAGCTCTCACAACACCTATGTAGATACTCACAATCGTTTATTGTTAATATACATTGTAAACCTGTTACCTTTCCATGCATATGGTTATATCAGGTCTAGATGCCTGACATAGGTAACATATAGAATATCTTCAGGTAACTAGAATGATGGGCTCCATATTTGATCTTTGATTTTTCAATCCCTTATTTAAATATTTTTGCTATTTAGAGTTCTCCTTTGCAAGTTATCAATACCTAACTCATAAACTTTGGTAAGGACCAAATGTGACAATGTGTGTCTTGAATGGAAATTTTCACATAGTATAATTTTTATAAATACTAATGTCGTATTTCTTTTCACATACTCCATACAGTTTCCTTTCCTCTTCCACTAGCAGACAGAACAGCTCTGAATAAAATACTAGACCATTGACTAAACAGGGAATAATTGGTTGACTTATAATACTATTCTTTGGTCAAATTGCACCATAAAAAGCAGGATACCATCATTGTGGGACAAGGGTGCTGACTCTTGTAGTGAAACATCTGGTTTGCAACGCTCTGCACATGCAACCTCTTCCTATTTAAAGTTGGTGAAGCAGTATGTCGCAGGGCTCCTATGAGAATTTAATGAGCTCATACATGGAGGTGCTTAGCATGGTATCTGTCAAATGTTTTGTTGTTGCTATTTTTTTATTTATTTTGAGGTGCCATGGGTTGAATTCAGGTCTCACTTATGCTAGTCAAACTATCTCCCACTGATGACACATGTTAGAGATAGTTTCTATTATTATGAAGAAAAATATGTCTAAGTCTCTTAAAGATAAAAGACATATTTAAAGATAATGGGTTTATATTTTTCAGTTAATTCTATGGTTTATTTTGCTCCAATATAAGTTAAGATTTCTTTTTCCATATAGAAATGTGATTAAAATGGAAACATAGTAAGCTTTTTCACATAGTATTTTTAAAGTAATAATACTTGTTGACATCTTTCCATGTAATTAATAATATAGTAAATTCTTTCACTGCATTGTCTTATAGTAATCCAAGAATAGTGGACTAATATTATCTTTATCTTAGAAAATGAAAATGTGAATTAGAATGCTTAAATAATTGGTTTATAGATGTAACTCTAGTGGTGCCAGAACTCAAACTTATTTTACTGTTAAGTGTTATGTTGTACATGTATCCTTCATACTGATTTTTGACCCTCGTGATAGCTTCTGTAAGAGACAGATGTGACTATCTTTATTGTATAAAAAAGAACATTGCTCTTCCAGGGTCACCCCACAATAAAAAAGTAGAGCTGATTCTGAGACTCCCATTGTTTAGATACAAATACGTAATCTAATGGTTTCCTTACTTTGTAGTAAAATTAAAAAGTAATAATGCTTATAAAATCACATTTTCAAGATCAGAAGGCAGCATAGAAATGGGAACATCTTTCCACAGCATAATCTCTGCCATTACTTGTAGAACCTGTCATGTCTTCACGAAGAAAGCCACACAAAGATCTAGTTCATTGTGTTGATCTAAATATTTCTGCTGGATACCACATCGGTGGTGGCTGTATTAGCTTCAACCAACAACGAAAATGCTGGGTTGAGAGGATTTTTTTCTTTTTCTTTATAATAATAAAAATATTTGTCTCGTATGGAAATATATTATATACATTAAATTTGTTAATTTATACTTACAACGTGTGAACTTTTTACATTCTTTTATTGAAAATAGATTTTTATTCTCATATAATATATCCTGATTATGCTTTCCCTTCCCTCTACTGTTCCCAGTCCTCATGTCTTCCTGTCCAGATCCACTCTTCTTCTACCCATTAGAAAACAAACAGGTTTCTAAGGGAATATAATAATAAATATAATATAATAAGTATAATATAATATAATATATTGATATAATAATGATATAATAATACAAATATTAACAGAATGGAAGTGGGTAAAACGAACAGCATTGCAAAAGGTGTGAAATGCTCACACACAGGTGATAAAGAGCATTAGGGGTGAGGGTGAGGCAGCAGCGTTATCACACAGGATTTGTCCTCTGTAAATCACAGATCCTGTTTGCATAGAAGTGAGGGGTGCTCCCTCGAGGTTTACCCACCTTTCTGAGGATGGAGACCACAGCCTCATTGAGGGTACACACTCTGGGCTGAGGCAGGAGGTGACTGCTTTTATCTTAGGTGGCATGGCTACAAAAAAAGCCATGATGCTTTTCCTGTTGACAGATCTGTCAGATGAACACCAACCAAGCTGGAAGACCAGGACCTGCCCTCTGCCAACCTAGCCTGACTCAGAATTTGGGTGTCTTTACTTTACATACATATGCACACAGTTTTAGTGTGTCTGTCTGGGCAATACCCATTCCTTCCCCAGCCTCTGTTTTTGGTTTGGCCGCTCCCTTTCTCTCCACACTTGTGACATTTTGATGGATCCATCCTACTTTCTGCTCTTGCTCACTGTACCGATTCCCTGGGGGTTTCTAACAAGCAAGTGTCCTGAGCTTCCCTACTCAGCGCAGTGGTTTCTGGCTTCCTCATATGGAGAGATAACGCAAGGACGTATAAGGAGCGGGGACTTTGGAATCAGGTCAGTTTTGTTTCCAGAACTAGATGTTACATACAGTTACATACTCAGCTTAAAGGACATAATAATATATGTAGACTATAAACGCTAAGCAATATTAATTTTGTTACAATTTCTTGAACTCCCGACCAGCTTTTGGACTCAATTCAAATAATAAAGGCAAACCCCATGATTTACCCATTTCATTCTGTATTTATAGCTAGTGAAAAACCAAATGTATTATGTTAATTTTAAAAATTAATGACACAACTTTTAGGAGCTGTGTCAGTTACATGGCTGATATTATAAAGACACAGGATCACTAAGGGGGCTTCTGACTCTTCAAGCCATTCACAAGGTAGGGTCAGGGTGAAATTGAAAAATTGCTCAGATGGTAAAATCTTTTCTCTGCCACATGCTGCTAGGTCTCATATACTTAAACATATAGTTCAAAGTGACTGGTGTCAGTAATAAAAATGTACATAGAACTCCAGCATCTTCTTCTGGTGTCTCCACTGACTCACATACATGTGGCATGCACTCTTTTTCACACACATACAAAGAAATAAAAACAAATTCTTTAAAAAATAATCCTACTTAATTGATAAATGTAACATCATAATTTATGTAGTTAGAATTCAGTTGGCTTAACGTGCATTGTGAGAAAATCCCTGTGTAGGATGAGAGACTTAGGGAGAAAGAGATAAGGATACAAGCCTGCTTGAGCAAGATGGCAGGAGGCCAGAGGATAAAGAACCCAGACCTTGTCACTTCCTCCAGGGTAGTTAAACTAGAGTCACAGTGATGTGACTGCACATTGAAGTGGATGACTAAGGCAGAACACTAGAGTTCTATGGCAGAAGGGCAGATGAGGGAGAAATATACAAAAATGGAAAAGTAAAGCCTCAGAAGGGGGAGCACTGTATGATCCAGAGGGGTTGAGGACACCAGGAAAACATGGCCCACCTATAGAATCAACTAAGCCGGACTCATAGGGCTCATGGAGACTAAAGCAACAACCACGGAGCCTGCATGAGCCTGTACTAGGTCTTCTGCATACATGCTGTGGTTGTTTAGCTCAGGGTTTTTATGGGACTCTTAACAGTGGGTGTGGTGGTATCTCTGACTTTTGCTTGTTCTTGGGACCCTTTTCCTCCTATTGGGCTGCCTTTTCCAGCCTTAATATCAGGGTTTGTCCCTAGCGTTATTGCATCTTGTTATGTCATGTTCCATTGATATCTGTGGGAGGCCTTCTCTATTCTGAATGAACACAGGGGCAAAGTGGGTCTGGGGGCAGAGAAGAGGTGGGGGATGGAACTGGGAGGGGTGGAAAGGGTAGGGAGGCTGTGGTCAGGATGTGTAGTAGGAGAGAAGAAAAAAGAAAAAGAAAAAAATGACACACGAAAAAATGGGGCTTTAGAGTTGGCTTAGCAGCAAACGGCACTTGTTGCTTTTTTTTAGAGAACACGGATTCAATTTTCACCACCCCTATCTTATTTTACAGCTATCTGTAACTCCAGTTCCAGGGAAACTGGTATCCTCTTCTGACATCTGAGTAAGATTTTTAAAAAAGACAAAAAAAAAAAAAAATGAGTGCTGTCGATATTGGGAAAAAGAAACATGTATGTCTTATCTCGAATTTGTGTAACCATGTCACCATTTGTTCTCTGTACTGCCAGTAAAAAGCCAACTAGCCAATGCGGAGCAATAGCAGAGAATAGGGTGGGACATCTTGATCTGGTGAGGGGAGGAGAAATAACAGGAAGGACAGGAAGGATACATGTGGAGAGGATAGTGGTGTGTGTGTGGCGGCGGGGGTGTGGGGGGGGGGCGTGGCGGCCACCAGGGAGGAATGAGCCAGACCTAGGATATGGGTAAAAAGCAAGTATAATGTGGGAAATCTGAATGCTAGGAAACTATACTTGTTTGCAGGCTTAGGATAGAGTAATTATTTCACAATATTGTTCTATATGCTAATTAAATAAATACTAGTCTCTTTGTGTGGTTATTTGGATATAAAGGTGGTTAAGGACCAACTGTTGATTTATTACAATAATAATTCAATATTCAATATTAATAATCATTCAACACCCATACCAGGCACCATTATTAGGCCATGAAAATGGGACTAAATAAATCATAGACCCTAGGAGAGAATATTATTATTACTCAGCTAAATGGACATGTTATTAAACTGACTTCTAATGATTTATTATTATACCCATTGATTAATGCATCTTTCCATCTTCAACACAGAAGCTTCTTTTTGTATGACAGGGAAATATTTAAAAATAAATAAACAGAATTAAAACAAAATGACATAATAAACATTTATCATGATCGACAAGGATGGTTCTGTGAATAAATCCATTTTATACATGGTATAAATAGACTTATCTCATTAGATACTGAAAGGGACTTTGATAAAGTCTTATAACTTTTCATAATAACAAATTCAAGTAAACTAAGTATAGAAGGACTATAACTTAACATAAAGAGTGTATATGAAAAATGAATAGCCAATATTATATTAAGTGTAAGAAACTGAAATCATTTTCACTAAAATCAATAAGAGGTAAAAATATCCAATATCTGTACACTTATTCAAAATAGTACTTGAAGTTATAGCTAGAGGAATAGAAAAGAGAAGGTATTTTAGGAACTAATATAGAAAAGGAAGAAATCAAAATATCCCTTTGTTTAGACAAAATGTTCCTATTCATAAAAATGTTAATGATGCTACTAGAATATTTAGAACTGATGAACACTTTTAGCAACGAGAATACAAAGTTACCATACAACAGTATCACCACACAATACAAAATACATTGTACAATAATCAACACTTTTCCAAAAAAGTAGTAATAAACATTCTGATAAAGGCATCAAGAAAAAAATCTCATTTATGATAGCCTCAAAAATTAAACAAAACTCAGCCCAACCAGAGAAGAGAAAGACTTCTGCAATGAAGATTTTACACGGAGGAATGAACCTGAGGAAGACACTGACAGATGGAATGTCGGCCCATTCTCCTGGCCTTGCAAAATTGCCTTCTATAAGTGTCCCTCTTACCCAAGTGATCTACAGATTCACTGCAATCTTCATCAAAATTCCAATGACATAGTTTTCAGAAATGGAAAAAATACTAAAATTCATATGGGAATACAAAATACTTCAATAGCCAATGCAACTCTGAGAAAAAAATAGTAATGCTGGAGATATCACCACACCTGATTTCAATTTATTCTACAGAGTTGTAGTAACCAAAGCAGCATGATGCTGGCATCAAAACATATATATAATTGAGTGGAATATAGGATCCAGTTGCAGACAGTTGATTTTGACAAAGATGACAAAAAATGTACATTGGAGAAAAAAACATCCTCCTCGACAAATGTTGTTGACCAAACCGTGTACACATATGTAGAAGAATAAAGCTACATCTCTATGTCTTACGCTGTACAAACATCATTTCAAAATGGAAAACCTTCATGTAAGATATGAAACTTAAATTTCAGAGGAAAGCACAGGGAAAATATTTTGAGATATAAATACACACAAATATTCTTAGGAAAGGATTCCAAGAATTGACAATTGGATTGTATGAAATTTAAAAGCTTTTGCACAACAAAAGAGGCAATTAATGAAGAAAAGAGACAAACTAAAGAATGGAAGAAAAAGGTTTGCTAGATAAACATGGGGTAAAGGATTAACTTCCAGATATGCAGAAAACTCAAAATATAAAACCTCAAGAAACCAAACAGTCCAACCAATAAAGGCACCAAGAAAATAAAGTTTAAAAAACCATGTAAAATAAATATTCATCAGAGAAATGAAATCAGGGAAACAAATTAAAACTAGTTTTAACTAGTCACCTATGTCGCCTGAGTCTTAGTGGCTACCATTTAAAAGGGAACAAAACAAAAACAAGTTACAGTAAATTCTGTGTCATGTGAGGAGCAGGTAATCCTTATACTTTGTTGGTACTTATGCAAATTAGCCTAGGCAATGTGGAAAGAAATATGGAGGCTCCTCAGTAAAACAAAATGTACCAAAAGATTTAGATATACCATTTCTGTATATATATATATATTTTTTTTTAAACACATCTATGTTGATTACAGCACTGTTCACAGTAGCCAAATTATAGTGAACCTGGATGTCTTCAAAGAGATGATCGCTTAAAAGACAATTGAATATGTACACAATGGAGTTTTATTAAGCCATTAGAATGATGAAATTATGTTGTTTGAACGAAAATGGATGCAATTGGAATTCATAATATTAAGTTAATAAGACAGAATCACAAAGAGAAATATTTTTAAAATTCTATCAATTACAGATTTTAGATATTACATAGGTACCTTACATGCACTTTACTGAGTAAAATGAAATTGCATTATATACTTGTAGCTTTCTTTGTGAACACATTCTCATCAAAGAATCTCATTCCAAATAAAACAAAAGTAGAAAACTGATAAAATTCAGAGACCAAAGAAAGGAGAGTAAGAAAATACCCTATAACAGCCCAGCTCCATGTTTAGAGGCAGAGTTTCTCTTAGGTGGAAATGAAGTTGAGAGCCCCAACAAATTCTGTTGACACAGAACAAAGTTCAGCACAAGAGGTCTGGGATAAGACTTTGGAAGAACCTATTTCCATCTCCCAGCTCATTCACAAGATGTAGTGGCTGCGAGCTGAATTGTGAAGGAATCTATTGTGCAGATTAAGGCTCTTCTGGAAGTCCAGAGGCCCCTGAGTAGCCCCATCCTTTGGAATGCTTCACCACATGGCTTCAGTGAGATGCTTCTTTATAGAAGAGACTTTGCTCACGTGTCTTGGCTGAGTTACTTTGACACAAACTTGGTGGCCATGCTACCTGGTATAGAATTGTATATGAAGGAGAGAAGATCCCACTTCTGTGGATGAGGCAGCTTATTTATTGTGACCGAGGGTGTGATTTGGCTTGATTGACAGGGGTGAGGGTAAGAAGTTCTACGTCATAGCTCTGCTGTGGCTGCCTGAATTCTTTTATCTTGTTTCTTTAGGAGGTAAAACCCAGTTGGTAACAATTTAATATCATTTTGGTATGACCTATTTATCTCAATACTCAGTGACATCACAGCAGAAAGGGAGATGAGGAATGTTCTGAAATCCTTCTGCCTCTGTAATATATAACATAACATACAAAGTAGTATATAATATAATAATATAACATAACATAATATAACAACATAACATATAAAGAGTATCTGTGCTTGACTTAGACAACATAGGCCACAGTGGAAAGGAATTGCCTTAGACTGTTTTTCTGTTACTTTTGTTGCTTTATCTTCTCTGTGGTTACTGATTTTGTTATTGGTGTATACGGTGCTAGGCATCGAGCTCAGGGCCTCACAGTCTTGACGGGGTATTCTTCATTAAGCTAACCCCACCCCTGCTATAACAAAACCAACTCAGAGCCCAGTCAGACCTTTAAGCTTAAATGTTCAGGAAAATAAAGCTTCAGCTATTAAGCTGACATGAATGTTAATAGCAATAGTCAGGGGGTCTGAAGTCTTGCCTTTGGAAGATAGACAGACAGACAAACATGTGCATGTACACACACACACACACACACACACACACACACACAGAGAGAGAGAGAGAGAGAGAGAGAGACACCTAGCAGCTGAGAGAAATAACACATTACTTTTTCTGTCACCACACCTAGTTTTAACATACACTGCTGACAGGGCTAAGAGTGAAGTCAGGAGATAGGGTAGGGTAGGTCCATGATTCTGGCTGTGAAGCATCTGCACCTGCGCTATTGTCTAACCAGAAAGTAAAGGTTTCAGGCCTTTTCCTTGACTGGAACAGTCAGTAACAGAAAGCTTCTGAAGTACCAGAGCTAAACTCAGCCATGCCTGTGGAAACCCTCATTGCTGGGCAGCAGCCAACACTCCTGTTACATGAGTAGGCACAGAAGGTGTTCCTGATAAGCTCTGTAGTCCATACCACACTGACTCATATTGCCAATATCCCACCTCTGTGGGAACTGCAGGGTCAGTGGGTCTCTCTAACAACGAAACATATTTACAATGCCCAGTCATTCATCACAACCAATAAAGCTATGAGGAGTAATAACACTGTGGTGCTGGAAATATCCAACAGTGTACAACAAACTGGTAATGCAAGGCAAAGCACCAGGGAAAAGCTACTCTCCACAAACCATTAGAGATATCCACCATAACAGCCATGCAAAGATCAACACAGAAGTGTAAGAATATGAAAAAACAAACTTTGGAACTTCTTAAAGTCCAAGCATTTGTAATAATAGATCTCAGAAAACTCAGAAGCTTCTACTAGGCAAAGGACACCATCATTCAGGCAAAGCAGCAGCTTGCAGAGTGGGAAAAGATGTTTACCATCTCCGTATCTGATAAAGGGCTAATACTCAAATTGTATTTTTAAAAAATCAAGAAACTAGACATCGACAAACTGATGATTGAATTAAAAATGGGGTACGGGCCTGGAGCGATGGCTCAGAGGTTAAGAGCATGGCCTGCTTTTCCAAAGGTCCTGAGTTCAATTTCCAGCAACCACATGGTGGCTCACAACCATCTAGAGATCTAGTGCCCTCTTCTGGTGTGCAGGCACGCATGTAGGCAGAATACTATATAAATAATAAATAAATAAATATTTTTTAAAAATGGGGTACAGATCTAAAGTTAATTCTCAACAACAGAGGAATCTCAATGGCTGAAAAACACTTGAAGAAATATTCACCATCCTTAGACAATCAATGAAGTGGCAATCAAAACCACTATGAGACTCCATGGAAATCAGTATGGCAGTTCCTCAGGAACTTGGGAATCAATCTACCTCAAGACCCAGCTACACTTCTCTTGGGCATATACACAAAAGACTCTCCATCCTGCCTCAAGAACACTTACTGAAAAATGTTCGTTACAGTTTTATTCAAAACAGCCAGAAACTGGAAACAACCTAGATGTTCCTCAACCAAAGGATAGATGATGAAATGTGATACTTTTACACAATGGAGTGTTACTCAGCTTTTAAATTTCATGACATCATGAAATTTGCAAGCAAATGGGTGGAACTATAAAAGATAATCCTGAATGAGGTAACACAGATCCAGAAAAACGAGCATGGTATATTCTTAATTATAAGTGGATATTAGCTGTTAAGTCAAAGATAATCATGCTACAATCCACAGATCCAGAGAGGCTAAGTAACAAGGAGGGCTCAAGGGAACACACATGGATCTCTCCGGGAAAGAGAAATGAAATAGATCTTGTGGGTGACTGGGGGCAGGTGGAGGATGGAAACAGGCAGGGAGTTGGGAGAGAAGGAGGGAGAGAGCACTGGGAGAGGTGACTGGAACTGGGGGATTTGCGATGGAGATGGAGAAACCTAGTGCAGTGGAAACTCCTTCAAAACTACAAGAGTAACTCTAGTAAAGTCTCCTAGCAATGGAGGAAACAGAGCTAGAACCAGCCCTCTTCTATAACCAGGCAAGGCTTTTTATAAGTGGGACCAGGACACCAGCACTGACTTACAATCTGTTCTGCCAGCAAGACATGGCAGAACAATGTTAGCACAAAATTTGTGGGAGTGGCCAGCCCAAGACTGATCCAATTGAGGCCTACACTACAAGAGGGAGCCTGTCCTTGACACTGTCTGGACGGATGGCCAGGAGGAGCCAGAGCCAGAGACAGGACAGCACAGAGACCCAGGATAGAACCAAACACAACTGGAAGAAAAAGTACCGTTTCCCCCCCCTAAAAAAAAAGCACAACAAAAACCTGGTCATTTAGTAACAGGTTATTGGTTTCTCTGGGAATCAGATAAACTGGTTTTTCAAAGTAGTTGTTCTCCAAATCTTAGGCTTTTTATATATGAGATTATGGGACCAATAATGTCTGACAAATCACAGATAGTTGTGAGGTTCAAATGGCATGGTATATGGGGCTTTGCCATCTAGGGTATCATAACAGAGAACCAGTCTCTGTGTCATTGTGAACACATCCTAAAGTCTCTATGCATCATGTTCTTAGAAAATAAAAAGCTCTATAAACTTTTGAAAATAAATATTTGGTTAAATCTTGCCTGTCTCACAGGGAAAGGTCAATGCACTTAAACAAATGAAACTTACTTGATTGCCGTGTCACATATTTAGAGATGTTTCCCAATCAAAAGATAGAAACATACCTCTATGATCTTAAATAAGATAAAACACACCATTACTTAAGTAGAATAAGAAATTGCTATATGGTTATTGTCTCTTTTTAAAATATAATTTTGGGTGAAAATTCAATGTATCACACAAATATGTCTACTGCTTGCCACAGCACCAGAGGCCACTGTGCAGGCCTTGGTCTGCTTCTGCCCTTGGGGTACCCAGGCACCAACTGCACCCTGGGCTGGACTGGGAGGACTGTAGCTTAGCTGAGGGGGTGGGTTTTGCAGGGTCTCAGTCAGAAGTGAGTTGGGAGAAACACTTTCTTCAAGATGGTTTCCAGTGAAACAGCTCTCTTTATTGGGAATGAATAAGTGCTATATAAACCTCGGGGAGTGGATAGAGGCATTGGAGTGCGTGCACATCCTTGGCTGGGGAAAGGTGCTGGGGATGCTCCATTTTCAGGAAGAGGAATTCCAGGTGCTAGCTGGACATGCTCTTATAAGGAGGGAGGAGGTTGAACCTGAAACTTGGCCAGGAGGCTACATGACCACCTCAAGCATGGCAAGATAGGGGTCATACAGGCTGTGTGCCGGGACACGGAGGCCCAGAGCAAGGAGGGAGCATTCCTTACTGCTGCCGGTCTCAGGACAAGCCTTTCAGGTCTCAGTCTTGCCTTGCTCTGGACTTACTCCCCAGGTCGCACGGCTTTACAGCTCCACACCACTAGATAAGTAAGTATCTCCAAAATATTTTACAAGATATTGTATTTCAAAAAAATAAACAAAATGTTTGAATTGTAACATAATAAATTTTAACTTAAGTCATAATTCTGTCTACTAAGAAGTTATCTGAAAAGTTATATAAAATTACTATCATAATTTTATGCATCCTATAAATAATTGTAAACAAATGTTTTTGAAATATTAGAACCTAAGTAAAAATTCTTGCATGAAAAGTAATATGTATGGACGATTCATTTTCTAGAGGTATAAAAACTGAGTTGGTGGTTTTGACACCAAACTGTATTTGAAACTCATGAAATTAGGATTTGCATTCAATACAGCTATATGGTTAACATTTTCACTCATTAGACTTTTCTTTGTATAAAAATTTTCAATTTTACCTAAGAGAGAGAGAGAGAGTTTTAAAAGATAACACAGATTTTTGTTGAAAAAAAAGTTAATATAACTATTAATGTGCATTTGCTTGCTCTATTGGTTATCTATTGGATATGCTGTATTGGTTATTATTATCAATGAACAAAAGTTCCTTGTTATCAAAGACAAGTGAAATCCAACTATTTTTTAACCTATAAAATTTAAATGGTATATAAATAAAATGGTGGTTAAAATAAGTCACCAAATTTGTTTGGTATCCTGAGTTTAGTAATCAGTTTAAGCACATGACAAATAGAGCTAATAAGATGAAGTCATTTTTTTCCTTACTCTTAGCTACAGTAGGCTAACATGTTTGTTTGTTTAATAAGCAAGGCACACATTGTACAACTTAAACAAACACATAATGGCCTCCCTGAAAAATCCTTCATTTCCATTTAACATAAAAAAGTTGATATGAGGTTTCATTTTATAAAACATATCTTCTGAGGAGTAAATGATAAGATAATTCAACTCATGCATAATTATGTTCCCTAAAGTATCTACTGGCATTGGATAATTTATTACTTAATACTTAAAAGTTATGTAGGACAGTGCATATATTAGTAAGGAAGGCATGTTTCAAAGGGCCAAGGAAAGGGAATGCAGAGAGCTGAACAGGGAACAGTGCAGAATACACTGAGCATCATGATCTTGCAGCCAGAAACTGCCCCAAGTACATGTCCAGCCAACTCTAGCAGGAAATGATGTTCATTTCCCAATTAGTAGATTTCCCCTCCAGAAGCAGGAAGCTTTCAAGACAGTAGAACATTTATTTCCCTGATTTAGCCCTTGTTCAATCAGATTGTAAAGAGGGAAATTTCATTGCAGCATGGAATCTGAATGTTTTTGTACATGAAAGTAGTTGGCAAAGTGAAAAATAAAGATTAAAATTCATGAACATGTGACAGAGAAATTTATGTATTCTATGATATTGTGTATGTTGGCTTTCGAAATTATATGTGGAATGCATCTTTATTTATATAAATTACGTTAAAGAAATTAAGCTATTAACACACTGGGTTGGTAAATTGCCTAGATTTTAATAATTATTGAAGATATTTAAGGAGTTTTTATTCAATTCATTCCATCCTTTGAAAACAATATTGTCTCATTTTAGCCCACCATAACACACAAAAATAACTTGAACCCAAAATCATACCTCATTTAACTTTTTTGGATTATAGCCAAATAGTAACATAAGCAAATTATTACAAACAATTCCAACTTTCTGATAATGGCAGGTAAACTGAAGAATATGAGTAGCTTGTCTGAATAAAAAATCTTTTTCACCAAACAGAATCTGAGAATGATATAAGTGAAAAGAGCAATTAGTTGGAGAATATGCTTTTCTGAAGAATAAGCAAGAAGAGAAGGCTATTTATTTTTAAAAATCATTGATGAATCATGTCATGATTTAGGTTACTATGATACCACTTTATATACAGTTTGAGAAAATATTTCCAATAAAATTGTATGTAATAAAAACACTTCAAACCAATTCAACCACAAATTTTTTAATGTAATGAATTTCCTATGTTAATGAAAAATTTCTATATATGTGGTGGTGGTTACATTAATTTTCAAATGTGCCTATATATACTGAAAATAATAATGGTAATGGACATATTCACATATATATGCATATTCATTTGATTAATAAAAGAAACATCTGCTAAAATTAAATATGGAAAAGCAAATTTAAGAGGATTAACACGTGAATGAGGTAGTTGAAATGAATACCCATGGTACTTAACACTTGCTTGTTGAGATAAGTGATTTTGCATGCAAAATTAAATTATTAAGGAAATACAAATCAAAGAAAAATAATCCATTGTGAGTATATCTGATTTCTATGCTAAAAGGTTAACATAAATATAGGAATTTGAAATAAAACAATATTTGAATGACAAGAAACATTTGTTCATGGATAAAAATGCAAGAGATACAAAATTCTTTTCAAAAATGTAATAACAAATTTATTAATTTGTCAGGTATGTGACTTCTTGCCCATATTCAGTCTTTGGGAACTATAATGAGAAATGGTTAAAACTGTGAGAGTCAACTTATGATATCTTTGGAACCATGCAATAGCTAATTGTGTGTGTGTGTGTGTGTGTGTGTGTGTGTGTGTGTGTGTGTGTATGTTTCTGTCTGTCTGTCATCTGTGTGTTTTAAGTTTAGATTTGCTCATTTTATTTTATGTGTAAGTATTTGGATTGTGTGTATATATGTGCATCACATGCATGTTTGGTGCCCAAGCAATTTAAAAGAGCACATTGGATGTCCTGGAATTAGAGTTATGGGTGGATGGTTGTGAATCACCACGTGGATCCTGGGAATTGAACCCAGGTCCTCTACAGGAGCAATTAGTGTTCTTATCCAGTGATCCAAAAATATCATGAGAAGGAACATACTTCAGTGTCTGTCATAAACCCACAACAACAACCGTACTAAATGAGAGGGGACTCACATTCCTATAAAATCAGGAATGAGTCAATGAAGTAAAATTGATTAAGTTCCAGGAAAGAGCTCAAAGAGCCAGTGACGTGCCGCAAACTAAATAGTGATAAGATAATAAGAAGTTTAAAAAAAAATCCCACTCATACTAGCTCCAAAACATTCAACTTAGGAATGAATTTAACCAAAGAAGTAAAGAAAAAAGTATTGTACAATGAAAGACTAATATCTACCTCTTATGAAAACTAAAGAAAAGAAATACCTACTCAATTAAAAAAATGAGCTACCTAATCAGAGGCACCAGAGTTCATGTTAGAGGCAGTCCCGGTTCCCCCACAGCCCTGTTACTGGTTTACAAAGTAAGTCCAGGACAGCCAAGGCAGAGAAACCCTGAGGAAAAAAAATAGACATAAAATTTCCAACGGCTTTAGTTACATTTTGTTACATTTTCCTCAAAGTTTTCTTCATATTTATACAAGAGGTGTATAATTAAAATGACTTGAGAGCAGATCAGGATGTAGAACTCTCAGCGACTTCTCCAGTAACAGGCTCTCCTGTGGTCTGCCATGCTCCCTGCCGTAATGATAACAGCCTAACTTCTGAAACTGCAAGCAAGCCCTCATTATACCCTTTCTTTTAGAGTTATCTTGATCATGGTTTCTCTTCACAGTAATATAATAATGACTAAAACACTTACCAAGACACAGCTTGTTCTCAAAGGAGATTAAAAACATTCTGTCCTGCAGAGGCTATCCTTGTGCACAGGAAGCAATCGATTCAAAACCCTCAGACAATCCCTAAAGCTGAGGAGATTCACTAAGTCCTTCAATTCTCAGGTATGTAAGTCATAAAGTTCTGAGAAACACTTTCCCACAAACTCAGGCAAACTGTGGCAAAGACAGAAATCAGCTGAGCTGCCTGCAAGAGGCACTGACCAACTGAACATCCCAGAAAGACACTCTCAAACCTGTGGCGCTGCTGCAGGTTGTGCAGGTTGTGCTGCACATTCCTAATTTGTAAGCTGTCATTCATGCTGTGGTATTTTGGTGATGCAGCTGTCTTTCTGTCATGTCTGCTCCTGTAAGTAACCCCAATAAAACTCACTGGTTAACCAAGTTTGTTTGTGGTGGCATCCTTACTATAGTCTGGTGTTTGTTTACTATCTGAGGTGAGTAGACCTTTGTTCATGTCTCTCCTGGAAGAGGGTTACACAAAAACAGGCCAGCTCACTGGGCTCTGCAGCAGGCAGTATGGAGGGCTTGGAACTTCCCTGCTTTCTCAGTGTATACTTGCTGCTCTTCACCTTTCTCCTAAGATTCTTTTTTTTTTTTTTAATAAACCAGGAAATGGGATATTACAAAAAGATAATAGTCTTTAGATATATTTCTCCCAAATATAGTAGGTCTTGTAAATTATATATAGAAAAAACTTTATTAACTGTTCACACGTCCTGTGCAGGTAGAATCATTGTGTTTGTGCTAAGTTATAAATATATACAAGAATATAGTACATGGGGTCTTAGAACACTGATATCTGCTTCCTCTGAACTTTTCCAGGTGCCACAACACACGTATGCATCTAGGAAAGCTTCTGTGGTGTCCACAACCCTCTGTAAAGGAGATTAGGAATTTAGAGGAGCAAGTGTTAATCTGGGAGCAGCAGTGGTCTGTCTAGGGTGCAAGGGTTTGTTGCAGGGTGCAATGCCTAATCTAATAGAACCAAAATGAGACTGATCAGTGCCTGTGATGGAAAGCAGAGAAGACAGCAGTTATTCAGCTGTCTTGGAAGCTTTTTCTCTTCTCTTCTTTTCTTTTCTTTTTTCTGAAAACGGTCCACAGGGTTAGCTCCTAACAGCAGGATGAAACATTTCAGGGAAAAAATGTGCACAAGCAAATATATGTTTTGCTTTTCATCACCCAGAATATTTCAAAAGATAACGGTAGGAAGAGCCCATAGTTCTCTGAATCAATTTAATTGTTTTTGGGAGCTGTTAATCTGTCCTTTATTATGTACTAGTATTTTGATTTGAAGTATAATTAGAAAGTGTCACCAAGTGAATGTTCGCCTTACATTGCTATTTTTCAGAGGACTTTGGTAACAGGTTGTGGTTTGAATTATTTGGCACCGGTATTGTTTGCGAATTAGTTCTTCAGTCAGTGAGGTTTAGTGAAGCGTCTGGTGAATGGGGCGTGATGAATGAGAACGCACAGAGCAGCACAGTGGCTATGAAGCTGAATCTTCCACGCTGACTATCTCAAACACTGCAATCATGTCAAAACACTTCACTGTAAGCAGAAGCCGGTCAGCAGACATGGCTTTTACTGAAATGCTCTGCAAAGTCATCAGTCCCATATTGTAAGATGCCCATTCTGTCCACTGTTGGACAGGAGGATGAGGGTGCATGCTTTATGAGTTATTGCTGCTGCCTGAGGAATCCCATGAGAAGCCACACATACTATTGTAGACATTTCTGGTTGCTTATGACTTCGTTATGACAATAATGCTCTTTTTATTTGTTCCTCTATATTTTTCTATTGTTTTTTTTGTTTGTTTAGCATACAACAATTAGTTTCATTGAGACATTTTATCTAACAATTTCATTATTCCTTGCTCTTTTTCTTTTCACCTCTGCCCTTTCAGATCTTCCCCCAATAATGTCTGTCTTCTTCTTTTACCCAATTTGACTATTGTACATTTACATATTTCTTTTTGTATTGTCCATATGTCTTTTTGTATTGGCCATAGAAAAGAAGATTGGAGAAGATAACACAAGGTCCCCACACTATAAACATTTTCAAATAAGCATTTTTCGGCTTTCACAGATTATCTGGTTTATTAGGCTTTTCCTATGGTTCTATGCTTTTGAATTCATGGATTCATTAGAAGTGAATATGTACTACCTAAGCAGATCCTTTCAAAATTACAAAGGTTTAAAGTTGAGCAAAGCCATGCCCTTTCATTTACCTTTTGTTAGAAAAACCTCTGAAACACGCAATAGAGCCCAGCAGTCTATCATGGCCCTGTCTGAGCCACTGGTGAAGGAAGAATGCACGGGTGGAGACCCTCTGACTTTATCACAAAAGGGCAGCAGCATCTCTGCTTACTTTGCTCCTGTAGAAAACTGCCCAGAGAACTCCCATCCCTGGCCTGGAGTCAGAAGACAGCAAGAGTAGGGGCTTGAGGGCATGGAGCCCAGGGTTCCAGTGTAGATAAACTTTGGCCCTAGCCCTGACTTGCTTTCCCGACATCTTTGCCCTCCCCCACTCCTCCTTGTATAATTCACTCCACTGTCACTGCAGACACTCCCCTTACCGCCACCTTCTGTTCTGCAGCATCTCCAGGCCTGTTGCTATATTAAAAAAAGAAAGAAAGAAAGAAAGAAAGAAAGAAAGAAAGAAAGAAAGAAAGAAAGAAAGAAAGAAAGA
>OU015757.1:52868844-52898549 GCA_907169655.1 Acomys percivali
AGAAAGAAAGAAAGAAAGAAAGAAAGAAAGAAAGAAAGAAAGAAAGATAACCTCATGAACACGTCCTATCAACTTCAGAGAGAAATTTCTCTAAAGATGGCTCAATGAGTACTAACTGAAATGTTGAAGACTACAGCTGATAGGAGACTTGTTTTCAAGTGTCCCACTTAGCCTACTATCAGAATAATCTGGAAAATACAAGAAAGCTTAGCAGAAGACTTAAAAATGATTTTTCCAGGAAGTGTTGGTATGCTCCAGTGTTCTAGAACCTCTGTGCTGAAGGATACGGTTGTTGAATATGCTTTAATGGTGTGGAGGTGATGGCTAAGGCATGTGATTGCTTCACAAAATTCTGAACTCAAAGCCACCAAATCAGACTTCAACAGTCATTCTACAATTCACCTTTAAAGTATGCAATTTGAAAACATACAGGAGTAGAATGTAAAACCATCTTCAGAGTTAGATTTCCTTCCTGTTCTCAGAATTGTTTGAAGCAGTGATAAGTTCCGTAAGTATTCCCATTTGCAATCACAGCTTCCTGACCAAACTTAAACATAGAAAATAACCTTCAATTTACTTCAATTTATATGCTTCCCAAGGTAAAGGTCACTGAAATCCTTTCTGTTGGAGGCAGTGCAGGAGGAACAGCAAAACAGTGTTAGAACTCATAGCATGTAGCCCACCAGTTAGCACAACCATGATGTGAGTGTCTCAGAGACACAGAACCCTGAGGACTACCTGTCTCTAAGGAATTCCTGCTGTTGTGAAGTTTTGCTCTTCTTTCTACCCTCTTGGTCATCACCTCCCTCACAATCTATGAGTTTGGAGAAAACGCTAAGGGGGTTTCCAGCCCCTTGCTGGGCAGTGTCATTGGCACTTAGGATAATAGTGATTCATCTTTTTCAAGCATTGCTGCTGGAGCAGATTAATGATTCAACCACCACCCTGCGAAAGCACTTACAGATGTAGCACTTTAGTTATGGCTATCACCCTTAAAAAGAATTCAGAGATGTAGGTTGTTAGTAAGGTTAGGTTAAGATGTTTTTGCTAGCGGTTTTGACAGAGAAAATCTTGGGGAATAATTTGAAGTTCAGAAAGATACACTTGATAATTGAGTGAGGGTTTTTTTGTTTTTTGTTTTGTTTTGTTTTTTTGTTTGTTTGTTTGTTTTTTTAGGTCAGGGAAGAAGAACAACGGCAGCCCGCTGAGGTAGCTTCCTTGCTAAACCCAGGTCTGCATCCAATTTGATGATTAATTTATTTTACCCATTTTTGCCCTCAGCTTTCTAATATGATTTAATAAAAAATGTTGTTGAGTGGGTGGGCATTCTGAATATTTAGAGTAGAAAACACTGTCTGCTTTTTATATAAAAGTTTATATTTGTGATTCCTTTAAGATTTTTTTTCCAACGCTGAAAACATTTCTCTTTATTGGACCATATTTTTTTAGCAATTTTTAAATTATATTTCTTTTTTACATATACAATTATATTATTACAGATAAATAAATTAGCTACATATAGCAAGAAGAACCACAGAACAATCAGGAATTATATAAATGTTACCTTCATAGTGTTTTGGCTTTTGTACTTAGCAACCTTGAAGAAAACATCTTTCTTTCCTTTCTTACTGAGTCTAAAATTCTGAATGTAAATCAATATCTATCATATCTGATCTCCATCAGCTTAAAACATCTACCTAGACCTAAAAACATCTTACTCTCTAAACAACTATGCTTAATTGTAAGACTAAACTTTCTGGTTTTCAACCCCATCAGAGACTTTAATAAACTTAATTACCTGAACAAACTGGAAGTGCAGGGTAGCAGCTTCCAAAATGAAAAAAAAAATGACAGAGTAATTTTGCTGCCTGAACAGTCACTCAAAACTATAACGTTGGAGCATCATCATCAGCCTTCGGTCCCAGTATATCTGACAGACATATTTGTGAGACAGGAACTATTGAGGGCTTGCTTACCCTGTCTTGTCAGAGTTTGGCCATCGACTCTGCCTGCATCCAAGATTGCCCTTTTTAGGCAGAATTCTGTCTGTGGCAGAAACGAGGACATTTTTCCCAGTGGCTTGTTTCCTATATCTGAAGCCATCTCCAGGAAGAGGTTCTTTGATTGCTGATCATCTTCTTTGAGGTAGGAAGGTTGTTGCCAGGAATTAGCCTGTCTTACTGTCAAAGAATCTTTAGAATAATAACATAATTTTTAAATGCCATAGTATGTAGGACTCTGAGGCTTCTGAAGACCTTATCTAACTATTTTAACTTATCTGTCTATATCATACCTGTTACACCTAGGATGTATATTCTTGTGATAAAAATAGACTAGTAATTGATATAATTTGATCAACTAACAATTATTTTGTATTAATTAATTATCCTAAACAGCCTGCAATAGCACTTTCAAGGTATTGGAAGTAAACCTTGTATTATAATTGAGTCTTTTAAGATTTTTATAGGATTACTTTTTAAGACAAAACTGATTGATCCTTTATAACCCCAAATGGCAATTTACCAATAAAAAGAAATTGGCTGAGGAAAAAAATCTTGCTTGCTTGTACTTTGTTAAGCTATAAAAAGATGCTTAGATATGAATATATGTGAGTTCTTCATAAAAATTTGGGTGTTTTCATCTGTAATAAGAAAGACATTTAATCATGGAAAAGCATTAGGGAATACTCTCTCTCTTTCTCTCTCTCTCTCTCTCTCTCTCTCTCTCTCTCTCTCTCTCTCTCTCCCCCTCCCTCCCTCCCTCCCTCCCTCCCTCCCTCCCTCCTTCCCTCCTCTTACCTAATATCTGTCTTTCTATGAGTGTGTGGCTTTACATTTTGCTGACCCCACATCCCCTCCTTGGATCCCTAAATACACTGCCGTTTATAACTCTACCACACACTTCAAAGGCGTCTGATAAATTGTTTACCAACTTTATGGTTGAAATAAAGATAAATCTTCATCAGTCTGATTCTTCCACATGAAAAAACAAAAAGAAAGAAAGAGAGCATTCATGACAGCTACAATAAAGATTACTGAGGGAAGCAGGATGTGAGGAAAAAGGTTTTTTTTTTTTACCAAGTGTCACATCACAGAACTCCTGAGGCTTTGAAGATGTTTTAGAACCATGTCCATCTTGAGAGCATGCATAATATGTAATATGGTACTTGACAAATACCAGAATGAACTGCAAAAGTAGCAAACACATTTTAAGGAAAGGTCAGCCAAAAACCACATTCACACAAATATTTATTGGTACACTAAAGAAAAAGAGAATTGTAATTACCTTTACACTCTAGGAAACCTGAAGACTTCATATTTGGTAACAGTGTGTGCTCTATGATTTTAATCCTTACTGACATCAATTCACAATGAATATATTCATAAGGGAAGGGTCTACATTAAAAACAGTAGAAATATATTTTACTAAAGTGTATTAAGATTTTTTTACAAAAAGAAACTGAAGAAAATATTCCAAATTGTATTTGTTTCTGGGCAGAAAGCAGGAGATACTGAGTGCACTGCCACTGGGATCTTTTCTATGGAGGAGTTAATTATTTATTTTTTAAATGTGAAATGCGTGACTTTACATCATTATTTACAGAATGATGCTTTAATTAGAAACTCTATAGAAGGTAGCAAGGAGAAATTGAAAACAATGTACATTTTGTTACCAGTACTTGTGCTTCTGAAATCATATTATTCTGAATATTCTAAAAATATCAGTGTGATGCTATCAGAATAAACAAAACAAGAGCCAGGCACTGTTGACAAAACAGAGTCTCCCTGTTCTCAGAAGTACCAGTTTCAGGAGAATGGCCACTGTGCCTATCTCTCTAATCCCTGCACTATTTTCCTCTTATTGTTCTCTCGTCTTACTCTCTTGTTAAGTTGTAATAGGCGTTGGTTAAGTTATCTAACAGTTCTGGATGAGGAAGCAGAACATTAATCTTAGTCATTTAAGCCAATTCCCTGAAAACTTTCTATGAAGGTTTTGCAACAACCACAGTGGTATATGTTTTTTTACATATTGATGAAAGGTAAGAGGAGAAATGGGTGGCTTTTATGAATAGCAGGTCAACGTAATTTTAATTTAAACCTTTGAGATGTGTAAAGTTATTGCAAAAAGCCTTATTAGAAGATATGACAAACTGTAAGGAAGGGGATGTGTGAAAATAATGTGCATCCAGTAACCTGAGTTTACTCTAAGACATTGACTGTATCTTGCTGTCAACTACTTCCCAGCAGGTTTAACATGCGGTGGCTACTGAGGACAGTGTACCTTATCTATATATTTGGAAGTATACTTTGTTTATTCAAGCCAAAACCCAGAAATCCTGAAGCCAATATGAATATTGTAAGTAAATCTCAGTATTAATGAACACAGTTTCAATGATTATGTCATTAGTAATTTACTCCTCTCATTTTCTAATTGTCATGCTTATTATAATATGAAGGTTCTCTTTACATGGGACTTCTTGCCTTGCTCTACAAATAATTTATGCTCTAAAATTTTTTAAAAAGTGCATAGATGAACAAATTAATGAAAGTCCATGTGTTTTCTCTTCTCTGTGTAGAGTGAGATAATTTCTTACTGGGGTTATGCTAATGAAAAGCATGAGGTGGTGACTGAAGATGGTTACATCCTCCCTATTTTCAGAATTCCACATGGAAAGAATGAGTCTAACAATTTAGGTAAGATCAGAGTGAGGAAAGCATTGCAATTCTTAATACTTTCAGTCAAATTCATTCTATGTAGAATCTTCCTATTCAATTATCCATAATAACTATGCTCAGACTTCTGGGATATCGAAAGGTATCCAAGTATCATATATGAGATATGAAAAGATGAGGGTATGACTGACACCTGGCTTGTGTTGATTGCCAAGATATTGAGAAGAAAATAAACTACTTCATGAGAGTCCCAGTGAGAAAGTACTAGAACGTTCAGGAACACCTGACTCTGTAGAAAAACTTATTTACTGCTGCAAGAATTCATGCCTTTACTTATAAAAATGCCCAGCTCCTGTGTCCATCCGAAATCTCAGACTACTAAGATCATGTTTAAGTTCAGGGTTTTGTTGTTGTTTTAGTTATTTTTTAAACAGTCTACACATGAACCTTTGAATCTCAAAACATTTGAGTATGTATATGTATATTATATTTTGCTTTTCATAAGTTTGAACTATACTAAAAGAGAGTCTAACTCATAAATTATAGAACTTACAATTTCCAGTGAAAAAATTTGTATTTATTATAGGGATAGAAAGGAAAAAAGGAGATCCTGTAGGTGAAATGATTATTTTAACATAAAGAACACGGAGATCTGTGTATGAATGTAATATAAGTGCAATGACATCTTTTTTTTTTTTTTGCAATGATGTCTTATAATTATACTGTGGCTACTAGTATATAATCGGGACTCAAACTGATGGTACTAAACATTTCCAAGAAAGAGAATAAGGTATCAAAGAGATGATAATGGGGGATTTATACAAATGGGACTTACTTACAAAATGTCACAATGAGCCCCATTATTTTGAACACTGCAAAACCAATTACAAATAAGAAAGACTTTTTCTCTCTTTCCTTTACAGTTCCAAAGCCCGTAGTATATTTACAGCACGGGTGGGCTCTGTGTGCTTCTTCCTGGATTCTCAACCCTCCCAGTGGCAGCCTGGGCTTCATTCTGGCAGATGCTGGACTCGATGTGTGGCTGGGAAACAGCAGAGGCAATATCTATGCTAGGAAACATGTGCACCTAGACCCAGATTCTAGAGAATTCTGGGCTTTTAGGTGAGAAGTAGTAATATTTATGTTTATTTTTCCTTAAAACTGTATTAAATGTTTTTATGTAATCATACATGTATTGTGCTCTACTGAAGGCAGTTATGAAAAAATCTTTATTATGGAACAATATTTTTTTAATTGCTAAACAAAGTTCGCTTAGAAGTTTGCTTTAATTTTGGATTTGTAATTAAGAGAAAATAAATATTACATATTTATGTTTCCCAAATACTAATAACTCTGCAAGTTCATCTAATTCAGGAAATAACTTCATTGAAATAAAGTGAAGATAGAGTAGGTGTATATATATTTCATATGTAAAAATTCCTAAATGAGCTGAGTGCGGTGGCACACACCTGTAATCCCAGCATTCGGAAGGCAGAGGCCAGCCTGGTCTATAAAAGGAAGTCCAGGACAGCCAAAGCTACATAGAGAAACTCTGCCTCAAAAAACAAAACAAAACAAAACAAAAAATTCCTAAATGTAAGTATGTGGTACAAACCAGTGCAAACACGCTTTGAAATTTAGTCTGTTACTTAATTGTCTATGATCTTCAACTCCATGGGAGGCATGCAAACATAAGGTCATATCAAGGTTTCTGTGGGCATTGAATGAGATGGTCTTTATAAGGGTAACTGTGAGTAATAGATTAGAGGTATTTTATTACTACAGTCTCATTATTCAGGTAAAAGACTCCTTAAGTTCACGTTTTAATATATAAAGTGTAAGTTGTAGTTATTAATAAACAATTAACACATTATATTTGTTTTGTTTCACACAGTTATGATCAGCACATAAAATACGATCTTCCTGCCACCATTGACTTCATTGTGAACAAAACAGGACAGAAACAAGTTTACTATGTGGGCCATTCCCAGGGTGCCCTTATAGGTATGTTGGAAGACTGAGATTTGACCACTTGTCATTTTTATCTCACATTCCACCCAAATTCTTCCAAAAATAGTTTTCTATTCTGGAAATGACCTTATGTCAGTATTTTGAAACACTTACTAGCCAGTGGTACACATGTGAAATTGTTTTGTTTAAGCAATAAACATACAAGCTTCTTATTGTTGTTGTTTAGTGGAGAGCTTTGGAATTTAGCCCAGGAGAGCCTTAACCTCACAACTCCTCTGCATTGGTTCCTGGGTGCTGAGAGTACAGATCTCAGCCACAGCAGCTGGCTAATCTTTTCAATTTACCAACAAGCATATTCTTCTTTATCTAGTTTTTCAACATCATCATTCGAAATGCATAACACATTTAAATAAATAATCATTATGTATCCCATATATTGGATTCTATGCAACTCGAGTTTCCAAGACTAAGTTGGTGTAGCTGATTCAATGTTCCTATCATAATTTTTCATTGGAAAATTTATGTGTAGGCACTGTTTAGGACATTTTTTAATTAACTTGGACTCTGAGCAATTAAATTCGAGGGCCGAGTGATTTTCTACAAAGCTTTACTTGCTTGGTATTTTTTCTGGATTAGCCTGAGGCTTGACAATTTTTATTCTGAAAATCTGAAAAATAATAAATGCTTCCGACCCACCTGACTACCTGAAAAACATTCTAATTAAAATATATATTGTTTGTTTAAACATATGATGATGTTACTGTTGAAAGATAATTCACTGTTTGTTATTTATAGCTTATGCTGTATTTAAAGAAATACGATTTTTCCAAAGCCTAGAATTAGAAAGGCAGGATGTGTCAAGGAACATACAGACCCTCATATATTTGGAGTCCTATGTTTTCTTGTAGGGCCATCTTTCTTGAAAATGCATTGCAGTATGCTAATTTTTATTCAAAGTATTTACTAATTTGATGTTTGTAAATAGATCATTCATTCTCTTTGGAATTCTGCAGAGGAAAAATGTTACTGCACATTACAATGATGCTGGAATTCAAAAGCATCCTTAATGAAACAACACTACAAAAATGGAATGATGTGTCCAGAAATTTTATTGGCTAGTCATTTAGACAGTAAAGAGGAAAGCAGAGAGATATACAACTGCCAATCCTTGGCCACAACAGGATGAACTTCTAAAAGTCATGATAGATGTAGAGCCTCAGATACAGCTAATTAGTTTAAAATTTTAAGACCTTTATGTCAATAGTCATTAAGTGTGATTATATACATGTGGACTCATGCACACACATACACATACACGCACACATAAACACACAGAAATATACTTACACACATACACATCAGGGCACTGGAGTAAGGAGCAAAAAGAAAGCTATAGGAAATGTCACGTGGCACATAAGCAACATCTTATCCACTTTCAGGGAAGATTTTATGCCAAAAATATTAAGCTCAAGAACTTACAGGCATATTTTTGGAACACAGACTACTCAATGACCACAAACAATTGAATGAGGAGATAGAAGGACTCAGAGGGTCCATGATCCCCACAAGAAAACCATCAAGGCTGGCAGATCTGGACCTAGGGGGCCTGCACAAACTGCTGTTCCAACCAAGGACAATGCATGCAATAAACCTAGATCCCTTTTTCAGATCTACTAGCCAACGGACAGCTCATTTTCTAAGGTTGTAGGGAGAGTGGGGACTGTCTCTGATGTGAACTCTGGTGACCCCTATTTGACCACTTGCCTTTGGTGGGGAGGCCTGGTAGCACTCAGAGGAAGGGGAAGCAGGCTATCTGGATGAGACTTGATAGGCTGTGATCATATGGTGGGGGAGGAGGTCCCCTTCTGTCACAGGTCTAGGGGAGGGCACTACAGTGAAAGAGTGGGGAGGGGAACAGAAAGATACAAGTGAGGGGATAACAATCCGGATGTAATCTGAATAAATTATTTTTTAAAAACTCACAAAATTAAAATCAAATTAGAAATTAAAAAAATAAAGAAAGAAAGAAAGTGTAAAGATTGTGTGCAAATCCTTAATACATACTAATCACGGTCAGGGTGATTACAAGAATACCGACTACACATCACTCAGAATTCCACCAGTGTAAGCATGCTGCTTAGCTTTGAACTTCCATGCTTAGAGTGGCCTTCAGATCTCTCTATGGGACTTTTTCTTCATTGGTAATTGATGGTAGAGGTCCATCCCACTAGGGGGTAATGCCATTCCTTTGCAGTGAGCCTGGACTCTATGAGAAAGGCAGCTGAGCAAGCCCTAGGAAGCAAGCCAGGAAGTAGCATGCCTCCCTGTGACCCCTGCCTCAGTGCCTCCCTTGGGAACCTTCCCTGGCTTTCCTTGATAGTGGGCTCTAACCTGTAATAAATGAATAAATAAATAAATAAATAAATAAATAAATAAATAAATAAACCCTTTCCTCCCCAAGTTGGTTTTAACGAGTGTTTTATCACAAAATAAAACCAAACTAGGACAGAAACAGAACTAAGTAACTAAGTTCAGGAAAGGTTTATTTATCAAATTGGTGTTTATTTTTAAAAGCCCTAGGAGTCGCTGGATGTCAGTCTAAGCGCCCCAAAGCACTTATAGTGAGTGAAATAAAGAAAATTCATCATAAGGTGCATGTCCAGATGTTTTAGAGGTGACTAGTCAGAGATAGTCAGGAAATATATGAGAAAAAAACACAGATTTCATCCTAGTGGTAAACTAGCCAAATGACACAGGGGCTTAAATGAAGAGAGAACATGAGGTCCTGGGGGTGATGACTCAGTGGTTAAGAGCACAGCCCACTTCCAGAAGACCTAGGTTCAAATCTCAGTATACACAAGACATCTCACAACTGTCTTTAGCTCCCATTACAGGTGTTCCCCTGTTATATTCTGGCCTTCTCCGGTACCAAGCACACATTTGGTGCATAGACATAAATAGAGCCAAAATGTCCATACACATAAAAATAATATAAAATGATAGAATACTGGTATATTAATTATAATCTTATTTTCTTTCAGCCTTTGGTGCGTTTGCAACAAATCCACAGTTGGCTCAGAAGATCAAGATAAATTTTTCACTGGGTCCAATTGCAACTGTAAAATACATGTCTGGACTCATCCGCATGATTGTATTGCTGGAACCCACTATGACCAAGGTTTGTAATACTTACAGCATGCTGCCAGAAATAGCCGTACACTTAGAGTTTTCAAAACAAGAAAAAAGCCTAAAGAGTGGAGGTACTGTTGTATTCTCCTGCTGATTCCACAGCTCAGTTTTCCCAGTGGACACAGGGCAGCTCCCCCAAGGTAAGAACCCCAGCTGGGCCTTACAAGGTCTGTCTTCTCACGTTAGTTACAGTTAATCGGGTTTGGGGGATTTTTTTTTTGTCCATTTCTTTTTCCTGTCTTTTGATATTTTTACTAACATACTTTATCTTGTGAAAATATGTCACCTGCTTTTCTTTCTTTCTTCTCTCTCTTTCCTTCAAGACATAGTTTCTCTGTGTAGCCCTGCCTGTCCCTAAACTTGCTCTCTAGACCAGGCTGTCCTCAAACTCACAGAAACCTGACTCGCTCTGTCTCCTGAGTGCTGGGATTAAAAATGTATGCCACCACTGCCTGGTTTTCTTTTTAAGTATTTCAGCTTTATCTATTTTATTTAATGTGTATGAGTAATTTGCCTGCATGTATGTATGTGTAGTATATGTGTGCCTGATGTGTCTCGGCCCGTGGGACAAATCAAACCAGGGTTCACCTGAAAGAGGGAGTGGGGATTGAAAGTGGGATACAGAGACGCGAGAAATAAGGAGTCAAGTCTGGAAATTCCTGATCAAGGCTCTCTTTAATGTGGACTAGTAAGAATATAGAGAGAGCAAGGTCAATAGGATCTATTCTAATCCCACTCTCCCTAGGCCCCAGGAAAGAACCTGAAGATCTCCCTGCAAGAACTTTCTACTTCTCTGAGTAGTTCCCTGTAAGAACTTCCTTGATCCTCTGGGTGGTTCCAAGTTGGGACTTCCCTACTTCTTTCAAAGATAAATACTCCAAGGGTAGCCTAGAACACAAGACCTCCTCTGGAGAAGGTCAGCAACTTGAAGGTCACAGCATGCAGCCTGAACATGGTATTTCTGACATGGCAGAATTTGGCATGGCTCCCCACATGTGCCTGATGCTTGGGGAGGTCAGAAATATACATCAGAGACCCACCTTTATAGTTACTATAAAGGCGATGAGATGATAATGTAATAGGTATAAGGTAATAAGGTATGAGATATTATGTTGTAAAGGAGCTTATTGATTGAGCATGGGGGGAAAAAGGGGGAAGGGGTTCCCCAGAGAGAGAGAGAGAGACAGAGACAGATAGGAAGAGCAAGAAGAGGGCGAGTAGAGAGAGACCACGAAGAAGGTCTGTCTTTTATATGGCTCTGGGCAGGGCCACGTCCCCGAGACAGGTAAGCAATGACATCACAGGTAGGCAGACTGAAACAGAACCCTAACATTTCTACATTTTCCTATAATTAAAAAATGAGGAACATTGGATTGTTTTATATTAGGTAGGTTAAGGTATATAAATGTGGGTAAGGGAGAAAAAAGAGAGAAAAAAAATCCATAGCTGATGGGAAGCTTACCTAAAATAGGAGAGGTGAGGGTTGAGATTTACAGGTAGCTTACCAAAAGTATAGCAGGCAGGCAGTGCCAGGGGCAGACAGGTTACTCCAGCCAGAGGCAGGTTTACTGCTAACAGTACCATAGTGGGGAGGGTGCATGCAGCACAGTGAATTACCTTTCTATGCTTGGTCCTGGGAGGAAGTAAAACAGCAGAAATTTGTCTTAGTTTAGAATCACAGTCTGAAGGCAGGGCAGTGATGGGTTAGGACTGGAATGAATGGAGATTTAGAATGAAATTTGGAAGAATGGAGTTCAGTATAAAGGATTCCAGAATTATTATTTCTTTAATTACCTATTTTTATATATTTTATTAATTTATTCATATTATATCTCAGTGGTTATCCCATTCCTTGTATCCACTCATTCCTTCCTCCCTCCTCATTTTCCCCTTAGGATTCCAGAATTATTAGTCATGAAAGATCCTTCCTCGTACAGGGTCACCAATTTTATAATTAATATAAAGGCAATGAGATAATAAGGTAATAAGGTATAAAGTAATAAAGGTAATAAGGTACCAGATACTTTGCTGTAGAGGGGTTTGTTGAATGAGCATGGAGAGAGAAGGAAAGGTGGGAGGAGTACCCCACAGAGAGTCAGAGAAAGAGACAGGAAGAGTAAGAAGAGAGTAGAGAGAGAGAGAGAGAGAGATCATGAGGAGGGTCTGTTCTTTAATATGGCCCTGGGTAGGGCTCTTACCTCTGAGCCACATCTCCAGCCCCTTTATTTATTTGTAAAGGTTTATAAAGTGATGCTTCATGTATTTTCCTTTAACCAATTTCCCCCGTTCATATGTGCTGCCAAAATTTGCCAAAACATTATAGAGTATTTGCTACCTAGATTTCTGAGCTCACTGGCTGCCATTGATTTTCACCTAAATCATGGAATCTATGCAAATAATTACTATATAATTGCATTGTTTTAATTCACTCACGTTACTCCATCATTAGAACTTTTGCTAATATGACTTTTACACTGACCCACAATTCTGACATTATTATTTCCCTTTAAATTAATGTTTAGATTTGAAAATATATCAAACTGTGAAAAGAATAACCTATGTGGTTTTTATAGTGTTTTCTGTTTTAATGTAGTCACTTTGATTTCCAACCATGGCCATTTCCCTGTAGACAGTAGAAATGCATTTGATCTTTCTTACATTGTTGGTAAGGATTGCCTTGGCTTACTTATTTTTGAACAGTCTTTTTCTATCTGTGTGTGTCAATGGTATTCATATTATGGATAGAAATTAGGAGTTAGAAATTTTTAAGTATCGCACATAGGTTTGTAGGTTTTGATCTCTTTTGAAGCCTCCTTTAAATGGGGTTTGTTAATGCCACTACCTCCCTTCCTACTCACTTACTCTAGATAGGAGAGAAAGAAGGTTAGAAGAGACAGTGGAGGTAGAACTTTTAAGACTCAGCTCCTTCCACTCTCTGTCATCAGGATTTCAACACCTAACACAGCTGCAGGAACAAGCAGCAACAGGAACAACAGTAAGAACCAAAAGCAGCCTCTTTGAAGTTTTCTCTAAGCATTTCTCTCTAGGAGTGTCTGGAAGCAAACCAATGTGCAGTCAAGCAATTCAAGTTTCTAAGGTGGGTGTGGAGGACACCTGCAGTGCCAAGACTTAGGACATCTGGGCTGCACATTGAAAGTAACACCAGCTGGCACTACAAAATAATATGGTTTTAAAAAGCTTTTCTGGAGAGAGGATCCAAGATGGCGGCACTGATCACACACTGTATCCGATTAGCAAGAAATCCAGGACTGCACAACTACCTAAAGACCACACTGAGAGCTACAAAACACCAGTGCTGCTGATTCCCAGGTGAGAGGGATCCATACTGTGTGAGGCATGAGTGGGTCCAACCCCTGGCCACCCAGATAACCCACAGAAAAATCCTGAGGAAGAGTGGTCACCACCGCCCATCTACTGCTTGCCAGATCCTGGATGGGGAGCGAACAGGCAGAGCTGAACCCTGGCACCAGACACAATCCACAATAGCTGCTCCCTGAGAAAGAGTGAGAGGCACCCAAGCACCTTTGAGCTCTGATCTCTCTCAGGGCCCCATCTGGTTGCTGGCATAGCCCAGCTGGGTCACAGAGCAGATAAGCATAGCCCTGCCATTTCAAGAGTGCCTGTGGAACTTCTGAGTAGCTTGGAGTTCCAATATCTCACAGTCCCTCTCCCTCCATCTGCTTACCAGCTGGGAGCATACCTTGTGGCCAACAGAGCTGATTCCAGGTGCTGGCCAAAATCCACATTAGCTGACATCCTATGAGCAACTTCAGGAATTGGTCTATCTCTGTCCACCTTCCTGAAGCATACCAGTCAGACACAGCTAAGACATAAAGCAAACAGGCTGAGCAGAGAGACCTGTGCGGGCCATGATCTGCATTAGCTGCTATCCTGTGAGCAACCTCTGGCCTGGGTTGATCTATGCCCACCTACCTGAAGGATACTGCTCTAACACAGCTAAGTCACAAAGCACACAGGCTTAGTAGAGACCTGTTCATGCCACAGACTTCATTAGCTGCTATCCAGCTAGCAGCTTCTGGCTCTGATCTCACCCTGCCCACCTACAGCCTATTGGCCTGATCCACGTAGGTCACAGAGCAGAGAACTGTGTGGGCCACACTCCACATCCACTGCTGTTTTACGAGCAGCTTTGGGCTCTAATATCTCTGACTGGCCAGCGGCATTTCTAAAAGGTTTGTGGGTCACCCAAACAGCATCAAGACTGAGTCTCTCACAGCCCCCCAGCTGCTTACTGACCTAGCACATCTGGAATACAGTAGTTAGACAGAGTGCTACCATTTTGAAAAGGACTGTAGGGCACCTGAGCAACTTTGGGCTTAGAAATCTATCAACCTACTTCTCTCTTGCCTAACACAATTGGGATACAGTCAGGGAACTCAGCTGAGGTGAGCTGGGTGCAGGCTCTAACACCCACTGTCCAACATCCTGAGGAGGCCTAGCAAATAACCTTTAGCTACCAACCTGCCTGGCCAATGTTGGACACAGACAGCGGCCTCATTGGAGAAACCTCTAGGCCTGCTAACATCAGAGACAACCAGACGGCTAGAGGACAGTGCTGGAAGACAAGCCTCAAAACTCAGAGCCATATACCACCAGCAGAAACCAGTGATCCTACCACAACAAGCCCTGGAGATATGAACACCCACGAAGGTCAAGGAGAAGATTTTAAATGTGAGGTAATGAAAATGACAGAAGCTTTGAAAGAAGATAATAAATCACTCAAAGAAATACAGGAAAACACATCCAAACAGATGAAGGAATTGAATAAGTTCTATAAAGAATTATAGGAAAATTCAATCAAACAGGACCAAGAAATGAATAAGACTATTCAAGACCTAAAGAGAGTATTAGAAGCAACAAAGAAAACACAAGCTGAGGCAATCTTAGAGTTGGAAAACATAGGGAAGAGAACAGGAACAACAGACATAAGCCACACCAACAGAATACAAGAGATGGAAGAAAGAATCTCAAATGTGGAAGAAATAATCAAAGTTATTGATACATCATTCAAAGAAAACTAAAAAGTTCCTCACACAAAACACCCAAGAACTCTGGGACACTATAGAAAGATCAAATCTAAGAATAATAATAATAGAAGGAGAAGACTCAAGCTCCAAGGCCCAGAAAGCATTTTCAACAAAATCATAGAAGAAAACTTCCCCAACCTAAAGAAAGAAATGCCTATAAACATGCAAGAAGCCTACATAACTCCAAATAGATTCGACCAAAAAAGAATATTCTCTCACCACATAATGATCAAAACAATAAATGTACAGAACAAAGAAAGAATGTTAAAAGCTGCAAGAGAAAAAGGCCAAGTCACATATAAAGGCAAATCCATCAGAATTACACCTGACTTCTTAACAGAGACTATGAATACTAAAAGGGCCTAGATGGAAGTCATGCAAACATTAAAGACCATAGATGCCAACCCAGACTACTATACCCAGCAACACTTTCAATCACCATAGATGGAGAAAACAAGATATTCCATGACAAAACCAAGTTTATCCAGTACCTATCCACAAATCCAGCCCTATAGATGGTACTAGAAGGAAAACTCCAACTCAAGAATGCTAACTACACCCAGGTAAACACAGGAAATAAGTAACTCCCCATCCACAAATCCAAAGCACAGAAATGCATACACTCTACCACCACCAATACCAAAGCAAAAGGAACTAATAACCACTGGTCATTAATATCTCTTAATGTCAATGACCTCAATGCCCCAGTAAAAAGATACAAGCTGACAGAATGGATGCAAAAACAGGCTCCATTATTCTGCTGCATACAAGAAAGACACCTCAACAATAAAGGTAAATATTATCTCAGAGTAAAGAGTTGGAACACTGTATTCCAAGCAAATGGACCCAAGAAGCAATCCAGAGTAGCCATTCTAGTATCTGATAAAATAGGCTTTCAACCAAAACTAATCAAGAGAGATGGGGAAGGTCACTACATCTTCATCAAAGGAAAAATACACCAAGATGAAGTCTCAGTTCTGAACATCTATGACACAAATGCAGGAGCACCCACATTTGTAAAACAAACATTACTAAAGCTTAAGCCACACATCTAACTCCACACATTAATAGTGGGGGATTTCAATACCCCTCTGTCCCCAGTAGAGAGATCATCAAGACAGAAACTAAATGGAGAAACAAGTAAATGAATAGACATCATGAAACAAATGGACCTAACCGATATCTACAGAACATTTCACCCGAACACAAAAGAATACACCTTCTTTTCAGAACCTCTTGGAACCTTTTCAAAATTGACCACATACTCGGTCACAAAGCAACCCTCAACTGATACAAGAAAATCAAAATAATCCCTTGCATCTTATCAGACCACCATGGATTAATGCTGGAATTCAACAACAACATAACTGAAAGCCTACAAACTCATGAAATTGAACAATTCCCTACTCAATGACGGCTGGGTAAGGGACGAAATAAAAGGAAAAATTAAAAACTTGCTAAAATTCAAAGAAACTGAAGGCACAACATACCCAACTTTATGGAACACAATGAAAGCAGTGCTAACAGGAAAGTTCATAGCACTAACAGCTTTTATTTAAAAAACTGGGGAGATCCCACATTAGTAATTTAACAGCACATCTGAAAGCTCTAGAACAAAAAGAAGCAGACACCCCCAAGAGGAGTAGACCACTGGAAATCATCAAACACAGGGCTGAAATCAATAAATTGGAAACAAAGGATATAATTCAAAGAATCATCGAAACCAAGAGCTGATTCTTTGAGAAAATCAACAAGTAGACAAACCTTTAGCGAAACTAACTAAAAGGCAGAAGGAGAATATTCAAATCAACAAAATCAGAAATAAAAAAGGAGACATAATGATAGACACTGAGGAAATCCAAAGAATCATCAGACCTTACTTCAAAAGCCTGTATGCCAGAAAATTCAAAACTTAAATGGACAATTTTCTTGATAGTTACCAACTACCAAAATTTAATCAATATCAGGTAGATGAATTGAATATTCCTATCACACCTAAGGAAATATAGGCAGTCATCAAAAAGTCTCCCAACAACAAAAACCAGGACCAGATGGATTCAGCACAGAATTCTACCAGACCTTCAGACAAGAGCTAAAACCAATTCTCTTCAAACTATTCCATAAAATAGAAAAAGAAGGAACATTATTACCAAACTCATTCTATGAGGTTGCATTCACCTTGATACCTAAGCCACAGAAAGACTGAGAATTGCAGACCAATTTCTGAGAAAATATCCAATAAAATACTCGCAAACCAAATTCAAGAACACATCAAAACTATCTTACACCTTGACCAAGTAGGCTTCATCCCAGGCATACAGGGATTGTTCAATATATGGAAATTCATCAATGTAATTCATCATATAGGCAGACTGAAAAAAAACCCACATGATCATGTCCTTAGATGCTGAAAAAGCATTCAACAAAATCCAATACACATTCATGTTAAAAGTCCCGGAGAAAGCAGGGATACAAGCCACACACCTAAACATAATAAAGGCAATATACAGCAAGCCTATATCCAAAAACAAACTACATGGAAAGAAACTTAATTCAATTCCACAAATCAGGAACAAGATAAGGCTGCCCACTCTCTCTGTATCTCTGCAATAGTACATGAAGTCCTAACTAGAGCAATAAGACAACTAAAGGAGATCAAGAGGATACACATCAGAAAAGAAGTCAAACTATGACTATTCACAGATGATATGACAGTATACAAAAGTGACCCCAAAAATTCTATCAAGGAACACCTTCAGCAAAGTGGCTGGATACAAAATTAAAACAATCAATAGCCCTCCTGTATACAAGTGCCAAAAAGGCTGAGAAAGAAGTTAAAGAAATGACACCCTTCACAATAACCACAAATAATATAGATTATCTTGGTGTAACTCTAACCAAGAAAGTGAAAGATTTGTATGAAAAAATTTCAAATCTCTGAAGAATGATTTGAAGAAGATTTCAGAAGATGTAAAGATCTCCCATGCTCATGCGTTGGGAAAATTAACATAGTAAAAATGATCATTTTACCAAATGCAATGTAGAGATTCAATGCAGTTTCCATCAAAATACCCAAACAGTTCTTTCCTGATCTTGAAAGATCAATTCTCAACTTAATATGGAAAAACAAAAAAACCCAGAATAGCTAAAATGATCGTGTAAAATAAAAGATCTTTTGGAGGAATCTCTATCCTTGGTCTCAAGCTGCACTATAGAGCAATAGTAATAAAAAACAGCATGGTACAGGCATAGAAATAGGCTGATTGATCAATGGAAACAAATCAAAGATGCAGAAATAATACCAAAGACCTGTGGACACTTGATTTTTGACAAAGTCAAATCCATACAATGATAAAAAGATAACATCTTCAACAAATGGTACTGGTCTAACTGAATGGCTACATGTAGAAAAATGAAAATAGATCCATATCTCTCATCATGTAGAAAACTGAAGTCCAATTGGATTAAAGACCTCAACATAAATCCAGACACACTAAATCTGTTAGAAGAAAACGTGGGGAAGAGCCTTGAGCTCATTGGCACAGGAGACAACTTCCTGAACAGAACCCAACAGCTCAGGCTCCAAGATCAACTATTAATAAATGAGACTTTAGGAAACTGAAAAGCTTCTGTAAGGGGAAGGACACTGTCAACAGAACAAAGCGACAGCCTACAGACTGGGAAAAGATCTTCTCCAACCCTACGTCTGTCAAAGGGCTAGTATCTAAAATATATAAAAAGCTCAAAAAATTAAACACCACCAAACCAAATAATTCAATTAAAAATAGTTTACAGAACTAAACAGAGAATTCTTAGCAGAGGAATATTGAAGGCTGAGAAACACTTAAAGAAATGCTGAGCATCCCTGGTTATCAGGGAGAAGAAACTCAAAGCAACTCTGAGATTCCATCTTACACCTGTCAGAATGGCTAATATCAAAAACTCAGGTAACAGCACATGCTGCTGAGGATGTGGAGAAAGGGAAATGCTCCTTCATTGCTGGTGGAAATGAAAAATTGTACAACCATTTTGGAAATCAATCTTGTGCTTTCTCAGGAAACTGGGAATAACTCTACCTCAGGACTCAGCTATACCACTCCTGAGAATATTCCCAAAAGATGTTCAACCATACAACAAGGACTTTTGCTCAACTATGTTCATAACAGCTTTATTCGTAATAGCCAGAATCTGGAAACAACCCAGATATCCCTCAACTGAAAAATGGATACAGAAACTGTGGTACATTTACACAATGGAATACTACTGAGCTATTAAAAAAATGAAATCTTGAAATTTGCAGGTAAATGGATGGAACTAGACAAGATCATCCTGAGTGAGATATCCCAGACCCAGAAAGACACACATGGTATATACTCACTAATAAGCAGATATTAGCTAAATAATAAAGGATAACTATACTACAACACAGAGACTGAGTCATCAACCAAGGACCATGTGTGATGTGGACCTAGACTATCTGCTCAGCTATAGCAGCACAGTCTCCTTGTGGATGCCAAAATGTGGAGAGTAGGGACTGCTTTGGATATGTACTCTGGCCACCAAGCTTAGATCACTTCCCCCTGGCAGGGCAGCCTTGCCAGGCTAAAGAGAACGAGGTTACAGGCAGTACAGGTGAGACTTGATAGGCTGAGGTCAGATGTTAGGGGAGGAGGGCTCCCTTTTCTGAGGACTAAGGGAGAGAGGTAGAGGGAATGAGGGAGGAAGCAGGATCAGGAGAGAATGAAGAAAGGGAATACAATCGGGATGTGAAGAATTTAAACTTCAGAACAAGCAGGTAACTTATATTACTAATCCCACTATATGGGAATAGCTCTGAGACTGGCTGAGGCATGAATTTCTAGGCATAGATAATGCTTATTGTTTGCTAGAACTCCTATCACTTATTATTAGATGACATTCTTCATATGGCATGAAGAAAGATTTACAGATGTCTTTTTTTCTGCCCATACAAGGAGCAGAAAACCACCCTTAATTTTTCTGTGCATCATGCATACTTTATACACTTATAATTTTAGGACTGTATAATGCTACTGAGAAATTATATGCTTTCAGAACAAAATAACAGGACATTGACAGGATACATTCTTCTCAGCATTCTGGACACTGATATCCTGTACTTTTCATGTTCCAGCACCAAGTGCTTCATTTGCTGTTCCTCATCAGAACAAATCAACTCCCAGGACACTTTCAAAAACAGCTTCCAATCCCAGCTCCAGTATTTCATACTGTCTCACACAGGACTCTAATTAAGCCTAGAATTTCTCAAAATTTAGAAACTGGACCACATTTGCTATTCCTAGCTTATTTAACCATTTCCCCAATTTTATTTGGGTCCCTACAAAGGTATTATTCATCCCAACTCAGCTAGAAGAAACCTTAAGAGAATGATGCCCCATTTCCTTTAAGGGGGGTTGGGTAGGTTTTTGGTTGCTTTCTTGGGATATAGAGAGTTATTATCAATGGGAATTGATTACAAGTTATTATAGGTATTTTTTAGAGAGAAAACAAGGTTAGACTCAGCGATATCTCTATTGTCCTTTTTCTTCCATTCTTAGGTTTGGAGATAGGGGTTGAAAAGGATGGAATATAGAAACGTATAGGGAAGATAGAACAAAAAAATATATTAGTGAATCTACTCCTCAACTTAATGCCTCATTTGTCACTTGTATGGTTATTTTTAATTCACTAGGGTAAAATTTTTATATGGATGCAAAATAAGTTTAATTTAATTTTAGATACAGTGGTATAGAATTCAAATGTAAGATTATTTTCACACACACATATACATGTATATGTATGTATATATATATATTTAATATGAGGTAGTGTACCTATATAACTCAATTATAATACAATGTTTACTTCCAATACTTTGAAAATGCTATTGCAGGCTGTTTATTACAAAAAAGTTAGACAAGTTCATTGTTAGTTGAGCAAATCATGGTCATGTCAATTACTAGTCTACTTTTATCATAAGAATATACATCTTAGGTGCAGCAGATAGATTTGATTCAATAGAAAAATAAAGTAGGATAGTTAGATAAGGTCTTCAAAAACCTCAGAGACATGCAGAATACGGCATTTAACATATTTTTATTATTTTAATAATTCACTGACAAATGAGACAGTATAGCTCCTGGCAACACCAAGTCTACCTCAAAGAGGATGATGAGCATCAAAGAACCTCCTTATGGAGAGATGGCTTCAAATGTGGCAAACAAGCCACTGGGCAAAATGTTCTTGTTTCTACCACACACAGAATTCTGTCTAAAAAAGGAGAAGCTTGGATGCAGGCAGAGTTGATGGCCAAACTCTGCCAAGACAGGGTAAGCAAATCCTCAATAGTTCCTGCCTCACAAATCTGTCTGTCAGATACATTGGGCCATAATGCTGAATATGGTGCTCCAACATTATAGAGAGTTTTGGGTGACTATTCAGGTAGCATACTCTGTCATCTTCTCATTTAGATAGCTACTAACCTGAACTCCTGGCATGCTCAGGTAATCAAGTTCATTCCTTCTCAAGTCTCCGATGGAGTTGAAGACCAGGTAGCTTAGTTCTACAGTGAAGCTTAGTTGTTTAGGGGTTAAGATGTTTTTAGGTCTAGACAGTTGTTTTAAGTTAATAATGACAAGATGTGATGGAGATTGATTTACATTCAGAATTTCAGATGCACCAAAATAGAAGAGATGTTTTCTTCAAGGTTGTCAAATATAAATAGCCAAAACACTAAGAATGTAACATTTATATAATTCCTGATTGTGTCATGATTCTTCTTGCTATAGGTAATCTATTGTATATATGTGTAATAACATAAATGTATATGTAAAAAATAAAAAATGGTTAACTAAAAAAAGCTTTTCTGTAAATGTTTCTTAAAGCCTATTAGCCTTCTCTTCAGGAATAACAATACATTATACTTTATTTACTCAGTGTTGTTTACATAGGTGTACAGGAGCTAGAGAGGTTAAAAGCACATACAGATCTTGCAGAGGACCCTTGTTTGATTCCTAGAACCCAGCAACTCCAGCTCCAAGGGCATGCCTCACTCTGGTCTCCATGGCAGCATTACACACATGTACACACCTACACCTACATACACATAAATATTTAGGATTTTGTTTTGTTTTGTTTTAAAATTATATTAAAGGCAATATTTAAATAATATAAGTTTTAGTTTATTTTGTAAATTATATATATATATATATATATATATATATATATATATATATGACTTTTTAGGACTCTTAATTTATTAATTTATTGCCTTTTTTCCTTATATCCATTCATTTAAATTGAAATTTTTGGCTTTTTGTTTGTTTGTTTGGTTTTGGTGGGTTTTTTTGGAGTTATTTCTTGTAGGCCTTGTATGCTAGTGGCATAAATTCTGTTATTTACTGTATATCTTGGGATAGTATATTACTTCTTTGTATCCTAGGTGTGATTTTAGAGTATATGGAAATCTTGGCAAGATGTATTTTATTTTATAGAATTAAATAATTCTTCTGAAGTCTATCGACCTCTGTGGTTTCTGATAAGTCATCTCTTGGGCACATTAAAGATCCTTTGTGAGTAGTTGCTTCCTTTAACTTGCTTCTTTGCTGTTTTGTCAATTTGATTGCAGTGTGTCTTAGTTTAGTATAGGCATGATTGTTGCTGTAAATTTAAAATTATGGTCTAACAAATGTTTATTGTTAGCTCTATAATTATTACAGTGATATTTTCTAACCTGCTATCACCTGGGGGAGGACAGGTATTAATCCCTTAAACTACCTTCCATATCTCCCTGCCCCTATCTCACACCATGCACTTCAAATAATTTCTATGAGCTACCTCCCATCCACAACCCTAAATACTTGCTAATGTTCTTCATCTGGGCCAAATCCTCCATCCATGCTAGCCATGTGCCTCCTACTCCACATCACCCATGGCTATGGCCTCCTTCTTTCTCCTCTTCTTCTCTTATCTCCTTCCAAAAATCCTCTTCCTCCACAAGCCAGGGAACCTTACCCACGCCTACCCCATTTGCCCTTCCCATGTATGTCAGCTTTTTGTTGGTGAAACAAGAATAAGCTTTTAGACATGGTTACCTACATTATTTGGGGATATGTGAGTGTCTTGTCATTTGGGCAACAACCGTACCTTAGGAGTCAATAATTAGCATCAGAATGCATAACACCAGAACAATTCCCAACACAATGGCTGTATTAGGTCTTGATATATTATGGGTTTGACTATAGTGTGTCTTGGTGTAGTGTGGGTTTGACTGTAGTTGTCTTGATTTAGTATGAGTTTAACCACCGTGTATGTTGGTGTAGGTTTGACTGTAACTTGTCTTAGTGTGGGTTTGATTGTAGCATGTCTTGGTGTGGGTCTAATTGTAGAATGTCTCAGTGTGGGTTCGACTGTAGTATGCCAGGATATGGGATTGACTGTAGCATATCTTGGTGTCTTGGTGCATTGTGGGATTGACTGCAGTATGTTATGGTGTAGTGTCGATTTGACTGTACTGTGTATTGTTGTAATGTGCATTTGACTGTAGCTTGTTTTGGTGTGGCTTCGGTTGTGGAATGTCTTGGTATGAGTTTGATTGTGGAATGTCTTGGTGTGGATTTTACTGTAGCATGTCTTGTTATAGTGTGGGTTTGATTGTAGTGTGTCTTGGTGTGGGTTTGACTGTAGCATGTTTTGGTGAGTCTGAAAAGACTATTCTTATAGTTTGCTCATTCTTTTGTGCATGGAAGCAACATCAAATTTGATAAATTTCAGATATTCTTTCTTCAAATGCTCTATCATGTTTTTTTATTCTTTTCATCTTCTATTTTCTAATTATATATGTCCTAAGATATTCAAGGCAATGTCACTGATTTCTGAGGGCAAAACAGTTTTTCTTATTAGCAGGCCATGGGTGTGCCAAATAATGACAAGTTCTACACACAGGACTGGTTCAAACTGCACACAGGTCAGACTGAGAAGTCGCTGATTATTTGGTTCTTTAAAGGGTTTGTTCAATGAAATTGATTATAATTACTTTAAGTGCATGCTATTTTTTATGAGAACTTTTCGTACCTTTGTTTAGAATGATGCTATAGTGAACATGTAAGTGTTTATCAGTATGTTAAAATGTTATTTATGATTATCATACCTTCTTTCTATTCTTACTTTTTATTAAATGAAATCTATTCTCCATATCCTAACTGCAGTTTAATCATGTCATTTGCAGCTTATCTTTGGTGAAAAAGACATATTTTCCAATTCAGATGCTAAACACTTTGTGCAATGTTTGTGCCATCGTGAGACAATTGGAACAACTTGTAATAATATACTTACTTTGCTATTTGGACATGACCCCCAAAATTTAAATGAGGTATGAATGATACTTGTTTACAAGTCATTATGCTATATTATTGTCATCTTCATGATAGGCAAACATTAAAACTAAGGATTCTATACATAATGTAGAATATTATTTCTTTTTTATTGAAGATAGTTTTTAAATATAATATATTCAGATTATTGTTTTTCCTCCCCAAACTCCTTCCAGGTCCACCCACTTCCCTTCTCACTAAAACTGAAACCTTTAAGTATAGAAAATCTTAAGCTACATAATATAAATAACTCACGTGATAGTTTGTCAATTTACACGTGATTTATAAAGTTAAAAATAGTACTAAGTATAAAATTTTATCTATAACATATGAGCATATATCTGAATATCATGCACAAATAGGTATTATTTTTTACTTAAACATTCTCTTTTAAAATATATCTTGTATTAATAATTACTCATCATTCAGTTTAAGACTTCTTTCCAGAAAAAGTATTTCCACCAAATGCTATCATATGAAATATAAAACTATTTACATTTTAAGTTGATTTAGTAAAGATTTGAGTCTTTAAAAATAGTGTTTTATTATTCTATGCTCTTAGAAAGACGCTAATTATTTTTCCTCTCCCCTAGAGTCGTCTTGATGTGTATGCAGGACAGGCTCCTGCAGGAGCCTCAATTCAAACCACACTTCATTATTCTCAGGTAACATTTGTCGATGCTTCCTTACTTTTTCCTGTTTAAAATATCATCTGATGATGTTTGGCAATTCTCTATTTGTTTCTGTAATCACTATCTTGCATTTGTTTTTGAATAATAATAAACCTTTAATATTTAAGTGGTGATATTTCTATAAAGATAGAAATTTACTATAAATCTGTTTTTTAGTAAAATTAAAGCCAATGTTTGCAAACTTCAGGAGCTGATGAATGATAGGAATTGTAGGTTCCCTGGAGGCACAGGCATCAAACTGAAATTTTTCTCTCTGCATATTAATAAAACATTTCCCATGTGGCAATAAATACACCCCAGATTGCTCCTACAGGATATACCCCTCATTATTTTTCATTTTGAAATATTTAATTTTATGGGTAAGAGCTACGCTTGTGTTTTCCCTAACCTGACAGGAATTAATTTTATGGTTCCACTGATATGTAATCTTTACAGTAATGAGTCACATTCTGATAGATGCCTCATTTACTTACATTTGACTGGCAAAATCTGTTTCTAATAACTCTTTAATACCAGAAATTGAACTTTTTGAAGAAAGTCATGGTAATTGTGTCTGAATATAGACCTTTTTGAAGCCTTATTTCTTATTATATTTTTTCACAAATCCAAAACAATTGACTTATCAACACAAATATGTAGCAAAAGTGTTGACAGTCATTGGAAATGTGTTATATAAAGTAAATTATATATAAATTATAGCTATTTAGTTATATATGAACTACTAATGCAAATGTCATTTTGAAATACGTAAAAACAGAAGTCTTTATATATCCAGTAAGACAATACTACAAGCCTTTTTAATTTGGGTTTAAATATTTTTAGATGTTTGTTTATTTGCATATAGTGTATGTGTGTGCACATATGTATATATATGCCTGTGTGTCTTCTGGTGCACATGAGCATGCAAACGCATTTTCACGTGAGTGTTCCTGCATTTGAATGGTAGTGAACAAACTCAGGTGTTGTTTTATCTTTTATGTGAAACATTGTCTTACATTTCTACAGAGTTTGTCTAATAACTAACCCTGGCCAAAGGAACCCTGTGATCTATCTATTTTCGGCTCCCTGGGTCTCGGATTATAAATAAAGATGATTATGGCCTACTTTATATAAACATGGAATCTCAGAACTGAAAGTAGACCCAGATATTTGCAAATCAAATATTTTACTGACAGATATTTCCTCATCCCTAAACAGTTCCATATTAATAACTATTTACAGGTTGACTTGTACTTTATATCACTAAAATTAAATTTAATGACTTTTCATATTATAATGAAATTGCTTTTATGAATAACTTGAAAATAATCATCCCTTTTCAAATTACACCAATAGCTAGACTTCCATTTTTTCAGGGTTTTCCTGAATGTAATTTCAATGTAATATTGAACTAGTATAATTTAAGTATTACTAAAAAGCATGTGAATTTTGCAAGGTGATAGATATGGATGTATTTGCATTTTATACATGTCGACATCCAGTAAGACCAGGAATTTGTTGGGATGGGGTGGGCTGTGGAGACTGGGGCTCCAGGCAGGGACAATGCAAGGACTGGACCTCGACCCCATATAAGGATGTACTCAGTGAGAAGCTCGGTCATCATGTGGGTGCCCTATGAGGGGTGTGGGACTGACTCTGATATGGACTCTGTTATCTGCTTTTTTGTTGCTTTCCCCTGCCTTGCTGTGCCACAGAGGAAAGGAAAGCCCATAGTCCTAATGCCTAGTTGATATACTGGGGTGGGATGGGTTCCCCTTTTCTGGGGAGTAGGAGAGAGGAGATGGGGAAACATGGAGGGATGTGGGACAAGAGAGAAATGGGGGAGGGGGCTAGGACCAGAATGCAAATTGAATAATTAATGTAAAAGAGAGAAAAACAAAACAAAACATTCATATGACATACATTTCAGTTACTAGTTTTTTTCCAATCATTTTAATCTGTATCTGTCTGATGTGAAATACTGGTATAGATGCATTAGTCTCCATTAATCCAGCATCAGGTAATACACTTCTAATGTATATTTATACAGCCTCCTTGAATCTGAATCAATAGTCATACTGAAAAAACATTTAGTAAAGCGTCACCATCCCCAGCTCTGTTTCTATGGGAAAGCTTTGTAATGTTCTGCTTCCATCATTCAGGCAATTAGAACAGGAGTATTCCAAGCTTATGACTGGGGAAGTTCAGCTCTGAATATGCTGCACTACAGTCAGGTACGTTTCCTTTTATGAATGGTAATAAGTCCTCCCTTTGGGAAGTGTATGAATAAGAGTTAGATAAAATCTTTTAAAAATCTTTAGAAAAAAAATGGAATCTGTTTACCCTTCCCACGAAACTGACAGCAATATACCATAGATTGGCTTCAAAAGTAAGAAAACACTTCTTTATAAAATATTACATAGTGACTATTTCCAGATGTCTTGTCATTTTGACGTGACAGATTTCTTTGATTTATCAGCTATTACTAACAGCATAGCTTTATGTGTAAAGAGCCTAAGATTCAGAGAACTTCTGTTTTGAAAAACCATTCGGTTTATATGACTTAACGGTTGGCTATTGCTCTATTTCTGTCTGAGAAAGCTAAGATTTCATAACTCACTCTATAGTTATGAATAAGTAATTAATATTTTCATTTAGTAAAGAGATACTAACTTACAATGTACAGTGTGATGTGCCATTAGCCTAAACATTACTGTTCCTCATTGTCTTTAGCCCACACCTCCTTTATATAAGATAGAGGACATGAAGGTTCCAACTGCCATGTGGAGCGGTGGGCAAGACTGTCTGGCAGATCCACGGGACGTTAAAAACTTGGAAGCTAATATCTCCAATCTAATGTATCACAGGAAGATTTCTGGCTATAATCATATAGATTTTTTGATCGGTTTAAATGCTCCCAACAAAGTGTTCAATGAAATTGTTAGATTCATCACTGAAGATCAATCAGGTTGAAGGATTTTAAGTTTTCTATGTATTTTTCTGGGTTTTTTTTTAGAGTTCGTTGCTTTCTACAGTGTGAAAAATTAGGTTATTTTTCTCTTTATCTTGAATCAGCTTCAATTTGTGTGTCATTGTATTACTTTGCTACACTATGTGCATTTGTCCTGAAAGTATTAGCACTAATAAAAATGCTTAGTTCATCTTATGAACTGTTTCTATTGCATGGTTCCTTTTCTTGACTAAAAAGAGAATATTTTGTTTATTTCAAAAATATTAATTTATTTAAGTATATGTGTCTTTGTGTGCTTTAGTGTATGTGTGTGTGTATTACAGGGGTCTAGGAGCAAACAGAGATCAGAATAGACATGAATACCTTTGAAGTACAATTATGGATTGTTGTGAGTCATCATGTAGGTTTCTTAACCCGAATAATGGTCCTCTGCAAGGTATTTGTTAGCTCTATTTTTACTAATAGGATGCAATGGTTTATGAAATAATAGAAGGAACTTACATATGGATTTTTGTAAGATTTTTAAAATTCTTCACATAAAATAGAACAATTTTATGAACAAATGATAATTTATAGTGTAGCAAGAAAACTCTGACAGTTATTTGTATAACTAGGGATTAATACCCAATACATATCAAGAACTCAAAATTAAGCACAAACGAAGGTAACAACTCACTCAATACATAAGAAATGTACTGTACATATATTTTAAATGAACAAGAAAAATAATCACTTCTTACATGAAAAAAAATTATCACCCTTCATTATGAGATAAATAAAAATCAGAATCTCATCATGATTCCTTCTTATCATTTCAGAATGGCTATCATCATGAATAAAATCAATATAAGTAAAAAAGAATATAAGCTATATAAGAGTTACACTGAATACTATTGATGGATTACAAATTAATCCAACTACTATTGAAATGAGTATGGAAGCCTTTCTAAGACTATAATTAGGAATATCAGGTTACATAGCTGTTTCATTTCTAAGGATACACTAAAAAGTATTAAATAAAATAGAGAAATATGAATGCCCATGTTTGATATGCCACTATTCAGAAATGTCACTACTGAATTAATCAATAAGATATTATCTTGATTGTGCATGTGTGCACATATGTTTGTATCTAGATATACATAAATAAATGCCATATCTTTCAGCTACCAAGAATAAAATTACATATTTTCAAGAACATATTCAGTAATTCATACTAAGAGAGACAAACTTACCAATGGCTTTTGTCTAACTTAGAAAAAAATAGATGCAGGTAAAATTGTTTGATGAAGAAGACTGTGATTCAAAAGTATCAGGGAGATAAAGGAACATCACAGGAAAATCAACACTATGAAAAGCATGTTACATTCTTGTATAAAAATGAAAAATTATAATTATATGTTAATTATTCTAAAATGTTTAAATGCTAGATTAGAAAAAATGCCTTTGCCTTTCAGTCTTCTAAACTTTTATCCCACAATGCCAATATACAATGGCTGCTGACACCTCAGACAGTTGAGTCAGTTCTTTTTATACAAAGACGTGGGTGTGCTCTTGAACATCTCCTTGAGGAGACCTTAATGTTGTTGCAAAAGTGCTTGAAAATCAAGACAACACAGCTCTACAAATTAGAAGGTTTGTGCCTCACATCTCTGATGAATGAATTGCTGAGACAACAGGGTGTTTTTTTCAGTTAATAAATCATCATGGTTTATTTAACAAGGAGTGTGTGTGTGTGTGTGTGTGTGTGTGTGTGTGTGTGTGTGTGTGTG
>OU015757.1:52905368-52944540 GCA_907169655.1 Acomys percivali
GAGAGAGAGAGAGAGAGAGAGAGAGAGAGAGAGAGAGAGAGAGAGAGAGAACCTTTGTGAATGTTCTTGTGTGATGATGGATATGGACATGTGTGTGTCAGTGTCTTGGTAAATGGATGCCCTTGCATGTGGATAATAGAGAAAATGCCTGGGTATTGTCTCAATACATTATCCATCTGATTTCTGAGAAACTATCTCTCATTGTTTGAAAACTGGCCAGGCAGGTTAGACTCTTTCCCTTAAAGAGCCTCAAGAATCTGTCTTTGCATTCTGAGATTTACAATTTCAGGTACATCCCACCAATCTCTGCTTTTTTATTCTGGATTATGGGTACTAAATTTAGGTCATAGCACCTTAAAAGCAAATATCCGACTGACTAGTATATTTTTCCAAAGTATTTCCTTATTAACAATTATTTGCAGTTTGAATTTTACTTATAGTACTAATATTAAATAGTAAAATTTAATGTTATAACAAATTTGCATAATAAAATAACTTGTGAATCATTCATCCCATATAAAATTATAACAATACTAACATTTTCACATTTTCAGTGCTTTCTACATATGACCCTGAGCTACCATATATTGTATCAGTTTTTCTAAATCATATCTCACATCTGTTTAATTGATGCAGAACCTTTATACATGTGTTTCAGTTCCCACTCATCCAGGATCACATGATACGATCATAGACTTATAGTGCACATATATATTGCTATATTGAATCTAAACCAGTGGACCACACCAAAAAAAAAGGATAACACACATGCCTAATTCCTAGCAATTTTTATTTTGGTAGGTTTTGTAAGTAACAGTCTTATTTTATTTTTAAGGGAATCAGAACAGGTTTATTCCAAGCATATTACTGGGGCAGTGAGTCTCAAATATGCTGCATTACAATGAACTAAGTCTCCTTTTATAATTTGTAATGATTCCACCTTTTTGGAAAGTGTATGAAAGATCTAAAGAAATGGCTATTATTAAGAGATTGTTGAATATTTTTATACTTCCCAGAATATTATTAGATGGAGGTCATGGAATGACTTCAAAAGAATGAAAATATTTCTTTTTATAACACTTTACATATTCCCACATAACTTATAATTTGAACTTCACAACAACTGGATGATCTATCTGATGGTTATTGATATCTTCATGTCAAACAAAAAGAACATAAAGTTCACAGGGTTTCTAGTTTGATAAAATTATGTATGCTTTATGATAATGCTTTACTAATAGTCCCTCCCTGGCTTGACAAATGTTGAGAGTTCATAAATGTTCTCTGTGGCCAGATGCAGGTAACCACTGAATCAATTCATACATTAGAATTTTCAACTAACTGTTCATACTTTGATGTGGTATTAGCAGGAACATGTTCTTCACTTCCCTTTATTCCACTCTTCCAATATACAAGCTGGAAAACATGAGGGTTCAAATTGCCATATGGGGTGGTGGACAAGATACTCTGGGAACTCCAAAAGATGTTAATAACTTGGAAGCCAAAACCACCAATCTAGTTTAACACAGGAAAATTCCTGAATATAATTGTATGGACTTTTTAATTGGTAAAGATGCTCCTGAAAAAGTTTACAGTGATATCATTACATTCATCTACAAAGATCAATCAGGGGAAGATTCTTTAGTCTATTGCATATTTTCCCTGCTTATTTTGGAGTATTCTATGCTTTTTCTTAGTAAAAAAAAAAGCATTTCTTGATTTCCTTTCTTTTTAATAAACTTTGATATATCTCTGGCTTTCCTGGGTCTCACTCTGTAAACCAGGCTGACATCCAACTCAGAGATCTTTCTGCCTCTGTCTGATGAGTGTTGGGATTAAATGTATGTACAACCACTGCCCGACATTATCTTTGATTTTTGGGCCTTGTATAATTTACATAAACTGTTTACATATTCCAGAATATATAACTTCCAATAAAATATTTAATTCATCTTGCAGACATTTCTAACTTATGCATACTTATTTATACATCAGTGAGAAGAAAGCTCTTGGAAGCACAGGGCTAAATTTTATCTGAAATAAGGAAATCTCACAATTGTGATACAGGAAGAAGCCATATCATATGTCTAAGGTGGATGCTGAATCTGGAGAAAAAAACTAGAAAAACACTTCTCATATTACTACTATGTTGAAAAGACACCAAAGAGCTGAATTGAAAGTTGTCACATAGTTCTGCCTCTAAACTCTTGTAAATAGACTAATCACAGAGATACTGATATCTTAATGTTTCTACAGACTAATCATACCTTTGAATAAATGCATAGGCCAATATTCGATATTACTGGAGAAGGGTCAATTTTTATTATTTCTATGGTAACCTGTAGTTACACAGAGATTTGTTCATATCTGTTTCCAAGTGTACATAAATAATTCTTACTTATGCTTTCTAAGTATAGACTTTGCAGGATCTGAGTTTTGTTATGATGTCATAGAATCATGTACACTGAAAAAAGAATAGCATATGTCCAACAAATGTTTAAAGTTGGGAACTAATGTGGTAGCAAATTATATAGGCACTATCTACATTTGGATATTCAAATATAAATTAGGGCATCTACCTACTCAGCTAAGTTAGTAAGTGCTTCCCTGCCATGTGTGAATCCAAGTGCCACACAACTTGGACATATGGTGGACATCTCTAATCCCAGGATTTATGAGCTGGAGGAAAGAGGATCAGAAATTAAAGCTCATCTCATCTTGTGCCATATAACAAGATGGAGGCCATCACAAACTGCAGGAGCCTCTGCCTGCCTACTTGCCTCATGAGAACTTTCCTGCCTCCTTAAATGACTGGATAGTAAACAAATTAAAATTAAAATTTCATTAGACACAATTTAAGTACATACTTACTATTCATTTTTTCATTGAAAATAGACTAATCCACAGAAAGGTCATGGGGTCCCTACAGACACAGGCGCATGCTCCAAAGACTAGAGCTGCATGCCTGGCTGGTGGGTAGCTTCTGAACTCTAGGGCTCAGAAAGAGCTGTGGTCCAAAACTCCAATTCCAGGGGCTTCTAACTCAGAGACAACCATATAGCCTGGAGCACAAGTGGCTCTGTCCTCAGATCACCCAACAAATCCACAGATCCACCCAAGCAGTCACAGGCATGAGCTCCAAAGACTAGAGCCATATGCCTGACTGGCTGGAAGTTTCTGAACTCCAAGGCTAGAGGGAGCTGTGGGCTGCATAAGCACCAGTGTCTGTGGCTTCTAGCATAGAGCCAGCCCCACAATCTGGAGCACAAGTGGATCAGGTAACCTGACCAAACCACAGAAAGGTCCTGAATGCCTGCAGGCATAGGCACACACTCCAAAGACTAGCCTCACACCTGGCTGGGAGGCAGTTTCTGACCTGGGGAGCTCAGAGAGAGCCTTAGGCTGCAAGGACACCAGCATTGCCTATTGTCCTCCACTCCTAGGTGGCAAGCAGGCTCACAGGAGCAGCTCCCTGCTCAGAACCTTCTTCCTGATCCTCAGTTGCCTGGTATATCTGGTTCACAATCCGGGAGCCAACAGAGACAGTGAACTCAGGAGAGGTGAGTTGGGCTGGGCACAGGAGCAAAGTGCCATTGTCTTCTGACCTGGGGAACCAGGCAAGCACAATGGAGCAGCTCTCTGCTTAGATACCTTTCTGTCTGCTCCCCAGCTGCCTAGTCTACCTGGGTCATAAATAGGGAGCCAACAGAGACAGTAAACCCAGCAGAAGTGAGTATCTTCTATACCTTCTATACATCATCTATACCTACCCCCAAACCGTCTTACCATCAGAGACCACCAAAACTGCTAACACCAGAGTCATCACAATGGGAAGATGTCAGCATAAGAACACAATCAACAATGCCCAGGACCATACCACCAGAAACCAGCAGTCCCATCACTACAACAAGCCCTGGGGACACTATCACACAGGACATCCAAGAGAAGGATTTTAAATCTGAAATTACGAAAATGAGAGAGGCCTTAAATGAAGAAAACAAATCTCTCAAACTAGAACAGGAGTACACAAAGAAAGGGATGAAAAAAATTAAACAAATCTCTTAAAGAAATTAACAGAAGACAGGAAACTACAATCAACAGAAAAAGGAAATGAATAAAAAGATACAAGACCTAAAAATGGAGATAGTGGCAATAAAGAAAAAGCATCTGAGACAATCCTGGAAATGGAAACCCTAGCAAAGAGGGCAGGAACTACTGACAGAAGCATCACCAACAGAAAACAAGGAATGGAAGACAGAATCTCAAGGGTAGAATATATTGAAGAATGTATTGAAGATATCAATACAACAGTCAGAGAAAATGTTAAATCTAAAAAGCTCCTGACACAGAACATCCAAGAAATCTGGGACACTATGAAAAAAACCAAACTTAAGATAATAAGAATAGAAGAAAAAGAGGACTCTCCAGCTCCAAGGCCAAGAAAATATCTTCAACAAAATTATAGAAGAAAAGTTCCCTAATCTAAAGAAAGAAATGCCCATAATTATGCAGAAAGCCTACAGAACACAAAGTAGATTGAACAAAAAAGAAAATCTTCCTGCCGCATAAAAATCAAAACATTAAACATACAGAATGAAGAAAGAATATTATAAATTACACATGCCTTCTCAACAGAGACTATGAAAGCCAGAAAGACCTGGATGGATGTCATGCAGACACTAAGAGACCATGGAGGCCAACCCAGACAACTATATCCAAAAAAACTTTCAGTCACCATAGATGGAGAAAACAAGATATTCCAACACAAAAACCAAGTTTAAACAATACCTAGCCATAAATCCAGCCCTACAGAAGAGACTGAAAGGAAAGATCCATCCCACAGAGGGTAACATTACTCAGGAAAACAAAGTAAATAAATAACCCCAAATGTGCAAAACAAAAAACAAACAAACAAAAAAAGGTAGCACACAGGCACACTCTGCCACCACCGCCATGTCTAATAATATAAATGTGTATGTTAAAAAAGAAACATAATACAAATAAATAAATTCCACATTGTAACATCACAACGCAGAATTGAAACATCAAAATGCTAAATTGCTGCCATCATGTGCTGTGATGCTGAATGGTAACACTATAACACCAAATTATATTAAGAATGCTAATTTTAGATGGCAATATTTTGAAGTTTAAAAGGCATTAAAAATTAAGCTTACTCTTTGAGCACCTCAAAGACCTTTGCCAATTATGAATAGGATATTTGTGAGACAGTTGTTACCTCAGGCACTAAAGCTTACAGGAAATGTCTTGGGTGTTTTTCTCTATGGACTAGATCCAAACACTAGAATAAACATTATTCTGTTGGTTGGGTCTGAATATCGCGGCATTATATAATTTTCAAGTGAACTGGTGAGGACCTTTCAGTGTCACGTGTTTCACTTCACTGGCGAGAGCCTGGCCTTTGTCGTGTATGCTTTTTCTATTGTAATGGCTGATTTGAGGAAGTTTGGCTTAGTCTGAGTTGAAAGAGCCAATTTTCCATAGTTCTTACAAATGCACATCTGATAACCTCATATAACATTGTTAAGTAGAGCATGTAGCACTGAATTTTTGAACAACATAAATTCCTGTGGCTCTCCTGTCATAATGGAATCTATTATCTGAAGCAATGATATAAGAGACAACTTTCCACCCTTAATCTTATTCATCAGATATTTTATCATCAAGATGAGAAAAGTCACTAACATACATACCTCACCTTATAACTAAGATTGTAAATTTCTGTAAAAAAAAAAAGCCTTACCTAAGGTAGAAATACACTTCAAATATAAATATATTAATTGACTATTTTTATCAATAAACATTATATTTCCAGAAAGTCATACTCACTGTCACAAAATATTAATTATATGAAGAAGAATTGTATTTTAGTTAGCTTTTATCATCACTCTCTTACATAGAAACTTGTGGTAATAGGTCAGTGTCTTGTTACTGGTGTCACCCATAGCCTCCTGATTGTGAACACTTGGTCCCCAGTTGGTGACACTGTTTGAAGAGTTAATACAACCTTTAGAAGTTAGAGTCTGCTGGGAGGAAGAAGTCACACAGTAGGTGGGCTTTAAGGGGTTGTGCCCGTACCCTATTTTCTTTCTATTATCAATAATTCTGTCTTAATTAGGGTTTCTATTTTTGTGGTAAAACAACACTATCAAAAGCAACTTGGGAAAGAAAGCATTTATTTCAGTTTTGCCTACATATCACAGTCTATCATCAAAGAAAGTCAAGCAGAGAAGAACTTGTAGCAGGAATTGTTTCAAAGGCTTTGGAGGAGAGCTGCTTCCAGGCTTGATACTCATGAATTACTCACAGAACCACCATCCCAAGGATGGCATCACCCACAGTAAGCTGGGCCTTCTTCATCAATCACCAATGAAGAAAATGTGGCACAGGCTTGCTCACAGGCCTATTTGACAGGAGCTTATTTTCAGTTGAGCTTTCCTCTTCTAAAAGGACTAGCTTCTGTCAAGTTGACAACACTAGCCATCACTGATTCCTAGATGTGGATGAAATGTGCTAAGGCAACTTCCTACTCTTGTTACCATGTCATACTTTACCCACCTTGATGAAGTCAGTATTTCTAGATACAGACTCTATAACCATAAGCCAAAGCACACTCTGTCTTTCTTGGTTTAGTCTCTGTGAGGCCCTCTGGTACTTGGTTAGTTGATTCTGTTGGTCTTCTTGTGGAGTTTTTATCCCCTCAAGGTCCCTCTATCCTTCCCCCAACTCTTCCATAAGATTCTCTGAGCTCTGTCTAATGTTCAGCTGTAGGTCTCTATATCCATTTCAATCCACTGCTGGGTGGAGCATCTCAGAGGACAGTGATGCTAATCTCCTGTCTGCAAGCATAGCAGAGTATAGTTAATAGTGTCAGGGTTGACTCTATCCCATGGGGTAGGTCTCAAGTGGGACAGTCATTGTTTGGCCCTTCCCTCAATCTCTGTTTCATCTTTATCCCTTCCCACTTTGTGGGCAGGATAAATTTTGAGTCAAAAGTTTTGTGTGTCTATTGTCCTCCTCTTTCCACTGGAAGTCCTACATGGCTATAGGAAGAGGCAACTTCAGTCTCCACGTGCCCCTCTGTTAGGGGTCTCAGCTACAGTCACTTCCATATCCTCCCAGTAACCTACCCCATCAAGGGTCTCTGGCTTGTCCCAGAGATGCTCCCCATTGGTTTCCTTTCGCTCTCCCTTCTCTCTCTCTCTCTCTCTCTCTCTCTCTCTCTCTCTCTCTCTCTCTCCCCCCCCACTTCTGCTTTCCCCATACCTAATCCCAACTCTCAGTCCCATTCCCAACCCCTCTTCTAACCAGTTCTCTCTCTTCATCTATTTCTGATGTTTATTTTATTTTCCCGTCTGAGGGAGATTCAAACATTCTCCCTTGGGTCCTCTTTGTTACTTAACTTCTTTGGGTCTGGATTGTAGAATGATTATCCTGTACCATATGTCTAATATCCACTTAAATGAGTACATACCATGTATATCTTTCATAGTCTGGGTGATCTCAATTGGGATAATATTTCTAGTTCCATCCATTTGCCTGTAAATTGCATTATTTCCTCATTTTTAATAGCTGAGTAGTATTCTTCTGTGTAAATGTACCGCAGCTTTTCAATCCATTCCTCCATTGAAGAAGATCTAGGTTATTTCCAGTTTCTGTCTATTATGAATAAAGCTGCTATAATAATAGTTGAGGAATATCCTTGTGGTATGGTGGAGCTTCTTTTGGGTATATGCCCAGGAGTGATATAGCTAGGTCTTGATGTAAAAATATTCCCAATTTTCTGAGAAAGTGTTAAATTGATTTCCAAAGTGGTTGTACTAGTTTGTGCACCCACTAGCAATGGAGAAGTGTTCCCCTTTCTCCACATCCTCACCAGCATGTGCTGTCACTTCAGTTTGTGATCTTAGCCATTCTGACTGGTGTAAGATGAAATCTCAGAACCGTTTTGATTTGCATTTTCCTGATGGCTAAGGGCATTGAGCATTACTTTAAGTGCTTCTCAGTCATTAAAGATTCCTCTATTGAGAATTCTCCATTTAGCTCTGTACCCCATTTTTTATTGGATTATTTGATTTGGTGGTGTTTAGTTTCTTTAGTTCATTATATATTTGGATATTAGCCTTCTGTAAGGTGTAAGGTTGCTGAAGATATTTCCCAACCTATAGGCTGTTGTTTTGTCCCATTGATAGTGTCCCTTGTCTTACAGAAGCTTTTCAGTTCCATGGGGTCCCATTTTTTAATTGTTGATCTTAGAGCCTGAACTGTTGGGGTTTGTTCAGGAAGTTGTTTCCAGTGCCAATGAGTTCAAGACTACCCACCATTTTCTGTTCTATTAGATTTAATGTATCTGGTTTTATGTTGAGGTGTTTGAACCACTTAAGTTTTATGTGTGGTGATGAATATGGATCTATTTGCATACTTCTATGTGCAGACATCCACTTAGACCACACCATTTGTTGAAGATGCTTTCTTTTTACCATTGTATGATTTTTATCTTGGTCAAAAATTAGGTGTCTGTAGGTGTCTGGGTTTATTTCTGGGTGTTTGATACAATTCCATTGACAAATCTGTCTGTTTTAAGGCCAATACCATGTGTGGTTTGTTACTATTGCTTTGTAGTACAACTTCATATCAGGGATGGTGACACCTCCAAAAGTTCTTTTATTGTACTGAATTATGTTGGCTAGCCCAAAGTTTTTTTTTCCTTATGAAGTTGAGGATTGCTTTTTCAAGATCTGTAAAGAATTGTGTTGGAATTTTGATGGGAATTACATTGAGTCTGTAGATTGCTTTTGGTAAAATGGCCATTTTCACTATGTTAATCCTACTCCTCCACGAACATGGGAGATATTTCCATCTTCTGATATTTTCTTCAATTTCTTTCGTCAGATACTTTAATTTTGTCAGATAGGTCTTTGACTTGCTTGGTTAGAGTTACACCAAGAAAATTTATATTGTTTTTGGCTATTGTGAAGGGTGTTGTTTCCTGAATTTCTTTCTCAGCCCATTTATAGTTTGTATAAAGGATGGCTACTGATTTTTTTTTTGGAGTTAATTTTGTAACCACCAACATTGCTGAAGGTGTTTATCAATTGTTGAAGTTCTCTGGTAGAGATTTGGTTGTAATTTAGGTATACTATCATTTCACCAATTTATATCTACTTTATCTCTTTTAGTTGTTTTATTGTATTAGCTAGAACTTCAAGTACTATTTTAAATGTATATGCAGAGAGTGGATGGCCTGATGTTGTCCATGATTTTAGCGAAATTGCTTCAAGTTTCTCTCCATTTAGTTTGATGTTGGTCACTGGCTTGCTATTTATTGCCTTTATTATGTTCAGGCCTTGTATCCCTGATGTCGCCAAGATTTTTATCATGAAGGGCTGTTGTATTTTGTCAAAGGCTTTTTCAGCATCTAATGAGATGGGGGGTTTTCTTTCAGTTTGTTTATATGGTGGATAATGTTAATAGAATATTATATGTTGAACCATCCCTTCATCCTAAGGAAGAGACCAACTTGATCATGGTGAATAATGGTTTTTATGTGTTCTTGATTTTGCTTGTCAGGATTTTGTTGAGTATTTTTGTATCAATGTTCATAGGGATATTGGTCTGAAATTCTCTTTGTTGGTTGAATCTTTGTTTAGGTATTAGGGTGACTATAGCTTCTTAAAATGTGTTTGATAATGTTTATTCTGTTTGTAGTTTGTGGAATACTTTTTAGAAGTATTGGTAACAGCTCTGAAAGTCTGTTATAATTCTATGGTAAGACCATTTGGGCTTTTTTGGTTAGGAGACTTTTAATGACTGCTTCTATTTCCTTAACTGTTATAGTACTATTTAGATTGTTAGCTTGATCTTTGGTTTAGCTTTGGTAAGTGGAATCAATAAAACCTTCTATTTCATTTACATTTTCCAGTTTTGTGAAATAAAGGCTTTTGAAGTAAGACCTAATGATTCTTTGCATTTCCTCAGTGTCTATTGTCCATTTTCATTTCTGATTTTGTTAATTTGAATATTATCTCTTTGCCTTTTAGTTAGTTTGGTTAAGCACTTGTCTATATTGTTGATTTTCTGAAAAAACCAGCTTTTAGTTTTGTTGATTCTTTATATTGGTCTCTTATTTCTGTGTTATTGTTTTCTGCCCTGAGTTTGATTATTTTCTGCTGTCTACTTTTTGGTGTGTTTACTTCTTTTTGTTCTGTAGCTTTCAGATGTACTGATAAGTTGCTAGTATGAGACCTTTCCAATTTCTTTATGAAGACTCTTACTGCTATGGACTTTCCTCTTAGCATCACTTTCATTGTGTCCCATAAGTTTGGGTATGTTGTGTTTTTGTTTTCATTGAATTCTAAAAAGTCTTTAATTTCTTTCTTATTTTGTCCCTGGCACAATGGTCATTGAGTAGAGAGTTGTTCAGTTTCCCTGAGTTTGTAGGCTTTCTCTTGTTTCTGTTGTTGTTGAAGTCCAGCTTTAATCCATGGTGGTCTGATAACATACAAGAGATTATTTCAATATTTTTGTATATGTTGAGGCTTGTTTTATGACCAAATAAATGGTCATTTTGGAGAAGGTTCCATGTGGTGCTGAGAAAAAGGTATATTCTTTTGTGTTTGAGTGAAATGTTCATCAGTAATTTTCATTATTTTCTGCTTAGTTCCTTTCTCATTGACCTGTACAATGGTGAGAGTGGGAATTTCAAGTCTCCCATTATTAACTGTGGAGATCAATGGATCAATGTATGATTTAAGTTTTAGGAATGTTTCTGTTACAAACACGAGTGCCCTTGCATTTGTGGCATAGATGCTCAGAATTGAAATGTCATCTTGGTGGATTTTTCCTTTCATGAGTAGTGGAAGAAGTATCCTTTCCCATCTCTTTGGATTGCTTTCGGTTGAGAGGCTATTGTATTAGATATTAGATATATTAGATTTTGCTTGTTTCTTGGGTCCGTTTTCATGGAAAACCCTTCTCCTACACTTTACTCTGAGGTAATTAATGTTTTTGTTGGGTGTGGTGTGTTTCTTGTATGCAGCAGACTGATGGATCCTGTTTTTGCATCTAATATGTTAGCTTTTGTCTTTTTATTGGAGAATTGAGTCCATTGATGTTGAGTGATATTAATGATCATGGTTGTTGAGTCCTTCAATTTTGATATTGTTGTAGTGTTTGTGTATATGTTTTCCTTCTTTTGGTTTTGTTTGTATAAATTATTTTTTTCCTATTGGAGTATGGTCTGGCACTTTGTATTTGTTAATTGCTTGCCTCCAAAATTCTTACGGCAGACTGTCACATAGCCCAAGTATTGCTGCTTAACTTTGCTTCCCTGTTTGACTAATAAAGAAAGCCGATGCCTGGGTAAGGCTAGAGGAAGATAGTCATGGCAAAGGTTCACAGGCTTGTGGAGAGAAGGATCTTGGGAAGGAGAAGAGAGGTACTGGAGGAGGAAGAAGGAGGAGAATCGCCATAGCATAGAAAGGATACGTGGGGCCCAGAGGAGAAACTCTGAAGTTCCACATGGAAAGTAATACCCCAAAACTACAGACTTCGCAAGAATTTTGGAATTATAGATGGGAGATAGCCCAAATAGAAATTAGTAGAAGCAGACAGCATGGCATAGAGGTTGGGAAATCATGAAAGGTAGCTTAGGAGGTAATATCTGCCATGCCCCAGGTGATAAGGCTATTCTAAACTATATCATGTGTCTGTGACTTTATTGATTATGAAAACTGGTTTCAAAATACCACTATAATAACTATATGCCTAATAATAAACATTTATAAGGCCACATAGTTAAATGAACAACAATTTCCTGTGTTTTCTTCAGTGTAGATACCCTTGTTTTGTTGGAGTTTTCCTTCTAATATCATCTGTAGGGCTGGGTTAGTGGAGAGATATTGTTTAAATATGGCTTTGTCATGGAATATCTTGCTTCCTCCATCTATGGTGATTGAAATTTTTGCTGGATATAGTAACCTGTGAAGGCATCTATGGTCTCTTAGTTCTGTATCATATATTCTCAAGCCCTTCTGGTTTTTAAAGTCTCTATTGAGAAGTCTGATGTAATTCTAATAGGTCTGCCTTTATATATTACTAGGCCCTTATCCCTTATGCCTTTTAATACTGTTTTTTTTTTTTGTTGTTGTTGTTGTTGTTGTTGTTGTTGTTGTTGTTGTTGTTGTTCTGTACATTTAGTGTTTTGATTATTATGTGGCAAGAAGATTTTCCTTTTTGGTGCAATCTATTTGGTGTTCTGTAAACTTCTTGTACATTTATAGGCATCTATTTCTCTAGGTTAGGGAAATTTTCTTCTATGGATTTTGTTGAAGATATTTTCTGGCTCTTTGATCTGTAAATCTTTTCCTTCTTCTATTCTTATGCTTTTACGTTTGATCTCCTTATAGTGTCCCAAATTTCCTGAATGTTTTGTGTTAGAAACTTTTTATATTTAGCTTTTTTTTAACCTATGTATCAATGTCTTCTAACATATCTTCTATGCCTGTGATTCTCTCCTCCATTTCTTGTATCCCACTGATGACACTTGTATGTGTAGTTCCTGTTCTCTTCCCTAGGTTTTTAATCTCCAGGATTGCCTCAGTTTGTGTTTTCTTTATTGCTTCTATTTCCGTTTTCAGGTTTTAAACAGTTTTATTCAACTTCTTCTCATGTTTGCTTGTATTTTCCTGTATTTCTTTGAGAGACTTATTAATTTCCTCTTTAAAGGCCTCTATCATCTTCATAAGATTAGACTTAATATAATTTTCTTGTGCTTCAGGCATGTTAGTATATCCAGGGCTTGTTGTAGTAGGAGAGCTGGGTTCTGATGGTGCCATATTGAGTTTTGTTGAGTGTGTTTTACACTGACCCTTAGCCATCTGGTTGTCCCTGATGTTAGCAGGCCTGGTAGTCCCTGGTGGCAGTAGGCCTCTGGAATTACAGATAAAGCTAGTATGGCAGTAGGTCTCTGTACCTGCAGGTAGAGCTAGTAGGCTCTGATGGTTGTGGGCCCCTGGTGATCCCTGCTGGCTGCTGGCTTCTGGTTGTCCCTGATGGCTTCCACTGCTGAGCTTGCAGGTAGAGCTGGAGCCAGGGGAATGTCACTCAGAGGACATGGGGCAGACCTCACCACTACTGGGTTTGCCTAGAGGAGCACTGCCGGCAAGCAATTTGGAGAGAGGTCTCACCTGGTGTACACTGATGACTGCCAGACTCTGGAATTGCAGATAGAGCTTGGGCCCAGGTAATTGCCTTCAGCGGACATGGGGAAGACCTTACTGATTCTGGGTTTGCCCGGAGTAACCCAGAAAGCCCTAGCTTTCTTTTTATCCCTTCTACAAAAATGTAACACTGCTACATCAATAGTACAGAGAATCTAAAATGAGTTCTTTCCTCAATCTGGCCAAACTTTAGGTAAATTGAATCAAAATCACTAATTTACTCTTCTGAAATTTCACTTGAAATACAGGGGAGTAGAGATAGACGGTTCATGGAACTGAATATCCAGTAAGCAATTTGGCTTAGACACCCAATAAGAAAACAGGTGGCTAATTGTGTCTGTCCTCCTGGTTCTCTGACTCTTAGACACTTGTTGCTCATGAATGTAAACTGATAAAGCAGCAAAGGAATTGTTTGGGAGGTGCAGTAAGGGGGCTTCCCAGGAGGGCCTTCCCTGGCATACAGCCTATAATTAAAAAGAAGCCTTGAATTTGTACCTTATTTTCCTGACCAGTCAGAATTTGTCAGTTGTCTCTATTTACCTTGCACCAATTGTTCCATTTGAGTTTGCTCAGGGGCAGATACCCCAAGAAGATTCCTGGAGTTAAGGCCTCATCTAGCTATGCTATGTGCTTATCTGTGCTTAATGATCTCCAGGTCATAAGGAAGAGTTTCAAATAGCAGTCAGATAAAGCTAATTTTAGGCTTTTCCTAAAAAGACTTAGGCATATTTTTCTCAGGAAAAGACATAAATTGAATAACAATGCAAAAAATCTCTAATAATGTAACATGTAAAGACCCAAACCCAAAAGTGACATATAAAAGGACAGAAATTGTGGCGACCCTCTGAGCATTGCTAGGACTGTGTCTAGCAGCTCTGCTGGCTTCATGACTCTCATTTTTTGCCAGTGGATATGGTGTGCCAAGGAAGGAAGCTTGGCCTCACTTGTGAAGAACAATCTAGTTATTTAGTTTTATAAAGTCAAATCTTGCTGGTGGACTGTCTCATTACAGACCTGGGTGTATTTTCTTTTGTGTTTCTAATGCCACATTCTCCTGAGAGAAACCAGGAACATTTGAAGTGACTGTCGTTTTGAAGGTTCTACTGAACCATTTGCTGAATGATTGCAGGAAAAGTGTGATTTTTATCTAACAGAACACCTTTTGTATTTGACAGAACATCTTGTTTGCACTTCTAGATAACATAATCTGACATTATGTTTGGATTTGGAGTTAAACTTCTCCATGTTTCAGTTGTGACAGCAGTTTGGTCTTTGCACTATCCAATGACATAAGACCACTTAACTCTACTATGTGAACCTTCCACAATGACTGGGACACCACTATTATGGGATAACAACTCACAGGGCTGTAATTCTAGGAAATGTGTCTGCTTGTAAGACAAACAAATGTGTTTTCAATCTGCCCATCAATCAATTTCCCACCCACCTCAGGAAATTTTTTTCCTGCCCTTTCCCTGTATGGCAACACCTAGAACCTCTCCTCCTATACTGGTGGAAAGAAACCTTAGGCCACTTTTTGGTACAATCTAAATGAAAGTCAATTTACCATCTCCCATTTGCCAATGCCAAGCATATATGTGCTTAGAATTATGGAATGTACAGGCCACACAGGTGTAGACCATTCAGTTACATGGTGGGTGAAGAAATAAAAAGAGTAAAAATCCCCAGTGTTCCCATAGAAGCATTCTAGGATCTGACCAGTGTCTAAAAGACAGGGGATAGAAAGAAAGGAAGAAAAAGAAATTAAAATTTTCTGGTGTTTAGAAAAGTGAGCAGAACATCGCACTTCATGATTGAAGTCTTGTAAGCATCTGAATGGAGGAGTTTCTTGAAGAACCTTACTAAAGTGTTAATTATTCCTCCCATCTCCTCAGGACGACTTCAAATGAACCAGCCCACAGACTTGTGAGCAAGTGATTGGCCAGCCCAATCGGATTACTCCTTATAAGAGAGGTCAATAGAATATAATCATTTACATACTGTATAATGTTAGGTCTTGGGTCTTGGGGCTGGAACGATGGTTTAGCAGTTAAGAGCATGGCTGCTCTTCCTTACCACCTAAGTTCAATATCCAGTACTTACAAATAGACTCCCAAACATCTGTAACTCCAACTCCCAAAGTTCTGACGCCATCTTCTAGCCTCTGCAGGCACAAGGCATGTTTGTTCCACATGGATATGCATGCAAAAGAGCAAAAAAAAAACAGACAATAAAAAGACAAAATAAAACAAAACAATCACCTAGCACATGAAACAAGATTTAAATAAGTTAAAAAAAAAAAAAAGAATGTCTGGTCTCTATGCAAGGCTAGAGGTTGAATTTAGATTGTATTCTGTTGAGTAAGAGGATATGTGCTAACCTTAATGGACCTCAACAAAATCCACATACCTTCCTTCATCTTTTCATCATAGAAAAGTAATTCAAAACCACAATATACTATTGCCTTACTTCTGTCTAAGTGTCTATGGTCAAAAACAAAAGGAAAGAACTGCTGGCCAGGATGTACCCAAAAGGGAAATCTTGTACAGTGTTGGTGGGAGTTAGTATAGCAACTATAGAAAACAGCATGGATGCTGGTCAAATGAAAAGAACCAGGCCTGCCATTTAGCAGTATCACTGGGCCACATTGCAGGTCAGTCCTACTTCTTGACAGACCTTCGTGCTGTAAGTTTCTGATAGTACTTGTCGCTAAGTTTATACCAACGCCACTTTAAAAGTTAGCATTTAAATGGACTGGAGAGATAGCTCAGTGGTTAAGAGCACCACCTGCTCTTCCAAAGGTCCTGAGTTCAATTCCCAGCAACCACATGGTGGCTCACAACCATATATAATGTAACCTTGTGCCCTCTTCTGGCCTGCAGGTAAACAAGCAGACAACACTGTATACATAATAATAAAATAAATCTTTTTTTTTAAAGTTAGCATTTATGCTTTGCTATTGTAAAAATAATGTCAGGAGTAACGTATCTTCTTATAGAAATAAAGCAGTACTTGGAGTGAGGTTTTCCTCTCAATGAGTGATCACAGGGCTGCTGATAGCAGGTTGCAAACAAAGAGACCCAGGCCAGGTGTCAGGGTACAGGCCGGTAAACCCAGCACTTTGGGAGACAGGTTGATCTCTGTGAGTTCAAGACCAGCCTGGTCTAAAAAAAGAGTAAAGGCAACCAAGGTTACACAGAGAAACCCTGTCTCAAAACAAACAAACAAACAAATAAACAAGATAAAAAGAAGGTTGAAGACAGTTTTACTGTAGAAGTCACAGCGAATTGTAAGATTCCGATGGCTGTGCAGTGCCTGAGGCAACTATTCAGCTTTTACTATAGCTCACACGTGGCATATAGAAACAAGTAGGAATGGCTGTGTTGCGTTAAAGTTATTAGCTAAACTTTGAATTTCATATAATGTTTCATGTCTATTAACCATTTAAAAAGTGGACATTTTTAACTCACAAGCTGCGCAAACACAGGCAGTGGACCAGATTTAAACCATGGCTTCTAATTTTCCAACCCCTCACATGGATCTAAACAGCCACATGAAATGAAAACAATAGTTATGGTGAAATTTACACATCTATGTCTTCTTAAGGAGGTCTCAAGTAACTTTTCCATGTGACTCTGGGCTTTGTTATTCCACAATCTGAGTACCTGTGTGTTTTAGGGGCAGAAGGGGGGGAAGGAAGAGGAAAGGAAAAGCTGGAGAAGGCCTGTGGAGAGTAAGGAAAAACCATGCAATGGGGACTGTGGGGCACACAGAGCTGAGCTCCACTTCTGTGCCTTTTTGAAACTCTAATTGTGTTTTATGTATTTCTTGGAACATGTGCCTTCAAACATGTACATGAGACTATACTCTATTTTATTATACATTTCACATCTTGAAAAAACCTGAGTGAAAACCATAGCAAACAAAATGCACTGCCTCTGCTGCTTATCTAGAATGATTACGTACGAAGTGTTTTGTGTTCCTTTCATCGCCCTTTTTCTTTTTCTTTATATACATATATTATTAATTTATTCTTGTTACATCTCGATGGTTATCCCATCCCTTGTATCCTCCCATTCTTCCCTCTCTCCCATTTTTCCCTTATTCCCCTCCCCTATGACTCTTCCTGAGGGGGATTACCTCCCCCTGTATATGCTCATAGGGTATCAAGTCTCTTCTTGGTAACCTGCTGTCATTCCTCTGAGTGCCACCAGGTCTCCACCTCCAGGGGACATGGTCAAATGTGAGGCCTCAGAGTACATGAGAAAGTCATATCCCACTCTCCACTCAACTGTGGAGAATGTTCAAACCATTGGCTAGATCTGGGAAGGGGTTTAAAGTTTATTGCCTGTATTGTCCTTGGTTGGTGCATTAGTTTGAGCGGGACCCCTGGGCCCAAATCTGCCTATCATAATGTTCTACTTGTAGGTTTCTAAGACCCTCTGGATCCTTCTACTTTGCTATTCTTTCATGCTTCTCTCATCTAGAGTCCCAATAGGATGTCCTCCCCTCTGTCCCAGTTTCCTGGTAAGTGAAGGCTTTCATGGGACACGCCCCTTGGGCTAGTATGCAGATATAAGTGAGTATATACCATTTGAGTCTTTCTGCTTCTGGGTTAACTCACTCATTATGATCATTTCTAGCTCAATCCATTTATCCACAAATTTCGGGAATTCCTTGTTTTTAATAGCTGAGTAGTATTCCATAGTGTATATGTACCACAGTTTCTTTATCCATTCTTCTACTGAGGGACAGTTAGGCTGTTTCCATGTTCTTGCTATTATGAATAAGGCTGCTATGAACATGGTTGAGCAAATTTTCTTGTTGTGTGCTGGAGCATCTTCTGGGTATATTTCAAGGAGTGGAATAGCTGGGTCTTGAGGAAGCCCTATTCCCAGTTTTCTGAGATAGCACCAGATAGATTTCCAAAGTACTAGTTTGCATTCCCACCAACAATGAAGGAGTGTTCCTCGCTCCCCGCATCCTCTCCAGCATGTGGTGTCGCTTGAGTTTTTGATCTTAGCCATTCTGATGGGTGTAAGATGGAATCTCAGAGTTGTTTTGATTTGCATTTCCCTGATGACTAAGGAGGTTGAGCATTTCTTTAAGTGTTTCTCAGCCATTTGATATTCCTCTGTTGAGAATTCTCTGTTTAGTTCCAAGCCCCATTTCTCAATTGGGTTATTTGGCTTGGTGGCTTTTAATTTCTTGAGTTCTTTGTATATTTTGGATATTAGACCTTTGTCAGATGTAGGGTTAGTGAAGATATTTTCCCAGTCTGTAGGCTGTCGCTTTGTTCTCTTGACAGTGTCTCCAGCCTTAAAGAAGCTTCTCAGCCTCATGAGGTCCCATTTATTAATTGTTGACATTAAGGCCTGGGCTGTTGGTGTTCTGTTCAGGAAGTTGTCTCCTGTGCCAATATGTTCCAGGCTCTTCCCCACTTTTTCTTCTAACTGACTTAGTGTCTCTGGTTTTACGTTGAGGTCTTTAATCCACTTGGATTTGAGTTTTGTGCAAGGTGACAAATATGGGTTCAGTTGCATTTTTTTACACATAGACCTCCAGTTAGACCAGCACCATTTGTTGAAGATGCTATCCTTTTTCCAGTGAATGTATTTAGCTTCTTTGTCAAAAATCAAGTGACCATATGTGTGTGGATTCATATCTGGGTCTTCGATTCGATTCCACTGATCAACCAGCCTGTGGCTGTGCCAGTACCATGCTGTTTTAATTACTATTGCTTTATAGTACAGTTTGAGATCAGGTATGGAGATTCCTCCGGAGCACCTTTTATTGTACAAGATCGTTTTTGCTGTTCTGGGTTTTTGTTTTTCCATATGAAGTTCAGAATTGAACTTTCAATGTCTTTTAAAAAATTGTGTAGGTATTTTGATAGGGATTGCATTGAATCTGTAGATTGCTTTTGGGAGGGTGGCCATTTTTACTATGTTAATTCTCCCAATCCATGAGCAAGGAAGATAGATCATTCCATCTTCTCATGTCATCTTCAATCTCTTTCTTCAGAGTTTTGAAATTTTTTTCAAACAAGTCCTTCACTTGCTTAGTTAGAGTAACTCCTAAATATTTTATATTGCTTGTGGCTAATGTGAAGGGTGTGGCTTTCCTAATTTCTTCCTCTGCAAGCTTGTCATTTGCGTATAGGAAGGCTACAGACTTTTTTTAGTTAAATTTGTATCCAGCCAATTTGCTGAAGGTGTTTATCAGTTGTAGGAGTTCTCTGGTGGAATTTTGAGGGTCACTTATGTACACTATCATATCATCTGTAAATAGGGATCATTTGACTTCCTCCTTTTCCATTTGGATACCCTTGATCTCCTTTTGTTGTCTTATTGCTCTGGCTAGAACTTCGAGTACTATATTGAAGAGATATGGAGAGAGTGGGCAGCCTTGCCTTGTTCCCGATTTTAGAGGAATTTCCTTGAGTATCTCACCATTTACTTTGATTTTGTCTATTGGCTTGCTGTATATAGCCTTTATTATGTTGAGGAAAGTGCCTTGTATCCCCGATCTCTCTAAAACTTTAAACATAAATGGGTGTTGGATTTTATCAAATGCTTTCTCTGCATCTAAAGAGATGATCATGTGGTTTTTTATTTTCAGTTTGTTTATATGGTGGATTACATTGATGGATTTCCTTATATTAAACCATCTCTGCATGCCTGGAATGAAGCCTACTTGGTCATGATGAATGATATCTTTGATGTGTTCTTGTATTCATTTTGCGAGTATTTTATTTAGTATTTTTGCATCGATGTTCATAAGAGAAATTGGTCTGAAATTCTCTCTCTTGGTTGAGTCTTTGTGAGGTTTAGGTATCAATGTGACTATGGCCTCATAGAATGAATTTGGTAATGTTCCATCCAATTCTATGTTTTGGAGTAGCTTGAAGAGTATCGGTATTAGCTCACCCTTGAAGGTCTGGTAGAATTCTGCACTGAAACCATCTGGCCCTGGGCTTTTTTGTTTGTTTGTTTGTTTGGGAGACTATCAATGATTGCTTCTATTTCTGTAGGGGAAATGAGACTATTTAGCTTATTTATCTGTTCTTCACTCAACTTTGGCAAGTGAAATTGATCAAGAAAATCATCCATTTCCCTTAGATTTTCAAATTTTGTGGCATATATGCCTTCAAAGTAGGATCTTATGATTCTTTGTATTTCTTCAGTGTCTGTTGCTATGTTTCCCTTTTCATTTCTGATTTTGCTGATTTCAATACTGTCTCTCTGCCTTTTAGTTAGTTTGGCTATTGGTCTGTCTATCTTGTTGATTTTCTCAAAGAACCAGCTCTTGGTTTTGTTGATTCTTTGGACTGTTATCTTAGTTTCTAATTTGTTAATTTCAGCCCTGAGTTTGATTATTTCCAGACGTCTACTCCTTTTGGGTGTTTCTGCTTCTTTTTTTTTCTTGGGCTTCCAGTTGTGTCGTTAAGATGCTTATGTCATCGCCCTTTTTCTTAACTCAGCAAGTGAAAATAGTTAATTTCAAAGGTACAGTTATCTTATTACTGATTTCCATCAAATTACCCACAGGTTTGAATGGAGGTTTTTCATTATATGTTTGGAGAAGCTTTAAAGTCTACATTATGTTAAGAGTAACAAATGGCCATTGTCTGTATAGGATATTTGTGTAGTTCTTGCTGAATTAAGCTGTTTCATGGCTCAGTGGAGGAGTCTGAAAGGATATTAATCACCAATGCAAAAGTACTTTGCGGAAATTTAATGGTGATGACAATAGTTCTATGTGACTTTAAAAAAATAATCCTGCCTTATTATTCATTTCTGAAAGGGCCTGGCGATCAGCTAGTTGGATTAGTCCTTGCTTGTGCTATCATGCTTTATGTAGCATATTTCATATCTTTTCAAAGGTAACTTACAGAGGCATAAAAAAACAGAAACAAAAGAAAAGTAAGTTCTTTCTTTACTAAATTCAATTAGTATTGCAATTATTCTTATAGTTTAGGGTATTAATTTTACATAAATTATTTTGAAATACTTTTCTTCCACCCAAAGCTTATCTCTTAGTTCTAGGAGAATAATTCAAATTGCTTTTTTATTATACAATTTATTCTATGAAATATTTTCTTAAATATAATTGCATCACTTTCACTCCTCCCCTTCTTTACTTCAGCAACTCTCAAATCTCACTGCAACTCTTTCCTTGGCCCCCACTCTCATATTAATGGCCTCTTCCCTCCAATTAATATTTTATACATATACATACATGCATAAACACATACATGCATGCATACATGCATACATACATACATACATACATACATACTTGGAAACATTCAATTGCCATTTCAATGGCTCTTACTGACAATTGACAAGTGTTTCACTCTCTTGTCTTTTCTTATTGTTGATTCCTGAAAGGTACCAATCTACATGGATGGCAGATTGATAGCAATCTGCCCAACTTGAGCATTATCATTATCTTTGACATCTCTGCTTCCTTATTGCCTTATGTGCAAGTCATGTTGGTTTCCCTGATAGTTGTGCTCCATAGCTACTGTCTTGAACATCATGATTGTTTTCTAACTCACTATTTTGTTTCTCCATGATCTTGTAAACAATTTCTGGCTAGATTCTCCATGTGTTGCTTGGGAAACTATCATCAATTTCTCACAATACAGCACAATGAGGCTTTCAAAAATCCACAGAATCCTGAAAATTCCCTCTCTGCTTATATGATTCACCGTTTTCTTTGATTTTATGATAAAACTTCAAATATTAAATATGATGCATAAGGTCTTTGTGGTTCACCTTCTCACTCTGATCATTTGTCATTTGGTCTTCTTCCTTGAATATTGGGCTTCATCCATTCTATCCTTCTTCGCATCTTTGCAAGGACATTTTCATTTCACTGTAGGAACCTCTTATCAACCAGTTCAAATGAATCTCTGCCCCCATAAAACAACTTTGTAAAAATTTTTGGTTCTTAGAACTGTCATGTATGTCTTACCAATGTGAATGTCATATTATATAAGTTAGTGTTCCCCAAATATAAAACTGAGTTAAATAAACCCTGGCTATCCTCTCTTACATTACCACATATTTCTCAGAAGTAGCATATTATACTATGAAAGATCATGCCTAAATATAAGTATTTACAGTTATTATTGAAGCCAGAATTTTTATTTTGTTACATATTTTTGGCAAAATGTTTCCTTGGAACTGGCTGGTAAGATAGCACAGTGGGTAAAGCACTTGCAAGGAAACCTCAGAACCCAGCTTTAATCTCCAACATCTACATAAAAAGATGGGCATAGTGTCATGCTCTTGTAATCCCAGCATTGAAATGCAGAACATGAAGATCCTTAGGTCCAACTGGCTAGCTAGTCTCAAAAACAAAGGTGGTGAACATCTTTTCCCAGATTGTGGGCTGTCCTTTTGTTCTGTTGACAGTGTCCTTTGCCTTACAGAAGCTCCTCGGTTTCATGAGGTCCCATTTATTAATTGTTAATCTTAGAGCCTGAGCTATTGATGTTCTTTTTAGGAAGTTGTCTCTTGTGCCAATGAGTTCAAGGCTCTTCCCCACTTTTTCTTCTATCATATTTAGTGTGTCTGGTTTTATGTGGAGCTCTTTAATCCACTTGGACTTTAGTTTTGTACAGGGTGATAAAAACAAAACAAAACAAAATTACAGCCTACACACTGGGAAAAGATCTTCACCCACCCTATATCCAACAAGGGCTAATATGCAAAATGTAAAAAAACTCAATAAATTAAAAACCACCAAACCAAATCATCCAATGAAAAATGGGGTACAGAGTTAAACAGAATTCTCAACGAAGGAATGTCAAATGGCTGAGGAACACTTAAAGAAATACTCAACTTCCTTAGTCATCAGGGAAATGCAAATCAAAATGACTCTGAGATTCCATCTTACACCCACCAGAATGGCTAAGATCAAAAACTCAAGTGACAGCACATTATGGTGAGAATGTGGAGAGAGGGGAACACTCCTCCATTGCTAGTGGGAGTGTAGACTTGTACAACCACTTTGGAAATCAATCTGGCTCTTTCCCACAAAATTGGATATAGTTCTACCTCATGACCCAGCTATACTACTCCTGGGCATATACCAGAAAGATGCTCCACCATACAACAAGGACATTTGCTCAACTATGTTCATAGCAGCCTTATTCATAATAGCCAGAATCTGGAAGCAACCTAGATGTCCCTCAACCAAAGAATGGATAAAGAAACTGTGGTACCTTTACACAATGGAATACTACTCAGCTATTAAAAACAAAAGGAAATCTTGAAATTTTCAGATAAATGGATGGAACTACAAATGATCATCCTGAGTGAGGTAATCCAGATCCAGAAAGACATGCATGGTATATACTTACTTATAAGTGGATATTAGTCCAACATAGATGTTCCCTGAGAGACTCCACCCAGCTGGGCATTGGGACACATACTGGGACTTGCTGGGTGGAATATTGAGAGTGGTATGGAAGAATGGGGGATGGAAGAACCCAGAGGATTCAGTATCCCTACAAGGAGACCATCAAAGTGGGCAGATCTGACCCCAGGGGGCCTGCACAAACTGTTGCACCAACCAAGGAAAATTAATGCAATAAGCCTAGATACCTCTTCAGGTCTAGTCAAAGGATCGCTCATTCTCCATGGTTGGGAGAAAGCAGTACTACTGCATTTGACATGAACTGTGTTGCCCACCCTCCCCCATTTGATCCATTCCCCTAGGTAGGGAGGTCCTGGGGCACACAGAAGAAGGGAAGCAGGCTATCTTGATGAGGCCTGATAAGTTGTGCTCATACCATGGGGGAGGATTTCCCCTTCTGTCCCAGGTCTAGGGGAGAGGAATAGAGCAGAGGAGGGAAGGAGGGTTGGAATGGGAAGATACAAGTGTATCTTTCGGATGTAATCTGAATAAATTATAGTAAATTAAAAACCTAAAAAACAAACAAAATAACAATGGTGGATGGCTGCTAGTGACCAGTGCTAGCAAAGTTTTGGAACCTGAGGACAGATGTGCAGTGTCAATAAAAGTGAAGCTGACTACCTGTTGGCATTCAAGCAAATTACTCTCCCCACTGAATAGATGGAGCTGTTTTTATTTACACAATCACCATGGTGCTCACCTGAGCAGTGACATCATTGGCTATTTTATTTAAAGAAATCATAACATCAGCACTACATAAGCCCCCTCATTACAAAAGCCCCCAATAGTTTTGCTTCCTCCTTCCTCACTTCCGCTGAGTCAGTCACTCACAACCTTATTTTGCACTACAAAGCACAATTTCAGCAAGCCAAAAATAAGTGTTTAGCCAGCCACATCCTGTAAACATAAGCACATATCCTGCTGGTAGCAAAAGTGGTTACACAATTATGCAAGATGAGACAAATTAACACTTTGTGGGTGTAAGTCCATTCATCAAATAGCATCTTTCTGTCATAAGACTCTTTATAATTGCAGGCAGAGACCTGCTTATTGTGCCAAGCAACCTTTCTTGACATGCACCTATCAATTTCTGGCACCATCTTTCCAGGAAACATTTTTTTGTATCTATTGATCAGACACAGCATTCCCCATTTTTAAAGTCTCCGCTGATCAGGCACAGCCTCCTCAGAACAGTTATGGCAGCAGGACCCATTGCTCTCCACAACTGCCACAGGTCTATTCAGTGTAACTGTAGCTGTTTTTCAAGAGACATGATTAGGTGTCACAAAATACCCAGGATTAATTGCTATATCTAGAGGATCAACAGAGGCAGAGTACAAGAGGGTTTTACCCCTAAAAAGGGTATTGAGATAAAGCTAGAATCACCCATGAGGATTTCAGCTCGTGTCATCCCAGCCTTGCACATGACCAACAAAGTAAAACTATATATTGACATAAATATAAATAGCATAGCAAAAGCAAGGAGAGCTTGTAGCACACGTGATTTAGGTAATAAGCACAGAGGCCACCAAAATACATGCTAGGTGCTTGCCAAATGGAAAGAGGTTTCCATGGGTCTTGCCGTAGTAGAGTCCCATCAGTGAAGTGCTTATATGCTGTTCCCTGCAGACACTGCATGGCCACTGCCAGATGGCTCATAAGGAACAACATTAAAGGTGACTTTTGGCCTCCACAGCACAAGCCCATATGTGGACTTGTACACACATGAGCATGGACACATGCACATAAGCACACATGTGGACTTCTACACACATGAACATGCACACATACACACAAATATGCAAACATTAACACACACACACACTCACTATTTTGCCTGTGTTATTGAGATAGCATGAATGCAGAATTTTATAGAAGGTCTATAGGGCTGAAAAATAGAGCTGTTCTCTCCTGGAAGGCAAGGAAGGCAAAGGTTGTTTGCTTTATGAAAGCAGGGATTTCTCACTTGTAGAAAATACTCAATATCTTAAAAATGTGTGATTTAAATTTATATAGTGAATGAAAACTCAAATTATCAGCTGAGTGTTTAAAAGGCTTAAAATTGAACTCAATTGTATCTCTTCATTTCAATCTGCTTGTATCTTGTTCTCCAATAGAACATGCACCTTTAAAATTAGTATATTCTCTCAATACTATGTTCTCATCCTAGGAACATTTTGATAAATGTTCTCTCACGTGGTATGCTGGAAACCAAAGTGGAAAGTGCATGTTCAGCTTCTAGCCCCTTTAGGTGCCCAAGTGTTGTTCACTCTGGACTCAGTTTTAGATTTGAAAAGCTGGTTCAAGATGACATTTGCTCTGCTGGGGCCAAATATAGAAAATAGTTAAGCAGAATCAAACATAGGCAGTGATCCTTCACGGCAATTACTGTGTTCATAAATGTATAATTCATTCCATTCACGAGTGAAGTCCTAGGACCAGAAACATACAGTTTTTGTTACCTAAAAGGAACCCTGGATTCAGGCCAAGGCCCAGGTTGGAGATGTGGTGTTTGGTGAACTTACAACACATATGATGTGTTAGCAAGTGGAGTCTGTCTTTATTAGAGCATGAACTCCAGTCTCTGGAACAGTAAAGATATTTTGAAAGAATCTCTGTGTGCCACACAAAAGCTTACTGTTGAACTCACACGAAGACACTTTGAATCATTTTTGTTTCGGTAAATATTCATTGCTTTTTCTATGTACACATTTTTTAACAGCACACAAACTATGAAATACTGCATAGGAGTTGTGTCCTGCATCCCACTCAAGGCTTTGGAAAGTGCATGTAGAGCAATAATCTCAAGGCATGATAGCAGTTTATACAGCGGCAGAGTAAGTACCCTCATAGGCTAAGAAAAATCTGCTCAATCGCAACCTCTAGTATTAGCTGGAATATTTTTATGCCATGTATTTAATGCAGAAGACCTGAGTTCAGTTCCCAGCACCCACATCAGGCAGTTCACAACCATGTCCTAGGGTGCTTCAGACGCCACAGCAACTTCTGTCTCTGCATATGGTCACAATAGCTCTTCTTTTGGCCATAAAGATAAAAGAGGCAGTACATACCAGTTGTGTGTGTGTGTGTGTGTGTGTGTGTGTGTGTGTGTGTGTGTGCAATCGGCCACTGTATAGGAATCAAATCTTTGATAATGAGTAAATATTAATATATAGACATATTCATGGATATAGGACATATCTATTGCTACAGTTTACTTATTGGAGTTTTAGTCACTAATAAATTATATCATATATTATATATTACATATAATAAAATGTATAGTATATGATAAAATAGAAATTAAAATATTTTCATAATAACACATAACATTATTTACGTTTTGGTGCTCTGAATCTCTTTTTTTCCCTTTGATCTAGTTTTTATTAAATATCAATCATTTTGTAAGTTTTAAGAATAAAAAAACTTATTCCAAATTAGTATTTTAAGATTGCTTATCAAATCCCATTTTTGAAATATTAACTAAGGAATATCTTGAATACATGTTTACATTAAAGTTAGAAGAATATTCATTATTAACATAATAAAATAGTTGGTATTGTAAAAGTTATTGAAGAGGCATGCTTTTGCTTCCTGAATATCTGTAATTGTTTTTTAAATTTATTTATTTATTCACTTTACATCCTGCTCACAGCCTCCTGCCTCCTCTCCTCCTAATACCACCCTCCAACACTGTCCTCCTATTTCCTCTTCCCTTTTTCCTCAGAAAAGTGGAGATCCCTCCTCCCCATAATAACCCACCCCAGCACATCAAGTTGCATTGCTCTGAATTTCTTAGTGTACAGTGGAGTTCTCCCTGACATGTTTATCACAAAAGACTGTACATACCCACTCAAAGAAAAGTTCTACCATTTTCTAGGAAGCCAGATATTAGGAAGATTCTCAAAATATAAAGAACTGTTACTTTCTCTGTGTGTGTGTGTGTGTGTGTGTGTGTGTGTGTGTGTGTATGTGTGTGTCCAGTGTATATGTACGCCTATAAAAAGAAACATTCTCTTTCAAGATCCAAATAATTTTAATATTTTGAAAACATAAAGATTCTTAATATAAAAGATGGAGAACCAAGTGATATTCACAACACTGAACCCTTAGGTGAATTAGTGACCATCACATTTTTTTCTGGAGCATGTATTCAACCACAAGGGACCGAACTCTTAGCTCTTTATCTTATACTAAGCATCTACAAAATTAAGAAAGTTTCATTGACTGCAACATAGGCAAAATGACTTCATTAATTACTCTTTGAGTTCAACTGCACAGGTAAGCTCAAGAGGCTGAGAGAGCGGTGACAGTTAATGATGACTTGATCCAGTGGAGAGTACTTCAAGATCAGTGACTTAAGAAAATGAAAGTTATATGTGAAATCAACCTAAATAAAATCACCAAATAAAAATACCATCTCTTGTCACCAAATGAAGCTTCCAATCAATATGTGGATTTGATTATACCTAATGGAGTTGTTGGCCAAAGATGTCCCATGGGAATCCCCAAACAATAACCCAAGCTGTTGTCAAGACTGTTAATTGCTCCCCTACAAACTACCATCAAGGCTCAATTGTTAAAGACAACACCTACACAAGTCACTGAACACGGAGAAGTAGATCCTTCACTCCTAGTTCTAGTGTCTTTGGTGCAGGAATGAGCTATGCAAACTACTAAAGGAGAAATGTAAACACCAACTGAGCAACAAACCCTTTCATCTGCAATGGTGTCCTGCCTGCAAGGTATGCTAGGACAATAGTGGCACAAATCTTGTTTGAGTAGCCAACCAATATCTGATTTGATTCATGGCCCTCCATATGAGATGGAACCCATGTAGGCCACTGGTTGATTGACTAAGAACTGGAGACTAGATAGGCCAGGAATCTAGGGTAAAACTAAATACTACTGTTCTAAAGAGAAAAAGAGAGAGGAAGGGGGGAGGCAAGGAAGGAAGAAAGGAAAGAGAAATAAAATATTTTCTAATGATATCCTGTTATAGATTAATGCCTTGCTAAGTCATCATCAGAGAAGCTTCCTCTTGCAGCAGATGGGACCAAATATGGACACCCACAGATGATATTACACAGAGAGTGAGGACCTAGGAACATTCAGCCCTAAAAAGGATGTCTGTATAAAATCCTTTCCCTCAGGAACCCAGTGGAAGAGAAAGTGGCAGAAAGAGTGTGGTGTGGGCACTAGAGAGGTTGGACGACAAGAAGAAGGCAAGCCCTCTAAATCATCAGCATCAACACACTTATGAGCTCAAAGAGAGTGAGGCAGCATGCACAGCACCTACACCAGTCTGCACCACATCTTTTGCAAATATATTATGGCTTCCGGTTTAGTGTTTTGTAAGATTTCGGAGTGTAAAACTCTGGTGCCCCATAGTTGACCATGTCTCTTGGATGGGAACGCCTGGTGGCACTCAGAGGAAGGATAATAGGTCACCAAGAAGAGAGACTCGATACCCTATGAGCATATACAGGGGGAGGAGGTCCACCTCAGTCACAGACATAGGGGAGTGGAGTGGGGAGGGGAAAGCGGGAGGGAAGGAGGAATGGGAGGATAAAAGGGATGGGCTAACAACTGAGATGTAATATGAATAAATTAATAAAAATTTAAAAAAGTATATTCAGATAAGGACAAAGAGCATGCAAAATTATTTTAGAGAATGTCATTGATATCATTTATATGAATATTCTGGAACTGTATGATATTTAATAAAACTCTGCCATCTTTAAAGAAAAAGATTTCTGAGTGTACAAATGAGTGAGTCTTTCTCTTGTGCCTTCTCTTGGGCTCTTTTCCTGCTGTTTGTTTTGTCCAGTTATGATGTGTTACTTTTTGTTCTACTTTATTTTATCAATGTCTTTTTAAAAAACAAGAATTTGGGGTTGGGAAGATGACTCAGTAGAGAAATGCTTGTTGCGCAATCACAAGGACCTGAGTTTGAGTCTCTAGCATCCATGTAAAATCAGGCATGGTGGCAAATGTCTGTAATTCCAGCAATGGGGAGGTAGAGAGAGGAAGATCCCTGGAGATCATTAGCCAGGCAGCCTCGCTGAATCAGTGACCTCCAGGGTCAGGGAAAGGCTCTGCTCAACAAATAAAGTGTAGCACACCCATCCTTCATACACACATTCACCCCCCCCCCCGTGCACGCAAACACACACACACACACACACACACACACACACAATTCCCATCGGCTGGAAGGTGGTGACGGGATACAACCACAACTCTAGCACCCCAGAGGCAGGAGCAGGTTGCTCATGAGTTAGAGCCAGCTTGTCCTACAAAGAAAGACAAGTTCATAAAGCACCATAGTATGGAAGATAAGCTGAGTGACAGAGGACTAGGCTCAATCCCCAGCACTGTAAAAAAGAAAAAGAATTACCTGATAATATCTATATGATATATATAATACTTAATATAGAAAATTTGAATGGTGTGCCTTTTAGAACGGAGAAGAGGCTAGGATAAGAGCTGACCACAGTTTCTACTCAGTGTCATACTGGAGATTGCAGGAGATTCAAGATAGCCAAGAAAAAAATATACATGAAAACATGGCTGAGCTGCAGAAACATTGTGCTGAGCCAAGGAAGCCCAAGAGAAAGCAAACATATCTTAAGACTGCACCAGTATGAACTTCGAAAAGCAAAGCTTCAGTGAGAGTGTACAGCCTGGTATCCCTCAGGCCAGGACTAAGGTGGGGATGGGAAGGTCTGAAATGCTGTCTGTCTTGATTATAGTGATGGGACAGGGGACACTTATCAAAACTCCTAAGACACTGGGATTAAGTTACATTTTACTGCTCGTAAATTGTACCTCAATAAAGCTTATTAACAATTGTGAAAAGGAAGTTAGGCAGGTGTGGCTGTGCACGCCTTTGACTCCAGCAATTGGGAGACTGGTAGTTCCAGACCAACCTGGTCTACGTAGTGAATTCCAGGACACCCAGAGCAACAAAATGGAGAGATCTTGTCTTCCTCTTCCCCTCCAAAAAACAAACAAAACCCCCCACAGAACAATAAATATACTCTGCTAGTTGATTATCTCCACGTTTCATGCTCTCATGTGCCTAGAGCACTGTGAGCTCAGAATTATTCCCTTCTTGGAAATGTCCGTTTTTCTTTATTTATCCCTAGCATCAGATGTGGTGTGGTTTCTGGAGCCAGGGTGTCAAATGTGCTCATTAAGTAACAGAAAGCAGAATCAGAAGGTGGATTTAGAGATAGAATTAGCAATACCAAACTGGGAAAATATATAACAGCAAGCTAAGATTTGTGTATCAGGAATGAATTTGCTCAGCTGAGGTTACCCAAGCATTAAAAAAAAAATCTGGTCAGATTTTTAACATAGAGGTAACCATCAAAACGAGCACAAATTGGGAATAAGAATTTGATAAAGCTTCCTTCTCCTGATATACAGTTATGCTTTATAATTTGGATATCGATATTCAGTTCTGTTTATAAAAAATGCATCATTAAAGTCAATATTAAGAATAGAATTTTCCTGAGAGGGATTACCTCCCCCTGTATATGCTATCAGGAACAGTCATAGGGGAGGGGAATAAGGGGAAAATGGGAGGGAGGGAAGAATGGGAGGATACAAGGGATGGGATAACCATTGAGATGTAACAAAAATAAATTAATAAAATTATATTTAAAAAAAGAATAGAATGTTCAAGTTCAATTGGCAACACTTTGTTTCTAAGTCTTAGCTGTCATTCCAGTCTTGTGTCTGTGCTTTGTCCTGGGTGGTATGTATCACATGTTGCTGGTTTGACATTTTATTAGAAGGTCAAATATTTTTGTTGACTTTCTCCAGTGCTCTCTGAGGAGAATCAATTGTTAGGATTTTAGGTCTTTCTATGACTATTTTTCTTAAACTCCGTATTTTTCTCTTGGGTTCTCTTCAAGCATGAAACTATGCTCTCCCCCTCTGGCCAGAACTTCCTGGTTGAGAAAACAGTAGGAATTGCCCTGGTGGAAATGCACATTCTCTCATACCCTGAAGAAAAATCATCAAACACCTCTGAAGGTTTCTATTGCCCAGACCTTCAGCCTCTTATTTATTTTAACACTGAGATTGAAGCTATGTTAAAGGTTGTTCACTCAGGCAAAAGATTTACTGGAAAGAGGATAGATATGAAAGTGGAGGTGATGAGATTCAGGGAAGTGGACTTTCCTGGTCTGTTATTTTCTTTATGCTTTCTTTCCTTAGCTCCCAATGGAAACTTGGAGATTAATCTTTAGGGACCTGGTAAATTAATTATTGATGTAGATCAAACATGGACTACTGCATTCAAAAAGTATATATACCATCAAATAGAAATTTAAATCCAAATGCAGTAGTGCTTAAAGCTATAAGGAGCCATGAGGTGGAAAATGAGAAAACTGTCAGAGGAAGATAAATATGTCTATTCAATATTCCAGAGTCCCAATTGGTTATAAATAGATGCCTGCTACTGGTCATTACTAACCTTTGCAAGTGACTTTATATGCAGCTGAGACAAAGGAAAATAATATCATCTTTTAGGGAGAATGTAACTTAAGAGACAAGACCAAAAAGTACCCAAGCTGAACTTTTACACATGCCAATACAAGAGTTTAGCTTATGACAAAAAAAATCATTTGTGGAAGATTGATGAGGGTCAATAAAAATGGTACATAAGCGTAACAGTTGAAAGCTTAGCTGAGTAGATGTACTCAAGCAATGTTTCTTACTTGTAAACTAGAGGTGATACTTAGTATGCTACCTTGCAGTTGGCTCTAAAGATTACACATATCATCACAAACCAAGTAAACTTTCATATAATATATGCAGAGTATAATATTTTCCTGATAGACTATTAATGACCTCACAAACCATGTGACCTTATCTTACCATTTCATGCCACAGTCAACGGCAATTCTATTGTGCTGTTACAATATATTTACATGGTGAGGGAGGCAGCAAAATTATTTAGAAAGTTTGATTCAGGACACCTCAGACTTTTCTTTTTCCCATTCACTTTTTCATAATCCTATCCCTGTACCTCTGATTCTTTAATAAAAATAAGAAAGAAGGAAGGAAGGAAGGAAAGAAAGAAAGAAAACCTGTTCAACATCTTTCATATACTTCAGTTGCCTTCCTTGTATGAGTCTTTCAAAATCTTTCCTACCTATGTAGCAACCAAGCCTCAGGTAGAAGACAAAGCTCAATGGGACTAAAGCTAGAATTTGTTGATTCTGGGAGAGAAATCAATATCCTTATCCTTATACTTCAGGGATTAATTCAAGACTAGCTGGCCAAGTAGTATCCTAGCCAACTCCATAAGGATAGTCTTTGTCTACAAATTCTAAAACATAAGTATCTTACTCTCTCCAAAGAAGTCAACAAATCAGATCCGGCTTGATTTTCAAGAGTCTAATTCTACTGTTGCCTTAAGGATTAGGAATAAAAGCAGTTTCCTTCCCTGTATCATCCTGGTGTAGAAGGGCATTGCGTTTGCCCATTTTCTCTCTCTGAAAAAAAGCCTGAGAAAATGAACTGAAGGAAGGAAGTCTTTGTTTTTATTTTGGCTTCTGCCTTCAGAGATCGCTTGGCTCCACTGCTCTTTGTACTATGTGTGGTGAGGCAGAATGTCACAGTGTAGGGGTCTGGGGAAGCAGCATCTCATAGCAGACAAAATAGAGGAAGATGGAAATATTAAAAGACCCTTTAATGACATGCCTGTTACCTGTTTCCTCCAAATAGACCCTACTATCAAATAGTCTATTTAGCTATGAATTTGTCACTGAAAAGACAGGAGGGGCCGTGGAACAAATTCCTTCTCACTTTTTCAGGTGACCGTAAAATGGTTGTCCTTCCATGTCTGGATCTTAACACTCCTGAAATTATGAAGGAATCATGAACCATACACTTTCTCATATATTTCCTACCTTGTCACACTGATACTCCCCTGAAAATCCTCTGAATGAACGAGAGTCGATCATTTATATTTAAATTTTCTCCTGAAAATTCTAATATATGGCCAAAGTTAAATTACTTTCCCTTGCTGATCCATCTAATCTCAAGGTTAGTTACCTTATTTATACATATTACACATGCATTCTTGTTTTCCGTGTATGCATATTACACACACACATTCTAGTTTTCTATGTTGGTATTTTTCTTGAATTCCAGATTCCCATGAACACCTGCCTGCTTCATGTTTTTGCCCATGTATCTCCTATGTCTAGAAGAGACTCCTTGGGTTCCAAACATCAATAATGCTTGTCAATGTCTGTCTCAATGTTCTAGAATCAAGAGCTTTTCCATGGAACAATTTGGACAAGTCTAAATAATGTCTTTTGGAAGTTTATAAATTGTTTTCTAATGCAAATTTAATTTGTTCTCTTTCAGATATGGATGTTTAAAAATGTTAATCAGGATTTATAATGGTAATTACTGTATACTGAGAAGGGGAGTAAGAAGTGGGATTAGTGAGAGGTTAGATAACTGGTAAAGCAAATACAAACATGTAAAAGTGAGTTACAGTGAGATATCACACTAGGAGGACTAGAGATCAAGATGAAGTATTATAAATGTACTGAATAACTAAGAGAGAAAAACCTCAAACTCAACACACAAAATAATGAGAGGGAGATAGAAAATTAACTGTTCAAGTGAATCAACTTGAGGAGTGGCCTCAGTGGATTAGCCCACTGATCAGAAGTGGGAATACTATATCAGCACATGAGAGGTTTTGAGTTTCATCCTCACACTAGCAATAAAAGTAGAGGCAAAATTTGAGGATTGCTATCATCAAAGTATATCATGTATAATAAAATCTATTGTCTTATGTAATTAATATATGAAAATAAGTATATTATACCCTAAATGTATGTACCAGTATTACATGTTAGTAATTTTTTTAATATTTAGGGATATAGGGACATTAATTCTTGAATTTGATTATTATACATGATATACATGTACAGAATTTTTCTATTTGTTTATTATGTATTAACATACTATATACCATAATTTTATAAAATTAAATTAAAATTTAAAGAAATAACTAACTTGTTATTACTGTCAACAAAGTTTTTAACATTGATAATAGCAATAAGATTAATTATATTCTGTTCTAACTTTTGATCATGCATATTTAAACATCTTCTTTTGTACGGTACCATGAAAATCATGTGAGTTTTTGATGACAGAGTTGCTTACTAAAATATATATATAACATATGTCAGTTATGCATATGTACATATGTCTTCAAGTAATTTTGCAATATTTTTCTCGCTTTAAATTTTTCTAAATAAGAACATTATATGCATATATTGTTCGTGTACATATTTTGTTCCAGACAAATTCTAGGCATTGAGAAATAATAGTAAATGAACAAAATGCAGTTCTTGCACTTCAGGAGTGGTGTGTATGTGTGTGTGTTTGTGTGTGTGTGTGTGTGTGTATGTGTGTGTGTATCCAAGTGAAGAGCTATGATAACCTATCATATAATATATCCTAAAATAGAGGTTAGTACAGAGTCTCACAGGAATGTAGGGATATAGGTTCCTTAGTCCAGTGTTTATAGATAAAGAACAGTGTAAGGAGAGTCAGTCTTCCTGTAGGAAATGAAAGGTAAACTCAAACCCAAGATGAAGTCATGAGGAAAAAGAAGAGGAAATAGGATATGAGGACAGTGGGCTAAGAAACATCATGTCACAAACTGGAAATGAAATCCCCTGGAGTAGCTTATGTGCCTGCATTGATTACCTCCAGAGAATCAAATTTAAGGTATTCATAAAGGATTAGGAGTATGTTCACTGTTCAGATGTGACCTTGGCAAAGATCATGGATCTTTCAACAAATAGTAGTATTTGTATTTTCCTCAAAGATTCTTAGATCAAATCCTCCTCAATTACAGTGCTAGACCAGAAGAACACAGCATATGACATGTGCAAATATATAAACACACCTAGCATTTGATAATGCCCAGTGTTTATGTATTCAATGTAGTTCCAGTTAATTGTGCTGTGGAGTCTTCGTAAAGTATTACATTATAGGTTAATCTTTTTCCTAACCATAATTATTTCTTCACTATTTCTGCTATATATTTAAGGTAATACTATGAAAATATAGGTGTTAAAATAACTTACATTGTTCTTACTCTAACCAGTAAATTTCATGGCATGACTCAATTGTTCATACCAGTCAGGGGGTAGGCTTTTTTTTATTAGTTTCAGAGCAAAAAACAATGACCAAAGACTCTTCGACTTGGCACAGAAAATTTTCTTATCTAGCCATTCGGTCAGAATAGCTGGCACCCTGCACTTTTCTTAAGAACAAGAGGTTGAGTCTTTTACCACAAAAGCTTCTTAATCCAAGCCCTACTACAAATTTACTTGGGTTCTAAGTCAAGCTCAACAGTTTTTATTTGTTTACACTGTTACCGTTTTTATTGTTTCCTAATTACTTTTAATCAATGATCCTTGGCCAATGTTTGTATTAGTTAAAGGTTAAAGTAGAGGAGCCAATGGTATGTGTAGTCAACTGAAATATTTGATTTTAAGGTTTGTGCTTTAAGTTATGTCCGGGTAGGAAAGACCTGTGACAATTTAATCAAAGAGTGAATAATCACTCCTGACCATTGTTAAGGTTTTGCATATAAGAAGCAACTTCCCATTAGCTAAAGAAGACGACCAGAGAAGCAGAATTCTGTTTCTGAGGGTACTGTGAGTACATTTGATGATCAAAATTAATTGAAATTTTAGACTGTTTTTTTTTAATTTTATTAATTTATTCTTGTTACATCTCAATGGTTATCCCATCCCTTGTATCCTCCCATTCTTTCCTCCTTCCCATTTTCTCCTTATTCCCCTCCCCTATGCCTGTTCCTGAGAGGGATTACCTCCCCCTGTATATGCTCATAGGGTATCAAGTCTCTTCTCGGTGACCTGCTGTCCTTCCTCTGAGTGCCACCAGGTCTCCCCCTCCAGGGAACATAGTCAAATGTGAGGCACCAGAGTACGTGAGAAAGTCATATCCCACTCTCCACTCAAGTGTGGAGACTGTTCTGACCATTGGCTAGATCTCTTTACCTCAACTGTTATTATATAGATGTGTCTGTTTAATTTATGCAACATAATTCATAATTACTGATTGGTAAATTTGTCTATTATGGATTTGTCATTCATAAGTAACTACTTTGAAGGTTTATCCTTTCATGATATCCTTTCAGGAAACAACAGGTCAACTCTTTTGTATCATAGACATCATTGTTAGTGATATTGAGTAGCATAATATCATGAACCAACTGGTGTTGCATTAACCATAATCAGTAATATTGCTCAACAGGTTACTAATGTATTTCTTCAAATTAAACTCAAGAAACATTGTTTGTATTGCGTTATAGAATTCTTTGGGGGAATTGTCCACAATTCATTCCTTATAGATGCTTCTTAAGATCATTCCAATGAAGCATTATAGTAGGAGGATGTATAGACCTTGAAAACAGCCAGCATAGTTTTAAGCACAGTCTTGGGTGCTTTCCATCTATGTGTTGGATCTTATTTGTTCATCTGCAAGGTAAGCAATGTAATGCCGAGGACTTCACATGATTTTCTAAATTAAATGAATAGTAGCAACAATACTTATATACTCTCTTTTTTTGTTTGTTTGGGGTTTTTTTGTTGTTGTTTTTTCGAGACAAAGTTTCTCTGTGTAGCCTTGGCTGTCCTGGACTCGTTTTGTAGACCAGGCTGCCCTCGAATTCATAGCAATCCACCTGCCTCTGCCTCCTGAGTGCTGGGATTAAAGGCCTGCGCCACCTCCTCCCGGCACAATATTTACTTACAATAATAGCAATAATACTTGCTTAATAATAATTAATGTTTGTGGCATTAAGAAACATACTCTTCCTAGTTCTATTTTATGTAAAAGAAAAAAAGTAAAAATAACTCACTTGCATATTACATGTATGAGCATTCTTTTGGTCATGTGATAGTTACTCATATTATCCTGGAATTTGAAATGAGGTGTTTTTGAGAAATTTAGTCATACCCCAAGTATTTCAGAGCTGATCTTGTTGCTTTTTGTTTTGGCGGTATCTAATAACTCAAACTATTGGTTGAATAGCCTCAATTTACAAAGGCAAATTATTTACTTGAGACAACAGAGACTATAATGAAATTGCGAAGTCTTTGGTAGTCTGAAACCACCTGTTTTCAATGTTGAAGTGGTGGCTAATCTTTATAAATTTGTTTACTGCTTCCTGAATTTTATTATACAGAGACTGCTTAGATAAATCCACTTCCAGAGACACCACTCTATCTAATTTAACTGGCTAAATTCTCAGATCAGAAGATTAGATTTAGGTCCTGGAATTTCTAGTTCAGTCCCATAAAACTTAGGAACTTTATAAAATGTACTACATGGATCAGTAAGCATGCAATGTTTATTGAAATAGTAAATGCAACTGGGACCACATGCTCTTTCAAAGAACACCATTTGAAACAAATTATCCAGATTTTAGAAATTCTTTGCTGTACCCAATTAAAACCTATTTTAGTTATTATTTATTTGTTAGTTTGCTTTTCTTTTTTTTTTTTTTTTTTTTTTTTTTTTTTTTTTTTTTTTTTTTTTTTGCCTTTTGAGACAAGGTTTCTCTGTGTAACCTTGGCTGTCCTGGAATTTGCTTTGTAAACCAGGCTGAACTCAAATTTGCGTAGGGATCCTCCTGCCTCTACTTCCTGAATGCTAGAATTAAAGGCAAGAGCTTACTAAAATCTTATTTATACCTGGTTTCAAAGTTTGCTTCAAGCAGACAGTACTCACAATAAAAAATTTTGATTTCGGACATGCTAAAAATATGTTATTGAAAACCAACCTCCACATGTCATCTTTTCAAACTTGAGAAAAGTATCACTTCTCACTTAAGATATTTTCCTTAAACTTAATATGTGACTATTCAAAAATTCATAGTTGATGCTTATATTATCTAAGTTTAGATGGCTTAAGTCTAATACCAAACATTATCTGTACAAAAGAATAAATGATACTTTGAGAAGAAGGAGAGGGGAGTAATAGGGGAGGAGGAGCATGAGGATGGGACTTGGAGGAGAAGAGGGAGGGGGCTGGGATCAGGTTATAAAGTAATTAAATAAAGGAAGGGATGGAGGGAGGGAGAAAAAAGAGAAGAAAGGATGAAAGAAAGAGAAAAGAGGAAGGAAGAAAGAATAAATGACAATTACAGTCTCACGTGATCAAAAGGAACTTTTTGTAGTGTTTCTTTCAAAAATTAAAAGTTTATAATTTGAAATTTTAGTCAAAATATAAAAACACATGGAGCTAGAATCTATTCAAGTTTTGTTAGTGAGTAGTAAGATAGAATCATCAGTTGGGCTACTTACAATCTAAAACTTTTATTCATTTATAGCCAGCCTACATTGCTTTACAAGTATATAAAGAACAACAATTTTGAAAACAAATTGTGTGAAAGATCAATCATTTAAGTAGGAGCA
>OU015757.1:52952336-52981391 GCA_907169655.1 Acomys percivali
GAATAGAATAGAATAGAATAGAATAGAATAGAATAGAATAGAATAGAATAGAATAGAATAGAAGAATAGAATAGAATAAGAAAAGAAAACCAAAGAAAAAGAAAGACTCCAGACAGGAAGCTTTTTAAAAGATTCCTTTAAAACTGTGATAAAGATGCTGAAATGTGGTTCATAGTTGATGGCTTCTTGTGGGGTGAGGGAGTGTGGAGGTAGAAAAGACTCAGTTTTCTTTAAGGGGCTGGCCACTGGGTATTTGACCATGTTCCAATGAATATATGGGCAACACAAATTGGGCTTGGGCTTGGTGGGGGATTTTTCATTTTGGTTTTTTTTGTTTGGTTGGTTGGTTGGTTGGTTGGTTTTGGAAGTGGAGTACAAGGGTAGGAGTGTGGACCTGAGAGGAATGGAAAGCAAGTGTGATCCAGGTGCATTGTAAAAAGTTCTCCACTAATTAATAAAAATATTATGATGAGAAAAACAAAAGAAACTTGGAAGAGGAAGGTAAAAAGGAATAGGGAAAGAGAGAAAAATAAGGAAAGCAAAGAAATAAAAGAATACTGTGCTTCCTCCTAATAAATGTCTTAGACTGCCTAAGAGCTTTTGTTCTAAGAAGTAGGAATTTCATAGGACAGCAGTATGGATCTCAATAGACCATAAATAGTCAGCACCTTATTGAGTACACAGACACCCATGGGAATGAATTAATAACATTTACTTATTGGAGTGTTTAATGTCCTACTTCTGTTGCACTCAAGCTAGCCCATGCAGACACACCTGCACGTTTGCACTGTTTCCTTTAGAAGAATGGTTTAGCCTGAGGCTCTGAGTACAGTAAGCATACTTTTTCCTTCATTATTGTATGGTTCATTTACTTTCACTCTAAATTAGCATCGATGTCTCAAGCCAAAGACACTGCCTACAGTCAAACTATAAAACTTTTATGCAAAACCTAAAGTGTTAAGGTGACTTTGACTATTTCCTGGTGCACCAAGCCTCTCATTACCCACTTTTGCTCAGATTTTCAGGTAGCAAAATCAGGACTGAAGGGACAAAGCAGTTAGACATTAAGTCATAGGCATGGATGAGAATTGCAGATATAATCTAGTACTGATTTGCCCAAAACACTGCTATTTCCAAGCTGTGCTTCCTTGGGTATAAAATTGAGAAAGCAAAATGTCTCAATACTCAACACAACTGAGACAAATGTCTAGACTTTCCTGGAGATACCCCTCCAAGTCCCACTTTCTCCTCCTGATCTCATAATTTATTACTCAAATCACACATGATGGTACATAATTATGGCATTCCACCATGTTATTTCATGATTGGACCATAACTTTTATTATCTAGCTGGTTTATAATTCATTGCCTTCTACTTCCTCTGTGAGGCTATACAGTTCTCAATACAATAACACACACTGAATGTTGGTATCTGGCCTTTCCATTTCACAACATCACTTGCAGTATCAAATGAGAGAAAGAAGGGACCACAGTAGCTCAATGGGTACAGTCACTGCTGCCAAGTGTGACAATATAACTTCAATCCCTGAGGCACTCATGGTGGAAGGAAAGAACTACGAACTCCCACAGGATGTCCTCTGATCTTGACACAACTTCTGTGGAATATATATACACACATCCCGCTGCCCACATACACACACAATGAATATTCTTTTGAGAAAATAATAACATCATTTCCCCCTTCCTTTTCCTCCTTCCAAACACTCCACATACCCGTCCTTTATCTCTTTCCATAGCCTCTTTTTCCATGAGTTGTTACTTACATACACAGATGCACAATTATATGCACATATATTCCTAAACAAACCCTGCTCAGTCTGTAGGATGCATATTTTCAGCGCAGACCATTTGGCATTGATAAACAATTGGTGTGTGCTTCCTTGGGGAAGGCCACCTTTCCTGTTCTCAGATTTTTTTCAATTGCCTTAGTACCTTGTGAATGCTTCAGGCCTCACGGTCTTTCTCCCTGTGCACATTAACATGACTAATGGTGTCATCCTTGGTCAGCTCATGTTTAGCCAGTCACATTGGTGAGACTTTATGGATGTAACCTTACCTTTACAAGGATACGTGTCTCACAGAAAACTCTCTGGCAATCTGGCTCTCTTAATCTTTCCACCCCCTCTTCCCCAATGTTCCCTGAACCTAAGGTGTGAGAGTGTATTGTATCCCTTGATACTGAGCTCTACACTCTGAATTTTGACTGGTTGTGGTTTTCTGTAAGGGTCTTCCATTTGTTGAAAGAGAAGTTTCCTTTATGAGGAATGAGTGATACACTTATCTTTGGGTATGAAGACAAAATATTTGGAATGTAGTTAGGAATTATGCTGGTTTAGTGAAGGTGTGATTGTAGGTCTCTGAGAGGCATGACTTCACTACCCCTGGCTGACTGGATAGGTTCCCTGCATCAGGTATGAATTCCTCTTGTTGAGTGGGTCTTAAGCCCAAGTAGAGAGCTGTTGATTATCATCATGGTATATGTGAAACTACTACACTCTTAAGGTTATTTCTCCATGCTCATCATTGTCGTGGTTCATAGGTATCATAGCTGGTTAGAACTTCTAGTTGCTTCCTCCTTTGGAGGTTTGCATGTTGCTTTTTGGCACCTTGAAAGTTAGTCTTCAGTGAGAAGTATTCCAGCCAGTTCCAGCTCAGTAACCTCTGCGCCCTGTGTGTTAATTGTCTGATGCCTTCAGCAGTAGGATCTTATCTTCCAGCGCTGGAAGGCAACAAAGGACAGTAGCAGTAGTTTGTCATCTTTTGGAAGTTTCTTGGGCAACCATGATCAACAGTTTCAACAATTCAAAGGAGAGCTTCTTGTGCTTGGTGTTGGTTTTGTTATTGTGGTGGTGGTGGTTGTGGTTGTTGTGGTGGTGGATGTGTGGTCTTTGGATTTTGGGGAGAGTGTTATCCATCCATATGAGAAATTTTCATTTAAACCATATGTGTATATTTATGCAAAAACTTACATATATTATAGGGTCTTTTAGGTATGTAGTTAATAGTAAAATTACTTATGACTTTTTTCAGACATCCTTACTGATAAGTTATCCTCTTCCCTTTTTTTCTGTAATTATCTCCACCCCTCCTTAATTAGAGCCCCTCCCTTATCCCATTGCCCCAGTTAGATCACCTATACCCTCATAGTCTCCTCTCTATTGTTTCCCTGACTTTCCAACTCTGGCAATGGTCCCTTTTTACTCTCCTGGCTTTATAGTTACTCCAGGATATATACTCATCTATAAACATTTGGAGCTAAGAACCTCAAAGAGAGAACATAGTACATTTGTTTTTCTGGGTCTGCGTTACCTCACTCGTTGTTTTATTCTGGAGTTATACATTTACCTGGAAAGTTCATGATTTCATTTCTCTTTACAAGTGAATGATATTCCATAGTGTATATGCTCTGTGTTTTCATTATCTATTGGTCAGTTGAAGGACATTTGGATTCTTTCCATTTCCTAGCAACTATGAATAGGGCAGCAATAAACATGGCTGAGCACGCGTTTGCGGATTATGATGTGGAGTACTTTGTACATATGAAGTGAGTGGTCTAACTGAGTAGATTTGTTTTTAACTTGCTGAGAATTCTCCACATTAATTTCCTGAGTGGCTGCATGAGTTTACAATTCTCTCAACAGGGTGTCAGGCCCTCCTGTTTTCCTACCCTTCCCAAAGCAACTGTTGTGTGTTGTTTTGTTGATCTTTGCCATTCTGACTGGGGTAAAATGAAATCTCAAATTGTTTTGATTTACATTTCCTTAATTGTTAGAAACAATAAACATTTTTTGAGGTATTTCTTAGCCATTTCTTTTTGATTGGTTGGTTTGTTAGTTAGTTGGCTTTTGTGGGGTGTTTGTTTTTCTTTTCTTTTTTCGCAAATCTTTCTTCAGGTCCCAGCCCATTTTTTAAATGAGTTGGTTGGGGTTTTTTGTTTGTTTTTATGTAATTTATATATTATTGATCTTAATACTCTGCCAGAGGTATAATTAGAAAAGATTCTTTCCCGTTCTATGGGCTTCTCTTTTGCAAAGTTGGTTGTTTCTTTAGCTGTGCAGAAGATTTTTAGTTTTATGAGGCCCCATTTGTAAAACTGGTGGCCTTAATTCTTGGGAAAATAGAGTCCCATTCAGAATGTCCTTTACTACACTTATATTGTATATACTACTGCCTATACTTTCTTCTAGATGTTTCCATGTTTCAGGCTTCATAGTTTTTTGATCCACTTGGAGTTGGGTTTTGTACAAAGTGATAGATATGGGTCTAAAGAATAAGAAACTTCTGAAACAACTTATAGAAATAAAGAAAAATACAAGCATAATCATACCGGCATGAGTGGCTTCAGCAATTAAGGTGACTTTCTACAGCGTGACTGCTGCCTTATCTAATGATGCCTTTTTATTTCAGGCAGTATTTGGTGACAAAATGTTCTTGCCACACAACTTCTTTTATCAATTTCTTGGTACTGAAGTGTGCTCCCGGGAACTGATGGATCTTCTCTGCAGCAACACTTTATTTGTCTTTTGTGGATTTGACAGGAAGAACTTGAATATGGTGTGTATGCATTAGGCTTTCATTCATGAGATTTTCCAAAACACTTTTCATTGTTTTATAATCATCACTTAGAAGCAGTCCTTCACAAGAACTGTCACCTCACAATTGTGCCCAGAGCATTGTGATACCCCAGTGAAATCACAAGGCACCGTTCACTCCAATTTTATCTCCTGCTCCTATTCACAGATATGACGACTTGTGACCCCCCTAAATGACTGGCATGACATTTCTCTTCTGTGATGGAAGGGAATGAATCTTATTGAGAAGGTTCTTCTGGGGAACAATGCATAGTCATCAAATAAATATTCTTAATCCTGCTATCCACTACCCTAAATTATGCAAAACACATTTTAGAGAAGCCATGTAACAGCTTGCCATATCTTGATCTGCATTTTTGCCCCCAAGTTGGAGTCTTAAGGCCTATATGAGAAAGCTCAATATCATAATGTCCTTAAACATATGGATTCATGTGAGTCTAATTTAAATCCTACCTTTGGAACTGATTTAAACTCCTGTATTGGTTTCCTCACACACAAACTATGCTATTGTGATGTTTGAATCAGCTAAGATATTTAATACAAATACATCACAACATTAAGCACATGAACCATGATAGTAGAATATAATTATTTTACTATTATATGTAGATATGCCTCTGTTGGTTTGGGGGGTATTTTATTTTATTTTTGTGGTACTAATGGTGGAACCTAGGCATTTTAGAGAATGTTCTACTGCTAAGATATATCATCAGCATTTTTAAAAATAACTTTTTATTGGTCATGTTCAATTGCACATTCACTCACTCAATAGCCAAATCAGGACATTAACCAGAGATCCTCCTGACTCAGCCTCCCAAGTAGCTGGAATTACAGTCCTATCCTACTAATCTTGACTCTCATTTATACCTTTACACACTTAAGAAAATTAATTTATTGTTAAATGTAGTATAATAATTTCTGTACTCACTGGAAACCTAGTAGTGAAGCTGCAACTTCTGTCTCCATAGAGACCAAGAAGGTTCAGTTGTCTTTCTCAGTGCTGATGTCCACTATATAGCTGGATAAATATATCCACATTTTAAAAAATATTTTTCCTTTACATTCCACTTGCAGTGTTAGGCGCTGCTTCTTCTTTTCAATTTGAGGCTGTTTCTAATTATGTATAAGGAATGTAACAGAGCAGTCTGTCCTTATTAAGCCAAGAAATGGATTGATTCTTGTATTATATCAATAAAATTCTTCAGAGAAAATAATAGTAAAATGGAAATGCAGAGAACAAACAAAATTAGGGCTCTTGTCTCCTGTGTGTTGCTAATATGGAGGGAGATGTACCCTCTTTAATAGCAGTCAGCTCATTTGTCCACAGCCTAGGATCAACTACTGAACTGGCCAGTGTAAACCGGAAATGGAGCTTCAGAGCGCTAACCAGTCTGACCAAGGTGATTTAGGGACCAGATAGAATAGCTAAATATATACAAAGATGGTCATATGTGCATATATTCATGTGTATATGTATAGTTATTTAATATGTGTTAAAATCATGCAACATGGGGAATTTGTGTATACTATTTAATCTCTTACATTCTGATACTAGATAGAAAGTTGAGATTTTAGGTTCAGAAACTAAGTAACACTTTCTGGCCTCACACTATTTCTGTGAACCTCATATTTTTCTAAATATTTTATAAACTCCATTGAGTTTCCAAACTCTACTTTGAAAAACTATAACGAAGAGCTAATAAGTCACCTGCATCGTTCATCATGGTTAAACATGTAGTGTACTTTGTAGACTCTAAGGTAGCATGCAACAGTTCATCCTCTGGTAAAGGTTACCCTGCAACACTGGCTTGAAATCAGAAAACTTAGCTCCCAATAGTTTTTCTGAAACCAAATATGCCTATGTTTATGTATATGTGTGTGTGTTTAATTTCTAGAGTCGTTTTGATGTATATCTAGCGCATAATCCAGCAGGAACATCTGTCCAAGACATCCTCCACTGGGCCCAGGTATCATTATTTGAATGTTAGTTAATACTCATTTTGTGGGATTAAACGTAAATCACCTAAATGTGCTTACCCTAAAACACTATGTTCCTGTAAGGCAATGATTCTATATGTGACAACCTACAAAAATAACTATTAACCCATGTACATGAAAATCTTATGAAAATGCATGCTTTGAGTAAAAAAAATATTATTTTTATAATTTGCCATGCAAAATATTTAAGCCAAAGCTACATTTGTACTTTCATATGTCATATATTGAATGCCATGTTATCTTAGATGGTTAGTAATTATTTTGAATAAGAAAATATTTTCTCAATAATTAAAAAACTTGAATATTGAATTAAAATTATAAGAATTTTAGCTAATTGATTTTAATTACTTTTTACTGATTTTTATTTGATTTTTACCTTTAAATTTTCATTAGGTTGCTAGATCTAGGAAATTTCAAGCCTTTGACTGGGGAAGCTCATTCCAGAACATGTTACACTACAATCAGGTAAGTTTCTTGAGATTGAAACTCCACAGAATTTTAAAAACAAAGAATAAAAGTTGGGATTAAAAATATGATAATTGGGTATACATTTTTTCAGAGTAGTGCTGATGTCCAGTTTCTCATTATCCCACTACTATGCCCTGGAAATATAGCCTCAGAGTAACACTACATCACATGTAAAGACTTTCCAGAAATTAACAGCGTGTCATCTTTACACAGCCCTGCTGTATAATCCATCCTTCCTGCAACACACTTGTTTCTTTCTAAAGAGCAACTGGCTGCACCAAGTCAATGATTATGGCCACACGTGAGACTAACTGGTTTTCTCATATATCACCCTGTCCTTTTGGACAGCCAGATGATGATTCCATGGGAATACATCTCCACATGGAAGAAAGGGGTGGTGTGTTTTCAGATCAAAGTTAGAAATACAAATTTGCACAGTAACTCACAGAGTAGAAAATTACTGACAGGACATAAAAGGATAATATCTGTAATCATATGCTCAGGAAAATCTCTGAAGTTACTGTTGACTAATTTTGAGTATGACAGGTACCCTATATTAGTTTGTAACCCACTCTATTTAAACACCCCCAATTTTTCTTTCAATTAGTAGCTTTATAATCCTGGTTTTCATTAGTCCCCTGACTCAAAACTTAGAAAGACATAGAGAAAAGACCATAGTATTGATTTTACTTATTGGATGTCTTTAAGGAGGGATTTTCAGATTACTACAAGGTTGACTCAAAAAACGAGAACTAGCTTTGAGTTTGCTTTTCTATTAGACTCTCATTCTGGTAACAAAGAAATCAATCATAGATATCCTGAGTACCAATCATGAAGACCACCCTTCTCCCAGCCAAGTCAGTAACATTTACGACTAATGGTCATTGAAATCAGTGATGTTAATTTAAGAGGCAGAGATAGTTGTTTCTTCAATGTCATGTGAGGAAAACAAAGTGTGTTTATTATAGATAGTCTCCATGATTTAACCAATATATGAATGTAAGAAATGTAAGAATGTAAGAAAAATTATAAATTACTAGGACAATAATGTAATGAATGTTTTGCACGTGTAATTTGGCTCTTTCACAAAGTATAAAATCACAAACTTTAAGAATATTAGATTATTATCCTTCAAATAATAATCTAAAAACTAAAAGCACCTAACTAAATTCTGTCTAGACTATTGGAATCAAGGAGATGACTCACATTCTATTTTCTGTTTTATGAATCTTTATGTTATGTTATGAATATTATGTTATGATAATGGCTTTCTAAAAATAAAAGACCAGGCCAAATAACACCTTTTCTCAAGATTTGAATGGCAAAATTATGAGTGTGCAACAAAGCCAGCTTCTGACCTGAAGCTCTGTCCTGGTCACTAACCACACTATGGATAGTTGTTTTGTGGAGGCCAGAGAACAGTTTATGATAACTGTGCCTTCAGTTTTGAGTAAACAAGTTCATTAACTATATTGCAAGCAAAAGTAAAAGAATAGCGAGATGCAGATAAAGGGACTCAGCAGAGGGATAGCAAAACAGCATCAAGTCAGGTACACAAAACACGCAGCAGATACTTGTGTGAGGCAGCCTGATTGAGAGACCAAACGAAAGGTAGCATCATCACGCCGGAGGCTTAGAAACATCTAGTGGATATTGATTGGAAACAGTCTGTTGATGTAGCCTACTGGATCAACAGAGTCCTGCCTTTAGATCTCTTTCCCCTAGCTGGGCTGCCTAGTCTGACCTTAGTGGGAGAGGATGCAGATAGTCCTGATGCAACTTGATATGCCAAGGTGGTTGGTACCCGTGGTAGAGTCTGCCTTTCTCTGAGGAGAAGGGGATGGGCTGATAAGGCAGAGGGACATAATGGGGACACTGGAAGGAGAGGAGGGATGGGGCTGTGATCGGGATTTAAAGTGAATAAATTATGAGGAAAACTACTAGCTCACTAAAAAAAAAAAACTCAGTGGATGCTATTTTAAAAACTCGAGTCCTTGGTAGGGTAAAGTAAAGCGCCCCTTCAGATGAGGCTCTAAAGTGAAAGAATGAGAAGGGAGCAGCAGACAGACAATATCATCAAATCAGGCACTTACAACATCCAACAGAAATCCCTGGAAAGCTCTACCAAAAGAGTCACGCTGAGGTTCCAAATGAGAGATTTCCAGGTAGAACAGCTTCTCCGCGAGGTGAAACAGCATATAAAGTTTTACCAATATTATGTACATTGTAGAAATCAATACAAAGTGAAACCAAATGACTCGGGGCCCAGGACTATTTAAGGAGATCATGATTCAGAGTGGTAGAGACAGTCAGGATCGAGTCAAATCCTACCAGAGAAGATAGATCAGTTTGTAAAGTGTTCGCTGTGTAAGCCCAGTCTATTATAATGTCAGTGAGCCCCTTTTAGAAGATGAGAGGCTGAGACAGGAGAATGACAAGAAGCATGCTGGCCAGCTCCACTGGCATATCTACCAATGAATGGGAGAGTCCGCATTTGGTTGACAGCAAGGGCCAACCTGAAGGCTGTACCCTAAGCCCCACATATACACAGCAGTTTGTATGTGCCCATCCCCCTGCCACATACACACAAGAATCTAGTAAATCTCCATCCTTCGGCTGAACTGAAATATAGGATTTTAATTAGTATGAATTGTCATCTAAAGCCCAACCTTTTAGATCATAGTTCAGAGCACACAGCATTGACATCACCTATGAGTGTCAGATCTCCAACTTTCCTCCTAAATCTGGTGAATCAGTCTTCATTTTAGCAAGAGTTCTGGGTGATTGACAGACCAATTAGAGAAGCGCTGAGCCAAATTACGCTGTCTTCCCTTTGCTCTGTGGGTAACGGTGACTTTCTTGAAGTAATCACTAGACTTTATTTAGAACGCACACACAATTGGCCCTGGTTCTGAAGTATGGTTGGTTGCCTAAGCCCCGCTTCTTCCACCTGTCATGTTTTAGAAAACACCTCCCGAATATGATGTGTCAGCTATGAATGTGCCAATTGCAGTGTGGAATGGTGGCAATGACTTCCTGGCTGACCCCCGGGATGTTGACATGCTGCTTCCCAAGCTCACCAACCTCCTCTACCACAAGGAGGTTCCTCCCTACAATCACTTGGACTTTATCTGGGCAGTGGATGCTCCTCAGGAGGTTTACGATGAGATGCTCTCCATGATGGCGGAAGACTAGAAGAACTATCTACCTGCATTCCAAAAGCCTTGCTTCTTTTATAGTTGTTTGCTTTTAGTGTTTAAAATGAAATGCTTATTATTGTAATTTTAACTTTAGAAATATATATTGGCATCAACAAAGTTCTCATTTGTCATTTTGATATATATTTTTTTTAATTTACAGAAGTACAGTATTTTATTTAGAAGCTTATATTAGAAAGGCTTGAGAGGATATATTTCGGGGACAGAATTTCTCTTTCTTTTATCTCAAAAGTTTTCCTAAACTCAATTTAGATTAGGAGCCACGAGTCATCACAAGTCCTGAAATGGAATGGTGAATGTTCTTATGTGTCTGACAGTGATCAAATTCTTCTGGTCACCATTCAGGATCACTTCCTGTCACGGTCTACACGCTGAAAACATCACTTACTCTTTCTTGTGAGCCCCAGAGGAAATCCAGCTGTACCGAGGAAGCCAGAGACAATCCCAGTGTAAATTCAGGAAGCTAGGAGATGCACAGTGTGCTGTGTCTTCATAACTCCCTTCCTGCCTTCATTATTCCAGACCTCAGCCCCCAAACTGTCACCACCTAACAAAACTGTTTTAAAAGTCACTATCCGTGCTCTGTTGGCTAAAAGATGTAGAAACATTCCCACTGATGTATGAACCAAAATGTACCACTGCCACAGGTTGGTGAAGTATAAAGAAGGTCCTAAGCTTGGAAAATATTCAAAATACACCCCAATTTAGGAGTTTTATTAATATGCTCCAAATTTTGATGTGACTTTATATTCTAAGAGCCAATCACTTTGATTTTTCTTTTTTTGCTTATAGTCATGTTTGTTAAGTGTATGAAATATAACTTGGTAAGGCTTATTTATTGCTAGCATAATGAATAAAAGACAGAAAGTCTTCACCAAAAATTTTAATTTTCATGGTGTCATGTCCCACATCTTTTGCTAGGAATCTTGAAGCTTTCATATGAACAGCACATTTCTCCCTCCATTTTTTATCATGGAAGACATTTGTCAGAGAGGATTTCTTTTTTTTTTTTTCGGTTTTTTTTTTGTTTTGTTTTTTGTTTTTGAGACAAGGTCTCTCTGTGTATTCTTGGCCGTTCTGGACTCCCTTTGTAGACCAGGCTGGCCTCGAACTCAAAGCGATCCACCTGCCTCTGCCTCCTGAGTGCTGGGATTAAAGGCGTGCGCCACCACGCCCGGCCAGAGAGGATTTCTTAGAAGCCTTTAAAATTTCAGCTAAAGTTGAAGTGCCACATGATCAAAGTGGCCTGAGTGACAAATATGTGTGATGGTACAAATGTGTGTGATGGTACAATCCATTAAGGTCCAACCACGTCATTTATACCTACTTGAGAAAAGGGCAACCATCACATCCTTGCAGTCTGTGGCATTCGCCGCCTTTCAGTCTGCATACAGACCTGCACAGTCTGTATCTTGTTGTACGAGCACAAGTCAGGGCCACTGTCGCTGCTTCTACAGCTGGCCAGCTTCACACTTTCGTTTGTTACTCTGAATTGTGGAAACATCTGCCAGTGTTGGGAGCTTTATTCACATGGAATTCCTTTATCCGTCTCCTGGATAACATTTTGTCATATAAAGTTTATTAATGCCAAGTCCACGTGCATCACTCTCACTTTGCTGTCAAAAAAAAAATCAAACAAAGCGTTTTGAATTAGATAGACGTGCAACTTTGGAGTCAACTTTGTACCTCTTTATCCCCCGCCAAGTATATTAAAGTTTAAATCTATTGGGTTTTAGTACAGTTTGATGGGCTTTTTAATAATTTCAAATAGCGTTTATAGTTTCTAATTTTAACTATAATAAATTTAACTCTCTAATTGGGTAGACATGGAAACGTAATTAAAATACTATAGCAAAACCCATTACTTAAAATAGCATTCTGCCTTTCCAGACCCTTTTCGTCTACCAAATGGACCCGCCATTATAGTTTTTGTTAATTAAAGTACAATAACATGATTTTCTTCCTTCCTTTTCCTCTCTCCAAGTTTTCCTTTGTAGCTCTCCCTCAAATTGGTGGCCTCTCTTTTTTCAATTGTTTTACACACACAAACACACATTTAATATATATTAGAATGTAGTATATACTTGTGTGTGTGTGTGTGTGTGTGTGTGTGTGTGTGTGTGTGTGTGTGTGTGTATACCTGTTCGGTCCATATAATATTACTTGAATGTGTATGATTTAAGACAGGAAAAAAAGTCTCAGGAACAACCTGGTATGCATCTCACCACTAGAGGGCGAGATGGATTTAGCAGTTGTGATTTTTCTCTGCTGGGGTGCAGTTACTCTGATTTACTCCACATCGTAATCCCTTTACTAAAACTCAGTAGTTTACTGTTGTGTGTTGATGGAGAAAGCTGAGCCTGGGAGGCAGAGATACCTGTTCCCTCAGCTCTGCACCTCTTGTGCAGAACTCAGTTATTTGCTTCTCCCACTCTTTTGTGTAGCCAGGGCATAGCTCTCAGCTTGAACTTTGGCTGCCCCTGGGTGTGAAACTGGAGGAGCAGGTGTCTTTGGAATGAGTAGGAACCTGCCTAGACCCACAGGCCGTAGAAGTCACTGGGGTCAGCAAGGGATTCATCACACAAAGGAAGCAACTGTGATAAGTGTGGGCCTGATGTTGACAACATAGCCCTGGCCAAGCGGCCCTCAGTGAACACTTATCATCAACCTACACAGAGCAGGAAGACACAGAAACTATATTATACTCCATGTTTGACCCGATACCAACAGAACTTATTAATTCCAGTATCAGAAACTGAAAAGAAGGTTCACACACACACACACACACACACATTTTTATGTGTTTCTACTTTTGTTTGTGAGAATTGAGCCTAGGGCCTGGCATAGATGAGGTAAGCCCTCTAACACTGGGCTTTTTTCTTCAAGTTTGTATTTTTAATTTGGAGACAGGGTATTAAAATTTTGCCCAGGTTAGCCCTTAACTCACTCCATAGCCAGGGAAAACTTGTATTTATGATTATTCTTGCCTTATTCCCCCAAGTAACTGAGGTTATAAGCCTGTATAAGCACAGGCCCGGATTTTTCTTATTTTATTTTTTTCATATTTTTAATTTGTATTTATCTTTCTTTAATAAACAATTTTCTTAAGTATTTTTATTCCATAACCAAATTTTAGGTATTTTATTTCTCTTCTTCATACTGTTTTCTTATATCTTTGCTGTGCTTTAACCTTGATTTTCTCTATTATCTCCTTTCAACCATCTTCCATACTTTAATTTTTGTGTTTCTATCATCTTTACCTTCATTAACTTTTAATTCTGTAATGTATCTTATATTTTGCCCCTCTCTTTTCACTGGCTTCTGGTGCTTTCTTTGCTGCTTATAGTTGGTTTTTTTAATTGAATTTCTAGACCTAGCTTGTTTTTTTGGTTGTGGTTATGGTGATCTGCTGTCTCCTCTCTGAATGGTGCAGCCACTTAGACCTGAAGAGAAGGCTGCTCATCCTGAAGACTCCGATATGAAACAGACAGATAGATATCTCAACAGATGTACAGATTACATCAAAGAAGCATATGAACAGGCCAGCCAGGCAACATGGTTTCTACAAAAGACAACGACATTTAACTAACTTAATCCAAAGATCCTGAAGTTGTTGAATAAAATAGTTCAACCTAGTCATAAAAAACAATTCAGTCTTGTTAAAAAATGCTCAGTGGCCTTGGGGAGGACTTAAGCACATAGATACATGAAATATTTATCACTGGAAGACCTGAATGAAGCATTCTGCAACGTGGACAAGATATTCAGCAAAAAGAGAGAGAGTTGGGGAGCAAAAAAGGCAAATGCTGAAAGTGAACATCTTAGTAAATCAAATTATTTAACACAGTGGAAGGGATTACCAACGGATTATGTAAGTGAGAAGGCAAAAAAAAAAAAGGCAATTTAAAACAATGTTGCCAGATTATTACATGTAAACAGTAATAGATGAATTAAGAACAATGGACAATACTAAGAACATCTGTGACACGTTGAAGAGACCAAACCTATGAAGATGTGGGGTAGAACAGCGAGCTGAGATGTAGACAATTCAAAGAAATCATAGCATGCACCCTCCCAGAGTAGACATGGCCAGAAAAAGCTCCCACATCATGTAGTTAAAGCCTCAAAGGTTCAGGACAAAGAAAGACAGCTGAAAGTCACATAGGAGAAATTCCAAGCTACCCAAAAGTCAGACCTACCACAGAAACAACAGACTTCTCAGCAAAACCCTACATTACAGCTGAAACCAGAAGAGTCATTCTTAAAAACTGAAGGCTTAAAAAAAAATCCTTCCTTGATAAGAATAACTAAAGCAATCTGTAACCATTAAGAAAGCATTGTGAAATATATATTTATCAAACCTATACTTAGAAGATTGACAAAAAGATTGACAACATCAGGAAACTCACAGGAGAATAAATTATGTTAGAATAGAAAGACCTGAGTTTAGGGAAGAGGGCAGCATCACTAGTCCACTGTCCTGGTTATGGAGGGTTTTGTTATTGCTGTTGCTGCTAAGGGTATGACAAAGTATTTGACAAAACAACTTGGGGGAATGAAGTATTTATTTTGACTCATGGTTTGTGGGTTCAGGCCATCATGGTAGAACAGGAATGGTTGCTGTACAGTGATACAGCTGGCCACGATCTACTATTATAATGATATCACCTAGTCTTCAATATGCTTGAGGGGACACCTGTTTGGAGCCCTTCAACACACGTGCTCTCTTTCTCAGACCACACCCTCCCTCAGTAGACATCCCGTGCTCCACATATCTCCACCATCTTAACGTTTCAATCTGACTTAGGTTCCACCTTCACAGCTTCACTACAGGCTCTTACGGCTTCCATGAATGAGCTATAACTGCTCTATACTGTCTGGACTCAGAAGCTTTCTGCAACCTTGGTGTAAGTCTCCACGACCCTGTAGCTCTTGCATTTGTCCTTGACTACTGTCTTATTCTGGTTTCTGTTGTTGTGATAAAGACCATGACCAAAAGCAAATTGTGGAGGAAAGGGTTATTCCACCTTATACATCTCAACCACAAAACATCGTCAAGGGACATCAAAGTAAGAACCTGGAGGCAGAAAGTGGCTCAGGGGCATAGAGGAATGCTGCTTATTAGCTTGCTCCCTATGGCTTGCCCAGCTAGCATTTTAATACAAACCATGGACACTCAGCTATGAGTAACACCGCTCACAGTGGGCTGGGCCTGTACATATCAGTTATTAATGAGGAAAATGATCCATTGACTTCTCTATAGGCAAATATTATGGTGGAAATTCCACATCTGAGGTGACTCTTTGTTGGGTCAAGCTGACAACAAACAAACAAAAGCATTTACAATAACATCACCACGTAGATAGGTTACCAAGTTCTTCTACTAAATCAAAATATAGTCTGGTCCTCTTCTAGCACAACAACAGTGGCCTTTTTGCATTTTGGTCAGTGAACTTTGGAATGGGTTCTTTAGGCAGCAGCTTTAGTAAAGGGATTTCTTTCAATAGCATTGTCAACCCTAAAATTAATTTCCTTTGCAATTAATTTACATTTTTCACAAGTTGGGACCTTACATGCATGGATAAGGCCTTTCTCTGGGGCACATTTTCTATCTGTAGAGTGAAAAAAGAAAGTTTCATCTTTAATGGTCCTAATTTCTTTAACCATTACAGCTGCTTTCTTGGTGACTCCCTTGTCTGCACCTTAAATACATTGGCTTCCCTTTCCCAATTTTTCAGGGCAAATGTGAAAGTCTTTACCAAACCATCACATAGGTGATTTCTAGCCCAGTTCCCAATATGATCCTTGTTTCTTTCTGAAACCTTGTGAATTGCTCTTCAACTCTGCAAATTTCTTTCAGCTCTGTGGTCTTTCAAACTGAAGATTCCAACAGAATGAGACAGGAAATTTTATATATAGCATTATAGGACTTCTCTAGGCCAGAGCTCCAAACTCATCCACAATCTTTCTGAATACCAGTCCCAAAAGCTTAGAAACAACCTGCACAGGTGTATCACGATGACCCCACTCCTGATATAATTTTCTACATCACATGCTTTCCTTGTCATAACAAAGCGCCTAACATAGACAGCCTTAGGAAGGAAGGGCTTATTCTGGTAAAGAGTTTAATGTTGGAATCTATCATGGCAGAGAAGTTATAGGGGTGACAGACCCATGGAGGTAAAAACATGAGGCAGCCAGCTTCATTATATCTGTAGTCACAAAGCATAGAGAGAGGGATGCTGGTGCTCATTGGGATTTCACACTTTCGCTGTCCCCCCTTCTATACAGTCTGGCCATGAGGCCCACATTGAAGTTGTATCTGCCCTTTCAGTCAAACCTACATAGACAGATCCAGACCTGTGTCTCCTGGGTGACTCTAAAATTCAGTAAAGATAATAATGAAGCTTGATCATTATATTTACTAAACCATCACACCTCTAAGATGAATTTAAGGATGTATAATTAAATAATAGCTTTAGATATAAATATTCTCATCTCTGAAAATATAAAAAAGTGAAGATTATCTGCCTGTGTGAAAAGCAAGATACAACTATGCTTTGCCTAAAAGAAATTCACTGACTGAAAGTTAAAAAGAAAAATGATTTTGCAAGCTAATGGGATATAAATGTAAGTAAGAGTGTAATTTACCTGTCTGGCTCAAATAATCAATTAATAAAATAATTTAAAATATATATCCAATGACTATTGAACCAACCAATTTCATAAAATGGTTTTCTACTGAAAATGAAGGGATCTTTCAATTCAAATATAATAATTAGTGGATGATTTCAATGTCACATTGCCATCAATAGATGATATAAATAGATCCAATAAAAATCAACAAAATTCTGATTCAAACTATCATAGATCAAATATACTTTAAAGACATCTACAGAAGTCTCCTTGTAACAACTGTAGAATACAAATTCTTTCAAGCATCCAAGGAACTTTTACATGAATCAATCACATTTTGGGATATAAAAGAAGTATTAATATGTATTTTAAAGGTCAACAAAATTTCATGTATATTAGTAAGTTACAATGGAAAAAGACTAGACAGCAATATCAAGAGGAACTATAGAAACGATACAAACTTAAAGATTCAGTAATTCAGATTTAAATGATCAGTGTCTCAGAGGACATCTTTCTATGTTGGGTTAATATCCACTTATAAGTGAATATATACTATGCATGTCTTTCTGGGTCTGGATTACCTCATTCAGAATGATTGTCTCTAGTTCCATCCATTTGCATGCAAATTTTAAGATTTCTTGATATTGAGACTCAAAGCTGGACTCCTGGTTAAGAGCTGTGAGTTGTATGGAAGAGAAGGGGATGGAAGGATGAGGTGGGGGAAAGTAGTCAGAAGCTCCACAAGGTGACTATCAAGGCCCGCAGATCTGGACCTAGGGGACCCTGCACAAACTGATGCACCAACCATGGACATTGCAAGCAGAGAACCTAGTCCCTTTGTTCAGATGCAGCCAATGGTCAGCTCATTCTCCACATGGAGAAGTGCAAGGGAGAGCAGGGGATTGCTTCTGATGTGAACTGTGATTTGATAACTGCCCCTTGGCAGAGAGGCCCAGTGGGAATACAGAGGAAAGGGATGCATGCTATCCAGGTGAGACATGATAGGAAGTAGTCAGAAGGTGTGATATGAGGACCCCACCTCTCAGAGCTCTACAGGAGGGGAATATAGCAGAAGAGGGAGGGAGGGTGGGAACAGGAAGATAAAAGCCAGGGGGTTGCAATCAAGATGTAATGTAAATAAATTATATGTTCATATGGTCACTCTTCTATCCTTGAAGAGAACTATATTTTTTAATGTCTTCAAAAATGAACAGAATTTTGATTGAAGTGTCCTTAAACTTTTATAATAAACTCCAAAAACTGAGCAATTTTACAGGTTATTTACACTCACAATGCAAACTGTCTTAACCTATTTGTATTGTCATTGATACCTTTAAGTAATGTTGTACGGTTCTCCACACATAGTTACCCATTATTATTATTATTATTATTATTATTATTATTATTATTATTATTATTTAAGGTATAACTGTGACTATTCAAAGACAAGTTTCAAAATCACCTGTGAGATTTTCAAACTCCTCTCAAATGAGCTCAGACATGGACTCCAAGAGAGAGCTCCTACTACTACTACTAATGACTTCTATGTCATCCCTTAAGATGAGATGAGACAATGAGGAATTGCACCAAAGTGAAGAAAACTATTGGATTTCATGATTTCACATTATGAATTATCTTTTTCTTACATCTCCTAAGAGCTTTCCTTTAACACGGAGCTATTTTTTCCCTAAAATTAAACTCAAATATTTCTTTGCTGAGGAAAAAGAAAAAAGAAAAAAGAAAAAGAAAAGAAAATTGTCTCTGTTAACCAATCAACACAGAGAACCTGGTACATGAAACAAAAAGGTTTTCTACAGTGGAAATCTGCAGAGTAGTGAAACAAAAATCTGAACTTGGTCTTCCGTCAGGCAGATTTGGGTAGGAAGGGATGCTTGGTGGGCTAACTAAGCTAAATGAGACTAAAAGTCAAGAACAGTATGCGTTAAACTTCTTTTGTTCATGTTAAGTATGACTCTCTTCTTCTGTTGTGAAAATGCAATTGTTGAAGAAGGCCATTGGGCCAAAACTAAATGTTATCTTTTCTTCACATTGATATCTTTTTTTTTTTTTTTTTTTTTTTTTTTTTTTTTTTTTTTTTTTTTTTTGGTCATCACAAGCAGGTGTGTATGGAAAAGCTGGCATTGGAGGAAGATGTGCAGATAACTCATTGCACAAGACTGTAGGAGGCAAAGAGTGGAGTTCTGGTATGATATGCTGCTTACAGATGGTATAAATTGCCGTTGATGAATAGCAGGAAGTGTTCTTCCCTATTTTCATAAAGCCAGTGGGATGTGTAGATAATAAGTGGTTATCTCTAAGTGTTACTACCTAAGTGGTGTATTTAGAACTTTCAACACATTTCATATGAAAATTTTGCTCTAGAGAGAAGCAACTTTAGCTTGTGCTATAATCTGGAGATCTTGACCAAACATACAAACTCAAGTTCAGAGACTCTTACTCAGTGTGTCTGGAGTGAATCCCATAAAACTACACATAATCAAGTTCCAGAGAGGCTTGTTGATCAGTCAACAGATGGATCTGAAACACCCTGGCTTATCTGATGATATGGTGGCTTCATCAGTTCCCGACATCTATATAGGTCATTAGACACTGAGTTGTAATATTCGTGGAGTCTAATTTGCACTGTACCAGCAAAAAAATAGAGGATTGTCTGTTTTTTAAGATTAAAAAATATTTATTTATTATGTTACAGTATTTTGTTTGTTTGTATACCTGCATACCATAAAAAAGGGCATCAGATCACATTATAGGTGGTTGTGAGCCACCATGTGGTTGCTGGTTATTGAACTCAGGACCTCTGGAAGAGCCATCAGTGCCATCTCTCCAGGCCAGCTTTCTCACTTTTGATACCTGCCTCCCCAAAAAAAAAACCCTCAAAACCCCTTCAAGCTGCCTTAAGCACCATGACACTGTACAGATTCCTCAAGGAGGCAACAGAAGACCATGAGAGGCAGGCTTAAAAAGGTAGAACCTGAGAGATGGCTCAGCAGTAAAGAGCATGTTTTGCCATTTGTTGCTCTTCCCGAGGACTCAACTTCTCTGTTCCAAGCATCCATATGGTGGCTAACAACCATTGTTACAAGGGAGCTAACACCTTTTGATGAACATGCAAGCAACACAGCTCATATATAGAGAAAATAAAATTAATATATAAAACTGAATTTGTAAAGGACTTAGGCGGTGAAAGAAGATTGAGAGAAGCAGGTTGGGTAGAGATACGTCAGTGGAGAAGAAAAGCTGTGGGATTGGAATTGGGGCTTTTTCTTTTCTTCCTATTCATATCCTTGTTCTTGCTCTTATTGTTCTTCTCCTCCTTCTTTTTGATAACCAATGTCTCATCACATTCCATGGGAGCAGAATGATAAGAGATTGTGGCTAGCAATCACAATACCCCAATACCCACCCCCCCACCCCCCCACACACACCTGCCAATGGAGCAGACACAGAAGGAAGGATAAATAGAAGATTGAAGGGCACAGTGTCCCCAAAGTGTCCTATTTCCCAATTCTTGTCAATTTGAAATGTTATCTTTTCTGACCATAGTCAAATATGTAATATCCACCCTATCTAGAGAGAAAGGGGGTATTAATCTATTAACCATCAAGTGCTATTCTGGGACCATTGCCTACACCAATACCTTTAAGTTTATGACATCGTTTTAGAAAAGAAATTCTACTGTGGAAAAGTAAAACATCATTCTTACCATCCTTTAGAAGGGTGGCTTCACCTTTTCAATCACTGTATCATCGTGTGTAGAGGAGGACAGTTAATGCATCTTTGTCAGAGTGTTTGAGGACTAATATATGTAAGGTCAAAAACAAAGCATAGTGCCTGGCCTATGCCTGACATCCTAAATGGTACCTTTATTGTTATAATTGCATAATTGTCCATATTGGGGGAAAATGAGGAGCATGCAAAGCTCAATCACTTTGTAAAATTAGGCAGACTTTCAATTTGGGTATTATTTTTCAAGAATCCTACCCATTATCCTAGGTCACCAATAATAAAATATGGTCCACATTCTAGTAGGGCTTCGGTATCAACAACCAGAGCAATAGCAATAGAGAATCATGTCTCTACACGGGTCAAAAGAGTCTGAATCACCATTCTAAGTAAAATTTACTGGATTCTGTTTTGATTTTAAGGATATCTTCGAGTGCTTTGCCTAGATAATAAAATTTTGGAAGCACAGCTCTGCTTTCATTGGGTCCTGTTACCAATTTTCAGCTCTTCCATTGTTAGGGAAATCTATTATATACCTACTACATATGTGTGACATATGTGTGTATATATGTGCCTATATTTCTATATTATATATATTAGTAACTTTCCAAATTAAGACTTTCATCGTGAAAATGCCTAAATTGAAATACCATGGTTAACTTGTCTCCAGCATTCTTTCTCAGGCTTTTGGCTAAGATTGGTTGTACTTTGTCTCAGTGTTCACTAAAGTAGTTTTCTGTCTACCACAACCTTGGTTGTTCTTTATTAAAAGGGATTAAATGTTTAGCATAGATCTGAGTAGGTGCGAGTTAAACCAGGCCCAGAAAGACTCACATGGTATATACTCACTCATAATTGGACACTATCCCAAAAGGGATGTCCCATGAAAGTCTTCACTTACCAGGAGCTTAGGATACATGCATGGACTTCCTGTTGGGACTCTAGGTGAGAGAAGTATGGGAGAATGGGGAAATAGAAAGATCCAGAGGGTCCTAGAAACCTACAAGAAGAAAATCATGATGGGCGGATTTGGACCTGGGGGGGGCAGGTCTGCTCAAACTACTGCACCAAAGACAAAACATGCAGTAAACAGTGAACGCCTACTCCGATCTAGCCAATGGACAGGACATTCTCCACAGTTTGTGGAGAGTGGGTATTGACTCTGGCATGAACTCTGGTGCCCCCTATTTGACCACTTCCCCTTGGTGGGGAGGCCTGGTGGCACTCAGAGAAAGGATAAGCAGGCTACCACAATGAAATTTGATAGGCTGTGACCATATGGTGGGGAAGGAGGTCCCCTTCTGTCACAGACTTAGGGGAGGGGAATAGGGTCAAAGGAGGAGGGAGAGAGGAATGGGAGCATAAAAGTGAGGGGATTAACAATTGAGATGTAATCTGAATCAAAAAAGAAAAAAATGTACTGCATAGACTACATTTCCTTGACTCAGCACAATCTAAATGTTTTACTTTTACACTTTGTAAGAATTACTTGTGTACATTTTAAACACTTATCACTAAATTATACACATATATATCACAAAGACTTTTAAGAAATTTTGCACTTGTGTGCAAAAGAATACACAAAACACATGTAGGTTTTAAGATATAACAGTAAATAAAATACATAAATGCAGAACAAACATGAGAAGAGATTACAAACTTTGTTAGATGTGCCTGACTGCTTGTGATTGGCTAGGGGAAATGACCCTTACATATATATCTAATTCATAATCTCCAGGGTCTGTTATAATCTGTATAAACCTACACAATTGTAGGTGCATATCTATATGTATATATGTGTGCATTGTTCATTATGACTTTTGATTAAAGAAAAAATAAATGTAGAGTTCCTGGAAATTATGGTTCTAATCTTTACTCTTCTCCCACTCTTCAATTAGGCTTGGGGTTAGGGTTAGGGTTAGGCTTAGGGTTAGCAAGTTAAATGCAAATTTCTTTTAAATATAGAAGTATGATCACACAACCACCAAGGAGCTTTAAAATGCCGTAATTCTTTTTTTAATATAGTTTATTAATTTATTCATATTACATCTCAATTGTTATCTCATCCCTTGTATCCTCCCATTCCTCCCTCCCTCCCATTTTCCCCTTACTCCCTTCCCCCATGACTGTGACTGAGGGGGACCTCTTCCCCCTGTATGTGCTCATAAGATATTCTGTAAGGCCACTGCAGTAAGGTAGAAAAAGAGGGTAAGAAGTACAGCTTTAACACAACTATCAACCAAAGTCAGTTTTGAGGAAGTTCTATGGTACATGCAGAAAGAGAATTGTAGAAATTTTATATAGCTTAATGATTCATTTTGTTACTTTTACATTCGATGTCATATTTGTAAACACCTTTTCTCATTCAATGTTCTAATGTTATATCTTAAAACTTACATGTGCTTTGTGTATTCTTTTGCACACAAGTGCAAACTTTCTTTAAAGACTTCTCTGGTTTTATATGATTTTGTTTGATATTTAAATCCTAATTCATGTAGGATTTTTGTTACCATTTGGCATGAGGTAGTTGTTTAGCTTTATTTTTGTTACAAATATTTAGCTAACTGCTCTAACACCATCTGGAAAATAACCTACCCTTTATCTGTCAATCTTAAGCCACTTGTGGTTTTTTTTTTTTTTTTTTTTTTTTTTTTTTTTTGCCACTTTGTGTTCTAAGGCCTTGATGTGAAATGCATTTGTGTGTTAACTTTTTCAATCTATTGTGTTATTTTCTCCACTTTTGTGAACTATTTTTGGAGATATTTTATTTTGCATTTATTCCACAATTTATAATTGAGTATATTCTGTGGGTTTATTCTAGTTTGGCAAACATGTTACAATTTTCATGGGGTCAGTAAAAGCACTTGCTACCAAGGCTGTTGACGAAAAATTGAATCTGACTACTAGACCCAATGAACAGTACGGTGGGGGGAAAGAATCAAGGCCCATTGTTTTCTCACCTCCATATGTTCAGCTTGAAACATGCATTCCCACATACATATATACATACATACTTGCATACATGCATGCATATATATATATATACATACATACATAAATACATTTTAAAATCATTATTTTTGTACTCTTTAATAGTCTTGTGACCTCATAGGACTATAACATGCATGCCTTTTAAGTGTAATGGCATTGCACTTATGTCTTCTTCATATTCTTTTATTGCCTTTTACTTTTTTCTCAGCTCTATTCATGTTTTCTTTTGCTTCTGAAGTTGGATGTTGATATTTATATTTCACAGTACATTTTTCTGTTATCAAGAAGCATCTCAACATATGATATTCATCAAGAATCTCTGAAAGCAAAGTTTAAAATGTCTGAAACACTTTTGTTCATGAACATGTTGTTGCTGTGGGTCCAAACCAAACTTTATTGGCAGCAGAAGCCACACAACTGAATGTCAGGATCATGAAACCTCCAAAACTTTTATAAAATCATTTGATCTTTAGAAAATAGCACCAAGTTCCTGATTCATAATCATAGGCACATTTTGCATGTGAGTATGTGTACACGCAATCTGAGGAACTAGATCTAAGCCACTCTAAACAATACTTATCTTTTAGTACATAGCAACAGCCAGAGCACAAGCAGTTAATTAAATACAATGGCCACATTGTATCATCAATATGGGCAAAGTAGAGATTGTTCCACCCTTTCTGATGCTCTTATCAAATGTCTTCTTATTGATCCTAGAAACCTTGATAAAACACCTACCCTCTCCAGTATGCAAAGGAAGGAAAAAAGTACAATAAATATGGACCCTCCAGTTACATTTAATATAAAAAGGAAACATGTAAGCAGAGATGACTTTCTGTCCAATGAATTAAATCATAAATGGAATGATTTAGACAAAAGGCAAAATTGTGACAGATATTTACCTATCACAAGTAATGAACTGAGTACACAGGGAAATAGGTTCTCTCAGCATGTTGATGGACGCACACTGGATATTCTAGAAGAATATGCAGAAGAGAGTTAAAGTTAGCAACTATATGGTCTATGGTGAACTCATCTTGTTTCTGGATGTATATTGTGGAGAAAATCTCACAGAAATCCCTAATGGTGTTAATCACAATGAGGATTTGCACTGAATGAAATGACCAAAGGACAAAATAGTGAAAAGGTCAATATGTAGACTTTTATGCGAAGTGACTAAGTTACAAGCCATGTGTGCATGATAAAACTCTCTGTATTCTCAGAGGTGGGACTAGTGTTATGGACCTATAAGACATGTAGTTAGCTATGGTGCTATATTTAGAAAATATCACATTCTAGCAAACTTTTCTGTCACCATTAGGAGACAGAGCTCTTGGATTTGCAATGAGCTCCAGAAACAACAAAGTCAAGTCCTGTTTGAAAGCATGCTTCAAAGTTAAAAAAGTGGCAATCTCACCAAAGGCAATCTACAAATTTAATACAATTCCCATTACATTTCTTTATAGATTTAGAAAGAGCAATCTCAACTTCATTTGGAAAAATTAAAAACCAGGACAGCTAAAACAATTCTGTACAATAAAAGAATTTCTAGAGGTATCACCATCCCTGGTGTCAAGCTGTATTACAGAGCAGTAGTAATAAAAAGCCATATGGTATTGACATAAAAACAGACTCGTGGATCAATGGAATTGAATTGAAAATCCAGAAATACATCCATCCACCCACGGACACTTGATTTTTGACAAAGAAGCCAAAACCATACATTAGAAAAAGAAAGTATCTTCAACAAATGGTACTGGTCTAACTGGATGGCTGCATGTAGAATAATGCAAACAAATGCATATTTATCACTCTGCACAAAAACCAAGTCCAAGTGGATCAAAGACCTTGATGTAAAACTGGATACACTAAATCTAATAGAAAAGGAAGTGGGGAATATCTTTGGACACATTGGTACAGGAGACAACTTCCTGAACAGAACACCAACAGTTCAGGCACTAAGATCAACTATTAATAAATGGGAGCTCACGGAACTGAAAAGCTTCTGCAAGGCAAAGAATATCATCAACAGAACAAAATAGAAGCCTAAAGAATAGGAAAAGATCTTCACAAACCCTAAATCTGACAGAAGGCTAACATCAAAAATACATAAAGAACACAAGAAGCTAAGCACCAACAAAGCAAACAATCCAATTTTTAAAATGGGGTACAGAGATAAACAGAATTTTCAACTGAGTAATCTCTAATGCCCAAGAAGAACTTAAAGAAATGTTCAACATCATTAGTCATGAGGGAAATGCAAATAAAAACACTCTGAGGTTCCATCTTACACCCTTATGAATGGTTAAGATAAAAAACTCAAGTGACAGCACATGCTGGCAAGGATGCAGAGCAAGGGGAACACACCTCCATTGCTGGTGAGATTGCAAACTTGTACAGTCAGGTTGGAAATAAATTTGACAATTTATAGGAAAATTTGGAATAGTTCTACTTCAAGACCCAGCTATACTAGTTCTGGGCATATACCCAATGGATGCTCCACCATACCACAAAGACACTTGCTCAACTACAACTATGTTCATAGCAGCTTTATTCGTAATATCCAGAAACTGGAAACAATCTAGATGTCCCTCAACCAAAGAATGGACTAAGAAAATGTGGTGCACTTACACAATGGAATTACTCAGGTATTTAAATAAAAAGACATACTGCAATTTACAGGACAATGGATGGAACTAGAAAATATCATCCTGAGTGAGGTAACCCAGACTCAGAAAGATATGCTTGGTATACGCTCACTTATAAGTAGGTATTAGCCATAAAGTACAGGGTAACCATGCTATTGTCCACAGACCCAAAGAAGTAACAAGGATGGCCCATGGGAAAATGCCTCAAATGGGAAATAAAATAAACATCTGAAGCAGAAAGAAGGAGGGAACTGATTGGGAGATGAGGTGGGTAGGGGTACAAAGATGGGATTCAGATATGGGAGATGTGGCAGGAGGAGGACCGGGAAAGAGTAAAAATTGGTGAGCAAGAATCTCAGGGACAGGGGAGGCTCCTGGGAGTCTATGGGGTCACTCAACTGAGACTCCTAGCATCAAGGGTTAAGCAGCCTGAAGTTGTCATCTCCTGTTGCCAGGTGGGACTTCCAGTGGAGGGTGAGGAACATCAACCCACCCATAAAACCTTCAAGCCAAAATTTGTCCTGCCTAAAAGATGTGTAGGAATAAAGATTGGACAGAGATTGAGGGAATGACCAACCAATGATTGGCCCAACTTGAGGCCCACCCCATGGGAGGGATCCAACCCTGACACTGTTAATAATATTCTGCTATCCTTGCAGACACGAGCCTAGCATAACTGTATTCTGAGGGGCTTCACCCAGCAACTGATAGAAACAGATGCAGGAACCCACAGCCAAACAATAAGTGAAGGTTGGGGAGGTTTGTGGAAGAGTGGGAAGGATTAAAGGACCCAGAGAGGTCAAAGTCACCACAAGAAGACTTAGAGTTAACTGACTTGAGCTACGGGCCTCATAGAGACTGAACCACCAAACAGGAGAATAGACCTAGTCCCTCTAAAGATATGTAGCAGATGGGCAGCTTGTTCTTCATGTGGGTCCCCTAATAATTGGAGTGGGGCCTGTCTCTGACTCTGTTGCCTGTGTTTCCCATAGCTAGGCTGCCTTGTCTGGCCTTAGTGGTGGAAAACACATTTAGTATTCCTGTCACTTGATGTGCCAGGGTCGGTTGGTACCCCTTCCCTGAGGAGAAGGGGAGAGGGGAAGGGGGGAAGGAACAGGTGTAACGGTGGGACTGGGATGAAAGGAGGGATGAGCCTGTGATCAGGCTATAAAGTGATTAAATAGATTAATGAAAAAAAATGAAGTAAGAAAAGTTGGCTACATGACTACATTTGCCAAAAATGTATATGCTGTGTACATTACAGGAAGATGCTCATATTTTAGGGTATTGAGTGGAATTTTGGATTAGGAACAAAAGTTAAATTTAAACTCAGAGGAGAATGAAGCAGACAGGGAAGAGCACTAATATAGAAGAAAGGCTCCACCATGCTGCTGACTGCAATGCTTAAGCTAGTAAAATGAGCTGCAGAAGGTCATTGGTAACAGAGTTCAAGGTCAACTGCAGGATATTTATCTGTCCCTTCAGTTCCTTTTCCTGAGAAAGTCTGTATTTCCTGGAAGAATGAATTAGATGCTGGGTACTTACAAACATTGTCACTGAAGGTGACTATGGGAAAAGGGACCAGTCAGTTGCCAACTTAGGAACTCTTTCCAATTATTTCTTTTGCAGAGCTTCATAATGCATATCACTGTGTAAGTATAACTGTACATCAATGATAAACAGCTATGAGATTTAATAAGCCAGCTAAACCTAAAACTAAATCTTATTGAATGACTGAAACCATTATACAACTAAATCAAAAGCAATTTTAGCTAAATTTATAATCAAGTAAGATCCAGTGTGTGCATTAATTATTATAACCCAAAGGAAATCTTAGCCGCCTGACTAAAATGCAAGCTGTGTTTTTCGAGAGTTGTTTCATTTCAGTAATATAAGGAGGTGTGAGTAAAGGTGCTTGCAGAGGCCAGAGAGGGTGTCGTATCTCCTGAAGAAGGAGGTGCATGTGGTTGAGAGCTTCCTGATGTGAGAATTAAGGACCAAACCCTGGTCTTCTACAAGAGCAGGACACACTCTTGAGCCCAAACCATCTCTCCAGTTCCCCCAGCTTACAAGCATCATGTATGTTCTGATGGATGTAGACAAATCTGAACTATAACAAAAAATTTACAAATTTATTCAGACAGCCTCTTCTGTAAGTAACTTTCAAGCATGTATAACTGTACACACACACACACACACACACACACACACAGGGAGAGACAGACAGACAGACAGACAGACAGACAGACAGACAGACAGAGACAGAGACATACAGAGACAGTTTAGTTCAAAATCTACACAGCCCTAACAGCCCTATAGTTCCTTCTGGGTTCTATAATACCAAGCCTCTAGCTAGTACAGATGCAGAAATGGCATCAGGACAAGGAAGGAGCATATTGGAGAATAGAAGGACAAAGTCTTTTTCTCCTTGAGCTAATTAGAACTCTTGGTCATGAACTACTTCTCAAGGAGAGAAAAAAAAATTGGATTCCACATTGTCTTCATTTCTTGACACTTCGAATACCCAAGGTAGGAAAAGCAAAATAGTTGGGAGGCTTACAGTATTAGAAGTATTGCAAACAGGGGTATTAGAGGATTGGACACACGATGGAGATGCTTGTATGGCCAGAGGTATGGCAGCCTTTATTGGGGGGAAAGTATTTTCAGAGTGGAGAGTGTGCATTCTGATGAGAAGCTGCCTGCCCACTTCTTCCTTGAGGGCCAGCACTGAAGGTCTGG
>OU015757.1:52984887-53014414 GCA_907169655.1 Acomys percivali
TCTCTCTCTCTCTCTCTCTCTCTCTCTCTCTCTCTCTCTCTCTCTCTTGCTCTCTCCCTCTCTCGCTCCCTCCCTCCCTCCCTCCCTCCCAATTATTCTTTCCTCCTAGGGATAGAGATTTCTCATCTCTATTGTTCGTAATTCATCAATCAAGGAAACATTAATCAGGCATAGTGGCACACACCTGCAATCCAAACACAGAGAAAGGCAGTAAAATCTTTTCAAGTCAGCAGCCAGACTGCCATAGATAGTGAGTTTCAGGGTAGCCAGAGCTGTGTAGTGAGACTTGTCTCAAAAAAGGGAGAAAGAGAGAGAAGGAAAAAGAGGAAGGGAGGAAGGGAGAAGGGAAGGAGAGGGGGGAAGTTGTCAATGACTAGGTAGATCTAGCTCTTGGTTCCTTTTACATACATCAAACTTTCATAGCAATTTTCTCAACTTTCTTGGGCTATAAAGATGTCCTACATGCATCTGATTTGATTTTGCGTGTTCACAATGGCTTTGTTTTAATGACCAAGATACAAGAATGTTTTCATATTTCAGAGCCCTGTCTCTTTCAGTTTTGTCACTGATAACTTTATGCTCAAATCTGTTATGACAATCTTGTTCCTCTGTCTTTGTGACCTACTGTGTTGTGCTGTACACAATCTAGCAGCAGTTAACATTTTGAGAAAAATTTTATAAGACTCAGTTAGAAGAAAATCTAGTAATCATGTCCAAGTGCTAGTCTGACATTTATTAGCACTGGAAAAATAACAATTGTGATGACTTAGTTCGGTCCATATATAACATTATAAATTAAAGAAAAGATTCTTTATATGGCCAATATTAAAATTATTGTTAGAAGTAATGAGAACATAGAGATTCTTAGTTCTCTTCATGTTCCTTTTCAGAAGTGATAATTTTACAAAATATGCAGTTCAGTTACTTTTTATTGTTCAGTTGAAGATACTGAGTAATACCCGGTTTGAGCAATGCTAGAGACACAGAAGATAAAGTACAGATGAAGTGTGTGTCCTGTTAACATTAGCTGTCACCTGGGCACAGAGCAGTAACACCTGGAGGAAGTCTCCACTGGGGGATTTCCCAGCTCGCACTGGCCTGTGGCCACGTATCCCTCTTAACTTTGCACTCTGTTGCTGTTTTAAAGAGGATATAAACAAGAGCAACTTGGAGGAAATGATTTATCCCATCTTAAAAGTCCCAAGTTGTAAGTCTCCAACACTGAGTGAAATCTGGACAGAAACTCACAGCAACTTATTTGGGAACACAAGCTTAAGCAGAGGCGGTGCAGGCATGCTGCTCACTGGCTTGCTTCCCATAGCTTCTTTAGCCTACATTTTAAAAATAAAGAGCTTATGGGGGTTTACAGTGTCGGAGCATGAACCCATGACCACCCTTGCTGGGGCCATGGCCCCAAGCAGGGGGACATGACACTGGCACCGTAGCTGAGAACTTGCATCTTGAAATTCAACCACGGGGGAAATGGAGGTACAGACAGACTGACTGGGAATGGCACTGGCTTCTTGAAACCCCAAAGCCCACCCCCCAGTGACACACATATGCTAATGGTATAGCCTATATTTTTATACTTCTCCTAACCACCTGCTCAGGGTAGCACTACCCCCAGTTTTCTTTATAGAATTACCTTTAAAAAGTAATCTGATGAAGACATTTTTCTCAGTTAAGGTTCTTCCTTCCAGATGATTTTGGCTTCTGTCAATTTGATGATAATTAATAATAATAATAATAATAATAATAATAATAATAATAACCAAGACAGCATGTCTACTGGGGATTGCCTTTATTGCTAATTAATGTAAGAGAACCCAGCCTACTGGGGATGGCACTATTCCCTGGGCAAGCAGTTCGGGGCTGCATAAGAAAGCGAGCTAAGCAGGAGACTGAATGAACCAGTAAGAAACATTCTTCCATGGTTTCTTTTCCAAAGTTCCTGCCTGAGTTCCTGCCCTGAATCTCTTTAGTGATGAACTGTGACATGGAAGAAGTAGAAACCAAATAAACATTTCCTTCCCTTAAGTTACCTTTGATCCTATTGTTTGTCACAGCAATAGAAAAGAAAACCATAGTGGTATGAAAGGTGATGCTTGCTTAAGAAGCCAGTGGTGTAGCTGAAGAGTCAAGATACACACGTCTGAAGGAGTCACCGAGTAATACAACAATAGTGATCACTTTCTGAGATCCAAGCATTGTGTTCAATGCTTTGTAGGTACTGTCTTTCATCTCTGCATTGCATCAGGATTTAATATCTTAAGCTAAATCTACATATAGGTATTAGTTATGATCCTGATGACACAGACAAGGAAGTTAGGTCGACTGTAAGAGTCCCATGGCCAATAGTAAGCCAGAAAACCAATGAATGTATCCTATCTTAGATATGTAACCGAAGGGAGCACACGGAAAGAATGAGGACACCGGAGTCATGTCTAATGGCCGTTGCTGCTCTCTGAAGCTGAATCTGGGATCTAAAATCTGTAGGCTACCATAACCACTGAGAAAAAGAGCCAGAACTTTAACCTAAAACTTTTCCTGTAGAATTCATCGTTACCTTCCTTGCCACTGCTAAAGCAGGTTGATCGGAGAGCCCGATGGAGATGCCGGTCTTTGAGTGCTTTCCAAGCTAAGGCACACTTCAGCTTCCTGCACACACGCTTCAGTCCCCCGCATGCTTCCTGGCAGGGTTTCCCCTCTACTTCTGAACACTCTGAGAGTTCCCTCACGGGAATTACTCAAGAGCTTCCTAGTATACTCCACCTAAGTGTCTGGTTAGTAAGCCCAACTTCCTATCAAGGAGCAGTAAAACACAGAGAGAGTCTCTACTGCTTCTGGGCTTTTGTTAAACCGACACCCTGTATATCTCTGCCAGTGCTAAATGCATTGTTATGGGAGCTGCCTATATACAGTCTACCAGCATTTATATAAAAATATCTAACAGTATGAAAACAAAAAGTACAGGAGGCCATGATTCTTTTCCAACATTCCTCATCCCCTAGCTGTGGCAGAGAGAAGAAGACAAATAGCCTTTGTTAGAGAAAGGCTATCTTTGGGCAGTAGGAGAAGATTACACTGTTACAGCATGTTACAAGAGATCATAGTCCTGATATTTGCCCAATCAAAATCAGGTAGGACTGTTGCAGCTGCCTCCGTAGTGATCAGTCTCTACCTAAAGCAACCTGTGAAAGATGGAGTTCTGATTTGGGAATCCATACTCCATTTTATCTTTTCCTTTCCTACACAGACTTTTTTTTTTCCAAAGAAAATGAATTAATAAAGAAATAAATACTTAGCTAGCTTTTCTCCATCTGTATTCTTTATAAAATGTATCTAAAATAGATACATGATTAGGTGGCATAATTCAAACAATAAAATGTTAAGGACAAATAAAATTGTAGAAAAATAGATTAAACAAAGTTAGATAGTATCTTAATTGTGGTATTCTGGCTAGCTTTAACACTGTAAATTATGGTGATCGAGCAAATTATGTTTATGATATACACATGTGACAATCTGATCAAGTTATATAGTTATATATAATATACTTACATATCATAGGTATGATATAGATATATGCATATTTTGTGGAACACTGTTATCCAGCATGCCATGGCCATTATTCACTTTAGATTGGAGCAGCATTACTTCCCATAAGCAACCCTGTTAAGACTGGGCCCCTAACATTCCCTTGAAAAAAGAAAAGAAAGGCAAAACTCAGGAGTCAGGGCTTGGGTTCATGAAGGGCTTAGAAGATGGGACACAAGGCATTAAAGAAAGCTCAGGAGGCACTGCTTGAGAGGCTCACAGGACAGTCCTGAGGGACTCAAGAGACCACAGACAAGAAAATCATGAGGGAAGATGTAAAGGGGTGTGGGAGTTGCTCACAAGCAGCTCAGGAGTCAGTAGTGAGATACAGAAGTTGCACACATCCCTATGTATGGATCATTAGTGATTGCTGGAGAAAAACATGTTTGGTAGTGGTGCTGCTTATAAATAGCCCATGTTCTTGTAGGCAACCTCCACCCACTCTCCTGTAAGAGACACCTGGACTGAACTCAGATGATTAGATGTGGTACTAAGCCACTGCCCTCCTGTGGTGGTTCTGGTTTTAGTTTTTGAGGACTCTCTACATGAATCTCACAGTGCTTCGTGAATGGATTGTCCCACCATGTTCCTCTTTCCCTGGCATCCTTGGATAATTTACCACCATTTTTAAATCTCTGTCATAGCCATCCTGGTACAGGTGGCATGGAATCCACATGTCATTTTGATTTTTATTTCCCTAAGAGCTAAGGATATTGAGCATGTTTCTGTATATTTATTGGATTTTTTTTTTAGAGAATTGTCTGATCAATACATTTGTTCACTTACTAAATTATTTGTGAGAAGTTGGTATTTGGTTGTTGAGTTCTTTATGTATTCTGGATGCTAACTCTTTGAAAGATGTAGCAGACAGATTTCCTCCTGTTGTGTAGGCTGTCCTCTAGTTCCTTGGTTGTGTAGAAGCTTTTTCATTTCTGTAATGTCATTTCTAATACTTTTTGAGAATTGAAGCTTTTTTCAGAAAGTTTTTGCCAGTTCCTATAACTTGAAGTGTTTTCTTCTAGAAGTTTCAAATTTTCAGAACTTATATTAAGGTCTTCAATAAACTTTAAATTGACTATTAAACGTTATATTTTACGGCTGAATACTTTGATTCTTCTTCATTAATAATTGAATCTGCTAATCTTATATTTTGTAAAAATTATACTGTTAGATACATCGCAAAGAATATTTAGTGCATGGTACATTGTGCCTTAACTTTCTTTTACTTCTATTTTTGCAAATAAAATTACTGACTGAGAGATTAAAAATGATTTTAAGTGTGGAAAACATGCTGACAAACTTATTCCCATAACGATTTTGTCAATACTTACTGCTGCTTTCAGGAAAATGAGGAGAGAAGTCCAATCTAATGGGGCCAGAGTTATAACTCAGTTGTAGAGATGCAAGTCACATGGCTTCATAAAAAAGATAAAACAAAAGCAATTTATCTGATTCCTAGAAAGAATCAATGTTCTGTAAGCAACATATTAGTCAATTTATTTTTCTAAAATCGTCCAACATTTCCTTTATCCCATTATCCAGTAAAGACCTGACTGGTTTTTCTCATACCTATTTCCTTCTTTCCCTCCTTTCCCCTCATATTTCCTCCTTGTCTTATTTAAAGGATTTCCATGGAATGAATCCTTATTAACTCAGTATGTTGCTTGTTAAAAAATCGTCTAGATGTTTATGTTTATCCTTACTTCTTCAGCAGTGCTATAAAAAATCACACCAATTTTCCTTTTGCAAAATTTCTCCTTGATGACAAATGCATTATTATTTTTTCCCAGGCAGACTCCAAATGTTGTGGCTTTTGGCAGCAGCATGGTGTGTGCTTCTACCTGGACCCATATATGGCTGCCAGAAAAAAACCATCATAAACCCTGAAGCCAATATGAACATTGTAAGTCATTCACTGACTGAAAAAAAAATCCATTAAGCTAAGGAATTATTAATTACTCACAATTCTAGGTATAATTTGTGTATCAAGAATTTCTCTAATTACTAAATCTGGATTTCTTCTTTTGGTCCTTGCCAAAACTAATTAATGCTAGAATTGAGAGCCTTGACCCACATTGCAACAACAATCCTGATTATCTGAGCTCAGATCTAGTGCTGGCTTCACAGAGCCAAGGTTCAAGATTTATTTGGCGATCCCCTGGTGCACAGCCTTGAATCCTTTTCAGGGTTTTGTGTAATCCACCTTAGGATCTTGTGAACTACATCCGTGTTTTGGGGTTTAATAAGCCCCAAGATATGGTTTATATACCTTTAAGTCTAAAGGAATTCACACCAGCAGTAGATTGGAATAGTATTATGTTGGAAAGGCAGACCACATATGTCCACTCTGTGCTTCCTGTTAGTGGATTAATAAATGGAACAGCAGACACACGTGCCAAACAGTCTGTCTCCAGAATCTGATCCTTTAACCACTATTCTGAGTGACAGCATAACTTAAACATACACCATGTGCCTCATATGAACAAATGTGTAACCCTGTGGTAAAAGTAGAGAGTTTGCGGTTAAACTTACTGTGTCATTAATCAAGCATTTATCTCTTCCTGACATACTGTCTTGGATAAATCATTAATTTTGCTGATCATCAATATCCTCAATTATGAGTGTTTCTAGTTCTATCACAAAGACTTCTTAGCAGGGTTGATGAAGTAGCCCAAGCATACATCTTGTACCAATCGCTTCTGCTTCCATGCATGCCTGTGGACACGGTAGTTTCCGGTGGCCTTCTAGAGCGTCTTGTGTTCCTTTGTAATGCTTTTTCTGTCCAAAAGGCTGGCCTATTAAGCACTATATCTAAATCTCCCTCAAACTTTGTGGTTGTTTTTTTTTATATATATATCCAATTAGCCAATGGAAATCTTGAGCATGGGGTAGGAAGAAAGAGAAGTGTGAGATCAAGGGCTTTTTTTTTAGGGAAAATATTTTTTATTTGATTTTGATAAATACAGAAGTATTATCTAAAGCAGACAGAAGAACGGGAACTGTCTGAGTTACCATCCTATAGCTGTGGGAGACACCGTGAACAAAGCCACCCTTACAGAAGAGAGCGTTAGTGGGCTTGCTTACAGTGTTAGGGGATTCATCATCGTGAGAAGCAAGCAGACATGGCAGCGGAGCAGTAGCTGAGAATTTGATGTCCTGAGACCAAGGGCTTTTTCTTTCTATGTTTTTTTATTTTGACATTGGCCTTGCTCTGTTCTTGGGCAGTTAGCTCAGTCAGCCCGCCCCCCCTTGATGTGGTCCTTCCTTTTCTTCTCTTCCTGGTTTCTAATAACCACCTTCCTTCCATATGCCTCTGGGACCAAATTAGTAGGAGCTCAGTTGCCATTAACCCCAAGATACTTCTCAATCTCCTGGGGGTTCCCCCATTAGCCAAGTATTTACATTACTTGTTGCCAAAACATATAAAGAATGAACTACTGTAGTTGGTGACACTAAGCCCACAGGCATCTTAGATGCTATGCTGAAGATGTTAAATGTAGAGTCATTCCACCCTTTGCCTTCAGTCCCTGCCTGAAATACTTCCGAAGTTGTTTATGATTTTTCCTGCTATGTGCTGTTGGTGAATGCATAGATTGGTAAACAGTAGATTGATAGGTAAAGGACTATATCACAATGTGCACAACAAAAATCAAACTGAGCTACGGTATGTACTTTTCAGAGTCAAATCATTTCTTACTGGGGCTATCCTTATGAAGAGTATGATGTCATAACGGAGGATGGATATATCCTTGGAACTTACCGGATTCCTCATGGGAAAGGATACTCCAGGAAAACAGGTTTGATTAACTTTGCTTTGAAATCACAATGCCTGAAATAGGAATGGCTAGATGTCCTGGCAGAAGCAGGGGAGCTTTCACCATGCAAGAAAGCATAGTCCTTTCAGAGAAGAAAGTGTATCCCCACCTCTGGTTTACACAAGTTTTAAAAACCTTTTGCCATTTTTATATATACTATTTGTCCAAGTACAGAGTTCATAGAAGACTGGATCCTAGGCTCACCTGGAGAAAAACCTCGTCTTTAAACCTTGCTTATGTGTGAAGAAGTCAGAAAGCATCGTTTGCTGGCAGGCTGAAGGAATCAGGTAGGAAATCCTTGTTGTTCGTGTTTTTCAGTTCCAAAGGCAGTTGTGTATCTGCAGCATGGCTTAAGTGCATCCGCCAGTGACTGGATTTGCAACCTACCCAACAACAGCTTGGCTTTTCTTCTAGCCGATAGAGGTTATGATGTGTGGTTAGGGAACAGCCGAGGAAACACTTGGTCCAGAAAACATCTGACACTGTCTCCCAAATCACCTGAGTACTGGGCCTTCAGGTAAGAAAAGCCTGTTCATGAATGAGCACTCTACTCCCTTAAAAGCATAAATTATTCTTGGTTTCCCTTCTCTGTCCAAATGCACCAAATGGAATCTGCAAAAAAGCAAACTAGAATTGTCTCCTCCGTGCAGGCTTTCCTCCATCTCAGAAGAGATGCTCTAGTTACTGCCTCACCACTTGTTTTTAAAAGCCCTGTATCTTTCCTGGTGTGACAAACAAGGCTGCGGTTGGAGTGGGAGTGTGTCCTTGTGTCCTGATCAAAATCTGGCTAAGTAGCAGAGAGTTGCACCTGAGGCCTGACAGGCTTAGTCACAGGGGCAAGGCTTGTACTTCCTCAGGAGCTAAGACTCATACCACGGAGATCACTAAGGCCAGTGATTCCATGGCCTCGTTCCTGCATTCTTTCTGGATGTCAACATCTCCTGTTTCTCCTCTGGGATAAATGGAATATAACTTAGCCTCACAGAAAAATTACCAGTAGGGTTTCACAGCAGAATTCTTATTCCAGTGACCCGACAGTGTTGCTGTTGCAATGAAGATGGCTACAGGAAAAGCTGTCCTGACACACACAGTTCTCACTTTCCTCTCAAGGACAGCCAAAGCTGAGCATCTATGTGTGCAAGGACTGTTTGCAAACACTGTAGGTCTAACAGGCATGTATCGTTTCTAATTCCATCATTCCTTTTCTTTGGCAGTTGGGATGAGATGGCTAAATATGATCTTCCAGCCACAATCAATCTGATCTTAGAGAAAAGTGGACAGAAGCAACTCTTCTATGTGGGCCACTCGCAGGGTACCACCATAGGTGTGTTTGGGGCAGATACAATCAATGCCAAAGGTTTTCTTCTGTTTTTGTGAAAGGGGTCAGGTTATTTAATTGGTTTGCTCTAGTATGGTCTCTAGTCTCTAGTTTGGGGACTTTGAGAAATCGTTTCTTCCAGGTAGGTTCTGAAGAGTAAATAAAACAGCCATGGCCATGAGAAATTTGTCCCTGAAACTCAATGTGGAGGTTGATAGGACTTCATTTGTCTTCTCAGCAAACATTGAGACCCCAGGTTATCTTGTGAGGAAACAAAGATAAGCATAGTGCCCATTTACCCTTTGACTCTCTCACAGTCAAGAGAAGGACACAGAAGCAAAACATAGAATTAGGAAACTGATTATATGCTACAATCAGAGTGGCCCTTCTTGCTCATGAGGCCATGTGTTAAGCTACACGGCATGAAGAAAGAGCCACGGGGCATCTCAGGCCTCTCACTGCTCTCTCTTGTTGAAAAACACAAACTTTTTTTAGGTTATTAAATTCAGGAACATTCTCCAAATAGTGTACTCCAAATAAAGTACTAAATAGTACTTTAAGATTCATTTTTATATATGTTATATGTAATATTTTAATGTATATAAAATTATGTGTGTATCTATATGTACATGTCTATATAATCTCATATATATGCAGAAGTTATTCAATGTAGATTTCTGTCCTCACTTGCTTAATAAAGAAACTGAGATTCATAAAGGGAGGTAATTTTCACAGATAATGAGGTAGAAGCCAACATGATAGCCTGGTTTTATATTGCACCAACTTCAAGGCAATATAATCCTTCAGGTTTAATATATATGCTCCACAGAATGTCACTGAACCTCCCCAACACTCTCTATACAAGCACACTTGCTCTCCACAAGAGTCAGTTCAATCCTTAAGAAAATTAAAAAGCCCTCCCCATAAATAGTCCTTACATTCTATTTTGAATATAACTACCTTCATCGTGATTTGTAATAAAGAGATCATTGGAATGAGATAATATCTTCTTTCCCTGCAGCATTCATAGCATTCTCTACAAATCCAGAACTGGCTAAAAAGATTAAGATATTTTTTGCACTAGCTCCAGTGGTCACAGTAAAATACACTCGAAATCCTATGAGAAAATTAGCCACCCTTTCCAGGAAAGCTGTCAAGGTATGTGGACTCCTCTGGTTTAAAGGGGAAGACTAGACGTCTCCCTGTTTCCATAGATACCAAGAGAAGACATGTGGCACATTTAAGCAGTTAGTGACATAAGGGGTGATGGAAGGGTGCTTATGATGTGCTATCTTATCAGTGGGCTCAGGGAACTCATCCTGACACCATCTGCTATAGTGTCTTCATCTCTACCTAGAGAACACCTCTCCCAGTCACAGCTAGAGATGTAACTTGGTAGTTCTGAAGCATCTTATTCAGTTCCCTCTTCCTGTCCTCAGTACCTGTTATCTGTAGTACGTTTGATAAGAGGTTTTCTAACTGGAGTGAAGCAACTCCCTGTGGTTTTAGTGTATTGCCTGATGATGGCTGAGCATTTCTTTTACACACACTTGAGGATTGCTTATACATATTCTTTTGAGAAACATCTATTTAATTCCATCCCCTGCTTCTAGTTGGATTTTTAAGCTACCAAGCAGAGGCCCTTGCATATTTTGAACATCAACCCCATCAGATGTATAATTTACATATATTCTCCCCCTTTCCATATACATATATCCATTTGTTGTTTCATTTGCTGTTCAGAAGCTTCCTAGTTTTATGACATCCCTATTTGTTTACTTTTGGCTTTTGTTTAAGTTGATGTGGGGAATCTTACTTTAAAATTCCTCAATAATTCCAACATTCCAACACACTTTACCTTTACTTTCTTCTGAAAGCTTCAGATTTTGCATGCAAACTGTACCTATTTTTAGTTTATATTTATGTACAGTAAGAGGAATAGCTTCAGTTTTCTGCACATGCACATCCAATCTTTGCAGCATGATGTACTGAAGAGACTTGCTTTTTCAGTATGTGTTCCTAGGCTATTTGGCTGTCACATATGGCTTTATTTCTAGTCTTGCCATTCTGTTCCATTGGCCTGTGTGTATTTGTTTTTAATGTCAATACCATGACATTTCTACCAATGTATCTTTGTATTACATCATGAAATCAGGTAGCATGTCTCTAATTTTTTGCTCAATATTGTTCTAGCTGTTCATGTTTTGATAAGAATTTTAGGATGTATTTCTTATTCTACAAAGATAAAACTGTTATTTTGATAGGAATTACATTTCAACTGTTTTTGATAGGGTTTTTTAATATATGCAAATGGTATACCTAGTTTTATACCTTCTTTGATTATTTTCATCCATTTTCTGGTTCTCATTGTAGAAAATTTTTGCTGCTGGTTAATTTATTCCAAAATATTTTTATAGTTATCCTAAATGAGAGTGCTTTCTTTACTTCCTTTTAAAATATTTTTCTACTGGTATATATAAATACTACTCGTGTCCACAGATTGATTTTATATCCTACAACTTTGTTAAATTTATTTATAAGTACTAATAGTTTTGTGGTAGTCTTTGGAGTTTCCTATATGCATGATCATAGGCAAATGGTGACCAGTTGAATTTCTTCTTTCAAAATTGTAGAGAAGGTCAGGTGTGATGGCGTATGTCTATAATTCCAGAAGTCAGGAATCTGAGGCAGGGAGATGGTAAGTTGAAGGCCAACATAATTGGCTACATAATGAATTTGAGTTCAGGTCGATCTATGTATCAAGGACCTTTCTCAATAAATAGAGATAAGCAGTAAGTAGATAGACAACGCGCTTTGTTTCTTTGCCTTGCGTTATTGCTCTGGTGAGGACTTTCTCTTCTGGTTTGTATATTATGATGGGTGTGGACAAGCTTGTCTTGAACTTGTAGCTTTCCCCATTTGTGATGATGTTAGCTGCAGAATTATTATGTATGAATTTGATCGTGTTTAGATACATTCCTTTCATGTGAGTTTGTTCATAGTTTTTATCAGTGATAACATGTTTCTGTGATTTATTATTGGAGGGACAAATATAACATGAATTGCATGTGGGTTGGTTTGTGGACAAGTTTGTGGAGTTGGCTCTCTCCTTCTAATATGACATGGTCCAGGGATTAAACAAGTGCCCTTATCTGCTGAGACACCTTGCCAGACCAATAATATGTTTGTTTGATTTTTTTTCTGTTGTTGTTGTTGTTGTTGTCTTCCATTCTGTTGATCTGTGGTATCATGCTTTTTCATTGGCATATTTTGAGCATTTCATCTTTTTGATGAATTGCATTTAATTGGTATAAATTATATTTTCAATGTGTTGTGTTTGGTTTACTATGTTTTGTACTAAGGATATTTCTGTCTTTTTACCAGTGCTTTTTGTCTGTAATTTTCTGGTTTTGTTATTTCCTTGTCTGACTTGAGTATCATGATAAAATTGGCTCCATAGAATGAATTTGGAAGAGCTCCTTCCTCTTTACTTTTAATAATTCAAAAAAATTTGATATTAGCTCTTCAGTAGATGCTTGAAAGAATTCACCAACAAAACCACTGGTCACGAGATTTTCTTTGATGAGAAGCTGTTCTTTATCAATCCCTTATGGGTAGCTATTGTTGACCTATTCAGGTTTCTATTTATATTGTATTGGGTAACCATACACATTAATGAACTCAATAATTTCTTCTAGGATTAATGCTAGGCATCTAAATGTTTGTAATTAGTGATGATTGATCTTTGTGTTTCTGATGTGGGTTCTGAGAAACAAACTCAGGTCAGAGGAGTGTGCTCATGACCACTGAGCCATCTCTCTAACCCAAGATTTTTAATTTAAAAAATTTATAGACATTCTTAGTTGTGCCTACCATATTATGTATTCCAGGAAATGTCCCATGTAGAGACTTTTCATTGTCAACGTTTTTTTCCCCTTGGGATTGCTCCATTGTTCTTATTAAATTTAGTTCAATCCATGTAAGGACAGATGTAAGGATTATAGTCCCATAGAAGTAGCCATCTGCTTCCTGCCCTTTGTGGCTGTGAGTAAGCTATTCAGTGATACTAAACTTTGCTTTTCACATGTATAGAATGTGTAGAATCTGCCATTCTTGGATACTCATTGAGATAATATGTGTAAGCATCATTCTTGGCCAATAACATGCTCAACACATATTGCATGTTAATAAATTAATCAAGCTTATTTTAGCTTTCAGTGCACAACATTTGGTGTTTAATTACTGCTGCTCCCTTCCAAATCCAATCTTGCCTCTGGACATTTATTTCTTTATATTCTTGTCCCTTTATTTTCTTTTGAATCAGCAGTTCACACAGAGCATTTTCTCTTTTTACTTTCTCTGCTTTACTTGATTGTTAACGCTATTTTCCTTTCTTTAAAATAAAAGCTTATGATTCAAATAAGCTAAGCAACCTTTCTCAGATCATCCAGGAGCTCAAGATTGTTCTTATTGGGCAACTAAAACAAGGTGATTATTTGCATATATGCAATGATTTCTCTGCTGTTTTAATGGTAGTGGTGTTTTGTCTGGGCCTGTCTAGCTTGAGCATTGCTATAGTCATTAAGATGATTTGTAGAAAAATCTTATCTGGTTTACCCATAACCACAATAAGGAGTGGTGCCATTTTATTTATTTATTTATTTATTTATTTATTTTACAGTACATAAAAAAAAAATGGCTCAATTCTCACAAAGGTGCAAAGATTCTTACAGGAATCCTGTGCCCGTTGTCATGTAGCAAACATGCCCTCTCCAGGACCAATCTGGAATTACATCTCCACAGTAGTGTGTCCCTCTGGAAATGAGTGCTGAAATTCTGCAGTACTATACCACACTCTCCTTTCAGTCAGGATGAAGGGATAAATTATTTGTCCTTGGATAAATGCCTAGTGATGGCTACAACAGTGAAGTACAAGATCTCCATGCTATTTCTGCCTGCATTTGGGAAAGCTAAGAACAAGGGCCTGTGCAATAAATATGGCCTCTTATTTCACACATGTTTGTGCCTGACTATATGAACTTACGGGCTGTTTCATGTCATTTGCATTTTCCCCCATGTATGGATGGAAAAGGTATCGATAAACAGAAAATAAAAACATTCAGTTGATTAGTGATTTCTGGTTGAATTGCTTATTTGTGTGAGAATTTAGGTTTTGGCACTTAGAACACTCAGTAGGTGTCTGTCAATATTCTTTTAAAACATATGTATGTTTAATTGTGGTCACATGTGGTCACATGTTATTAAAATTAGGATGTGTACAGTTACTCAGAGTTACAGGTTGGCAAGTATAGTAATTACTAGGATTGCATAGTAATTATAACAAAATGACAAACAGGACAGGATGAATTAGATGCTATCTGCCACAGCCTGTTACCCCCTCTGACCTAAAGAATTGAGAAACATGGCTTTTTAAATGTCATTCTTTCCTTCCTTTTCACTCCCTCCTTTTTTCCTCTTTCTTCTCTTTCTCCCTCTCTCTTACTTCTCTTTTCTTTCTCCTCTATGTCTTTTCCTTTGATATAAAATTCATTTTACTTAGGTCATAGTGTCTTATATATTTTATTGAAGTTTCACAGACCAGTAAATATTTATTAAATGGGAATTCTCTTCAATTTTATAATACATTTTTTCAAACAGAATTAAAGTAAGTTATACTATGTAGGAGTTTATTGGCTCTAGTTTACCAAAGAAAGTATAAGAACTTATAGTACATACTGCAATAAAAATAATGCACATTATGATTGTCTTTGCTGTTATTGTTGTAATGGTGAATAAAGGTTTAAGGAAAAAAATCTGTGCCAGTTTTGATAGTAAATGGTTGTTTATAAAACTTTTAAGAACTAAAATTCATCTTTTCACCCCATCTGTAACTTATTACCCTAATAATATGAAATGCATTAGGATGAAATAAAAGTAAGATCTGACTAACACACGCAGGGATTCAATATTTTCTTGTGATGTGATAGATTTCTAGAATTCAAAAGGCGTAGTCAACATACTTGCAGCCTTGCCTGAGATTTCATCAGTAGAGATTCATTGCTTAGGGAGAAGCTTTTGTTTCTGGGAGGGAATTAAAAGGACATGAAAGGAAATAGTTGTAATGTGTTTCAGTCACTGTGTAGGATAATAGTTGGTCCAAAACTCTTTGCTAGGTTCCAGGAATCCCATTAGATGTTCCTCAAATGTGATCATTAACTTCACTGTAATTCTTCTGGGGAGGTGCAAATTTTCCCATTTTAATAGTTACAAAAACTTAGATAAGTGGGAACTAAATTCTTCTTAAGTTGTAAGAAAAAGAGTAAAGAGAATCTAGAAGCACATAGGGATATTTTCTTCAAAGTAGTAGCAGTTCCTGTGCAGGCTGTTCTCTAAGGAAACATGCTCACAACATCCCAATGAAAGAGTCTCATGAAATCATCAGGGAGTTAGGAGTACTAAGAGACAACATTGCACAAGCCTCCTGGTTTCACCCAGGACCAGTACTGTTACCTCCTGGGTTGCCTGGATGAACAAATATTCTCTACTCTTGACATCCATATTTATGATCTTTAATGATCCTTTGCACTTACCTTGCAGATACTGTTTGGTGACAAAATGTTCGCCGCTCACACATTGTTTGAACAATTCATTGCAACCAAAGTATGCAACCGGAAGATATTCCATCCTATATGCAGCACATTCATGTTTTTTCTAACTGGATTTGATCCCCAGAACTTAAACATGGTAGGTATAATTAATCACTTCCTGGAAAAACAATTATTTTGTTGCATAAGGGGTTAGAGTTCACTTTGTATTTTGTGGAAATCACATTAGATGACCTTTGTTTTGTCATTTGGAATGTCAATGGTATCCTCCTGGCTCCAACCAAGGTTGAGAGTTGACTATTATTTATAAAATAAAATAAAAACCTTTGGGAAAATGGCTTTGCTGACAGAGCTTCTAATTCTTGCCATGACTGAAATCCCACCATTAAAAATCTCTTTCCATTATAATTATGGCTTTTTTGGACCTACTGAAGTAGAAACTTAAGGACAATTTCTAGAATCTGCATCTCATACTTGTTCTGAGTAAATTTTACACATCCGTGGGAAATGTGGAAATCTTTATCTTGTGAATCACCCCTAAGTAAAAGAGATAGATCTAGATTTTCAATGACAGCTATAAACGGGATGCAGCAGTGGGCTCCTTTCCTTTTAAAATATAAGTAACTACCTTGAGGGTTGAGGAGGAGAAAATGCAGAAGTTACTCTTCACTTCCCAGCTAGACACGGGCTAAGTTTATGTGCCAGAGGTGGCACACAGCCAAAGATGATCCCCATCTATCTCATAGACTTCTGCCAGGAACCTGCTCTCCCTCTATTTTTTCAATATCAGGTTCTCACTAAGTTGTCCAAGATGGCCTTGAACTCGCTCTGTAACCCAGACAAGCCTTGAATTCATGATGCTCCCATCTTAGCCTTCTGAGTATTTGGGAATTGCAGGGCTGGCAGCCAGTCTCAAAGCTTTTATAAAAAGGCTTGTTTTATCCAAAGTGTGCCTGCACCACTGCCTTTCCATAATCTCAAGTCGGGTTGCCAGTGAAATGTGCTTGCTAATCATGGGGATGTAAGAATGTCATGTAGAGCTAAGATACAGCCAATGGACCACTCATTCTCCATGGTTGTGGGGAGAGTGGGCGCTGACACCCTTGATTTGATCACTTCTCCTTGGTGGGGAGGCTTGGCAGCACACAGAAGAAGGGGAAGCTGGGTATCTGGATGAGATCTGATAGGCTGTGATCATATGGTGGGGGAAGAGGTCCTCTTCTGTCAGAGGTCTAGGAGAGGGGAATAGGGCAGAAGAGGGAGGGAGGGAAGGAATGGGAAGATACAAGTGAGGGGATAACAATCAGGATGCAATCCATATAAATTATAATAAATTAAAATTTAAAAAAGAATGTCATGTAGATGTAAACATGTCACATAGGCAGAATGAAGCTAGTTTCATAAAGACTTAATAAGGTAATAATCCTTGGCAACAGAGCCCTCTTTGGTCAAATCTCTTTTTGACTGGCAGATAAGGACTAGATTATGGGATATTATAACATCAGGAAGAACAGTTGATTTCATGAAACACAGCCAGAGATCCATTGCAGTTTTTGTGGAACTTCAAAATAATACTATTACTAATAAATAATACAGATGTAAAAAAATTAATACAGATATTCTGAACTTGATTCATGACATTTTGACTGTTTTTCAGTTGTTTTGGATTGATCATAAACAGATGTAATTTTGAAAAGTGTTAAAATGATTTGATGCTCACGTTGCCCAATAATAATAATAACAATAACAACAACAACTATTATTATTATTATTATTATTATTAAATTATTTATTTTTTCTGAGACAGGGTTTCTCTGTATAGCTTTGGCTGTTCTGAACTCACTTTGTAGACCAGACCAGCCTCAAACTTACAGAGACCTGCCTGCCTCTGCCTCTCTGAGTGCACCACAACCCAGCTGAAAAAGAAGTCTTATATTTAAAAATTAAGTTAAAAGTGTGAAAAGAAAGCATCATATCTGGAATAAATCTAAACATAGTAAAGCAAGCGCATCCTACAAACATTCAAAGGCCCCACAGAATATTTAACACATTTCCTAAATCTAGCAGTGAATGGAAACATGTAGATGTGTTCCCATCGCCTTGTGACCCAACATTCTCTTAAATTTATTTTTCAGATTTATTTCTTTTTATTTTGTGTGTATAGTTGGGTACCCTGTGAGTTTTGTGCTTGCTGAGGCCGGAAGGGTGCATCATATTTCCTTTAACTGGAATTACAAACTGCCATCCGAGTGCTGGGAATCGAATCCAGGTCCTCTGAAAGAACAGTCAGTGCTCTTAGCCATGGAGTAATCCCTCCACCTCCTCAAAGCTTTATCTTAATGTCCTTTCATAAGTGCAAAGTAAAGAAGAGGGCCACTGAAGTGTTTATCCTCTTGACTGTGTGAGGTGAGTCTGGAAAGAGAGGGTCCATAGCCCTCTCTGCATTCAACCAGTCAGATGCTCTGGGTGAGCTGTAGGGGGTCCCTTATCCAGGATGGAAAGCAAAGCTGTGGGAGGAGAATGTTCTTAAAGATAGACTTCTTAAAAAAATAATAAATATATACTTCTTTGGTTGCTATGTCTGCAAAGATATAGAAAATGTCTTTCCCTAAAGATAATAATTATAAATAGAAAGTTGAAGTGTTTTTTTTTTCACATGTCTGAACATGTGTTAATGAACAGCCTCTAGCTGAGAAGTGATCTCTTTTCAGAGTCGTTTGGATGTGTACATGGCACAGACTCCTGCAGGAACGTCTGTTCAGAACTTGCTGCACTGGGCCCAGGTACCTGTTTTCTCTCCCTGACTGGCATACCCAAATGTCTACAAAATCTCTGAGATGTGGTCCCAGGGAGTTCCAGGCAGGGTGTGCAGGGACCTGCCTCTCACGATGATGCTTCCTCAATCAACACCAACCTCGATCAGCGTCAACCTTTAGGTTACCTTTGCTCCCTGTCTGTTCTCCGTGTCTCCAGTGCCCAGGTTTGAAGCCTGCTTCCCACATATTCACCCTTGGGTTCCTTCCGTGGCCTGTTTGGGGGAAGGCTTGTACTTTCTCTTCTGGGAAATTGTGAGCTTTGCTAAAATAATACCACCTATTCCAGAAAGACCTGCTCATCTTCTAGTTAGCCCATGGGGCATTTCAGAGTGAAGAAAAAAAAATGTTTTATTCTGAACAAAGGGAGTCCTAGGGAGGGAGGGAGGGAGGAAGGGAGGGAGGGAGGGAGGGAGGGAGGGATTAAAATAGATGAACAGTTTGTGGGTTTGCCACTGTTATATTTTTGCTTGATAAGATTACTCAATATCCGGTAAGCTCAAGATAAATCAGGTTCAATTAAGTTGTATAACTCTCTGAGCCAAGAGCTGCATGCACTTACATTAATTCTTTGTGTAACTTTAGCTGCACTCCAGATCAGTCACTTCAGTCACTTCCTTTTAAAGAACTGAACAAAATAAGCATAATCACATCTACCTGTACATGAGAGGAAATGAGAGTGAGAGGAAATTTCATTTTAACATATATACTAATATCTTGTACCTGCTTTAAAGCTAAAAATGAGAAACAATTACAGGTAGTAAGAAGAACACTGATGATCTCTGCAAAGTTTGGAAATTTCACTTCTGGGGAGATAAGAGTTTGTACTCCTGTGAATGGAGGCTGGCCTAAGCATGGGACCTGCTACTGGTGAGGCTATGGGTACCACCTATAAGTTCTGGCCTCTCTAGAAATGCAAGTCCAAGGTCACAGATCTTGAGCGTGTACTCCTTGTTCTTCTTCGTCTTCATACCTGATTTCTTTTACCTCACTGGGTTCATATGAATTTTTTAAAGTAAGGCCATTACATCCCCATCCTACAAATGTTACAGTCAATGCCTTATGCGTCATCAATTAGACTCTTCCCTTTTTACAGAAATAAGGAATGATGGGCATACATTTGTTCAAAATGTACAGACAGCTAAGGCAAGGGTGATGGTACTGATCTAATTGTAGTAGCTGGTGAATATCTTTACACTAAATATATTTACACTAAAAACGTTTTAGATTCTGGAGCAGAGTGAGTTGGGATTTTCGGATTAGGCATACTCAATTGATAAAATTCATGCAAATACTACCAAAAAAGCCCCATTTTTAAAAGACCTCTGAAGTCAAGGGCACAGCTGGTCTTAAGTAGCATACTTGACTTGAAGAGATGCCAGTGAAAGGCACTCTGTTGCACACTGCCAAGGGTTGAATGCTTTATATGCTTTATATGCGTCTTCCTACTTAATCCCATAGGCCAGTTAGAAGAATGCTGTCATCAGTCACACCTCATAAATATCTTGTCCTGCACAGTAGATTGAGTATTCATTCAAACCTGGATACAAAACAGTCTATTAGACACTAGACTTCAGATTTTATTCTAAGTAGTACACTTTGTTGCCTCTTACCTTTTTTTTTTTTTTTTTTTTTTAAGTTTTTCAAGACAGGGTTCCTCTGTGTAGCCTTGGCTGTCCTGGACCCCCTTTGTAGATCAGGCTGGCCTCAAACTCACAGGGTTCTTCCTGCCTCTGCCTCCCTGAGTGCTGGGATTAAAGGCATGCACCACCACATCTGGCTCTGCTTCTCACTCCTTAAAATATGTGAAATTTTATTGTTTTGTTTTTTGTTTTTTGAGACTGGGTTCTATAACACACATACACACTACTTCCATGAATATATATATATATATATATATGTATATATATGTATATATATATATAATAACATTTTATATTTTTTATTTATATAATATTATGGGAGAAAATTTTAAAATAAAAGGATTGAAACTATGAGTGGAGAAAAATACAAAGTACACACTAAGAAAAAAGAAATCCTTCTGAGGATAATTAAATTAAGTGCTTGATATAAATCTGGAGTATCTGCCTCCTTAATTCAACAGGGGTGACAGGTGGGAAATAACAGAATCATGGAAACTGCAGTATCTGGATATACTCATTTTTTAAGTCTAAATACCATGCTGTAAAGATAGCCATTTCACTCTCCAGTGCTTTGTTCATGCTTATTACTCACAAAACAACAGTAGGCTTAGTCCTGTTCAGAAGTGGCAAGCTGTCCACATTTGCTGAAATTTTTCCTAATAATGACAAAAACACTTAATAATAAAGAATGCATTCATAATAACCTAAGTATCAAATTGTTTAATAAGAGCCATAGTCATTTTTAGTGTTGGAAATGTGTGGCCAAAACTTTTTCTATATACAGATATAAATTCCTGAAATCCAACATGTAATGCAGCATTTTAAAGCATTGTTATCTCCAGATTTTCATCCAAAGATAGGGGTGGTGGGGGCAAAAAATGTTTCATAGATTCTATGAGGCTTTTTTTTTACTTGATTTGTGTTCTAATGAGTTGACACAATATCAATGTTCTTTGTGTATTTCTTGCTCGTTAATTTTACAAGTACATTGCTTTCTTATGTCATTTTAATGTGCCCCTTTTTCTGTTTTTATTGTAGGCTGTCAAATCTGGTAAACTCCAAGCTTTTGACTGGGGCAATCCTGACCAGAACATGAGGCACTTTAACCAGGTAAATAAAGATAACTCTACTAAACATCAGTGGGATACTACCGGGAACCGGCGAGAACAGCCTCCACTCCAATGTTTAAGTAGTCACTACTTCCTATAGGCTATGATGGGCATTGCTCATTGCTGCCAGGGCACAGTGCTTCCTGGAATTTCCTGTGTGATGGCTCATTGTTTCTGATCCTTTGTTTCTGGGCACCTGAGGTAAACTTTGTTGCCCTCATTTCTCTGGATGCTCTAGGAAGTAAATTGCCAAATAACTAGACTCCAACCCATTGATTTCTGAGTCTAAAATGTCTTTCTCTATTTTTCTCTCATTACCCATTCCTTTACAGGAAAAATGAAACAAAACAAAATGAGAACTCTCTATATTTCATTAACACTGTTTTAAAGATAGAATTAGAAAACATGACTCCCAATTCTAAAACAGGTCTTCACACAACGAAACTAGCATTGCTCTAATAGGTCCTCAGGAAGTCCTTTATTACATTTAAAAACCCAATATATGGATCCTTTAGGATGTATCAATCAAGAAGTGTCATCTTTGGGACAACTGATATTATCAAATGGGTAATGTAATACTAAAGCCTTTCTTGATGTCATATATAAAAATGATGATGAATTTAGTGAACATATTACACTGAAAATCATATATGGTGTTGGCTATTGTTACTTTTTCTGACTATGTTGGGAGACCCAATAATTGTTTTGGCTTCCTGATGGCAGACTGAGCTAAATCATAAAACTGTCATAATCTTTTCAAATATGCAAAGAATACATAGTATAAATACATATTTTCAATGTTTTGAAAAATCTGGTTGTCCTCCTAAATGGCTATAGTTGAGTGTGCATGGGCTTGGATTCAGGGACGGGCACCAAACACACACTATGGCAGACTATGCTGTTTCTCTCTGTTAGTGACTACCTTCTTTGTTCCACCAAGTTTATAGCTTCTTTAGGAAGAGTGTTTTAGATGCTGACCTCACCTTATGGGTGAAAGTAGGGTCAGAGCTCTAAACTTCATCTTTGTACTTACAAAAGGAATAAAAACCATGTGACAGGGGTTCTGATATGGTCCCTTGCTTAGAACTCTTGGTGGAGACTCACATGGAAGATGAACTCTGTGTATTTAAAAGGCAGTAGCCTTAGACACAACTACACTTCATGACACCATGAATTATATGCGTGTAATTACCAGCATATAAATCACTAGTAAGCCTACATTGCTAAAGATGTGATTTCTAAATAAATACACATAATTTCTATTTCTTACTGCCAACTTGAAAATAAACTAAAACATCCTGGCAAAAGTTACCAGACACAATTTTAAGTCGAATGATAATGTTTATTTTTTATTTGCCATCTTCTCAATGCCTACCTTCTAATCAGAGCAGTAGTTTCACTGGAGTCAAGAAATGTCAGCTTGAGGGACTTGGGACTGACTTTGATGCTGAACTCTTGCCAGTGTCAGTCTCCCAGGCTCCAGCCATCAACTGAAAGTGACACTCAACGTGACTTGAGCTCTGCCTGTGAATCACTTTTTGAAGAGAACTTAAGATACACATTGTCCTTGTGATGATCTTGCCTAAGCAGAATTCTATTGAGCTTAAGAAAAGAGCTTCCATGAGTCCTTGGGGTCTTCACTTTTGTCCATGTTACCTCAGGCCTGGAAGTCTTATGTTCATGGTAAAGGTGACACCAGGTTGGCTTGTAGTGAGGGCTGTTTTGCTGGCTTGAAGACGGCTGTCTTCTTAATGTGTGTGCTCATGCAATCTTTACTCAGAATATGTTATGGGAAGTGAAGGACACAGGAGGGGGAGATGGAAGGAGGGAAGGAAGGAGGGAGGGAAGAAGGGTAAGATTTTTTTATGACCAGTTGGACCAGTTCTGTAGAGTTAGAAGGAGAGAAATGCTTGGAACAACATTTAACATTAAATTACACTTACATTGGAGATTAGTGATTCAACTTTTGAATTTAAGGAGAAGAAACTTTGTCCTACAGGGAATGAATGAGAATGAGACACTATTTACAGTAGTCAGTTATTCATTTGCAAATAGCAGAAACTAACTCCCTTTTAGGTATTAAAAAAAAAAGCTCTGGTTTTCTGCAGGATCGTCAGCTCTTCTCCCCCTCTGTCTTTGCAGCTCACTCTCAGTCTTGCTCAGAGACCCTTATTTCCATTCATTGGCTCTTTCCAAAATAGTACTCATATGATGACTTTACCTCATACAGTTCTTTCCATTTCAAAACCAAAGGAAAAGCCATATATTCTCCATAGCTATAGAGAAATATTAATCAGCTATTAAAAACAAGGAAATCTTGAAATTTGCAGGCAAATGGACAGAACCAGAAATGATCATCCTGAGTGAGGTAATCCAGACCCAGAAAGACATGTATGGAACATAATCACTTATAAGCAGATTATTAGCCACATAATACAGCATAACGACACTACAACATACAGACGTATAGAAACAAAATAACAAGGAGGACCCTAGGGAGGATGCTTAATTTTCATTCAGAAGTGCTAATAAAATAGACATCTGAAGCGGTTGAAGAGAAGGAACATGAAAGGAGCCTACCATAGAGGTCCTCTGAAAGACTCTGCCCAGCGTGGCATCAAAGCAGAGGCTGAGACTCACATCCAAACTTTGGGATGGAGCGCGAGGAGTCTTATGGAAGAGTTGGAGGGTAGAAGGACCTGGAGGAGACAGGAGCTCCACAAGGAGGTCAATGGAGCCAAAACATCCAGGTGGCGGGTGGGGCCGGTGAAGGGGGAGTTGCTGCAGAGATTGATGCACCAACCAAAGACAACAACGCGTGGTGAGGACCTAGACTCCCTGCTCAGGTATAGTCCAGAGGTAGCATAGTCTCCTTGTGGGTCCCATAATATGGGATAGTAGGGGCTACCTCTGACATAGACTCTGGTGCCCACTCATTGATCACTTCCCCCTGGCAGGGAGTCCTACCACCAAGGAAGAGGATGCAGGCAGTCCAGATGAGACTTGATAGGCTGAGATCAGATTATATAGGAGGAGGGCTCTCCCTTTCTGAGGACTAGGGAAGAGGGGAGGGGGGATGAGGGAGAGTGAGGGTGGCACCAGGAGGAGACCAGGCAGGGTACTACAATAGGGATGTAAAGTGAATACATTAAAAAGAAAAAAATAGCAAGGTGCTAAAAAATTTTTTTCTGGCCCAGCTTTTAGAGCTGTTCCCAGATGCTACTGTGTCACTGCAGCAGAAGGACCAACTCCTGGTCATTTAGACCAGGGTGTGTTCTACATCATTAAAAGGAGGAATGTGTAAGGGAAAGCTGGCTATACCACCCTATTTCCATCTACAGATCATTCGCTTTAAACATAGTTCAAGTGTCTGTTTCCATGTGTTGGTAGAAATGCTCTCTTAAAAAGCCTACTGATACACAGGGGTCAAAAAGCCACTGAGCCCATATTTCTGCATGTAAGAAAGACATTTATCCTTTCTGGTAACTACTAAAAAGGACATGCTCTCCATCCACATTCTATCAGAAAGAAAAACCTTTTCTTTTTAGAGAAACAGTCTTCCTCAAGTATCTGCCCCCAAGTGCAAGTTGGGAGTGGATAGTTGGTCTTTATATTCATAATGCATGATTGCATGAACATACTTTGTTTGATTCCTGGCTATCATGATGGGGGAGGCTTTCCTCTGCTATGTGCTTCTGTCATAAGGCACTGCCTCATAGCAGGCCTAAAGGCAAACTAGATATACAAAGAAATACAGCAATGTCTGAAATAATAAGAACATGTCATTTTTATTTGTTAGTTGCTATTCTAAGATATATTATCAAAGCAATGGGGACCTGACTATACAATATTTTCATGTTTATATATCATTAAGTGAATCCCAATTCAATGGATTAGAATTTGAAAAGTTAGCTCAATATCTAATGGGTTTATTTATTTTCATAATATTGTTCTTTCTGTTCCCCTCCCCCTGTCTTTCCCTCCCATTTCATTTAGCTTACACCTCCTGTGTACAACATCACAAAGATGAGGGTCCCAACAGCAATGTGGAGTGGAGGAAATGATGTTGTGGCAGGTGCTAAGGACACTGAAAATCTGCTCCCTAAAGTTGCCAACCTCATTTACTACAAGAAGATCCCCCACTACAATCATATGGATTTTTACCTTGGACAGGATGCACCCTGGGAAGTTTACCAAGACCTAATTGGACTGATGGAAGACTATTTGCAAAATTAAAGGCACTCTCTGAAATCAGGTGGGTGTCTTGCAGCAATAATGAGACAGTGACACCTCAACAAGTCTCAATCTGTGTTCTCCTCCCCTCCTTTTTGTGAGGAAGAGAATGGAGTGTTCTTTGCAGCCAATAGCATTTGCAAAGCTGATAGATTCTATACCCATGGCTAGGTTACTCTATTTGTCAAAAGTGATGGAATTTGATTACCTCTTTACTTTAGAAGACATGGCATCCTGTTTAAGCAATATAAAGCAGGAGCCTTTTTTTTTTTTTTTTTTTTTTTTGCTTAAAACAAACAGATGGAATAAGAAAACCACATGGCAAGGAACAGTGAATGGCTTCTTGGATCTGAGGATGATCTCCAGCCCATGAGAAGCAAAAACAAGGACCTTCCACTGATCTGCAGCCAGAAGAAGACAAGTTCTGCCTCAACTCTGCTTGAGTATGGGCACTCATCCTGTTGTACTCAGGTTCCCCATTGTGAAGGCAGCCTTGGTTGCAGCCCGTGAAACCCAGGCCAGCGACCTCCTGCTATATCATGGCTACATTCCTGAACTCCAAGACAGTGGCATAATAAATGTGTTCAGTTTCAAATTATAAACTTTGTTTTAATCTGTTATCAGTAATAATGAGCTGCCAACCATTAAGATATAGCTATGATATAATAAATGTGATATTTGAATCTGTTAATTGTATAATGATATTAAGTATACCATAATTTAAAGTATTATAATCTTATAATTATATAATATTAAGTGTAACAATACATTTATTGCACTATATTATATGTTGTTAAGTAATTGCTTGAAAACTTGAAATAGCCTCATCTTAATTTCACCAAATACACTTTGGTCTAATATACTCTTCCTTGAGCATTTGATCGTACATTATTAATGACTTAATCATTCAACAAATATTCATATGAAAAAGTCTTTTTTTCTATTATGAAATTTGCATCCCCATGTTTGAATTTTGTGGCTATTTTCAGGGTATATTTTTACTTCTGTTCTCTTTTTTTTTCATGTATTACATCTTGACTGCAGGCAGTTTCCCCTCCCTCTACTCCTTCCAGTCCCTGTCCCATCTCACCTCTCCCCAGAGCAACTCCTCCTCTGTTCCAAAGAAGATAAAGGAAATGGAAGAGAAGGAGGAAGAGGAGGAGGAGGAAGGGCAGAAGGAGGAAGTAGTGGTGGAAGAGGAGGATCAGACAGCCCAGGGGTACTACCAAAAAATATGGCCTAACAAGATACAGTAAGACTGAGCACAAATTCTCATATCACAGCCAGACATGACAACCCAGTAAGAGGAATAGGGTCCCAAGAGCAAGCAAAAGAGTCAGAGACACACCCTACTCCCACTGTTGGGAGTTCCACAAGAACACCAAGCTGCACAACCATAAAGTCCTATACAGAGGACCTAGCTCAGACCCTACAGGGTCCAACTTCGTCATATCAGTTTTTGTAAACTCCTGTGAGCCCTGTTTCGTTGATTGTGCAGACCATGATCTTTTGGTGATCATGACTCCTCTGCCTCCTGCAATGCTTCCCCCTCCCACTCTTGTGGAGCTCCCCTGGCTCTGCCTAGTGTTTGGCTGTAGGTCTCTGCATCTGCTCACATCAGTTGCTGAATGAGGTCCCTCTGATGGCAATTATATATCTATAAATATAGGAGAATATCATTTGGAATCATTTGACTGAATTTTTTCAACTGTGTTTGGTTCTATGCTGGGTCTCTGTGCTGTCCTTGTCTCTGTCTCTGGTTCCCGGCCATCCAGGCAGTGCCAAGCACAGGCTCCCTCTTGTGGTGTGTGCCTCAAGTTGGATCAGTCATGGGTTGGCCACTCCCACAAGTTGTGTGCTAACTTTGTCCCAGCATATCTTGTTGGCAAAACAGATTGTAGGTCAAAGGTTTTATGCCCCAGTGCCAATGATAAAAGCTTTGCCTGGTTATAAAAGATGGCCAGTTCAGGCTCTGTATCCCCCACTGATGGGAGATTTCATGAGGATTACTCTTACAGATTCCAGGGAGTTTCCGCTGCACTAGACTTTTACGTTGCTCCCCTCAAAAGCCCCACAATTCCAGTCATCTCTCCCAGTACTCTCTCCTTTCATCTTTTCCACCCCCTGCGTGATCCCTCCTGTTCCCATCCCCACCTGCCCTCAGTGTCCTGAAAGATCTATTCTATTTCTCCTTCTCAAGAAGATTCATGTGTGCTCCCTTGAGCCCTCCTTGTTACATAGCCTTTCTGGGTCTGTGGATTGTAGCATGATGGAAATTTACTTTAACAGCTAATATGCACTTATAATTGACCACATACCATCCTGTCTTTCAGGGTTTGGGCTACCTCACTCAAGATGGTCTTTTCTAGTTCCATTCATTTGCCTGAAAATTTCATGGCATCATGAATTCTGAGCAGCTTATTCTCAAGTCAGGACAGTGTTCAACCAACTAGACATAAAAAGATACCAGGTTTAACAGTAAACATGAGGACACACATTCCCACTCTGAAAGGAGATACCTTATACAGACAGAAAAAAATGAAGCAAATATTACAATATTCAATGTAACTGTTGGCACTTCAGATGTGACATATTTACAAGAAAGTATACTTTAAAATAATTAAATAACTTCCATAAGCTTTCAAAAGAATTGAGATAAATATTAGTAGATCCTGGCAATCACAAGAACATATTCCTATGCCTTTGAATAAAGGTAATTACATAAAAAGTCCCAAAACAGAGCTAATATTTTACCACCATAAAAATATCAAGTTAACAATATGAAAATATGTTAAAACGAATGTGTACTGTGGAGGCTGTACCAAAGAAAATGATGCCATGCTCGTCAATACTACCAAGTGTCTGTACAAGGGTTCCTAGGTATGTTCGTGAAAAAGGAACTTCCAAAAGCGCCTGGATAGTGAACATGACAGCAGAAGGATGGTGACTGCTTAAAAACCTTGTCGTCCTATGGTTTTCTTATGCAAATGCAAAAGAGAAAACTGCATAGAACTCTAACATATTAGCTTATGACTATAAAAGGTGTATGTTGTGTTCTTGTGTTGGGCAACTAAATAGCACATCTTAACCCCTAAGGCCCACCACTGTAGCAAATTTCCGATCCTCCAAGAAAGGCAAAACACTAACACTCACCACTCTAACACCAAAGTGCGAGACTGGAAATATCATCATAGAACAGCAGCCTGGGGAGAGCAAATATGTAAGACTGCCACAAAGCATCACTTGCTCAAGCCATTCTATCGCTCAACACTAGGCTCCTTTGAGAGGTGCTTCTGTTTATGATATCCCCACACTTAAATGCATACTGATTTGCTTTTCAAGATATAAATATTGCACAGGTAGTAGAACACCAACATTTGGATGTCTCTGACATTAAATGTTATCTTATTTAACATATCAAACTACGCTGCTGAAATTAATTCATTCAAACATTTAAAGCCAGTCATTTAAGACTTTGAGATGAGAAGACACAGGCACTTGAATACAGGTAATGATGAAAAGCTAGAAGCCACAACAACTTCATGACTAAGGGCAGATATGACTTCACACAGGAACTGAGGTCTTTCACTGACCCAAATTCAGAAATAAGACCAATTAACAAAACTTTGATTTAAAAAATAAATCAGATCTTCCAAATTTTTTAACCAAATAATTTTTACTGAAATAAAGTACTGAAGGGCTCAAGTCCTAAGCTCTTTAAAATGAGTGTCCCATGCTGCATGCTGCATGTTAGTGACAGACCTATAACTTGGGAGGCAACAGAGGCAGGGAAATCACCACAAGTTCAAGAGAAGCCTGGTCTACAGACCAGCCAAGACTAGGACAGCCAAGGCTGCACAGAGAAAATCTGTCCCTGCTCCCCCCAAAAAGAGTCCCCTCCCCCAAAAAATTCTTAGCTATTTCTGAGCTCTAATCTCTCCCTTTTGCTATGCCTGTTCAACCCTCACCTGCACCAGCAGTCTAATAAAATCTTCTATGCAAAACTTACAATTCACTCAAGTAGCCAGAATATTAAAAATGGTTAGAATTACTAAATATTCTACATTACAGTATATATTTTGCAGCACCACAGACATCATGAGTTTAGGAATTTTATGACTGGCAATGCCCCATTTGATAAGTGGATAAGAATGTGTAAATACTGAATACATAATAGGGAATCATATTAGCATTTCTAAAGAAATTTTAATGTTTTAAGTTATTATTTAAATTTTCAAAGGCACTAGGAAAAAAATCACACACACACACACAAACACATTTTTTAAATTTTTTTTATTTATTTTACTAATTTATTTTTGTTACATCTCTATGGTTATCCCATCCCTTTATCCTCCCATTCTCCCCTCCCTCCCATTTTCCCCTTAGTCCCCTCC
>OU015757.1:53044414-53116058 GCA_907169655.1 Acomys percivali
ATCTCTCTTTTTCCATGGCCACAAACTTGAAGCATAATATTAATAGTTTGTTGATACTGATCATTTGAGTTTAGAATAATGGTAAAGGTGAATTTGTGTGAAAATCAAAGCAGAAAGCCAACTAACCAATAATGATAATTCTTGTAAAAAGAAGACAAGACCCAGCTTTGGGAAGGAATTAGAGGAATGAAAAGAAATATTAGTGGACTACAGAAGAAAGATATTGCCCTATGGCCAAATGATGGGTTACATACCATTTACACTGACTTTTTTTACTTTGAACAGAGGTAACTAACAATTATCTATTTCAAAATGTGTTGCATTGGTTAGTTTTGATTACTAACTAAATCTATGCTGAATTGATTGAATTAAATTGTTTCTTGACTGTTTATCTACCTTCCTACCTACCTAACTTCCTTCCTTCCTTCTATGTCTTCCTTCCATCCTTCCTTTTCTTTCTTTCTTTCTTTCTTTCTTTCTTTCTTTCTTTCTTTCTTTTGTTGGTCTTTTGAGGTCCCCACTAAATTAGTATGACAGTCATTGAACTTACAGCAAACCTCCTGTTTCTAACTCCTGTACACCACACTCAGTTGAGCAAACTAGCTTATTAAATGAAATTTGGATTATACACATCCATCTATAAATGTGTCAGTTTTGTAAAATGCTCTTCTTTCATATATCAGATGTGAGACCATTAATGTTTGTGTCTTATCACTGTGTGCATTCCCTATTGTCAGAAGCATCATGCCTCTGTAGACCTAACTCTCTGATTCCTAATCACTGACTTTCTCTCCAGTTCCTGGACTCCACTGGAGATCTGCCCAAGCTTATATTCAAAAGCCCTGGATATTTTAACATGCTAGCCTTGTGGCATCATCATGTGTTTGATGTCCAGTGCTAAGTTCTCTTTGGTACTTCATTCTCTACTTTGCATCATGAAGACTGGTTAGTTTAGAACAGTAATACATAGCTATATGTACATAAAAATATGGAGGAAACCTATGTTTCCTTCCTTTCAGTGTATTATTTCATTTTAAAATGAAAACTTCTTTTATCTTTCTTACCACTGAGTGATAACTTGGCAATCACTGATTGGAAAAATTACTTCTCTATGGTGGAGACCTCCTGCAATTAGGAGAAGTAAGCTTGAGGTCACAGACTCCTTTCTATAATGTATAACCTTCCATGTTTGGAAACAGCTTCTTTCCACTCCTCTGCTAAGTAACTACAACTCCTGACTAAGGAAAACAAATGCAAAGACAAATAGATCCCCATTTTGGTCCATTCTTATAGTGAAGGAAATATCAAGGTACTTAAGGAGACATCTTAAAAAGTTGAGTTTTGTTTGTTTGTTTTTGTTTTTGTTTTTGCAGCATATATTCGGTACCAAAGGTTTCTTTTTAGAAGATAAGAAATCAAAAATGAATTATATCACAGTCTGCAACAAAAAACTACTCCGACCCCTCTGTAGTGAATTTATGTCCCTTTGGGCTGGATTCAACAAAAAAAATATGAATATGGTAAGCGTAGTAACCATATGGCTATTTGATGCATGAAGAAATTCTAGCTTTCCATTGATTTATGTTTATCTATTATACTATATAAATGCACCGGTGCTACAACCCCTTAAAGGCAGATATTGGATATGCATGAAGGATTGGCTGTCTCAACAGATGATGAGCATAAGAACTGGGGAGGGAAAGGTTCCATCCTCGGCCAACATTAGGAGACTGAACAATTCTAATGCCTGCTATCTAGATCCTCACATGTTTTCAAGCAGCTACAAGTAGTTTGAGCAAGTGGTATATCTACTACTTGTGTGCAGTCATTAATGCATGAATTTGAAGTCAAATAAAATCCACTGCTTAAGGCAGAAAGTCTAGTACAGAAGGGCAGGAAATGGAATCCCTTCTTAGGAAGAAGCTCAGGTTCTGTTTCATTAGCAACTTACTTCCTCTTGTTGAGAATTCAAGAAGGAGAAGAAATCTACATTTGAGGAGTGGTTATATAAATATCCCTAATGAGAATGTGGCAATCACTAATTAGAAAGAATACAGGACAGTTAAAAATGAAGTCATTGCCAAAAGAGCTGGTCATCATCCTCTCTCATCCTATGCTTTCCAAGGCTACACCCATGAGAAACCACTGACCAAGTCTTGCTTGTTGAGAAGTTGAGATGTTTAATAGTTTCCCTTTATGTGGGTAATTGAACTATAAAGTACAAGCATGGGTATTATCTGACCCCCATCATTTTCACTCCTATGATCTCCATGAAGATTAGAGTATTCTTTGGAAGGAACTGATTTCCTACTTTACTTTTGCAGTATGTTATCCCCCCACAAGAACCTTGGAGGTTGAGAGCATGCTTTTCAGTGCATTTGTTTTTTATGGTTTTCTGATCCATAGTCTCACACGGTAGCCTTGATTGGCTTTGAACTCATGATGAGCCTCCTGCCTCTGCTTTCTGTCCCTACCACCCAGTGGGATTAAAGATGTGCCCTGCCACATCTACTAGGTTGATATATTTATTTTGTAGATTTTTTAAAAAAGGATAAAATTCGAAGCTGTTAAATAATTTGAGCAAAGTCCTAATGGTGATGACTAACAACATGTGGACCTGAAATCTACCATCTGTCATCTATCTGTGGCAGCCGACATGCCTACTGTGCACACACCATCCCTGTACCTGGGCACACAGGTTCTGTGCTTGCACACAGCGCTTTCCCTGGTTGTTTTGCCTCTCAGTAAGATTCAGACGTAGTGTAGGCCTTCCCCTCGACTCAGCAAACCCATCCCCATACCACCGTAGGCCTTCTGACATCCAGATGTTCCACATAATAACATATCCATAGAGATGGTTTTTCTGTCTTGTTCAAAGCACCAGTATTTTGTGATACATTATTTCTTCTCTATTTCTGGGAGTCCTAGTTCATTTCCTTAACTGACTGCTGTTAACTTCCTAGAGTCGATTGGATGTGTACATGTCACATGCTCCCACTGGATCGTCGATACAGAACATTCTGCATATAAAACAGGTAACATCTTTTTGTCGCGGAACATCAGTGCCATCCTTGTTTCAGTTAATGCCAAAGGCCATAACTCAACCTCTCAAGAGGCTTGTCTCTAGAAGCTTAGCACGTCATCTCCATTTGGTCCTTGTTGCCTCTTTAGACTTTGATTTTCCCGGACTTCAACAGAAAGGTTTTTATGGTAGAAAGCAAGTGTGTGACACAAATCAGTCCCATTTTAAACTAGAACTGGTAAGATATGCCCTCAGTTGAAGTAAAGGGTACACTGAAGCAAGCTATAACTTCCGAGGTGTCTGGGATTGACTTTCTCATGGGGCTAAACTGGTCCATGAGGTTCTTCCTTCAAACCAAGAAAGACCATCAATATGGTGAATTCTGTTCTCCATCTTGATGAGACACTTGGTTCCTTCCGGGGGGACTCAGCACCCTTTTTCCTCCCTGCCTGAAATCTCTCTAGGACTCGCTGTTCTTCTCAATATTCTTACACTGGATATTCTCTAAAACATTAATTTCAGCTTTACGGATCTGATGACTTCAGAGCTTATGACTGGGGGAGCGAAGCTGAAAATATGAATCACTACAACCAGGTGAGCCCTTCAGAGAACGCAGAGAAATTCTGATGAGAAATTATTTCAATGAGAACAATCCTATCTGATGATTTCTGTCATTTGTACTGATAGAGGGCTCCTTAAATTATTAATCCAGGGCTAGAGAGCTGGCTCGGCCATTAAAGGCTAGGCTCACAACCAAAAATAAATTCTTAATCTGCAGACCTTTGCAATATGCAGATTTTTTAGAAATAAAGGATCATAAACAAAGGAGAACAAGCTGCTTGCTTTCACTCTATCCAGAGATGTGAGATATATTAATATTTATTAATATTTTTGTTTATCTCAATTTTTGGCATGTATTTTAGCTTTACATAACTGTTAATCTTGCTTCTTTGTTTCAAATTACAATAAGAAATAAACAGTGTTGTTTCACAACAATCTTTACTAACATCCTGGTTAAATAAATACACAGTTCTGATGGAAACAAACAAAATTGTAGCCTCATTCAGTACTAGGCTCCACGTTTTCTCCTCTCCTGGTTGGATCTGGACTTCTAAATGTGAAATAGACACAATTGAATTTAAATTTTGAATTGGCGTTTTCTACAATGTGAGCCACCAAGTTTTAATTTCAATTTTAAACTCGAGGACCCCTAGTTTCCCCAGCACCTTTTATTGAAAAGTTTGTCATTCCTCCAGTGCATAAGTTTTACCCCTCTGTAGCTATGTCATCAGCTCCTGGGTCTTCTGTTGTATCCTTGTGTCCAGTTTGTCTACATGTCTATGGCTTTTTAAAAGTTTTTTTTACTTTCTAAAATATTTTATTTTGAAAGCAAGAAAGATGCAATCAAACGTGTGTGTGTGTGTGTGTGTGTGTGTGTGTGTGTACTTAGTACTTGGTAAATGTCTGATCATTTTGGCAAAGTTTTTATATCACATGATGTTTTAAAGATTTGTTTATTTTACTTTCATATCTAAATATTTTGCCAGCCTGATATGTAGACCATGTATGTACCTATGACAGTGGAGGGCAGAATAGGATGTCAGGTGTCTTGGAACTGGGTTATAGAGAGTTATGTGCTGTTGTCTGCGTGCTATACACCCAGGTCCTTTGCAAGAATAGCAAGCACTTTTTAAAAAACAATTTATTATATTTTTTTTCATTCAGCACAGTCGCTTCCCCTGCCCTCTCCTCACTCCCCCTCCTCCCTCTCCCAGATCTACTGCTCCTCCATTTCCCCTCAGAAGAGAGGAGGCCTCCCAGGGAAAGCAATTGATCTAGGCATAACAAAATGCAATAAGACTGGGCATATACCCTCATATCAAGGCTGGATGAGGCAAGCCAGTAGGAGGGGAAAGATTCCACAATAACTATGTAGTACAATTTGAAATCATAAATTGTGATATCTCAAACGTTATTTTTCTGCTTAGAATTGCTTTAGTTACTTATGTTGGTTTTTGTTTTGTTTTTCTCCTATACAAATGTTTCGATATTTCCATCTCTCTATATAAAGAAAACCATTAGGATTTTGATGAAGGCTACTTTAAATCTGTAAAGTGCTCTTGGTACCAGCTCCTCTTCCAACCTTACAGGAACTCCTGTGCTTTACAAAATATAAGCAAGCAAGCCTCCCTTCAATCCACTGACTTTATGAAGCCCTCATTCCATCACTCTGTTTCTTCCAGTGTTTTTAAGATTAGAAGTAGAAAGGGAGCTGGGATCAGTGGCTCACACCTGTAATCCTAGCACTCAGAAGGCAGAGGCAGAGGCAGGAAGATCTCTGTGAGTTCGAGGCCAGCCTGGTCTACAAAGAGATTCCAGGACAGCCAAGGCTACACAGAGAGAACCTGTCTCAACAAACAAACTTTAAAAAAAATAGAAAAATCTCACTTCCCCCTTTCATTCTTTCTTAAACTTTAGAAAACTCTATTTGAGGTCTTTTTCTATTATGTAACAGTCCACTTAAAGTCACTCATGGCTTTTAATTAGTAAATTTGCCTTTCTATTCTCACTTTTTCAAGTCCTTTATATCAGTTTGGAACAATGTCCCTTGTCCCAAATTTCTGTAGTTCAATGTTCTGGAGTTTGTTTTGTTTTCTTTTGTTCCTTCTTTGTCTCATACATTAGCTATTCATCTTTCCAAATGTTGTAAACTATTGGCATTCTCCTAAGATTCTTCATATCTTCTGCTTCTTCCTCTTTAAGGAATTTAGTCATTGTCAGAGCTTTATCTTAAGGAATCCATACTCTTTGGAAGAATCAGTCTTCAATGTGCCCCCTCCTTAGTCAACCCACAGCTCACAGTTTATCTGTCTTAACATAGAGCCCTGAAAAATGGCTCTGCTTTGTTTCTTTTTTTTTTTTTCTAAAACTCCTAAATCCCTTAGCTTGGTACATCAGTAAGTTTATTGCTCCTATTCATGGTCTGCACACTGGTCCCCACTGGGAGGCCCTTCAGCACACATCTTTATATGGTCTCTTCATTACTTTTCTATTGCTATGATATAACACCATGACCACAGCAACTTTAGAAAGAGTTTAATTTGGGGCTCACAGTGTCAGAGGGTTGGAGTTGATGATCATTATGGTGGGGAGCATGGTAGACGGCAGAGAGGCGCAGCAAGTGCTGAAAGCTCACATCTTGAGACAAAACCGTGAGGCAGAAAGAGGTGCTGGGCATGGTGTGGGCCACTCCCAGTGACACACCTCCTCCAATAAGGCCACAATTTTCTAATTCTTTCCAAACAGCTCCACCAACTGGAGAACAAATACCCAAATATATGAGCCTATGGGGGCCATTCTTTTCTCTTTTTTATTAAAATTTTTTTACAAATATATTTATATTATTCCACATATATACAATAAACTACCTACAGCAAAAGAACCATGACACAATCAGGAATTATATAAATATTAAATTCTTAGTGCTTTGGTTATTTGTATGTGGCAGCCTTGAAGAAAACATCTTTCCTATCTTGGTGCATCTAAAATTCTGAATGTAAACCAATATCGACCATATCTCATCTTTATCAACTCAAAACATCTATCTAGACCTAAAAACATCTTAACCCCTAAACAACTAAGCTTAATTGTAAAACTAAGCTACCTGGTCTTCAACGCCATCAGAAACTTGAGAAAGAATAAACTTGATTGCCTGAGTATGCTGAGAGTGCAGGTTAGTAGCTTTCCAAATGAGAAGATGACAGAGATAGTTTGCTACCTGAATAGTCACCCAAAACTCTCTATAACATTGGAGCATCATCTCCAGCCTTCTGGCCCAGTATATCTGACAGACATATTTGTGAGACAGGAACAATTGAGGACTTGTTTACCCTGTCTTGACAAAGTTTAAAAATGTTTTTATTATTTTAAAGATTCACTGACAATGAGACAGGTTAACTCTGGTAACACCCAGTCTACCTCAAAGAGGATGATGAGCATCAAAGAACCTCCTTATGGAGATGACTTTAAATGTGGCAAACAAGCCACTGGGCAAAATGTCCTCATTTCTACCACAGACAGAATTCTCCCTGAAAATGGGCAAGCAAGCTTGGATATGGGTTATTCTTATGTAAGCCATCACACCAATCAAAACCCAACCCTTAAAAAAAAATCTGTATTCACGTGCCTTGTTAACTATGTTTCCTTTACAAACTCCCTTAAGGCAGAGACCATTCATTGTATAGAAACCTTTCCCACCTCCATTCTCACTTTGTTTAATGGAGCTATGCTCATAGTAGATACTCATTTTTCAAGCTTTCTGTTCGAATCCATATGTTGCTAATGACGAGTGTATTTTCATGATTGCCTTTTGTCTCTCTCACAGAGTCATCCTCCCCTCTATGACCTGACTGCCATGAAGGTGCCCACTGCCATTTGGGCTGGTGGACATGATGTCCTCATAACACCTCAAGATGTAGCCAGGATACTTCCCCAAGTTACAAATCTACGCTACTTCAAACTGTTTCCAGATTGGAACCATTTTGATTTTGTCTGGGGCCTTGATGCTCCTCAAAGGCTATACAGTAAAATAATAGATTTGATGAAAGAATATCTTTAAATCCAACCAATCTATTTTTCAGTAAAAATTTACTTACAGACTCATGAGAGCCCTTAAGAGAAACATTGATGAATGGCGGGGTTGCCACCAGCATCCACTAAACTTTGATCAATGGTGACGTTGCCTCCAGCATCCACTTGCTCTTACTGGAGTGTTCCTGAGTCTCAGTGTGCCACCCAGGAAAAGACATGACTTGAACTGCTCTTTTCTTAAAGGAATGTCAAAACGTGAAATTTCAAGGTGGTATCATCCTGATGAGGGTCAGAAGCAGGCCCTCCTTTTAACGCAAGATGACCTAGTAAACTGATTGCTCTATAACTGAGAGAATGGTTTAAAAAGGGCTTTCTCAAAAGCTCAGGTATGTACGGAGTATTTGCTTAGCATGCACACAGCCATGGGTTTGAGCCTCATATGTACACTCCCATCTTTTCTAAAGAATTGAATATAAGCACGGGAATGTGGCCTAAAGAGAAAGGTTTTGTCAAGGCAGCCATTTGGATACACATTGTGTGGCTAGGACTTTTGGCTTACCTGAAATCACAATTTGACCAGAAGGCATTATATACAAGACACAAAGAAATCTTAGCTCCCACCAACAAACCCAAAAGAACATAGCAATATGGAAAACTATTAAAATTTAAGTTTTCCAGAAGCTTATCATCTACTATAAGCTGGCAGGAGCAGAGACATAACATTTAGAAAAAAATTAACTAAAAATATACTACTAATTACTAAAATTATCTACCATAGGAAAATACCTGAATCAAAGATAAATTGATAAGGTTACAATAGTCTATTTGAGAGAGCTGAGAAAAATGTCTTGTGTTATAATGCTTGTATTCATAGAATTTTAAAACAGCTCCTCAAAAACCTAGTTTATAACTGGAAATGGAAGTGTGGAGAAAAAGAGAGAGAGAGAGACAGAGAGAGAGAGACAGAGAGAGAGAGAGATTATCTCACATATAAATGAAAGAAGATGATAGATAGATAGATAGATAGATAGATAGATAGATAGATAGATAGATAAAATAGCTGTATTTCTATCTCTACAATGTACTGGACTTGAATCTAGAATTTAGTAGAGATAAAAGAGTAACATGAAGCTTTACTATGTGGGGCGGGGCCAGCTGGAAAACCTTAGGTCCTTCCAGAGGAAAATGAAGGAGAGAAGGAAAAGCCATGCTTCTCTAGGCGACATGGAGGTAAGACTCGTGGCCAACATGCAACCACTTGGGAAAGAAGGGAAGCTTTTGACAAAGAGTAAGGAAGCTAAAAATGTTCGGTGTAGATGTGAGGGAACCCGGAGTGCTGAGGAGAGCATGCTTTAAGAAGAGAGATTAGAAAAGATAAGTTTATGCGTCTCTGAGCTACTCACATAAGCAAACAGGCAGACCTATATAACCCTATATGGCTTCTGCCCTTCAGTTTCTGTGAAGATTCTGATTCAGATTCTGTGAAGGAAAAGCACAGTATCCTGCTGAAGGACTAATTATTCCGCCCACCTCTTTAGCATGGCTTAAGGTGAGCATGCCTCCCTCCCCACAGCAAGGATCCAGCACAACTGGAATGTTACCTCTGCACCCAGGCCAGAGACCTTATTCCCTTTGCCAAGAGGCCCCTCCACCTGCTGACTCTAACAGAGTTATTGAACATGAGGTGACATGTTTTGTAGGAACACAGGAGGACAGGAATCTAATTAAAGAGAGGCAAGTTAGGAGAATTCCTATAAAGCAGTGCAGTGTAACTAACAACCACTAATAATAACTCAGCAGCTTTTGCATCAGAGTCGTTTTCTTGTTTGTTTGTTTGTTTTCATGTTTGCCAGTCTGTAGCTTGTCCACTTTTGGATGAAATAATGTAGAGTCTGGTTTGAAGCTGTAGGGTAGGTTCAAGCCTATTCTGCACATCTTTTTTCCAGAAGGAACAGCTCTCAGGATTCTTCTTATGACGAATCCCAGAAAAATAAAAGGCATAAACTGCATAAGCATATTTAAACCTATGCCTCCTTCAAAGGAACTAACTAACATTACTTCGGCTAATTCAGGTCATAGGACGAAGCCTAGTCCTACGGAGTGGCCAGTCAGCCTCATCTAACAGGGAAGGCTGCAAATCACATGACACAAAATAAATAAGAAGCCAGGAGTGCAGAATTAAGGAAAATAATTTATTTTACCACACACAATTAAAAGAGATAAGAGTATAAAATAAACCTCACTGCCCTTTGTTTACACACACTTTCCTTCTAAGACAACAACTGTTAGCAATGTGTTTTGCAAACCTTCTCATAACTACATCACAAATGCTGTTAAAATTAAATTGCTCACTTACTTTATCACCCAATTGTAGCATTCTATAAAGGTTTTTCTTCATCTTACTTTGATCACTAAATTTATCCCTACCAGCTCATCATCAGAGGCACCATTGTGACTACCTCAAATTCATTACTAACAGAGATTTAAAAGGGTTAGAATCTTTTGTAATTATACCCAGTGCTATAAAAATATTGTGAATGTGTCCATGTAAATGTCATCTGTACATACAATATAAATAAACCATGCAAATATTACTCTATCTATAGTATAAGTACAGTGATGTAGAAATGTTGGTACAAAAATATGTGAAATTTATAATTCATCTCTATTAAAATCATAGGTAGAGTTTATGATTCAGTATGATGTTGCCCTTTTATAGCATATTATATGTGTTTGAGTATTTTATTAAAAACTGACAAATGAGAACATAGTGAGAAATTAAACTGGAGATAGAAACAATTAAGTTTAATGGTGTGTGTGTGTGTAAAGGGTTTTCATCCTTCACTCACTGTCCTGGAATTCACTCTGTAGGCCTGGACCAGCCTGGTCGTGAACTTGAAGATCCACCTGCCTCTGAGTGCTGCAATTAAAAGCAAGTGCCTGGCTCTTCCTTCATCTTAAAGGCAAAGGAGAGGCACTGAAGAGTGTTATCCAAATGGGACTTCTTCACTGCACTGCTTTCGAAAGATCACTGTGGTTGCTGTACAGAGAGTGAAGTAAAATGGGAAGGGAACTGATCATGAACAAAAAACCTGAGACAGGCGCATCTCTTCCTGCCACTCTCCAGAAGAATCCATGCCTGAAGAAACCAGAACCAACTCCATGACCTTCTGGCAAGTCCTTAAGCTGCTGACTCCTGCAGGCACTCTTCCCTCAAAGCCAGCATTCCAGCTACATTTTTATGATCACTGAAGAGTAACAGTTACCACTGTGAAAAATCATTTGGTGATATATGAAACAATGCCTTTTATATAGTGGACATGATGATTTAATGATTTATATTATTTTAATATGTAACTATTAAAATATGATTTGATACTATATATCACAAAAGCTGAAGCAATATTGAAATAGAATTCAGTGTTACATTATAATTACATGGTGTCTAATATATTTTATACTTTTATAGACATGATATAGTTATTCCATGTAACCCATGCATTTTCTAAACTAAATTGTGCATATAGATAACTTGTTTATAACTAAAAGAGTCTTCAGTGTCAAAGCTTCCTCAGGTTTGGCAGCAAACCTGCAAAACCTTTGTGCTGACACAGGAAAACAGAACAAAACAAGTTTTTATACATGATATTGTAACAAGAAAATACTGGTATCTGACTGCCTGAAAAGGATTGCTTTACAATTTAAAAGAACTATCCTGTAATCTGATTTTTTTTCAAAAAGAGGCACCAATTTAAAAATTACAAGGCAATAACAACATGTGATTAAATATTGTTTCAGCCTTAAAAAACATCAATAGAAAAATGTGTAAATAAACATCAGTGAGCACACAGAGCAGCCCTTTGCCAGAACAAACTAACTGAGACACAATTCTCTGGCACATGCGACAGATTATATCTGGGAGTCACAGAAGCAAGGCAGAGGGTGATGTCCAGATTCAGGGTACACTGAGGACAGCAGAGTGGGTTCTACAGTTATGATCTGACATCCAGCAAGAAGAAACATGTCTTATACATTGAGTGTAAAGATTTGTCATAGGAGATATGAAACCACACCAGGAACAACCCAGGGAACCACATGCACCTGAGGTCAAAGGCCCTCTGTCTCTTCCTGGAGCCTCTCTCACAGTTCCCTAAGGCATTACTCATCCAGTGCCATTCTGTTGACCGTGTTCCAATGAAGGTAAATGTACACTATGGTTCTAAGGAGAAGTGAGTGTTCTGTCTGTGAAATGGTGTCGTGTACATTAGATGTCACCATTTTTAAAGGTTGTATATGTTCTGTACCTTGTACCATACACAAAAAGCCGGGCATGGTGGCACACGAATTTTATCCCAGCACTCAGGAGGCAGAGGCAGGTGGATCACTATGAGTTTGAGGCCAGGCTGGTCTACAAAGGGAGTCTAAGACAGCCAAGGCTAAACAGAGAAACTCTGTCTCGAAAAAAAAAAAAAAAAGAAAATTAAGTCTAGTATTTCTAAAAACAACATAAAATTATTTTCATAACTAGGGGTTTTATAAAGGCCGTTTGATTACTGACTAAAATGTAAATTTAAATTTATCAATTAAATTGAATTAATTAAAATTAAAATAATTTTAATATAATTAAATTTTATTTAATATTAAAATTAATAGAATAAAATAAAGACTTCATTTCATTAAAAGAATAAGAGTTACCATGTCTGGTGGCATAAAACTGACTTTCATCCTAGCACTTGGAGGGCAAACCCTGTGAGTTTGAGATCAGTCTGGTCTACATAGCTAGTTCTAAGCAAGACCAGCCAAGCCACCCAGAAAAAAAAAAAAACCTATCTCAAGAAAAAAGTAAAGAAAAGAAAAATTTACTTTCTCACGTACTCTGGTGCCTCACATTTGACCATGTCCCCTGGAGAGGGAGACCTGGTGGCACTCAGAGGAAGGACAGCAGGCTACCAAGAAGAGACTTGATACCCTATGAGCATATACAGGAGGAGGAGGTCCCCCTCAGTCACAGTCATAGGGGAGGGGAATAAGGGGAAAATGGGAGGGAGGGGAGAATGGGAGGATACAAGGGATGGGATAACCATTGAGATGTAACAAGAATAAATTAATAAAATAAATTTTAAAAAAGAAAAAAAGTATAAAAATATAAGCAGAAGAATGAAGGTTACTTACATATCCAAAAACAATGCATATGCAGACTATTTTAGTAGCTCATTTAAAAGTAGTAGTAGTAGCAGCAGCAGCAGCAGCAGCAGCAGTTGTTTTGAGAAAAGGTCAAATGCAACCCAGGCTGGTCTCAATCTCACAAGGTAGCAGAAGCTGATCATGAACTCCTGACCCTCCAGCTGCTGCCTCCCACATGCTCCCTGGCCTGTTGCTGCTTCTTCCTGGCTAGACTACAGGTCTGTCACCACTGTGATACTTCTTGCTGATAGTAACCTACAATATGGGAGAACCTGGCATAAGCCATTTCCCCAGCTGCTAAAGGTCTGAGTTGCTCTGAGTTTCGGAATTCCTTGATTTTTGCTGCTTAGCAAGGTGATTTAAAACTAAACAACACTCCCTAGGAGGGCTGACACACTCCTGTAATCTCAGAAGTTGGGGTACAGAGGCAGGAAAATTAGGAATTTGAAGACATTCTGAACTACATAGTAAGGCCCTGTCTCAAACAAAACAACAACAACAACAAAAAAAAAGTCGGATGCTTCTTGGTGCATTCATCCGGCAAATCTGAGCTGGAACTGGCCACTAGAACTTGGTTGGGAGGGAAGTTTCCAATTAAATTAATCTATTCCTATCACTTCAACATCCCATCAAAGCAAAATTGTCAGCTTCTACCATGAACAGTCTCACTGAATTTATCATACAATACTTCAGTCCTGTCTTCTTGTAACGCCTACAGATCCCAAACATTAGCTTGTTTCTCATTACAATTTAGAATTCTAATGTAATTTAAAAGTGGCTTTGTGTGATGTAAACAGACGATTGATTCATTTCTGGATGAAATGCCTCATTCGATCACTGAGGAGATGCCACAGCTCTGCATTCTCATCAAAATGTCCACCCGACTCTTTTCTTCCCCAGAGCTAAGCTCAGTAAGGATGACAATAGCAATAATAGCATGTGGCAGGTGAAAACTTTTTATGACGTGTAATTCAGAGTTGTCGGTTCACTATGCAACCTTAGCACTCGAGAGCTGAGGAAGGGAAATTTCCATTAGGTGGAGGTAGTCCAGGCTATTCAGTGACTCCTACATCTTCCTGAGCTGTCGACTGAAATCCTGACTCAAAAAACAAAAACAAAAACAAACAAACAAAAGAGCAAATAGCAACAACAACAAAGCATGAAATGTAAAAGAATCACCAATAAATACATTTTCTAGTTGAATGATTATAGGAACAGGAAAGGAAATACTATAAAATCATATATTTTTATGAAATGCAATTCAAAAGGCTTCATAGCCCCTCCATCCCGTCTTCCATCACACGACCCTTAGAATCCATGTGAAGCAGTAGTTGTCAACCCTTGGGTTGTGACCCCTTTGGAGTTTAATGGGCCGCTTCACAGGGGTGGCATAGCAGGCATCCTGCATGACAGAAAGTTACATTATGATTCATAAAAGTAGAAAAATTACAGTTATGAAGTAACAAAGGAGATAGCTTTATAGTTATCTCATTAATAGTCACAAATCTTCCTTGTCTTGTATCACATGGTCACCAGAACTTAAGTACCACAGCATTAGGAAGGTGAACACTACTGATGGAGAGAATTCGGGAGTCAAACCTTATTTGTCTAGGCCCCGTCTTGTACCTGTGTGCTATCTTGTGTGTGGATTGTTCTGCTGACCAAACCAACCAGCTAAGGGGAGAATAGTAATTTTATTTTGAAAACCGCCTGCTTTTTATAAGCTTCATCAACACAAGCCCTTCTAAAATATATGTTTCCTATTGTGACATTCAAATCTTACCAAAGAGTTCCCTGGGCATTGCTAAAGGTGAGCATTCAGTCCTACCCCTTCAGAGAGTGTGTCAACAGTGTGGGGCATAGAGGTCAGAACAGCAAGAACATAAGGTAATAATAAAAAAAAAATTGGCATGGAGCAGAAGAAAAGTTACCATATAATCCATGATGTTTGATGTAGAGGTGCACAGAGTCTGAGAGCGGTTTTCCAGTTTGTTTTGTGCAGGGTTGGGTTGGGACTGAGTTCAGGTTTTCAGAGGGACTGTCTCTATGTGTAGCTCAGACTGGCCTTACACACAATTCACTTATCTTAGTCTCCCAAGTGCTGGGATTGTGAGCATCACCATGTTTGGCTTAGGATGCATATGATACTGTGGACACTTTCAATGTGATGAAATAATATATGCAAGTGACAGAAATTAGGGAAAGCACAAATATTATGTGTGGTTTGGTACTAAACAGTTCTTTAATTTTTGTTCCCTCCAATTTTCCCCATATTTCTTAGTCTTTGACATGTGGCTTAAGTAGTTTTTGGAGAAGGAAAATGTAATGAATTTTGTTAAGTGCATATGCCTACCAGTGTCTTTTTTTTTCCCTAACACCAAAAGACAAACATCTTCTCTTTATAAAGTTGTCAGACTCTCATTGCTTCCTGTATGGATTTTGACATTACAGAAAGAAGTCTGAAGTCACTGTCATTATTAAACATCTTTCAGTGACCTGCTGCAATTTTTCAAAAGGTGTTACTTATTTATTTGCATGCCTGCTTTATATGATTTTGTATTTTATGTCTTATCATTAACATTATTATGCATATGCTGTTCAAGTTGCGTCCTTGGATTTTCATTTAACCATGATTTTTTTTTCTCCAAAACACAATAGTAGGTTTTCTTCAACTTAAGTCCTATGTCATACATTTGAATATGTGTTTCTGCTTCCTGTTTCTGTCTTTGGCTTTAATGTGATCAAGAAAAATCAGTTCCCTATTTAGTTTTTGAGATGTCATTTCCTCTGCTATTGGTTTGTCTCTATGGTTCTGTGATCAAATTGCTTCTGATGATTACTGGTATGCTAGCTACTTCACCGCCACATGATTGGTTAGCCTCCAGTGTCTGTGTTTGTGTGCTTTCAGTTTTTCTGTGTATTTTATCTTGTTCATCTTCTTACTCTTCCATACAATGGCATTTTTATTACAAAAATAATTCAAAACCACAAAACTGTATAGAGAAGAATACATCAAATGCCTTCACTAACTACCTTGGTAAGTAAAAATAGTGTTATAAATAGAATTTCTGCCTCCACTAGTTTGAGAATACCTTTTCTATATAATTTCATATGAATCTCTGTATCTTTTGTGAATATGCAATTACAAATGTATATGTATATCACATATGAAGGTGCATATTGTGTCTATCTGTAAAACATTACATATAAAATATACCTTTTTGACACCTAGAGATCCTGAGACTGGCTCAACCCTATTTTGGGTTGAGTTGGGTGGGGATTAAGATTGAATATGGCCCAATTCTTATGTATGAAGAAAAAAGCATCAGAGTCAGAAACTGAAAGTTACAGTGGAACCAGGGTTTGGAATTGTGTCCTATGACCCAGGAAAAGAAAGCTGACTCCTAGGAAATGAAGCCGGGGAAAGGAAAACAGTCGATTCTCCCTTAATTTCACCACATTCCTCTATTTGTGGATCTTAGAATCACTACCTCCACCATGTACTAAAACAAATGTACGTGAATTGGAGCCACATCTGTGCTAATTTGTTGTAGCAGCAACAAGAAACTCAAAGTGCAGGAATATTCCTGTATTATGTGGCTAATATCCACTTATGAGTGAGTATATACCATGCGTATCTTTCTGGTTCTTGGTTACCTCACTCAAGATGATTCTTTTGTTGTTCTATCTATTTGCCTGCAAATTTCAAGATATCCTCATTTTTAATAGCTTAGTAGTATTCCATTGGGTAAATGTACCACAGTTTCATTATTTATTCTATGGTTGAAGGACATCTAGGTTGTTTCCAGATTCTGGCTATTACAAATAAAGCTGCTATGAACACAGTTGTCCTTTTGTATGCTGGAGTATCTTTCAGGTATATGCCCAGGGGTGGTATGGCTGCATCATGAGGTAGAATTATTCCCAATTTCCCAAGAGAGCACCAGACTGATTTCCAAAGTGGTTGTACAAGTTTGCACTCCCACCAGCAATGGAGAAGTGTTCCCCTTTCTCAACATCCTCACCAGCATGTGCTGACACTTGAGTTTTTGATCTTAAACATTCTGGTAGGAATCTCAGAGTCATTCTCATTTGCATTTCCCTGATGACTAGAAATGTTGACTATTTCGTTGTAAACAAGCCACTGGGCAAAATGTTCTCATTTCTGCCACTGACAGAATTCTGCCTAATAATGGGCTAGCTTGGATGCAGGCAGAGTCAACAGCCAAACTTTGCCAAGACAGAGTAAGCAAGTCCTCAATAGTTCCAGCCTTACAAATATGTCTGTCAGATATATTGGGCCAGTGGGCTAAAGATGATGCTCCAATGTTATAGAGAGTTTTGGATGCAAATTGTCTCTGTCACTTTTTCATTTTGGAAGCTGCACTCCCTGTATATTCAGGTAATTCGTTTTATTCCTTCTCAAGTCTCTGGTGGGGTTGAAGAACAGATACTTTAGTTTTACAATTAAGCTTAATTGTTTAGGGGTTAAGATGTTTTTAGGTCTAGATAGATGTTTTGAGTTGATAAAGATGAGATATGATAGATATTGATTTACATTCAGAATTTTAGACTCATCAAGATAGGAAAGATGTTTTCTTCAAGGCTACCAAAAACAAATAGCCAAAACATTATGAATGTAACATTTATATAATTCCTGATTGTATCATGGTTCTTCTTGCTGTAGGTAGTTTATTGTATATATGTGTAATAATATAAATATATACATAAAAAAGAAAAATAATAAAAGAAAAAGTTTAAAAGTGCAGAGATAAATTATCATGCCATGTGATTTGTAGCATACCATGCTCATCCTGTTGTAGTTTAGGGCTTGAAGTTCCTTGTGCTAAAGACTTGGTTACCAGCCTATGACCATATTGGGAAAGAACTTTTCAGAGTGAGACCTAGCAGGAGGGAGTCACTGGAGCTGTACTTCTGAAGGACATACCGGATAGCTTGCACCTTCCTCTCTCTTGCTTCCCAGATGCAGGATGTAAGCGAATCCCTGCCACACGTTCCTACTATAATAGACTTTACAACAGTTCCACATCAACCAATGGCTGAAGCTTCCAAAACTGTGAGCTTTTTCCGTTTTGCAAGCTGACTATCTCAGGCATTTTGCCACAGTATTGGAAACCTGAGCAATGTATTCAGATATCAGCTAAAATCATGCATAGCCTCATTGGTAAACGCCCTACGTGTGTGTGAGCAGTAAACACTGCTGAGTGAACTCTCTTGGCCACCACAAATAATAGTGTCCGTAGATGAAGGCATATGCATAGGAGTATTGGCTTGAGGCAGCGAAGCTAGTTGCTAAGCTACAGATGATTAAAAGGAAGTTCTGCACACCCACTGCCCAGTTTCCGCTTTCCCTCACCTTCTTCCATCCTGTAGCCGACTCCACTGCTGAGGCAGACCTCCAGGAGGACAGGGACTCTCTCTGCATCAAGGTAAGTTATACCTGTAGTGCCTTCTGCTCCTAGACTATGTCATCTTTTTGTCGCCATCTTACTCGACGTGGCTATTGATGATTTTTTTTTTCAGTTTCTCGGCCTTTTTCTTTGACAGTTTTCTGCTAACCTTGGTGGCTTCTAAAATATACTTCTCAACTACAACTACTGAAGTTTTGTGAGCATGTTTCCGAATTATCCATCACAGTTATAAAAATTTATATTACAGTGGATATTTTAGGTTAATTGAATGTATATCTAAGCGAATGAAGCAGTAAATAAAGGATAACCTGTTTTAGAGAAAACTATGTTTATTTTTTACTGTGGGATAGGTAAGAAAGTCTACCCATCTTCCTCTTGAACTGTGTATCAGAGTGAAAGGGGAAGGGAACCAGTGCTCTTGAATTGGCAAACTCTTATGAACACAAAAAGAAGTCTCTTTTCTAGGGACATTTACATTAATTTAAAGAATTCTGCCATCACAATGTTCCAGTTTGAGAGAGATGCAGTGGGTATACAGTCCTCGGTACAGCACAACACAGCAACTCTCTTTGAAATCTTTGCCTTTCCAGAACACTGTGTAGGAACACAGCCAACACTGCACTGAGTGATTTCAGTGGTCCAGACAAGCAATCTGAGAGGCCAGCTTTGGCCATCCATGCAAATTGCAAAGTGGAGAAGCTAGATAGATATAGGTCAGGTAGCTCTAGCTACGCCTAACTTAGCAAATACAACTACTTCAGACTATGGTCAATTATTGGGGGTCACTTGACCTTATCATAGCTGATCTGAAATAAAAGATTGACTTTCAGTAATCAGCTTTATCTTTAATCTTTTCCCCTTGAGCCCACGAGATGATACTTCCCCTAATAATAATAATACACTGAGTGGTAAGAACATAGCTGTGAACCAGGAACTCTGCTATGCATCTTACACACATATCTTACTCTAGTTTTGCATACCACACTGTAAAGTTGTTATTATCAGTTTATGGGTAAGCACATTAAAAATCAATAAAACTGTCCAAGGAGCCAGAGCTAGGGGAAGGCATTTGAGCCCAGGTCCATTGTATTTCACCATTGTCTTTTCCAAGTAGGTTTCTTTGATGGAGAATCCTGTGGCTTTAGGCCTCAGTCAGTATTTCCATACCATACCAAGCACATATACAGCCCTGTATTTATGACCATAATAGACATTCTTTTTTTTTTTTAAGAAACCCCACAATGAGGTAGAGAGATTACTCAGTTGATAAAGTGCTTGCTCTGTAACTATGACAACTTGAGTTTGAGCCCTGCCATCCACATAAAATACCAGTAACTATAGTCCTGGGGATACTGGGACAGGAGGATCTGTGGAGCTTCCTGGCTGCCTAAATCAGTAAGTTCCAGACCAAAGAGATAGCCTGTCTCAAAACAAATGTGAATGACTTCTGAGGAATGATACCAAAGTTGACCTGGTCTGGCTGGCCTACATGTGCACACACAGACACACAGACAGACAGACAGACAGACAGACAGACAGACAGACAGACAGACAGACAGACAGACACATAGAGAGAGAGACAGAGACAAAGACACAGAGACAGAGAGACCCAGTAACATGTAACATGTATCATCTTCTCTTCCTTCTGGTCCCAGTTACCACATCCATGCCTCACAAGTTTGAAAGAGCAATGAGAGGCAAAGGAGCAGCTGGTTTCCCTCCACACCTTTGAGATCACTGATTTTTGTTTTATTGCTATTAAAGTTTGTGAGTGTGTGTGTGTGTGTGTGTGTGTGTGTGTGTGTGTGTGTGTGTGTGATTTACTTTACTTTTTCTGGCATGTGCTAATGTGATTATTAAGAATTTGCTGCATTTTTCTTGATGTGAAATTGTGCCAAGCATATTCCAGACAGTGAAACATCCAGGACAGAATTCTTTGGAAAGAGCCTCTGGGAATGGTGTATGTCATTGCTAGTGGCAAGATGAGGCGGGCAGTCTGCTGATGTGTTCTAGTAGAGGGCATGCTGGGACATCAGCACAGAAGGCAGAGGGCACTGGAAGAAGGGCAGACTCCAAAGATAAACACATCTCTCAGCGCTCTTGGTATGAGAAAACAGACTTTGTTTAGTAGTCTCCATATCTTACTGAGATAAAAGATCCTCTGCTTGCTTCCTATACATCCTTCTCCTCTTTCCTTTCCTCCTCCCCTTTGCTCACCTCAGTTTGTAAAAAGGTCAAGCTCATTGTAAGTATTTGGATACAAGATTTCTGTTTTCTTTGCCCAAGGCTCCTAACTGCAAAATAAACGAACTGTCTGCCAGGTCTTTGCAAGCCCCAGCATTACTCAGTCCTAAAGCTTAATCTCTTGCAATCAGAGCGTGGTAAATGGCAGAGCTAAGCCACCTACACTTCTCCTGCCAGCTGGGAAGATTATAGTTTCTGGTACTTTACCAATCCTCCAGCACTTGGGCCACTACATAAGGATGTGTGTTGCCCCATGCTGCTCTCAGAATGCTCCTACCTACTACCTTTGGAAACCAGTGGATGCTGCCTCTCTTCCCATCGCTCCAGGACTAAAATAACCCCAAGCACTTTATGTCCTACCTCAATATGTCCAAAGACGCAAAGTGCCATAAGAAAACCAATATTTTCTAATTTATTACAGCATTCTGATATAATATCAGAGAATAAGATTATAGAAACCATATTCCCCATTTAAAATCTTTTAGAAGCAATCTTTTCAAATAAAAATAGTTTACATTTTCCAGCATGCACAGGATAAATGAGTAGAAAGCAGCTAGTATAAATAAATGTATCATACAATGTTCAAATGTGTAACAGCTGCAGACCAGGAGATGTAGTGATAAACAGGAGATCTCTGGAATTTGAGGTGGGGCTACAAATGACAGTACACCTCTGTAAATCCTTGTGCATATATATGGACACTCTACTTCATTTGACTGCCTGATATGTTACCGTCCTCACATAAGTAGCTGCAATCATAGTTGCTATTTTTCAATATTTATTTTATTTTCAATTGGTGGCATAGATTATACGTGTGAGGTTAGGCTCAAAGAGAAGCCAGAAGCTTCAGGCCCGCAGTACCTAGAATTAGAGGCATTTGTGAGCTACCCAACATGGTACCATACTCAGGCCTTCTGTAAGAAAAGCAAACTCGTTTAACCACTGAACTTCCGCTCCGTGCTATCATAGTTATTTTTAAGCAATTAAAGTCTTCAAAGAACTTCAATTTTACAAGGTAACAGAACAAGCATTACTCTAAAGTTCTTGAAGTTAACAAATTCTTGATGGAATTTTTTTTCTTTGCTGTGTGTGTGTGTGTGTGTGTGTGTGTGTTGAGGTCACATGTGAAGCATGCCCCTGTGGGTGGCATTGGGCGACAGTTGATGTTCTATAATCTTAGTTTGTGTGATCTGATTTCCTAGCTTGCTTATAAAAATCTGTAAAGTATGAACTTTTCTGGCCTCCATGGGCACAATCCATGAACAACAACAACAAAAAACCCCTCAATTTTTAAAAAATTTGTAAACAAACAGTAGATTCCCAATGACAATTTCAGGAAGGTTTATCAACAAATGTCGTTACTGACTGACAAAACTTTGAGTGACAAATATTAAAGTAAAATTTTAAGAGAAAGTATATGTTTTTCTTATATCTCCATACATAAAATACCGTGTCTCAACTTAGTAGATGTTTGCCTGGGGTGGGGGGCAGGCGAGGGGATACTTTGCAATGTATTTAAAATATTTAGTGGCAATAAAGTATTTACCACTAGCTGCCGGCAGCAATGTCAGCCGAATTTCTACAGACCTTGCGAAGTGTCCCAGTCTGGAAGGCAAACAACTCCAGTTGAGAAAGAGTGTCCCAGGAACTACATGATCTTGCAAGGGCTGCAGATATCTGTTACAGGAGATGAGAACACATTAGGTGACTTTCGTCCCAGAGACATCAGAAACAACTTGGAATATCATCTCTATAAAATGAATGACAAGTTAGAAAAACAAAAATTCAGAGTCAATATCATTCTATGTTGAAAAGGAAATTTTGATTGGTCTAGAATCAGAGGGGAAAATCCATGATCATATTACAAATATATCAAAAGTATAAAATTATATTAGGATGAGAAGGATCAATGTGTATAGCCAGCGTTTGCTCTTCTTTCTTCTACCCTTCTCTGCCCCTTTTTCTTCTTCCTTTTCAACCTCCTAACACTAGATAAGATAGAAAAAAGAATAGAGAGGAAAGAAAAGAGATCCCTGAATAAAATCAGGGGCTAGGAAAGGGGTAATTTTTTTTATTAATTTATTCTTGTTACATCTCAATGGTTATCCCATCCCTTTATCCTCCCATTCTTCCCTCCCTCCTATTTTCCCCTTATTCCCCTCCCCTATGTCTGTTTCTGAGAGGGATTACCTCCCCCTGTATATGCTCATAGGATATCAAGTCTCTTCTCAGTGACCTGCTGTCCTTCCTCTGAGTGCCACTAGGTCTCCCCCTCCAGGTGACATAGTCAAATGTGAGGCACCAGAGTACATGAGAAAGTTATATCCCACTCTCCACTCAAGTGTGGAGACTGTTCTGTCCATTGGCTAGATCTGGATAGGGGTTTAAAGTTTACCGCCTGTATTGTCCTTGGCTGTTGCCTTAGTTTGAGCGGGACCCCTGGGCCCAAATCTGCCTATCATAATGTTCTACTTGTAGGTTTCTAGGACCCACTGAATCCTTCTACTTTGCTATTCTCACATGGTTCTCTCATCTAGAGTCCCAATAGGATGTCCTCCCCTCTGTCCCAGTTTCCTGGTAAGTGAAGGATTTCATGGGACATGCCCCTTGGGCTTGTATGCAGATATAAGTGAGTATATACCATTTGAGTCTTTCTGCTTCTGGGTTAACTCACTCATTATGATCATTTCTAGCTCAATCCATTTATCCACAAATTTCGGGAATTCCTTGTTTTTTATAGCTGAGTAGTATTCCATAGTGTATATGTACCACAGTTTCTTTATCCATTCTTCTACTGAGAGACATTTAGGCTGTTTCCATGATCTGGCTATTATGAATAAGGCTGCTATGAACATGGTTGAGCAAATTTTCTTGTTATGTGCTAGTGCATTTTCTGGGTATATTCCAAGGAGTGGAATAGCTGGGTCTTGAGGAAGCCCTATTCCTAGTTTTCTGAGATAGCACCAGATAGATTTCCAAAGTGGCTGTACTAGTTTGCATTCCCACCAGCAATGAAGGAGTGTTCCTCTCTCCCCACATCCTCTCCAGCATGTGGTTGTGCTTGAGTTTTTGATCTTAGCCATTCTGATGGGTGTAAGATGGAATCTCAGAGTTGTTTTGATTTGCATTTCCCTGATGACTAAGGAGGTTGAGCATTTCTTTAAGTGTTTCTCAGTCATTTGATATTCTTCTGTTGAGAATTCTCTGTTTAGTTCCAAGCCCCATTTCTCAATTGGGTTATTTGGTTTGGTGGTGTTTTATTTCTTGAGTTCTTTATATATTTTAGATATTAGACCTTTGTCAGATGTAGGGTTGGTGAAGAGCTTTTCCCAGTCTGTAGGCTGTCGCTTTGTTCTCTTGACAGTGTCTCCAGCCTTACAGAAGCTTCTCAGCCTCATGAGGTCCCATTTATTAATTGTTGACATTAAGGCCTGGGCTGTTGGTGTTCTGTTCAGGAAGTTGTCTCCTGTGCCAATATGTTCCAGGCTCATCCCCACTTTTTCTTCTAAGTGACTTAGTGTCTCTGGTTTTATGTTGAGGTTTTGTGCAAGGTGACAAATATGGGTCCAGTTGCATTTTTTTACACATAGACATCCAGTTAGACCAGCACCATTTGTTGAAGATGCTATCCTTTTTCCATTGAATGGATTTGGCTTCTTTGTCAAAAATCAAGTGACCAAAAGTGTGTGGATTCATATCTGGGTCTTCAATTCGATTCGACTGATCAACCAGCCTGTTGCTGTGCCAGTACCATGCTGTTTTAATTACTATTGCTTTATAGTACAATTTGAGATCAGGTATGGAGATTCCTCCACAGCACCTTTTATTGTACAAGATCGTTTTTGCTATTCTGGGTTTTTTGTTTTTCCATATGAAGTTCAGAATTGAACTTTCAATGTCTTTAAAAAATTGTGTGGGTATTTTGATAGGGATTGCATTGAATCTGTAGATTGCTTTTGGTAGGATGGCCATTTTTACTATGTTAATTCTCCCTATCCATGAGCAAGGAAGATCCTTCCATCTTCTCATGTCATCTTCAATCTCCTTCTTCAGAGTTTTGAAGTTTTTTTCAAACAAGTCCTTCACTTGCTTAGAGTAACTCGTAGATATTTTATATTGCTTGTGGCTAATATGAAGGGTATGGCTTTCCTAATTTCTTCCTCTGCAAGCTTGTCCTTTGTGTATAGGAAGGCTACAGACTTTTTTGAGTTAATTTTGTATCCAGCCAAATTGCTGAAAGTGTTTATCAGCTGTAGGAGTTCTCTGGTGGAATTTTGAGGGTCACTTATGTACACTATCATATCATCTGCAAATAGGGATAGTTTGACTTCCTCCGGGAAAGGGGTAATGTTATCACTAGACTAGTTCCTGCTAATTAGAGGAGTTGAGTTCCTTGGGGCCATTTTCATCTTTGCTGTCCAGGTTCTTTCTTTTTTCTTTTTCTTTTTTTCTTTTCTTGTGTGTGTGTGTGTGTGTGTGTGTGTGTGTGTGTGTGTGTGTTTCTTCTTTGCACACAATTACGTAACAAACAGTGGCCAACAGCAACCACCAATCAACTAACAACCCACCCTGCCTCTCTGGGCCCTAGTTTTTATATACCCTCTAAAAAGTCCCCAGAATTCCACAAGTCACACACTCACAGAAACTATCTTCAGCTGGAAATTTCACACCCCTTCCAGAGCAAGAGGCAAACCATATAGTCAGCTGCTACCAAGCAACCTCATATCTCCATACCTGGCATTTAAACAAAAACCTATTCTTATAATATTTCTATGGTTTTTATTATATGTATTCTTTATTAATTAAACATTTTACATATATATTTATATTATTACACATGCATACAGTAAACTACCTATAGTAAGAAAATCCATGACACAATCAAGAATTATATAAATACTACATTCTTAGTGTTTTGGCTATTTGTGTTTGACAGCCTTGAAGAAAACATCTTTCCTATCTTGGGTTTTTTTTTTTTTTTTTAAAGAAACCAAAACTACAAAATTCTTCTACTAATGCGAGTGAAACAGAAATCCTAGAAGGGAAAACTTCAAATCAATTAAATATGAAGCATCTATAATGAAATGTTTATGAAATATCTGCACATCAAAAGCCAATGTTTAAAAAGAAAAAGCAAATGTATTAACTCAGTTGTAGCTAACGGAAGCGCAACATCAATAATAAAAAAAAGTTCAAGTTGATCGTTCTTTGAAACATTAAGATGAAACAGGCTGAACGCTCAAAAGGCAATCTACAAATGAAAACTCAATAGTTGAAATATATTAAAACATCATAGCCTGTCTGTAGTTCATAAAAACAAAAGCAAAATCACCATGAAATGTTACTTTGACCCCTTGAAACTGGCAAAATTAAAAAGAGATTTGAAATGTTAAATTACTGAAGAAAGGGTGTGGTCATGGTCATGTTTCTTCAACAGTATTTTAGGAAGCAATTTAACAAGATCTTTCAGAATATAGACTGTGCATACTTTTTGGCCCAGTGTTTTACATCTATAAATCTGTCCTGTGGTAATATTCTTAAATGCCTTGAAAGTACACATCAAATTGCTAATGAAAATTAATTTCAGGGAAAAATATGTGGATCTCAATTTGTGTACATTGTGGTAGTCAAAGTTTTACATAATTATGTATTCTATAACTTTTGTTAAATTGCGAATTTGTGTTATGTTTCAAATAGAAATCTAAAAGTAGGATACTGAAGCGAATGACTTCTAAGATCTGTGATTTTAGCTCTAAAATACTATTACTTAAGTCTGGTTTAAATATAAATTTGTTTATTTATTTCATCTGAATGTTTGTATTTTCCTGAGTTTCTTCCACTGCCTCTTTATAGGCCTTCAAAACTTGAAGAGGTTTATTGATTTCCTTCATCTGGTTGTTTGTATTTTCCTGAATTTTTTTTTATTGCCTGTCTATAGGCCTCTTTTATGTCTTCTACCTGTTTGGCTGCGTCTTCCTGCATTTGATTATGAATTTTATTTGTTTCCTCCATTATCATCCTCATTACTAAGCATACCCACTGGACAGGACATTCTCCACAGTTGAGTGGAGAGTGGGGTCTGACTTTCACACGTACTCTGCTGCCCCATATTTGACCATGTCCCCTGGATGGGGAGCCCTGGTGGCACTCAGAGGAAGGATAGTAGGTTACCAAGAAGAGACTTGATACCCTATGAGCATATACAGGGGGAGGAGGTCCCCTTCAGTCACAGGGGAGGGGGATAAGGGGAAAATGGGAGGGAGTGAGCAATGGGAGGATACAAGAGATGGGATAACAATTGAGATGTAATATGAATAAATTAATAAAATATATTTTTAAAAGGAAAAAATAAATATAAATTTAAAAAGGTGAGTCACCGTGTGCTTATGTCTATACCACAGGTTCTTTTATAAAAGAAATGGAGATAGTAAATTGCAATTTTTGTTGTTGTGGAAGTTGAGAAAAGAAAATTAGTAGTTCAACATCAGCCTGGTCCACACAAGACCCTGTCTCAAAAAGTAACAAAAATAGAAAAACTAAAACAAAGAGAGGAGACACAGAAAGGGATTTACAGTCTGTGAATCCCTCTAGGTGTTTGGCTCCTGGCTTAGATGCTCGCACTAACCCTTATAGCATCTTCTCCTGTCAGATGGTCTTTGTTTGGTTGTGAGTGGTTGACCAAGTGGTCAGACCTCAATCATTGGCCTAGGAAAGGAGGGAGCCAGAAAATCACAATTTAATCAATGTATGGGGAAAATGTGACTGATGTTCTTTCCATCAGAGATGTCCCAGCATCTCAAGACTGTGGAGGAATACTGCTTTGTCTTACAAGCACTGGAACAGACAGAGTGAAAACAGTGAGGCTCAGGGACCATGGGAACATGTCCCAAAGCCAAGTATGTAGTAAGCAATGATAATTGTTACATGACTTCACAACCTGTCTTAATTACTGTATGCTGAACATTGTTTAAATAATAGTGTTTTTAAAAGCTTGCCTATGAGAAGGAAGAACTAAACTAAGAAACTAGGTATTGAAGTGACTCCAAGATCAATGCTAGGAGGGGGAGGTAAAGCTGCCTGCTTCCCGGAATGTGGAGTAGTTTCTAATGCTTCATTGCCAGGACAAAGTCTATGAAGAACTATGCAAACTGGTTGGTACAGCTTAGAGGAAGTAGTCTCAAAGAGAACCATGCCTGTGCGGGCATGTCTGACAAAACAGGAGACAGGCAAGCCATGCCTATTTGCCTGAATGCCTCAGAGTCCCTTAAGAAGTCACCCATGCTAAAAGGACTGGGTTCTAAGTTTGAATCAACACAAACATCTTTGTCATTCTGATTCAGGTGACACAAGAACACTGACCATGTGTCAATCAAATTGTTTCCATGTCAATGCCTCAAGTAGTTTCAAGGTTACTTGTAATAGCTGAATCACTTTAATAAAAGTCAATTGAGCACTAACATGAGAGTCTCTAGTCTGAACTTAAATAAGCAGGAATATGAGTAGAGGAAATTTTGTGGTAGACTCACTAAGAAAAAAAAAGAGTGTTGAGATTCTGGTTTTTTGTTTTGTTTTGTTTTTCAATCAGTTTATTGTTACCTCTAGTCTCTACAGAACTGAGCAACATATTAATCAAATGAATTGATTTTTCATGTTTAATAATGTGTGTGTGTGTGTGTGTGTGTGTGTGTGTGTGTGTGTGTGTGCGCGTGCACACGCGCTCACGAGTACTGGCTAAGTGCACATGAATGCAGGTCCTCTACAAGAACAGGAGGTACCGTTCACCACCGAGGCATCCCCTATCCCCCCCCCACCAAATCTAAGTTTTACTTCTGGCTTTGCCACAAGCTAACTTGATAATCCTGAGGGGATGATTCTCTTCTGGAATGAAAATGAAAGCTCCCCCACCCCAACCCCCAATTGGGCAATACAGCATTTCTAAGTCCTAAAATGTTAGCAGTGAGGAGTGAAGCTCTCTTCTGGGAGAGATCTTATTTTGCGTAACTTTAGAGCAAACTGTTCCTAGGACGCGGGGCTTTGGGGAGATAGTCCTTGCTCCTTGCTTTTTCTGACTGGGTCGAAGCACTGCTCTCTAGCAGGTAGCAATCAACACTATTGTGGAGGAAAGCTCAGCCAGACCCAGAGAGAGAGGTAGGCGTGCCTCTTCACACCTACCCTGGCAACAGGGATGGGATGGGGACGGCTGAGTCATCTGGGCAGACTCATTCCCAAGGACTCACTCAGCCTTCCTGCCCTCCCTTTAGCTTCTTACCCAAAGCCTGCAGGTGGGCATGGCTGCTGTGAGCACTGAAGCACTGATGTAAAAGTAGGGAAATTGCCTTGTTTTTTTGTTTTGTTTGGTTTTTTGGTTTTTTGGTTTTTGGTTTTGTTGTTGTTGTTGTTTTCTTTTCTTTTCTTTTCTTTTTTTACTCAACTTGAAGTATGGTCTTTACTTAAACTAATGAATCTTCCTTCTGGTATGTCTAATTAATAGCAGGTCAAGAAGTCACTCATATTGCCTCAGAGTCTACTGAGCTGGGACATTTAGTTCATATAAATAACTAGGCTGCCACTCATAATTTGGGTTACTTTAGGTGATTTAATTACTAGGCATCACTGTCAACAAGTAACTAATAACTTCCAAATATAAATTTGGTATGTATTATTAAACTAGAGAAAAAAATGGGCTAAGCCTATATTGTTTCCTTACAATTAATATTTTTATCCAGTGCTAAAAAAAAAATGGAAAATGGTGTTTCAAATAAAAGCATTTCATCTTCAGCCACAACACAATGATGATTGAAACCACCAAATGTAACTATGGAAACGCAATGTGTCCTGCAGGTTCCACCTCTTGCTATTTATCAAATTAAGATAAGAGCTAAGCATGGGGAAGGGGAGGGGGAGGGGGCTCTTATGACCCTTATATGGTGATGGTGAGCACGTGTTTATGGGCTATAGGAAGTGTGCATGAAACTCCCAGGTGCAATGAAAAGGTGGAAGAATTGGTGTTCACAAGAGGAATGAGGGAGGAGCAGGAGGAGCCAGGCAGGATTGTGACATCCTAAGCAATGTTTGCAGCCTACACCATGCTCTTTCATTCCTGTATCTCAACCTGCTTAATCTGCTTCGGTTTTTTTTTCTTTTTTGCCTCTGGAAAACTCACAAAAGATGTTTTAAACCTACAGGTCCTTCTTCTTCTGACTCTAGATGTAGTTTTTATGTCCTTGGGAACAAAACAAATGCAGATGTTGGACCATGTCAGAAATCTTGTCAAGAGTGTGGACTGTTTCACACAGAGTGGAAATTTGGCTTCTCCTTCTGGTAGCTTATTTACTCCAAAGAAATGTGAACTCAGGACATTTGCCAACAAAAGCTGCGGATCCAGAAGCATTCATGAATATTGTAAGTTGGGGTTTTCCATGTTTGGGGGACATGAACGACTATTTGTTAACACTTGGCACTGTGAAGTAGTAGTTTCATGCTGTGTTGCCGTGGTTTTTTGTTTGTTTGTTTGTTTGGGTGTTTTTGTTGTTGTTGTTTTGTGGGGGTTTTTTTGTTGTTTTTTTGAGGTGCTTCATGCTGGAACGGTATGCTGAAAACAACAAACTGAACTGGAAGAAAGCTAAACCAGTTTTCAGTAGACCGGGAGCTTCCCAGTCCACTGCAGTGATTTGGGGTGGGGGGACTTCATCATCTCACTGAGCTTTAAAAGCAACAACTTCTCCTCGAACTTTCATATTCATCCAATAAACAAGGAAATAATTGAAACCCTTTGGGGCTTGTCTTAGACCCCTGATGGTTCTCCTTCTGTCTTTGTTTTTTTTTTTTTTTTTTTTTTTTCTTGCTTTATGCCCTGTGGTAAAAGTTCACCCCGACCTGTTACTGTGAGAACATATACTTCTCCTCTTATCCTGCTCTGGACACTAACCCTGTCAAATAGCAGTGAGAGGTCTGCTTGGGCTTAAGAATATGTGTGAGTGAGATGCGCAGAGGCTAACACAGCTCTTTGGAAGCCTTCTGGAAAGTTTTTGTGTTTCCTTTCAAACCCCAAGTTGTTTTAGTTTGAGACCACCAGGCAGTATCACTTATTCCATAAATGGTCTTGTGATAAAAAGTAGTAGAGCTACAATTCCATTTCCATTGCTCTGTTGTCGAGCTGCAATTATTTGTACTTTTCAAATCAAGGCACCGAAATTAAGGAAGCATCTAAACAAGTTAAACAAGCCATACTGCTGCTGCTTGTTAGACCTGCAGTTTAAATTCAGGCCCGCCTAACTCACCACTATAATTATAGCCACTGCAAAATAAACCTTGCCAGGTAACAGGGTGGAGAGTTGACTTGCAAATGGCTGAAATGGTATGCTCCTCAGACCTACCTAATATCTCCATCAAAAGAGGAAACTTTGGTTTTGGAAGCTGAAGTCCCTTTTTATAGGAACTTTCTTTTCTTTTAGTGCCCCTTCTCACCACCCCACCCTGCCCATAGTTTCTAACATTAACAGCCTGTGAAAAAAGAGGGTTTTTTTTTCTGAATCTCCATAGTACTATCAGGCTTCCTTGAACTTTCCAGTTGCTGGCACAGTCTCTAAGACTTACAGATTGTAGAAGAAAGTTCTGAGTCTACAGAGTACAAATATCAGGCTTTTTTTTTTCAGCTGATGCTTGCCCTCTCAGTACACTATTGCAGATCTTCAGGAGTCCATAACATTCCACACAAAGTCCTCTAGTTTACTAAGAGTAAACCTTTTTCCCCCTTTTTTTTTCTCCTGAGACAAGATTTCTCTGTGTGTAGCCCTTGCTATCCTAGAACTCTCTTTTTAGACCAGGCTGGCCTCAAACTCATAAGGTCCCCCTGCCTCTGCCTCCCATGTGCCATGCCTTCTTGAAATATAATTTTAATGCACATAACTGGTTACACAAACCTCCCAGGAGCCCTGTAAGGTTTCGTGTATGTATCTTAGCTCTCCAAGTGTCCCCAGTGGTGATATAATCTCCAGAACAAGCAGCTTCTCCAACATCTAGAAATATCAGTGTTTTGGATCCATCCCAGACCTGCCAAAACATTGAGAATGGAGTTCATTAATCTGTGTCTTGGAAAGTCCACTAAGTAGGTTTGATGCATGAGCAAACCATTTTAAATTAACTACAAACAAATACATACAGAGAGAGAGAGAAACAGAGACAGAGACAGAGACAGACAGAGACAGAGACACAGAGACAGAGACAAACTATATTCCATAATATTCAGTTAGTTGAGTTTTAATTGCATATTTATTAGGTTTTAATCATATATAATGCCTACTGAGTAGTTAGTGTTGGTGTCAGGCACTGTAGTTAATGCTCTCTGCAAATCCCTTGCCTTATCCTAAACAGAGCAAACTAGAGGACTAAAGTAAGAACAGTAGCTAAGGTTTTTATTATCATACAGCCAATTTCTATATTGGGTTAGATCTCAGGGTGAGACCTTAGCCTTTTTTCTTAATGACCATGCTTGTTGCTCTATGTTCAGTGTTGGGCCTTTGACACATGATTTGTCCTCTTGTACTCGTTTTGCAGCATCCCCTGATTGAAATGGCCCCCTCCTCTGAGATGGTGACAGATGGCAAGAGCTGTTAGAGTGCTTAGAAAAAAAAGAGCATCAGCTTGCACTACTATCTGTAGTAGAGATGTTTAGCCTATGGTCCTGTGTAGGCAGGAAGGAATCTGACCCCTTAAATTGCATACAAGAAGTGTTTATGCATAGCATTTATGCCATTCAATGGGTTTTCAGTCTAAAAGTTTAATAGTTACTGTTTTGTTTTTTAGTCAGTGATTTTTTTTTTAAGCCAAAAAATCTGAGGGACTGTGGAGCCCAAGAATGTCCCCAAGTCACTCCCGAACAGCTGTTGCAGTACAGTGGCCTGGTTTAACCTGAGCCCAAGAATCTACATGTCCATTGGCGCTGAACAATTCTGAGTCACATCCAGCCTCTGGGGTCTGTGTTGTGGCTCAGTGTTTTTCAAACATCAGAATTCTGTGGAGATCTTCTAAGGCACAGATCGCTGGGATCTACTCAGAGTTCTTAATACAGTAGGCTCCATTGCCATGCTTAGCCTTCCTAGTGAGTGATTAGGGGAGGCTGACAGAATTACCCCCGACCCCCAACTTCTGAAAACCATGATCCAGCTTATCCTCTATATGAAGAGTTAAAAAAGAAGTGAGGGAAATGGGGTGTAGCTTATTGGAAGAGCACTTGCCTAATTTGTGAGGCCCCAGGTTTGCTCTACAATACTGCAAAATATAAAAACTTATCAAACCCTCCAAGGAGGATTAGCTGGTTTGACTAAAGTAATATCAGTTAGCTAACAACAAGGACCATCTCGCAGCAGCAAAGAAGCATCTTACTCTTGAGTTGTTGGGACTATGGCCATGTAGACATGGGCTTTCAACAAATGGTGAGGATTTTGTGTGCTTGTTTTTCCATAGAGTGAAATCATCCAACACAAGGGTTATCCCTGTGAAGAGTATGAAGTTGCAACTGAAGATGGGTACATCCTTTCTGTGAACAGAATCCCTCAAGGATCGACACATTTAAAGAAGGAAGGTATGGTTGACTCAGTGTCACCCCCGCTATAATACCAAGTGCTTTATTTCCTTAGTCTCATATGATTTTCTGTATAACTCAGCCATACACAGCTATGTGTCTAGACTAGAAAATCTACGCTAATATTTAGTAGTATGTGGCACTCAAATTAAGATATTTGTCAGAGTGTAGACCGTGTTCTTAACTAACACTGGAAACATGTTATTGGTGTTTGTTGGGAAAAGTTCAGAATTCTGTTTATTCCAGTTTGTACTTGTGTAGCCTTCTGAAAATAAGGATGTTTAACACTAACTTCATAGCTGTACTTTCAGTTTTCCAAGACTCTTCTTCCTTGACCATCCTAGTCAGAACACAGCCTTGCGCCATCTGTTAACCTCTGGCCTCATACCTCATACGTTCCCATACGATGCCTAAAGGCATACTTTCTTGATAATTTATTGTCTTTTTCTCCTTCATCAGAGCAGAAACTCAAAGACAGCAGAGACTCCCCCTATTTCATTCAAGGCCACACGCAGCAGCTAATACAGTACTGAGCATAGTCTTGGGCCTAACAAATTTATCTGTGAGATGAAGGCATGAAATGTGAAAATAAACTAATACCCTCAGAACAGAGATTTTTTCACTAAGTTCCACCAATCCTACAGGCTTAGACAAGGCCTGCTTCTTTCTGTCATGTGACTATGTTGATAACTAAGTGTGGAGACGTACACCTACACTACTCAGGGATCAAGTACTCACAGGCTGCTGACTGGTCACACAGCATGACTTTTGATGTTCAGAAAGCCTTTTAGTCCAATTGGTGTGCAATACATTAGCCTAATGGCTCATGTGCTTACAGTTCCCATGACTTCCTAATGGGCCATAACTTATTGCTATTGCTTATTTATTTGGGTTCTGACAACATCTTACTATGTAACACAGGCAGACTCAAACTTTTGATTTTCCTGAACTAGCCACTTCAGTTCTGTTGTTACAGATACGTGCCACCGCACCCAGATTTTATTCTGATAGACACATTTCCCTGAAGTGTGCATCATTTTTGCATGTGGAGCCATAGTCATTAGATCATTTTTTATGTATATAATGAATGTATGTGTTGATCATTATAAAATACCATCTTCTAAAACCATTCTAATATTTTCAGAAGACAGTTTAATTCTAAAAGTTCCTCAAAAACAAAAAAAACAAAAACAGTTATCGAAGGGCATTTTAGTGCCTTTTTTTTTTTAACTGGCAGTGTGCCATTTTTTCTTTGTGATTTATTTTATTTGTTCATAACAAAAATTCTATTTTATGATGACAAGGAAATTAAAACACAAAAACATTAAATGGTTCAGTGAGATAATCAGCTAGCAGGCAGTAAAAGAAAGATTTGCACATAGACTTTTCAGGTACATAATTCCTTATATGTAAAGAAAGTAAGAAGAGCAGAGGGCATGCCACACCAGTTGGAATTTTCTCTTGTCTGCAGGGTCCAGGCCAGTGGTGTTACTGCAGCATGGCCTTCTTGGAGATGCTAGCAACTGGATTTCCAACCTGCCCAACAACAGCTTGGGTTTCATTCTGGCTGATGCTGGCTTTGATGTATGGATGGGAAACAGCAGAGGAAATACCTGGTCTCGAAAGCACAAGACTCTATCCATAGACCAAGATGAGTTCTGGGCTTTCAGGTACAAGGACACTTTGAGGGTGCAGGTGGATACAAATGTGCCTGGAAGAACTGGGTAAAGAACTGTGACTTGTGGTATTTAAATGTCTCGTTTAGCTGTATCACCAATGTCCCAACTTGATATGCCCCACCTTTCTTAATTATCTCATAGTGCTTTGGGTGGGTGTGGGATAGACTGAGTTTCCCAAGGGCTAGCTAATGGGTTATAAACAGTGGCTGGCGTCAGGTGGTTGACACCGGAGTGAGAAAAGTATAGATCCATATCCACATGAATGGTTGTCTAGGATTAACTCTCTCGTATATGACAACCCAGCCAACAAGTGTCATTAAATAGGGATCTATTATTCTTTGTGTGTCATCAACTTAGTGTTTCTCATAGGCTTACACAAGTTTCTAATGTCCTTTCTTAACCACTGATGTTCAGCTGTTCTTTATCTATTTCATCAGATAAGACTTCTTATACAATTCCAGTATTTGTCCTACAAAGAAATCTGCATTTCCCTCTGCTGTGTTATTGTACTTACAGAGTAGAACATGCCTCATATTAGGACGTGGCTTATGTGTTCAAAACTATCTAATAATCATCACCTATGACAGCATCCAGAGATAATAGATATGCCTAATACTCCATGGCCCAACAGTCACCACAAGTTTAAAACAAGTCCATCTTGAGGGTTGGGAGAAACACAAGAACAAGCTAGCAGCAGTGCCACTAGGGGAGAACTTGTTGGCAGATGCTGCGGGTGGGAGGAAAGTGATTCCAACTGTGTTCTGTATTATAATTGTCATATAACTTTGTCTTTTCCTCTTGTAGTTATGATGAAATGGCTAGGTTTGACCTTCCCGCTGTGATAAACTTTATATTACAGAAAACTGGCCAGAAAAAGATCTATTATGTCGGCTATTCACAGGGCACCACCATGGGTAGGTTCAAAAGAACACGGAAGTTAAGCCGGTGGCTTAACGAAGCTGTGGCTGGATTCAGTCAATTACTCCTCTTACTTGGCATTTTCCTCCTTGGTAGCTCTAAAAGCTTCATTGAATAGAAGCTGAACTGAAGGAGGCCTGGGAGGTGGTAGAAAGGGGAAAAGGTGTGGATGTAAACACCATTTCTGCCATTCTTTTGATAATATCCCAAAGCATATCCTTTATTACACTGGCCTAAATGTCCTCATTTGCAAAGTGGAGATAATAATTCTCTCTTAAGGGTTTTCTAACTGATTAGACTATTAATATAATAATGAATACTAGCATATTAGTGAAGGCAGGGGTTTTGTTTGAAACACAGTTGTAATAGAAGTTTATAGTCCATGCTATGGCCTCAATGAATGTGTTCAGTGAATGAAGCCTTGAATTCAAAGTTGGCTTCACAGCGAGCAGTTAGAAGGACACAAAGTGTTGCGAAGGACAAGCAGGACAATGATGTTAGCTCAAGTTTCTCTCTTCCCGTCATTTCCAGTGTCCAGGATTAGGTGCTTAGGTCCTGCTTTGAATCTGAGACTTAGATGACAGTACCTCAGGATAAGATCACTTACATGGGGAGACAGAGATGGGGCTATTCTGGTCTCATATCAGTCCCAAACCAATTGGTAAACACTTGCTGGACTTGGATTAGAAGAAAGAAAGATCTGTGTAACAAAATAACGGCTTCTGAGACTAATCTTTATCATTGTTTAGAGGCTAAAATCTGAGTTGAGAACAGTACAGTTTTTCTTAGGAAACCTGTGTACTTTTTAGTGAAGGTAGCTTGTCTAGCTACCAGGACAGGGTGTATGTTCATTAGAAAGATGAAGTTTAGTGGGTTCAATAGCATTGTATATTGTTTTAGTTTCCACAATAATGATAACTGCCTTATATGCATACTTGCTAACTACTTGCCATTATAAATGCATCATTTTCCTTCATCTCTGAACAAGAATATCTGAAAGACATTAATATCTTCATTTTGCAGATGAATAACTTGTTAACATAATGAAAGAACTGGGGACATAACAGTAAGCTGCTAAGCCAGGAATTGCACTTGTGCATGTCAAATAACCAATATTGAGTGAGAACAAAACAATGAATAGTATATATATGTGTGTGTGTGTGTGTATGTATATATATGTATGTATGTATATATGTATGTATATATGTATATATATGTGTGTATATATATACACACAGAGAGAGAGAGACAGAGACAGAGAGAGTGTTTTGCTTTCATCTCCACAACCATTGAGGATTATTAAGTCAAATCATGTAAAGAACAGACATGAATACCTTTGAGGCTTGCTATCACACTGAAGCATCATAAATTCAGGCCAACATCATTCAGTCAGCCTGGATGACTCCTAGGATGCTTGCTGTTGTCTTATCTCAGCAATATACTATGGTGCCAGAAGACAATGCAGTCACTCTGGTCATAAGTACTAACTCACCAGGTGGTTCCCTTCTGACAAAGTTCTCATTGATCATTAAGCAGTGTCACCAACTTACCTTTTAACTAGCTCTTTGTTTGCCATGAATACAATGGCCATTTACCTCTTCCTGAAATTACTCAGGTTTAGGCTCTGTCCTCACTCTAATAAAGGATTAAAGGAATTAATATTCATAATTTTAGAAATTCAAAGGAGAAGAAGCCAGAGTGAGAAGGAGAAAATCTGTTGTATGTGCAAGTCCAACATCTTATAGGAAAGTTCATGTGTCCTAAATTGTCAGCATTTTCCCTAAAATTGATTGAGCCCAAGGACACACAACATACAGAGTGGCAAAGACTAAACTGGATATAACAAAGCTCTAGACAGCAACTTTTCTCAAGCAGGCAGTGTAATTTATATACAAAATTAACCTGACTCTGAAGAACAGTTAGCACAGTATAACTGGCTGATTTTATGTATCTTTCTCTCTTGATTTTTAATGATATCATCACTACTGGTATCTATCGGAATTATGTGGCTTACTGGGGCTTCTCGGGTTTTATTCATGCAACCAGATCATTTCCTATAAAAATTTCCAACAATCACTATAAATCATTATGCACATCATCCAACATCACATAAAAATAAAGTTTTATTGGGAACTGAAAGTTCTAATGGCTGCTCAAACTGAGAACTCAAACTCAGTGAGGCTCTAAAGGATGAGAGAAGTGTAGGTTTTACAAGTCCCTTATGTTGATTTTGGGTAACAGTAATGGGCTGTTAGTGTTGCTAGCTCTCATCAAGCCACCAATAGAAAGGGTTTCATATCTCTGAAATCCAGAGGTCTTTTTTAAATGCCTTTTCTATACTCAACTTGTTCAGCTTAACATCAAGGTAAAGGTGCTGATGGCAAGGCTAGATGATGTTTTTAGAGGGATGAATGAGCAAGAAAACAAAGATTAGCCTAAAGATAAACCATGGGGTGCTAAGATAGAAACAGAGAACTTTCTGGCATGAAGAACAATTCTCCTGGGAGAGGTTATTTATTATTCTCGGACCTTAACCCTTGAGGAGAGTTCTAATCTGGTTTGAATGAATCTGGTGAGGACAGGCAATGTGTATTCCCATCCTTTTGTACTCCGTATAGCTGAGAGAGCAAGAGATAATGACAAGTCTCTTCTTGTGTCTGCCTTTGCATATGGCTAGCAAAGCTAATCAGCTGCAGAGACCAGTATAGAAGGATCCTGCCTTATCTCATGCCTGTTCACTTTCTGTGAACGAACTAGACAGAGGTCATGAGTCGAGGCTTTCTCATCCCCGTTCCTCTAACTGGAAATATCAGCCTAAACAGAGAACTGCATATATCCATGATGTCAAATGTAAGACCTGTCCTGGCTTCACGAGACAGCCTTTCTCTCCCATAGGTTCAGCAGAGATCTTCACTAAGCAAGAATATTTGGGGAAATTGCTCCCTCTGTTTGGATGCAGGAGCTGAACACTACATCCCTAAAGCCTACAACTGCTTTGGGGGAAGGCTAAGACATAATCACACATAATCATTAAGGAATTTTGGCAGAAGTAAAATATGTGTTTTCTTAGATTTTTGGTATCCACGGTGATAAATTTTTCTGTCTTGCAGGCTTTATTGCATTTTCCACGATGCCAGAGCTAGCTCGTAAAATCAAAATGTATTTTGCCTTGGCCCCTATAGCCACTGTTAAATATTCAAAAAGTCCTGGTACCAAATTTCTGCTGCTGCCAGATATGATGATCAAGGTATGTGAAAGCCCAGATGCCAGTGGCTGCAGAAAAGTCTTTCAGCCTCCTTTCTTGTGATGCATCCTTTAAATGGAAGTTATTTTTCTGCTTGGGTATATTATAACAGACATTGTTTCATCTCTTGCCATTACAGGGATTATTTGGCAGACAAGAATTTTTATACCAGACTCGATTTTTCAGACAGCTTTTTATTTACCTTTGTGGCCAAATGATTCTTGACCAAATCTGCAGCAACATCATATTACTTCTGGGGGGCTTTAACACGAACAATATGAACATGGTGAGTCAGAACTTCATTTCCTAAGCAAAGTTGGCCATTTGCAGCCTCATTTTTGGAAATAAGCTAACACCAGCCAAGGGTTAAAGAAATGGCATGCAATGTATAATTTGCAATTTCCAAATTGTAAGAAAATGCTAGGAAAGCTTCAGGAGAGGGATAATGCAAGGTTAACGTGAAAGCATTGCTAGACTCTGACTTGACAGATTATAGACAAGGTTGGAAACCTACAGGAAATAAATACCTGAAGAAAAATAAACAGAAAAAAAATGAAAGTCAATCAACCAGACGTTACCCATCTCCGTGCTCCATGTGGGAGCATTTGATTGTACTTATGGTCCTTAATGGAAATAGGTATGTCAGCTTGGATTAGGTATGTCTACTGGTGGCATCACAGACTGAGTGCCCTAGCATGTATGAGTTGGAGATTAATGTGCAGAATGACGTGGCTAGAGATAATTCCTAAAGAAGAAAGGAAGTTGGACTTGGCAGATGGAAAGTGGGGCTGGGAAACAACTTCAAAATGTGCTGATGTTGACCCTCTAGAGCAATGATTCTCAACCTCTGGGTCCTGGCCCTACAGGGGTCACATATCAGAGACTTACATTACAGTTCATAACAGTAGCACAATTTCAGTTGCGAATAAGCAACAGAATGGTTTTATGGCTGGGGTCACTACGACATAAGGAATGGTGTTTAACGGCTGCAGCATTAGAAAGGCTGAGGGCCATGGCTCTAGGATTTGTGAGTGTGGCCTAATGTTACAGGGGTGATAATGAGGGAGACTTGAGCCAAGGCATGGCTCTTAAGGCAGGAGGTCCCTGTGAGGGCTGACGCAGAGGGCTGCCTGTAGCATTCTCAATGGTGGGAGAAATGCCTTCCATTCCAAAGAATTTTTCTTTAAAAAAAAAAAGGAAGAAGAATTAATTTATAGCCACCATTTAATAGGCATTTGCACTGCACCAGGATAAACTGGTCCTGAAACTAAACCAATGAGACAAGTATTATTAATATCTTTACTGTACATATTAGCATACTGAATTTAAGGGTTCATTAACTTGCCCAGATCCACACAAAAAAATAAGTAATAGCACTAGGTCTACTTCTATAGTGCTTATCCTAAATATCTCTAGTAAAGTTGCTTATTTGTTTTTGTTTAATTGATTTTCGCAGTGTTAGGGGGAAAACTAATAAGGTCTGTTTTAATGAGAATCTATTCTCAAATGACCAAAATCATTTCATAGGAAGGCAGTGGTGGTTGGTTGACATGGGCAGGCACCGTTCTGTTTAGTAGATTTATGGATGCTTATTTAATGGTGTTTCAACTTCTTAGCCTGATACCATGGAGGTTTGGTGTTGACATCTGGTCCCATAAATCATCATTATGCTTTGTTACAGAGCCGAGCAAATGTGTATGTCTCCCATATGCTTGCTGGGACATCTGTGCAGAATATTCTCCACTGGGGTCAGGTAAGAATGCTTAGCCAGATGTGGTTGTGCACACCTGTAATCCCAGCACTCAGAGAGTCAGAGGCAGGTGGATTGCTGTGAGCTAGAGGCTAGCCTGGTCTACAAAACATGTCCAGGTCAGCAAGGCTACATAGGGAAACCCTGTCTCAAAAAAAAAAAAAAAAACAAAGACAAGCAAACAAATAAACAAACAAAAAGAATGCCGAGCTTGCAATCCTAGGTAAGAATCCTTGCATATTTTGTCTGAGGTGTCACATAGCCTGGTAGTTTCTGTTTCTCTTGAGTTAAAAATCTGGCCACCAATATTTGAATGTGAGCTGAGCTGAACTTTCCAGACACTTTCCACAAGACTTAAGCCTTTCTTTAGTACATCTGGAAAGTAGGATGATTCAAATGAGACCCCTCTCTGTCTAGAGTCAGAGTCCCAAAGACTAATGAAGGAAATTATTCTTTGAATTGTTCTTTTCGGCTTTTTCAGCAACATAATCAAGCAAGAAGGAAAATGTTAAGGTATGGGACCAACTACAGAAAGGAGTTTTCACAGGAGCTCTTGGTGTTGCAAGCTTTTCATTCTGAGAAGAGAAATCTGTGTGCTCATGTGTGTGAATGTGCATATGTGTATGTGTGCTTCTGTGCGTGCATGCATGAGTGTGTGTGTGTGTGTGTGTGTGTGTGTGTGTGTGTGTGTGTGTGTGTGTGTGTGTGTTCTGGCTGGCTGGCTGCCTCACTGTCTGCATGTCTGTCAGACTGTCTGTATCACTGCCTGTTTCTCTGTTTGTCTGACTGTCTGTCTGCAGCTGTGTGTATGTGGAGGGGTGAGGAGAGACAGAGGGGGCCAATAGAAACATCAGCAGCCCATGGTTGTCCAGGTATAGAGTGCGGTCATATCACTGCCTCTGGAATTGTTGCAAACACCCATCCAAAGTGATCCACCAAAGATGGACTTCCTGCAATAGCCTGGAATGGTGACGCTCTGCTGCACTCCACATTGCTTGTTAAAAGAGCCAGATTCTTCCTGCTTTGCAGTTTTCTAAAAGCTCCCAATGTGGAGCCGGAGAATAGTGCAAAGAGATTTGTTCTCTGCTGTTCTCACAGCTGAAGACACGGTGTGCATTTGAATACCCACCTCTCTCTCTCTCTCTCTCTCTCTCTCTCTCTCTCTCTCTCTCTCTCTGTCAATATCATGTTTTCTCTCTTTTATTGTAGGCAGTGAATTCTGGGGAACTTCGTGCCTTTGACTGGGGAAGTGAGACCAAAAATCTGGAAAAATGCAACCAAGTAAGACTCAAACACAAATACAGCACCCTTCAGAAATGTGTGAGAAGGAAGATGAAGTGACAAGTTAGTTCAGATACAGGAATAAAATACATAAATTCAAGCACAAAATATGATAGTTCAAGTTTAGCTACAGCTGAAAAAAGGAAAGTGCACAGCTTAGCCAGCAGCCTCTTCATTTCTGCAAGGAGTGGAAGGCCTGTTTAATTGAGCCTGTAGCAGGAGCAAAGCACCCAGTATGCTTGGGAGCAAGATGGGGTTGAGTTAGTGGGGGATGAACGCATACTAAAGGAATCCTTTTAGAAATAAACATGAATGTAGAGATGCTGTGATGGTGGGACACAGTAAAAGAGCCTGAAGCAGTAAGTGAGGATTCCTGTTTGTCATGGCTCTGCCCCTCATGCCGGTAGGATTGTGGGTAAGCTGCCATGAGCCAGGACTTCCCTACCTAAAGTAGAACTCACTGTATCATGTAATCCTTAAGATGCCTTTGGGGCTGGGGAGATTTTCCACAGGTAAGAGGATTGCTGAGCAAACATGAGGACCTGAGTTCCCCAGCATGTACATCAAAAGCCAGGCACATCCAAGCATATCTATAACCTCAGTGCTGGAGGCTGGGAGCGGGAACAGGAGGATTGCTGAGGCTTACTGACCAGGAAACCAGTTGGTTCCAGATCCAGTGAGATCCCTGTCTCAAGGGAGCGGGACAAACAGTGACAGACAAGCTGCTCCATGCCCTCCTCTGGCCTCCATCCGTGCACACAGTGCCTATGTGTATGTGCCTGCACACACTGTGCACACATAGATAAACCAACACATGCGCGTGCACACGCATGCACACAAGTTCTTCCTGATAATACTTTTAATGAATTTGAATTTCAAGATAAAATACAAAAAGAAGTGCACACAAATAGTATTGCATTATAAGGAGTATGAAATAGAAATGTGGAGAATCAGACTGAGTAAGTATGTTCTTTTGAGTACAAAACTCTCACTGATGATTTCTGGTTGCCATGAAAGTAGACATAAAGATTAGTCATAAAGTCCGAAGTGGAAGGGGCAGAGTAGACATAGCCTAAACTTTCTTTGAGGTCCCGCGTTGTACTTAACATTCAGTGCAGTAACCCATCCAGATATAAATTCTTGGCAAACTGAATGAACTGTGTGGTTTGTGCTTAGATACCAAACTCAGTCATGTTTTCTAATGAACTCTCTTGACATCACCCTTGACTGTCTTCAAACCCTGTAGAGAGAGCATTCAGGTTCTAAGACATTTTTCACTTATAAGGATTTTGTGGGCTGAGTTCTAGAGAAACAAATGAAAGCTGAATAGGCATGAGAAAATGACAGTGAAGGAAAGAGAAAACAAATGTGCAGGGAATTGCCACATAATGGTGTCAGCTAGAGGGAGGTAGGACATTTAGCTCAGTCTTTTCACCCAGGAGATGAGAAAGAGCGAGTGATACTCACACCCTAGGGTGTCCTTCTGCTCCGCATCTAACTCAGGCAGCTGCTTAAGTTCTTATGCTATCTGGGGTGGAATCTGTGACTCCCTGATTCTATGGCAATTCTCTGAGTGTTGAATGGGTTCAAAGACTCAGCCTGCCAGGAAAATCTACCACTATTGCGTGAACAAGAAGTTCCCTGGATAAAGAAGATTTCTTTGGATGATGGGGGGGGAGCAGCTAAGTCTGGGTTTGGGACAGGTACTTAGCGTTATGTCCCCCTTAGTTTAGCACATTGTGTATGTGAGGATATACAGGCTGTCTTAATAGGGTTCCCTTGTCTTTTCTATGAAGTTTCTCCAATTCTTGACCCAGGAACTGTAACTAACAAGAACTTTATAGGTACTATAATAACAGCTTAGTGGTAGAACATGTGTTCAGCATGCACAAGTTAAATCCCTGCCAACATTAAACATAAATGCACATGTACACACACATACACACACACACATTTGTATGCCTTCTTACCCAATCTAGTAAGGTTTTAGAGCTATTATCTCCAGCTCATAGAGAAGAAAGTAAAGTTGAATCTTGTTAAGTTTCCTTACAATTGAACCTAGAATAGAAACTCTTTCCAGAGTTCTACATGACTCTAATTCATACACACCTTTCAGGATGTGTATATTGTGCTTTCTTAATAGAAGTTGTAAATTTGGATGTAAAAATGTTATGTGGCATTCAAACTATTCTTTTCCTCTAGCCAACTCCTATAAGGTACAACGTTCGCGATATGATGGTCCCCACAGCAATGTGGACTGGAGGTCAAGACTGGCTTTCAAATCCAGATGATGTGAAAACACTGCTTTCTGAAGTGACCAACCTCATCTACCATAAGAACATTCCTGAATGGGCTCACGTGGACTTCATCGTGGGGCTGGATGCCCCTCACCGTGTGTACAATGAAATCATACATCTGATGAAGCAGGAGCCCAGCCTTTCCCAGGAAACCTGCAAGGTCAAATTGTGACGCTCCAGCTATTTTCAAGTCTTGGAACAATTTCATGCAGTGTGGACAGGGCCATGGGAGGAGGATTCTCAAAGGAATATCCAGACTTGGAAACGTGCTGTATCAGTTAGACAGAAGAACGGAAATACACTGATGCCGGAAGACCTGCTGGTCCAAAGAAGGCTTAGGGTTTCTTCACTTGACACCAGAGCTGATACTTAGGCTTTTTCGGTTGATTAAATTGAGTTGGAGAGCACAGGTTTTCTATGCTTTGTGTCTTCTGCCATCTTGCAATGTAGTTTCTTACCAACAGACAGTATCTAGGCATTCATTATTCTAGCATTCAACCTTTCCAAAGTATCTTTAGTTTCTGTAAGTCAAATTTTTGGATCATTAAAAGGAAAAACTGGGGAATAGATCAAAATTGTAAATCTTTGGATTGTTGACGTGGATAAAATGAAGTAGGTATTGCCAACTTATTGCCATAAAGGCAAGATGCGGCTTCAGGAAGCCAGGCTGTTTTGGACAATAACAGAGAAAAGGAAATCATTGTGTAAGTGGGATCTAAGCTGAACAACCTTAAAATAGGGTCAAGTTTTAGAGCTGAATCTCAAAGAAGATTGTTTTGTAGGATATTTATAAGTTTTCCAACAAATTAGTTATGTGTCAGTACTGAGGTTTTCATCTGTTAGGAGATCAGCTGGTCAAAATGAAAGCTACAAAGAAAAATTTATAATTCTGTGATCAGAATGAAAGAAAACTGCTGAATATTTTATGCTTGAATCAAAGCAGGATCATTCTTAGATAACCTCCCAACTCATTCATAAATCTAGATTTATGTTCTTAGAAAACCCTTTAATTTTTACACAGTTTCAAAGATGACATTTGTAAATTATGAATATTTTGGCAGTCTACTCTGAAGATAAATCAAAGCTCTACTGTACCTGTTGGAACTATCCAGTTGAGAATATGCCATACAGGTGTTTCAATACTCATTAGGCTATGAAGTAGGCTCCGGAGTACATGGTAAGTTAGTCCAATGCTGACAAACCTTAGGTAAGTTCCTTAGTGACACTTAGAGATTTTAGGACCCTATGTATACCCTAGGGGCCTGCCCATAGCTCCATAAGCATGTCCTGATTTAATTTTTATTGAATCTTTTTTGTATTCACAGATAGTAAATTTTTGTTTTTAACTGTGTTCGCTGTGATGTATAGTGTGGCTTTGACCATGTCTACAGCTATGCCTGAATCATCTAGATTTTCAAAATTTATTCATGAGGTAGATTTTTTCCATTCCAGTGTCATTCACAAAATAATAATAATAATAATAATAATAATAATAATAATAATAATAATAACAACAACAACAACAACAACAATAATACAGAATGTTTGGTATTTATAACCTCTCACTCAGAAATACAATCCAAATGCTTCTCTGTTTCTATAAAGACATAAGACTTTTACACAAAAAGGTTCTAATGTTTTAAAATTTGTCAATAAAACTGGAGCTGAGGGTATAGTTCAGTAGTAGAACATACACTTAGTGTGAGTGAGGCCCTAAGTTGAATTCCCAATGACACACACACACACACACACACACACACACACACACACACACACACACACACAAAGTTAAATAAATAAATAGCAACTAACTTGTGTCACAAGAAGATTCTTTATTTTTGGTGTTGGGTAGTGCACCTGGGGCTTTATGCAGAGTGAGCATGTATTCTCCTACTGAACTACAGTGCCAGCCCCTTCAGGACTTTGAACATTTATTTTTTTTCCATGCCCAAGTGCCTTTGATCTCTTGCCTCCATACAGCCCTGTTGATATACGCGGACCTCAGTTTTCCCTCCAGGAGGGAAATGTTAGAATAGGCCCCTCTGCTTTTTCTCAACATTTTGGTACCAAAATAATACATTATTTTTCTTCAAAGCAGTATGGAGTTCTTGATGTTAAACCAAATAGACAGGAGAGATGACAGAATGATGTCTGAAGTAGGCATGCATCAGGCCCTTTGGAAGATTTGGTTGTTAGTGAATCCTGGGCACCGCTTCATTGCTTTGGTGGTTTGCATCATCCACGAGGGGTAAGTCACTTTTCATAGGCTCCTGTAGGCACTCACAGTGTTACCAGAGTTGAGTGTTGGGGAAGTGTCCAGCTTTGTCCAAAGGAAGCAAAAGCGTCCACCTTTGACCTTCAGAGGCAACATAGCAGGAACTTCAGCTCTGTGGGCCATGCAGGAAACCTGGTTCAAGGGAGCTAAGAATCGAGTCCCCAAGCCAAAGGCAGTATAAATGGTATCACTTGTTGCCCTCCAGCAAGGAGCATGGAAGGCACAGATCGGAGAGAGTAACGATGCCCCAAGGACCAAAGTTCCCTTCGTGCGACCAACCAACAGCTAACCCATAGCGCCAAAGTGCAAAGAGCAGGTCCAAGTAGCCCCAGTTGGGATCCTCCGCAGGAATTCAGATCAGAGGTCTGGACAAAGCTGCAGCAGCCTGGGATGCCCTGACCAGCTCAAAACAGTCCAAGGATGGCAAAGAAGCGGCCTCGTTCCTGCGGGACCCAGTTTTGCAAAGGCCGGTATACAAGATGGGACTTAAGCACAGAAAACAACCCGCTTGATCCACCACCTGCAAGGCGCCACCATGGCAGGGCACTTTCCTGAGCAGTTCCGTTTGGTACTTATGTAACTTACAAACTGAAAAGACACTTTTTATAAACTGCTGGTGAAATGTATGCTGGTATGCAGGTCATCAAGCGCTCCTGGGAAACAATTGCAAATGCCAGTTCTTCTGTGGAGCCTGTGCCAATGTCTACGGTTTTAGACAAACTCACCACTGACAACGGACATATGTTTTTATGGAAGGGTTTCCATCAAAGGAATATTTACTCTGGAATCTGGAATTCCCCACACATACATGCCATGCTGTACAAATGTGCATGCCTTGATTTTTTGGCTCAGTATGTCCAGGGCCTGAGACAAATCGTTTGTCTCCCAAGACACGAGGTAGCACAAAGTCTTTAGAGAGATGACCCAGCTAGGATGAGAGAATGTGACCTCAAGTCACTCTGATTTGTTTTTCAAAGGCTGAATTAGAAACTCTCAAAACTCAGTTTTGACAGGAATCAAGATTCCAAAGTGTGCAATAGGTCCTTTGGAGTGATCGTGGGCCTGGTGACCTCCACTGTAAAAGCCATTAGAAGTCCAGCACAAGTCAGAAAGTGGATGCATCCAGCTTGAGTGCCCGTAAAGCAATAGTCCATAATAGGGACAACATCCGGTCTTTCAGCTGTGTCTGTGTCACCACATGAGAAGTCACAGGACTATGAGGCTTTCTTTAACATTAATACAATCTGGGAAAATTTCAGTCTCTGTGCGATATCCAGTGAACTCTCGCCATGCTGCAGAAGAAAGAAATCATTTACTTCCAGGAAAGACCAATGTCAGTGAGGACCAGTCAACAGTTTAGACAGATTGTTGACTCTTGGACTTTGTGGAGGCTTCAAAAGGCCTTCTGTTCTAGGAAATTAAAACAAACGAACAAACAAAAAGACTGGAAAGCAATTGTGAGGCATACCTGGGCAACTGAGTGAGAGAAACTCTGTCTCAAAATTTAAAAAGTAAAAAGAGATTAGAGACGTATAGCTCAGTCGTAGAGCACTTGCCTAGAGTACTAAATATGTTGTATTTAATCCCAAATATAAAAAAAAATTAAAACTCAAAAGTAGTGATATACTCCTTCTTTAACTAGAGAAATTAATTTTTGCTATGATTCACGTGTGAGGCAGCAAATTAACTTCAAAATAAGGCCCAGGTGAAGAAAACTCGCTACTGTGAGGATCATGATCCGAGGCTCTTACCTTGTTCCTTATCATGGGGTCTGCACGGGCTTCCAGAAGCAGAGGTATGAGAGTCTGGTTTTTCATCTGGCATGCATAATGCAGAGCAGTGTAGCCATACTGGAACAGAGAGGACCAACCCTGTAGGTCATCAGCAAGGCTGGCCACAGACCTCAGCACTCACTCACTAGTGGTCATTCACCTTTTATAGTAGACAACTACCCAAAGCCAATCTGCAAGCCATCTTTGGACAAGCTGTACTTCTTGTACCATGAACATTTTCTTCTCTTCCTCACTATGTATATGAAACTAAGTCATTGATATCTTCCCCCTTAATCATTTTCCATTCTACACTAAAATGTGCAACTTATAAAAGATATTAAGCTCACTGTCATTTAAACAAAAATCAAATATAGCATTCAACAGTGTAAGTAATTAATAGAGACAAGAATGCAGTGGCTGTCCATCACAGAACCGCAGAATAAGTTAGGCATCACAAACAGAAGTGCAATTCTTTTGAAATCAAGTTTCAACTTGTCCTTTTCACTAAGATGTTATCCAACAAATATAAGAAAATAAAACAACAGAATGGTAAAACTTCGACTGACCCTGAGTGCATTGGCAGAGGAAGTAAATCTGGAGTGTAGAGGTTAAAAGTGAAAGCAAAACCTGCCACTTCCTTATGGGAAGGAAAGAGTTAATGATGCTTCAGCTATTTGACTCCTGCCATCAATGGGTCATTTCTCTAAACTTTGACCTTATCCACCTCCCATTTATAGAAGAGGTCCCTCTCTTCTAGTGGTTAGGATCAGGACTGTAGCAGCTATTAACATCCAGTGAATGCTCGCTCCGTTCTTCTAATCACTCCTCTGAGGACTTAGCAAGAACCTGCTCAGAAGGTCAATAGAATTTCCAGTTTACAACCAGGCATGTTGGGCAGGTCTGTCTTCCCATGGTACTCAGGGGCCCGGAGCTGAAGAGTAACAAGGGCAAGGCCATCCAGAGTAACTTAACAAAAGGTTCTCTTACATTAAAAAATAAAATAAAAGTTAAGGAGCTTACATATAGCTCGGAAGTAGAGTATTGACCTAGTATGTATAATGCTTTTAGTTCAGTCTCTTACACATTTGTTTTAATCTCCATTTTACAGATGAGAAAATTGAGTCATCAGTAGTTGTAGCCATTATAGTGTTTGGCCCAGTTATAGTGTTCCAAGCCCACTTAACTAGAAAGTGACAATACTAAATGTATGCATAGGCATCCTATCTAACTCCAGCTGCCAAGCTACAAGGGATAGAATTTTGATATCATTTTCCTTAATTTATCACTACAGTCAAATACCAATTCTCTTAAATTCTTCCTATAATCAACAAATACTTTATGCTCATGAGTTTAACAGAAGAATATCAATAACTCCAAAATTATCCGATGACAGTAAGAAAAAAAAGAAATCAAAAGTATATGTAAATATCTAGAAAAACTAAGCATGCATCTTTGTTAACAAGTATGCTATCTAGGTATATCATTTGAATATTATTTGAGAAGACAAACATACGCAGTCAGTAGCGTTGACTTCGACACCAGCATCAAGAAGCATCCGAACGAGACTCTCATTCTGCTTTGTCTTTGATACCTGTTACAAAGAGAGAATACAAGAAAGTGTCTCACAAGCATTTTGTACATCTTGCTCGGGGATGCTCCAGTCAACTGGCTTCGTGTTAATCCTGTGTTTCTTCTTCTTAACACACACACACACAGACACACACACACACACACACACACACACACGCACGCACGCACGCATGCACGCACGCACGCACGCGCGCACACTCACATACACACACGCACACATGCACGCATGCACATATAGATGTGCACACGCAAACACGTGTGCACACACACAAACACACACACAGAGCGCAGTATCAGCCACAATGCTCAGGCTGTGTTTCATGAATACTTAGCTGTAGCATCCAGGAATTTGATCAGAATGTATTCATAGGCCTATCCCCATTTCTACCTCATCCTTCTGTGAATGAATTCTAGTTCCTGTCTTTCCCTTCCTGCCTCAAACATTTCATACGTTCCCGCTACCCTGGGGGAGCTTATGGCCGTGGCCTTTCCCATGCTTCACCTCTGACTTCCCTACTCTAGATTCAATGGATGTTTGTTAAGCCTTCATTTCCTGCCAAGTTCCCTCTCTATAGAGAATCACCACATAAGATATTTCTTCAACCAGAAGCTTTTCTACTTCTTTACTTAGCAACTACGTTTATAATGTTCTCATCTTCTCTTACTTTCCCTGATCTACGTGGCCATTGAGATCCTTTTCTTCTAGGCTTCTATGATGGCCATATCCTCTGTGTTCCCAGCTTCATGGTGATTTCCCATGAGCCCACGCTATTAGATCATGACTCATGCTCTCACTCTGATAAGGGCGCGGACTGCTCATGTTGTTTCTCCTAATACTTGGCCTGGACATCAGGGGATCATGATAAACATTGGGAAAGGACTAGAAGTGTGAAGGGATGGGCTGAGACTCCTCGAAAACGTGCTTTCTCTCTTTCTAGCCTGTGACAATTCGGGCCACGTGGTAGTAGGAACCTTTCTCGAATTGCTGGTCCCCTGAAGAGACAAAGCCCTCACTGCTTGCATAAGCACAGCCTGGCATTTTTCCCCGTTCAACCTCTGAAACTCCACTTGGGTGTCTCCCCACTGTGTTGCCCTTCTGTGTCACCATCTAAATTCATTCTGCCCTCATCCTTCTCTGAAGTGACTTAGTCCTTCCTAACCCTTTACCCTGTAATCTGTCTCATGCTATTTATTCCTTATGCAGCACAAACGTACAATTCCAGGTGCCACTAACGGCATAGGCCTGCAGTCATACATAGCTGGGCTACTAATTACAATCAGTACGTTACATAGGCCTCAGCTTCTGAGCTGTGTTTGAAAGCATAGCTGTGTGACATAAATTCAGAATAAGTCCTTAGTAATCATCTTGTGATACTTTTCTTCAAAATCTCTAAAATACAGGTGAATGACAGATTCTTCATGTCCAAAAATTACAAATGTTCAAATAATATAAGAGAAATACACAATTATTTTCACAAAGCCTTGGAAGTTGTAAACTAATGATGTGCTCAGGAGTGAATTGAAGATTTCTTAACTGAGGTTTTTAAAATTCTATATCCTTTAAGTACCTAAGCAGAAAACAGTATTTCTAACTGACGAAATTTATACTGGAACTTGTTTTAATAGGAATAACTAATGTCTGTTGCCTGCTAGCTACATAAGAGAGGTAGCATAGCCAGTTTAGTTGGGTAAATGATACATTGTTTTAGTCAACTCTCAAAGGGTAGAACTGGTCACAATGGAACTCAGATGGGAAAAAGTTGAACAAGTCAGTGGGGAATGATTACCCTATTTGAAGAAAACAAAAAAAACGTTCAAAATAACCAAGTTTGGCATTCTGCTTATTATGATTCCTGCACTACCTACCTACTTATTGATTCCAGAAAATTATCCTACGAAAGACCCGGGCAAATGTGAGTCTGAGTCACAGACTCAGTTAGAACCTTCCCAAATAGCTTCTATGTTTGTCAGCTTCCAGGCTCAGGGTATTTGGGACTTTTCCTCTAACTCACCACCAGGGGCTCTATTCCTTAAAATTCAGAAACTTCGGGAGAGGGAATAAAACCAAACCTCAGCCGCTGACTTTGAGGCTATAAGAGCCTTCCAGGCCACGGAGGTGAACTACAGCTCCTGGTGGGATCAGATGGTCAACACCCTGTCTTTTTTCTAGAATGTACAGTGGTCCTAATCCATGCCACTTGATAGGCTGGGTAAAGTAAATGCATTTCTACCCAAAACATTTTCATCTATGAGAGGTTTGTTGAGATAGGGCCCCACTGTAAGTCAAGAAACACTTTGTTTTATTGCTGTTTCTCTGCATCACAGTGTCTGGAGAAACGTGATGAGCCATTCCATGGTCCTTCTGCCCACCTGGCCTTTGCCCTAACAATAGCACTCACCATGAGGAAATATCCGATAAGCAAGACCGGCATTAAAAGGATAATGAGTAGATAATCAAAGAAGGTGAACCTCTTCTTCACAGCGTAGTGCAAGCAGGTTCTCTCCTTCTGTAATTGAGAAGGATTCTTTAGTTCAAACTCCATATTTTTTCAGATTACCATGCCAAAATACTTTGTTCATGCATTTTTTTCCATTTCTAAGGTGCCCACTATCACACAGCACAGAGTTCATTATTGACATTGTGCCACATACCTTTAAGTCTCTTAAGCAAACACATATAGAGAGTTTTAAAATGTAGGACTATAGTTCATGTTCAAAACTATATACTGCATATTTAATTAACTCAGGTTTTTTTTTTTTTTTACCAGAATGTTGAATTTGGTAACCTAGAGGAAACCAAATAGGAAACCCTGGGATTTGTTTCCATACAAACCATCACACGATGGCTCCTCGGGCTCATTTTAGTTTTGAGATTAAAAAAAAAAAAAACAATATAATGAGATATAAACATAGGAATAAAGTTAATATAAAAAGGCATATAGATATAGGTAGCTCTTTCCATTAGTGATGGAAATTCATCCATTTTGTGGATTGCTATGGAAAGTTTTAACTACTTGGCAGTTCTCCCATGTTTTCCTAGCACACAGGCAGTGCTAGAAGACTGCGAACAATTTTTAATTCCTTAAACACATCAGTATTCGTTGGGAGAGAGATGTACGCCTTAAGGAGTGGTGGGGCATGTGCAACTTCGGGTCCTTATGTTTGAAGGAGGCCGGAAACAGACACAAATAAGTATGAGGCCTACAGGCTGCAGTGTTATCCGGAATACCGGCCACGTTAGAAGAAAAGGAGACCAAGAGAGCACTGCGGGGAAGCACTGTTCTCTGGGCACCTGTCTTTTCTGTAACGGTGTTGGAATATAGTCAAGAATTGAATGATAGACTTTAATATCCTCGTTATTGTGCAGCCCAGAGTTCACTATTGACACGATGCTCTATCGGCTTTGTCTTATTAAATAAACGTATGTAGAATTTAAATATTTAGACTATTAAGTACTTTAATATTATATATTCAAAACTATATGTTGCTTTCATCAGCTTACACATGCATATATATATATCCCACACCATGAATTTGATTACAAATGGGCTTGTAACGGCTGTTTGGCTTCACTGAATGGAACTTTTCTAACTTCTTTAGTCACATCGACCCACTGGACCTTTCAAGTTGTTAAACTTTAAATTCTACAAAAAAATATTACATACATACCCTTTTTCACAAAGCCTTGCCAACAGTTCTAAATTTGTTCTTTGGATAAATTTCTATAAGGTGACTACCTGACATACAAGATATGAATGTGTCTCACACGAAGCTACCGAGTTATGCTGCAGTGAGATGATGATCCCAGCTTCCTCTCCAGGCAAAATTTTACTTTTCCTTTTAATCTTAGACAATTATAAGACAAGAATATGGCATACTGTGTTTAGTTTTATTTTAACTTGCTTCCCATCGAGGCGGTGTTCTAATATATATTTCAGACTTAACTGCAGGGATTTTTGATAATTTAAGGCTTTTGTCCAGTACTTATCAAATGATTCTTCAATACATTTTTAAAATATAGAATACTCTTTCAAATTATTAATGTATAACTGGTAAAGTATCTGTGAAAAATAAAATTAGGCATCAAACCACCATTAAAAATATATGAAAAGCCCAAAAATGCAAACCCAAAATGCTTCTGTTAAACCCACTGTTATTCTACAGTGCATCACTAAGGTTCTCTCTACAGTCTTTATTGCATTAGAACGTCCTACCAGGATGACTGAGGTTTACCTCTGCAAAGCAAAACCTAGGACTACTCCTGGCCTGTCACTTATCTCCCTTCCTCAGCCCCATATAGCATGCCTCTAAAACCCCCAGGCCTCTAATTTCTCACAAAGCTGCTCACCACAGCCCAGCACACCTACTCAGCTGTGTTCCAGGAAGGTCCTCTCACTCTACTGAGCTGCTTATCTGTTAGCTTAAACTCAAGCACCACTTGTTTTAAACTCAACCAAATTGTGAGCATGGCTCACTGGCAGACCATTTGTCTAGCTGTGCAAAGCAGTGGGTTTCATATGTACTGGGGTCTGGGGAAGACTACCCAAACAGACAGGAAGTACAGGCAAAAATATCTGGCAGTGATTTTTTTTTTTTTAAGATTTATTTTTATTCTGTGTGTGCGTGTGTTTTGTCTGAATGTAATATAAATGATCTGCATGTGTGACTGATGCCCGAGGTTGCCAGAAGAGGGTGCCAGATCCCCTGGAACTGGAGTTAAATAGATGGCTGAGCCACCATGTGGGTGTGAGGAAGTGAATTTTGGACTTCTGTGGGATCTCTCCAGTCCCTGGTTAAACTTTCAATAAGACACTGCTGACCATAGTTTTCTGGTCTTTAACTGACTTGAAAGGGACACATGGGTCCCTACTAACTGTTTTTCTCATTGAATGTGCTTGGTTAGGAAGCACTTTTGTAATTATTATAAAAGTGTTTTGGATATTTACTCAGTAGAGCTTAAATGTTGCGTTTATTATAATGCAGCTATTAGAAGGTCAGAAAGGGCACCACCAAAATGTTTAGAAAGACACACTCATGCTGTTCCCCCTTGGTTCTGTAGCCTCCAGGACAGTGGCTAGTGCCTCCTTAAGCACATCCCTTATGCATCTGTGTGTCTCTGGCTTGCCAACTTCTTTGTCTCCCGCAGGTTTCACAATAACATTCTTAGGTTCACCAAGCACACGATAGAACCTTCTGGAGAGCAAACAATACAACAGGAAACATCAGTATATGAACACTGGAAGACAGTGGATAACATGCAAGAATGTCTCACTAGAACCTATAAGGGATGCTCTAGGGAATGCTGGATAACAGCTATCAAAATAGGAGAACGAAGGCTAAAAAACCTCTCGCTTCAATAGAAAAAGCAAAATAGAGAGTTTACAAGCAGAATGGGAGGGAGTCCAGAGCCCACCCCTACAAAGATTGGCACAAGTCTTGAATATCAATGAGAGGCCATTAAAACAGACCACCGCTGGACTAGAGCCATGATGTAAGACAGAGGAGGTTCAGAAAATCTATACCGTACTTTCAGTTATAGACATTATAAAGAACAGGGGGGAAAGGGGGAGGAAAGAGACAAAGTTGGACGCATCGCAATACAGGGAGGAGGAGTGCGAGAAGAACCATCTCTGCTAACCACTCGGGAACAACAGCAAGAAGCCATTGGAGAAAGACTCTTGTGTACTTGTCAGCTCCGCAGCCACAGACTCTTCAGAAACTGCACTCCAAAGAAACGCAAGTGTCACAGGACTATGCTCTGATATCTGGCCAGCAGCACCTGAACCTCTCTAGCCTGCTAGGAAGAAAAAGCATCAAAATGGTACAGCATTTAGCATGGTAGAATTAGAACAGAGTGGAACAAGCTCTCACGATGGCACCTGTGAAGGGCCTCCCGCTGAGGGCACCAGCCTGGGCAAAGGTCACACTTCAGGGGTGTGGCTGGATCATAGAGCCCAAATAAAAGTATTAAAGTCCGGGATGGAACAACAAGCAGGCGGTTAGCACACTCAGAGCCCTCGCCCTCATCCAGCCCTCTCTTTCACTTTCATTCCTTTTTTACTTCGTGTCCAGGGTCAGTTTAGGCCAGCTAAACAGCTCTGTCCCATTCTGCTCTCGTTCCCTCTTGATCCCTCCTCCTCCTCCTCCTCCTCCTCCCCTCATCTTTTTTCTGTCCTTTTTTAAATCAATTCTTTTCTTTGCTGTTGTATTTTCCTCCCAATTTGTTCTTCCGTAGAACACAGTGTGGCCCTGTGGGGCCTCCCTGCCTCAGCCTTCTGAGAGCTGATACTATTCTAAGTTGTCTGATGGCATCTGCTTTCCTCTTGTTCTGTCATTATCCACCACTTCTTCATCCACCAACCCCCTGCATCTATGATCCCACCTCTTCCATTTACTGTACTTCTCCCTTCCCTGTGCTTTCCCTATCACCCTAATACTAACCACTAGTGCTACTCTGATTTATTTTCCTTCTCATCTATACCCACATGAAGAAGCATCTTGGTGCACACAGTACTGTCGATGTTCCTTTACTTGCTAAAACTATTAGCACCCAAGAGGTAATATGTTATTAGACTATGGGTGTATTTTATTAATGAGCCTACTGTAGCGGCTCTGGTCTGTAGACAAGATCTTACTCACAGACTAGTACTTAGGACTGACTCTGCTGCTGGAAACATAGGGCCTACTACTGAGCTAGATGCATAGTCTAGCATAGAAAGATGGCAACTCAACCGCATGACACTGTACTTCCCTCTTGAACACTGCAAACACTTCCAGCAAAAAGGATAAGGATGTTTTTTAAAATCCACCCAGCAACTCAGAGTACGAAAGTCTCAATTCAAAAACACAAGAAACATGGAGAACCAAGGAAACACATCTTTCAAAAGCTTCTAGTTCCACAGTAGCAACCTTTAATGAGGTTGAAGTACATGAAATCCCACATAAAGAGAGAAATGACTCCACAAAGTTGTATTCCAATCTTCACACATGATCCCTGGCACACATGTCCCTATACACACACACACACACATTGTGCGCACCCACACACTCCTGAAATAAAAAGGCATGGCAGAGGACATAGTTGATAAGTGAAGATGCAGCCTACAAATTGATTCAGTATTTTTTTTCTTACTCTCCAACTGACAGAAAATTGATATCTAGAATTCCAAAGAACTAAAACACGTAAATGACAAGAAACCAAACTACTCAATCGATAAAGGGACAAATGAAAAGACAGATTGTTCTTTAAAATGAGTTCCAAATATTCAACAACAACAACAAAATGATCAATGTTACTAGCCGTAAGACAAATGCACATTAAAATTCTATCAGTGTTCTATCTGCCCCTATCAGAAGAGCAGTCACTAAAACCACACATAAGTACCAACAAATATAGGCAAGAATGTGAGCAAAAGGGTGTGAGCAAAGGGGAACCCGAACACAGTGCTTGTGGGAATGAGTCTAGTTCAGCCAGTGTGAGAAGTCAGTATAGAAGTCCCTCAAAACACTACAACCAGATCTACCACATGATCCAGCTACACCACTACTGGGTATTTACCTAAGAACTCCAAGTTAGGTAGCACTCACAGAAAGAATAGGATGGCTACCAAGATGAGACTTGATAGGCTGTGATCATACGGTGGGGGAGGAGGTACCCTTCTGTCAAAGACCTAGGGGATGGGAATAGGGTGAAAGAGGGAAGGAGGGAGGAACAGGAGGAGACATGCAAGAGGATAAAAATTTAGATGTAATCTGAATAAATTAATTAAAAATTTAAAAAACGAACTCCAAGCTATATCACAGATATGATGCTTGTACAACCATGTTTATGGCAGCACACATCACCATAGCTAAGTTATAAAACCAAATGATACACCCATAACTGGAGGAATAGATGGACCAAATCTGGTGCACATGCATGATGGAAACTTTTAGCCATGAAGAAAAGTGAAGTCACATCATTCCCAGGAAAATGGATGCAACTGGAGATAGTCGGGTGACATGAACAAAGTCAGTTGCAGAAAACTATCGCATTTTCTTTCGTTTGTGGGTCATTTTTATACTAAAAAATACATGCAATATGTACAAATGTTTGAGGTGGAAGTAGAAGCAGAATTGCCTTGGGGAACAAACAAGACTAATAGGAGAGGAGAGACAGGAGAAGGTATACAAGGGGACGATGAGGAGATAAGACGGAATGTGTTCAAAGAACACAACAGACTTGGGTGAAAAATGCTCTCATGTAACCCAGCATCAAGTACATGAGCATATGCCAGTGAAAAAAACAAATCACAAAAATCTGAAATCTCTACTAAAACAACAGGTAAAAAGCTAAGTAATGGCCAGCACAGTGGTTCCTTCCCCCCCCCCCCCCCATTATTTCTGTAATGATGAAGAGAGAGAAAAGATGGCTTGGAGGAAGCAGAACAGAAAAAGGAGAAGCTGCGTACCGCCAACAGAGTGGACCGTCCTCTTGTTCAGGGGCACAATGACGTCATCACAAAACACCCCTGCTGGTTGAAATGCTTTATTTTTGCTCTTAGTCTAGCAAAATGCTCTTGGGTTGTGTAAGGCAAAGCAGGCAAAAAAAAAAAAAAAAAAAAAAAAAATCGTTGATGTGAAAAGCCATGAGAAGAAAAAGCCCCAACTCCAGCAATTTGGGGAGGATCTTCACAGTTATACTCTCCCTTTCTGTTTGGGGTATATTCCCCACACCTCCTTACATTCTCTGTCTCTCCTCTCCCATTAGTCCTGTCTCACACACACACACACACACACACACACACACACACACACACACACACACACCCGCCCCCCGGTTCTGTTTGTTTGCTTGCTTTGGCTTGTTTCTTTGTTTGTTTAACTTATTTTTTTTATTAATTTATTCTTGTTACATCTCAATGGTTATCCCATCCCTTGTATCCTCTCATTCTTCCCTCCCTCCCATTTTCCCCTTATTCCCCTCCCCTATGACTGTTACTGAGGGGGATTACCTCCCCCTGTATATGCTCATAGGGTATCAAGTCTCTTCTTGGTAACCTGCTGTCCTTCTTCTGAGTGCCACCAGGTCTCCCCCTCCAGGGGACATGGTCAAATGTGAGGCACCAGAGTACGTGAGAAAGTCATACTTAACATATTTTATTTGTTCTTCTTTTGACAAACATCAGATAATATAAGAGGAAACCACATCGCTCATTATAATTTCACATTCTTTTTTTACATTATTCAAGTTGTAAATGTATTTATGTGGATGAAAGTTTTGCCTAAAGACATATTCCAGAACTTTCCAAGTTAAGCTTATGGAAATCCCACAGTGGAAACAATGCCACTTGCATTAGACCATCATCCTACAGCAAACTCACCAAGTTTTTGAGGTTGACATCAGCATTTCGCTTTAAAAGAAAGGAGACGATTCGCAGGTGTCCTCGCCGGCAGGCACAGATGAGGGGAGTGTCTCCATTGAAGCTGTCTTGAATGTTCACGTTATGGTTGTCTTCTTTGGCCCATCGCCACACTTGCCCCAAGTCGTTCTGGTAGGCTGCCTGACAGATGGGCTGAGTGAAGAAGAGCAGAACAGTCCTTGAAATACAAGCATGACACACAGAGACGTGTGTGTGTGTGTGTGTGTGTGTGTGTGTGTGTGTGTGTGTGTATCAGTATGTGCACACAACATAGCATGTTTGTAGAGGTTACAAGACACCTTGCTGGAGTGAATTCTAGGGACAGAGCTCATGTCATTAGGCTGTCAGCATGCATTGCCAACCGGAGACAATAATTTTGCTTGTGAAGTCTTTGTTTCTCTTTAAATTCTACTAGACATGGTAAGAGACTGATAAGTTCTTATTACCTTATTAAAAGGAGGAAAGTCTGATGTATGGATGGATATGCAAGAAAAAGGGGATGATAGCTTAGTAACCTTGGTGACAGGAGGCATCATTTTCTTTTTGCTGAGTTAGTGCTCACCTACCTAAGTTGTAGCGCAGCTGAGTGACTAAGTCAATGGTTATCTAGAGAATTTGCAGTTCTCTGCTAATGCCTTAGGTAGTTTTTAAAACAACTGTCTTTATATTTTTAGCTGATTGATGACTTGGAAGAGAAACCATATGGATTGTATTCTGTAACTGATCTCTGTTAAAGAGAAACAGCAGCCATAAGAAGGTAAACATTGCCTCCTAGATGAAGATGAACTAGTGTAAATGAGCAAAGATGAAATTGTGATGTAATGGTGATGTCTGATTTATTAGGCATGCCATCATAAGACTAACTAAGAGGCTGAAAATATGTCTGTTTTTACAGCTCATCAAACAACAATAAAATATGTAAGCTATTGGCAAAAAGAAAAAAAAAGAAAAGAAAAGAAATATAGACATGAACCACCAAGAAGGAAACATTACTTTTAGTCTACCACACATACATGAAGATCTGCTTACATTTTCCAAAATTGCTCGCCACGTGCAATAGACAGAAGGCTATGAGTAAGTAAGTGGGTGAAATACTATGAATCGCATTCACTAAGGAAATTTTACAGTGTGACTGCAAATCAAGAAGAGATTACCAGAAAAAGAGAATCTGGCTAGAGTAGAATTATGTATGCATTAGGGAAGGAAAGAGTTCAGGACAGCAGAAAACCCACGTGACTCTCTGCAGCCTGTTAAGGCACATGCCGCCCAAGCTGATGATCTGAGTTCTAACCTAGGACCCTCCATGGAAGACATAGAGGACCAACTTCTGCAAGTTGTCCACTGGCCTCTGCACCTGCACTGAAGCACAGGTGCTCACGGGCATAGGCAAGCAAATTTAAAAGTGAAGATTACAAGTGTTTCAACAGGGGACTTCTAGGCCCTGGTCTCATCTAGGGCTGTATCATTTGTTCATCTTTTTACTTTTGTTTGCTGGTGTCAAATTATTTGAACTTGGTTGGCCCTGGTCTTCCAAGCTCTCCAGCCTACATGTTGCCTTGTGGAATTTTCAGCCTCTGATTATGTAAACTGTATATTAAAAATCCCTTCTAAAATTATGAATGCATTCTATGAATGCATTGGTTCTGTGCTTCTGGAAATCTCGGTCTATCGCGAAGAGCCTGGGAGCAGGTAACCTTAAAGGTATATTGGGTGGACTCTGGGCAGCTCCTGTGTAGTGTGCATGGCTCTCTTCCCCATTCCCTCCGCCTTGCTGAAACCTATTAGATTGCATCCCTAAAGCTAGGCCCCAGGGTCTAGTCCCTTATTTGGCCACTTCCTCCTCCTGAGGCTGACTACCAAGGTCTAGCTGTCAAAGTATTGAAGGCCAGCAATCAAAAGCCTGCTTTGGTTCACCTAATTAACATATCCAATTAAAATTAAAGACCTCATCCTAACATGGGGTTTCCCCCTTTACTTTTATAAGCTGTCACTTGCTCATGTGCCACTTCTGTCTCCTCTCTGTCCAGAGGAAGCCCTTTGTAAACACCCCTTCTCCCTGTCCCTCGCTCCGTTCTTCTCCCTTATCCTTCTGCCTCCTGTCTTTGTCTCTTATTCCCTGTCCTCTGTCCCTCTGGGGCAAATTAGTCACCTTTGTGTTCAGAACTTGGTCTTGGAGTACTGACCTGATTGATACTCCTTTCATATATTCTCTTGTTAAATTTTTTGAATCATTTTTATATCGGTTTACTTCCTGACTTCTCTATAAATTATTATAGATTCCATAATGCTGGACCATATTCACACCAGGACATCAGACAGCTGGTAATTAGTGGCAGTTGTTCCCAATTCCCCACAGTCCTCACAGCTCCCCCATTATATCACACCTAGTCTACTCCTAACATCCATATTGCCTGCCTGCTTCCTGCTTTCAAAATAAAAATCTCTCTTCTTGGAGACTTTACAACTTTTATTGAATAAAACTAACAAGAGGAAGACCAGGAGACAGATAGTTATCTTGAGAGTCGCTAGGGACTTTCTCAGGATGCACACAGAATATTACTTAAATGTGGCCTGATCTTACCTTTAGTCTCTCTCTTAGGCTTCCAGGAGCCTGAACACAGAGTTTCTCTTTTTGAAAAGTAAAGTGCTAGGGGGCGAGGGCAGCTCAGTGCTAGAGCTGTTGCTGAATGTATGCAAGGCCCTGGGTTCATTTCCTAGCATAAATATAGAATACACACATACATGAATATATACACATAAACAAATACGTAGATAGGTAAGTAAATAAACAAGTAGTATGTGCCTCATTGTGATGATTTGAATGAGAAGGGCCCCCAAAAGTTCATATATTTGCATGGTTAGTCCCCAGTTGGTGAACTGTTTGGAAGGATTGGGAGGTGTGGCCTTTTTGGAATTAAGTGTTGTGGGGATGTGACAGCCAGCTCTGGGAGGCCTCGCTCTTCTCCCCGGTTCCCTCTGCTGGGCCAAAACTGTCCTTGGACAAGGAGTCTTGAAAAACACTTAAAGACAAACTCGCTTGTCTGAGACGTGGGAGGGGCAACCCCACTTCCAGAGCCAATTCCTTAATGAGCTTACATAGCACAAGGTAATGTACCAAGATAACAGCCTTCACACTCACTGATTGGAACCTACACCACGTAAGCAGTCTCAGGCGTGAACCGAGCTAGCAACTGAAATGATGCCCTGCTGTTTTGCACTGTTTCCAGTAGGGGGCAGCTCAGTGTCAGAAAAGCACACAGGAAGCCAAAGAGAATTCCGCCAGAGATGGTAGTGGTCTGTCAGACCTGCTAGTATTCTACAGCATGGAAGGGTGGCTACAGTTTTAAACAGTTTGCTACCCATTTTATAAATAAATAAAAAAAAAAGAGGGGTTCAGAGGTTCCCAACACGAAGAAAGGATACGTATTTAGAGAGATGGAATAGACACCCTGATTTGGACACTATACATAGCACACAAATGGGTCAAATTATTCCACTGTACTTCTTAAATGTGCAGTTTATTATGTTGGATTGAAAAATTAAAATAAAAAGTGCTGTAAAGTAGAAAGTAGATAATAAAAGGGAGGTATCCATTTCGGCCGAAAGAAAGGCATATCTGGGTTTTTTTAAGTTCCTGGAACCCAGAGGCTTAGTCACACCCGGAAAATCATTTGGGCAGGAAGAAAAGCTGCTCTGGGTTTTTGAAGTTCCTAGAACCTAGAGGCTTAGTCACACCTAGAAAACTAACGCTAAAGCTCTAAAATTCCCGGCATGCCCAGCGCCAACTCTCCGTTGCCCTCCAGGACTCATACCCCAGTTCGTCTCTTCATCACCCTCTCCCTGGGACTGTTCTGTCTCTCAGTCTTACCGGCCAGCATCCAGCTCACCCTCCTCACACACCAGCTGTTCATGGCAACCCTGCTGAAAACCCTCCTCACATGACCAACTGGCTAAGGATACTGCCCTTAAGGAAGCACAGGTGCTCCTTGATCCTCACACGTCTCCTCGGTCTAACTACTTCTTCCTCCGCTCCCTTGGCTACACTTTTGGTCCAAGTTAATAAATCCTCTTTGCTACGGTTTAAATGTATCCTTCGCTGTTCGTACATTAGAAATAGGATGCCCAGTATGTTAATAGTGAGTGGTGGACACAAATAACGGATGTTTTGGATCACCGGGGCATGACTCTTGTGGATCAGTACCGCTACTTTACTAATGTTCTTATCCTTTGGGAAGTGGGTTCCTATACTACAAGGGTAAGTCTGCTTCTGGCCTGTTCTCTCCCGCCCTCTCTTTGCCTTTCCGCCATAGAACAACTGAGCCCTCACCAGATCCTGACCTTCAGTCTTAGACTTTCTTCTTTGCAAACGGTGAGCCAATGCATTATGATTTACTGATCTGTAATTCTCACATCACCTAAAAACAACCTCTCGGTGTTATGAGCAATCATCTTGCCAACTCGCCTGCTAGCTATTCGAGGGCAATTACTGCTGTCTATGCTTTCTCGTTGCATCCAGGCATCTAGCACAGTGTGTGACTCTTTGTTGCCATTCAACACATCCTTGGTGAGTAAATAAATCAGTGAATGAATTCTAAAGTGTGCCACCACTTACTGAGTGCCTCGGCTATTGCTAAAGCCTAAACTGCCCTGTAAGGTAAGTAATGTTTTTTGTTTGTTTGTTTGTTTGTTTGTTTTTAATGCTCACTCTACGCAGGTGAAAGTAGGAGACATTTGTCTCCTTATCCAAAGTCACACAGCTCATGAGCCATAGAGACATGAGCCAAACTAGGGAGCACAACTGTCACATGTTCTGCCTCTAGTTACTTCCATCGTGAGCTGCAAGGCTTGCTGCCAAGGCTAGCCTGTAGTTTACATGCACATGATTCTGACCAGCCTTCTCCTACCACCCACCTGCTAGTGCTTGGTTATATATCCAAATGCTTTCCCAAAACTGGCCTAGAATTAGCAATAGCTGCAGTTTAAAAAAAAATAAATGCTGGGTATGGAGACAGCTGCCAGTAATCCCAGCACTCAGACGCAGGAGGAACAGAATGGGAAGCCAGACAAGATCACATACTAAATAAATATCATAAATCTGAGGTCAGCTTAGCTACACAAGGAGACCCTGTCAACCCGCCCACCCATGCACCCAAAAAACAAAAAAGTAGTAGAAACCAGAAAAAAGACAACCTAAACAGCAAAATGGGAAAGTTTCAAGCTAAAAAAGAAAGTTCTAGAAAGATTTCGACGTGATAAGCACCATGAAATTATGAGTTTTCACAGGACCGGGCAAGAGGCAGCATACCAGGATGTCAGTATACTACTGTCTTCGAGCAGCTAGCTAGGACTAGAGAGAGAAAGTTAGAGTACGCTTAGCCAGGAAACTGGCAGTGAAAGCTAGCGAGTGTGTAGCACACAGGGTCGAGCCAGAAGTCTGCACATGTTGGGGGGGAAATGGTGCTTTCGTGTGATTAGAAGTACAAGCTCCGGATGTAACCTTCCTGTGTCCAAACCTTCACTCTCCCACCTTGAAGAGGTGTTATTTGGACAATTTACCCAAACCCTTGAGGCACTTGTGCTGAGTTTCCCCCTCCAGTCACTAACCATTCCTGCTGCAGGCTGTGTAGGAAGAACTAGGCCTGACCTCGTGGACGAAGCAGTTCGTTTGGAGCTGAGTCATCCGAAACCCTCAATTAGTGCTAGCTACTTTTCTAATTATTGAAGCATAGGATCCAATTAGGATGAGCAGGAAGGGTTATGAAAGAGCAGGTGCTTGCTGAAAGAGAGTGCAGAAATAACAGGACAGGGCAAAAAATGATTTAGTCTCCTGACCCAGAAGGGAAATTCTGGCTCCAAGACCAAAGCAACAGAGAAAAGACAGACAAACTCAGTAGGGAGAACCACGGATTTGCTGAAATGTTTTCGCTAGAAAAGAACTTTAGTCACCACACTTTATTCTAGTAGTTATGTGTCATGAGTATATAGGTTGGTAGACATAGCTAGGCAGAGGAAAAACATTAACGCTTACGTAGACGAATGGGTTAATGACACATGACACAGATGACACAGGAGATAGGGTGGAGACAAGGGGAGAAGACATTCCTGAAACATGGGTGGAGGAGCTGGTGCCTTCCTAGTGACTCGTGTCTGTTCCGGCTGGATGAAAACACGAAATGGCTTTAATCATCAGGTGTGGAACCACAGTGGTAAACGACAGCTGGCTGAGCCGGTGCGAGCGTTTCTTCAGCAAATCTATGGTTGGAGAAGGGTGGAGTGAAGGGACCCAGAGTAAAAGTTGGGAAACCTGTCTGCCAGCTGGGGATGTGGTGGTTCACCATGGCTCACACATAAATCAGCAAGAGGAGGCAGGGACCAGCAGAGGGGACAAGAGCAAACTTACACAAAGCTGGCAGGAAGAGTGGCCGGAGCAAGGTGCACATGCTAGGAAACCGTAGTGGCCAAGTTTAAACTTCCTCATTTTTGCTGGCCTGAGACAAAAGCCTAACAGCTTAAAAAACAGGGCCCTGTGGTCTTCTGTTTCCCACCAGCCCCACTCCCCACCTCCCAACCCCCCCCTCAGCCTCCTCACCCCCCACCCACCCCCACTCCCCCATCCCCCACCCCCCGTGCTGTGACTCAACAAGTTCAAGGCCAGGGTAAGGACTTGTTACACAACTGCTGTGAGCCCAGCCACCATCTTCTTTCTTGAAACTGACCAATCCTTAGATAGGGGAGGAAAACTCTTCAAGAACTTAAAAACAAACAAACAGGCATTGAGAAAGGTCTGGATTACAGAAAACAATGGCATGTCTCTGGGACTCCATGCAAGCTTAGGTCCCCTTTCTCACTCAGTGACAACAGCCTGTCCCTTCAGTGTAATGCCAGGCAACGTTCCCCCGGGTGTCATGTGTTTCCAAAGAACTAAAAGTATTCCTTGTGACAGGCAGCTGCTTGAGCCTCCTGACTTTGGTACGTGTGCGTAACTGAAAGTACCTAAACATGTAATCTGTCCTCTGTATGCCACTTTAGCTGCTCACAGCATTGTATTTGTGAAGATTTATACATTCTTTTCAATTTGATAGCCATAAGGTTTTGTTTTGGTTTTGGTTTTTGGTTTTTTTTCTGTTAAAATGGCTTCTGAGATGAGACTGGAGAGATGAGCTCAGATGCCTTACAAGTGTGAAGACTTGAAGTGCATCTTCAAAACCCACATCATAAAAGCTAGATATAAAAATAAACAAGTCAATAAAAAAATTAAAATAAAATAAAAATGTAGAAGCTGTTCTCGAATAGTCCACACCTATTTTCAGGCCTCTTTTCAGGCCCTTGCCCCTCTTGGAATGTATGAGGCCGTATGGTAGTTTCAGCAGCATGGGTCAGCCACAAGAAGGACCCTTGACCACGGCATCTAAAGGGTCATTTCCCAGCCCACTTCCTGTCATTATCATCTTACTTTACATTTTAATTTACACTTATAGGAAGCAGGTGTTTCCCCTGCTTCCAGGAGAGTGAGGTATTGGGTCGTGAACTCCTGTCTTTGATGGGGCCCTCTGTCCCTCTACCTTCAGGAGAGTGAGGTATTGGGTCGTGAACTCCTGTCTTTGATGGGGCCCTCTGTCCCTCTACCTTCTTCCTCATTGTCCTGTTATCCTTTTGGACTGGGCTGCTTATTCCTCGGGATCATTCCCTGGAAATCTCTTTAGTGTTCCTATGACACAAGAAGTTTCCAGAAGCACAAGTGGCTCCAAGGCCTTTTTCAGATAGAGATGGTTGGGTCTCCTTAAGGAGACTGCTGCTTTCCCTACATTAGACTTGTGCAGGAGTGAGCGCCTAGCACATGACAGAAACCTCTTCCTGACATCACACAAACATCCTCCTGACCTGGCTGGAACGTGAGGGTTAGGAAAAGAGCTTGAGGTTTAGAAATCAATCCAACGTGTGAGAAGCAGGTCAGTGTTTTAACTCAGCAGTTAGGAACCACAGTTAAGTGGCATTTTAAACCACTGCTTGGGTCCCACTATGGATCCACTAGTTCAGAATGTTTGGGAATCCACTGAAAGCACTGCGGCTGTCTCAAAGCTCTCTAGGAGATGTTGGCACAGAGAAGGGTTGAGGCACCCTGAAAGATGAGCAGAAGTATCACAACAAAAGTAAACAATGCCGGAGTATGACGCTCTTAAACTCACACTAGCTGTGGACTATCCAGCCAACTTATATCCCCAGACCTGCTATCAAATGGAGATTTCTCCCCTGACACCAAAGGGAGATTCTACAAGTTCAGAAATCATTTGCCAAAAGCGTCTTATTTCCTCACTGACGAAAATTTTCTCAGGGATTCACACACTTCAGATTTCCAGCCCTGAAGCACACTACTGAGGAAATCGACAGAGAAGGACCTAGAACCTGCCTCCCCTTACAGTACAGCAACAGGATATGTTTCAACCACATTCCACACTCTTTGTGATTAATACCAATATTGAGCTTTGAAGAATTACCTATGAGATCCTTCAGTGGTGTGTGTGTGTGTATGGACATACTTAAGATTTCATAGAAATTTTCATGTTAACATATTTTATGTCCCAGCCCTGTGTCCTTTGCAGTGAACTAAATATGTCTTTCTTTTTTAAAAAAAAAAAAAAGAAAATTGTAACAGAAAAGTAAGAAGGAAACTTCAACTTATTTTGTCCTTGAGAAGGCTGAAAAGTTAAACATTTATGTCACTCGGGAGCTATTCTTGCCTCTACTTGGAAGTAGTTAAACATGCCTGACCTGGCCTGTACTTGCCTTGACTCAGCTGCTTGACAAATCAACACCAAACAGACATGCAATTGCGCTGCTCTTGTCTCGGGTAGATACCGCAGCTACCCACAGTACTGCATAAGAGAGCATCGACATATTCACGGAATTCGAGAGCCCAAATGCATGATCTTACCCTGCATTTGAACAAGATTGGAGTTATCTCCATGCACATAAAAGTCTGAGAAGCATCCGCCTTGAACACAAGTTGTGACTCTCAGAATGGTGGTGAACGGTTCACACCTGGACTTCTCATCAAAGCTAGCTTTCTGGACCCTACGTGAATCCCAGGCACGTCACTACAAACAAGTTTCTCTCCCTGACATTGAGAAAATGTACCAGAATGAACTGTTAGTGCATTAGATATGTTGCTGTTTTCATTTCTATGTGAGTTCTTCATGAGACCGAAATCAATGAGCAAAATATTCCCAGAATGGTGAAGTAAGCCAATGATGAATTTAGTAAAAGAACACACACTCACAAGCTCCTGCTCTCTCTCTCTCTCTCTCTCTCTCACACACACACACACACACACACACACACACACACACACACACACGTTTGAAGTAGGTGCCAAACAACTTCCTTTCCTGCTAGAAGATCAAAATCAACAAGATTCCCTTAATCTTAAAGAATGGAATGCAGATTAGCAAGTTCCTTGTGTCAAAGAAGGCATATAATAATAATAATAATAATAATAATAATAATAATAATAATAATAATAATAATAATAATTGTTATTGTTATTATTATTATTATTTACTGATACTCTTGTTCAAACAGCATCCTTTGAAACATTAAAAATGTACTTGAGTGTAGTAAGTTACTTTCAATGTAGGAAAATGTCCTGTCTATCAGCTGGGAAAAGGAAATAGTTAAGTATCAGAGCTGTGTTGCCCGTCACCTCTCCTGTATTAATAATTGCCAGAGGAGAACTTCCTTCCACGTAACTAGCTTAAAGGTGTTACTCTATTCATGGGTTTCATAGGAAATCCTGCTCACTTTTGGCTTTTTAGAAAATCTGGTTAGAAGAAGAGACTTGATACTCTATGACATATACAGGGGGAAGAGGTCCCCCTCAGTCACAGTCATATGGGAGAGGAGTAAGGGGAAAATGGGAGGGAGGGAGGAATGGGAGGATACAAGGGATGGGATAAGAATTGAGATGTAATTGAATAAATTAATAAAATATATTTTTTAAAAAGAAAGAAAATCTGGTCAGATACAATTTCTTTTTGCCCTTCAGCGTTTAACCAAGACATATAGCTACAATTCCATTTTTCAAGGTTCATTTCATCTCTGCAATTAGGTTGTCAGAAAATATATATCCCAAGTCGCTCAACTCAAGCCTATCTAAAGGTTTAGTATTTCAATCTAACGTGCTAAAATATTAAAAACATACTAAGTATCCTAGCACACAGGGCCTTTCCTGACTTAATACTCAGAAAGAACATTAAATAAAATTGAAAATAAGCCGTAAGAACAGGGATAGACAATTATATGTGAAAAACATGAACAATTTTTAGCCTCTTTGGATTCCTGCGTTCAGAAATATGACATACCTCAGAATATAGGATTCCCATCCCGGTCCTTCCTAGATTTGCTTCCACTCCTCACTGCAACAGTGGATCTTCTGGAGGCGTTTCTAATGTTAAATTTCTTCCTGGAAAGAAAGGTCCCTGGAAGTCCAAGCTGGTGTCGAGCCCTCTCTTTCCACACCGGGGACTGCTTTCCCAGCAGTCTGCGACAGCAACACACCTGTGGAGAGACTGGCTGATGAAGCAAAGGCATTGGCTTACCAGGCAACGATCCCAGAGCTGTATTATCATTACAACCAGGGGAACCGGTTTCTGAGTCACACATGCTCTGCCAGTGGAGGAGTCCAGTAAAGACGGAAGCACAGGTGGGGTGCTTCTGGGAGGAGAAACATCATAGGCCAGCAGGAAGAGTTCAAAACAGGACACTGTGTTTAGGCAATTTCTTAATGGGGATTTAGTGTCCAGTGGCAGTGATGCTTCACCAACTCCTTAGTGAGAGTCATGGGGTCCAGTTGGGCAGATAATCCTCAAATTCCTCAAAAGCCATTCCTATCAAGTAATACCTTTCCCCAGCCACTTAAAGAGTCCTACAAGCTAATAAATTAAATTAATTTTTAATTTAATTGACATGTGGTAATTACACACATTTACGCAGTCCTATGTGATGATAATACGAAACAAGTACTATATCTAATGGTCAAATTAGAATAATTAGCATTTCCATGTTTCAAGCTAATTTCTATGCATTGAGAACCTTCAAAGTCCTCTCTATTCCTTCTTTATAAGAAGGAAAAAAGATTCGTAATACGTCACCCTGAGCTGCCATGGAACACTAAGCCCGACTCTCTATGACTCTGTTATGCCACCTGTTCCTCAGCTTCCTTCATTGCCACCAACACCCTCCAGGCCTGTGGGGTCACTACTCTACTCTCTTATTATGCTGTTGTGGAGGCCAGCCGGCACCCTACTCTGTCTTCTTTGGTGTTGTGTAAAACTGTTGTTGTTGTTGTTGTTGTTGTTGTTGTTGTTTCAGACTGTGCCTTGCCCTGAGAGACTTCAGTTTACAAGCAACATTTGGCTCCACTGGGAGGATAGTGGATGACTGTACAACCTGCTGAATGTAGGAGCCACACCATGTGTCCAACACGAACCAAGAAGCAGACATTGATAAGTAGTTTATGCCTTAAAGGAGGAAAAGGCATCATCCTATACACTGGTCGTGGCAATAAGACTATCTCGAATGCTTAGCAGATACTCACTCCAAACTGAGGAATAGATGCAACTCTCTCCCCTGGACTGGTGGTGGCGCCTCACCTTCTGCTGTGTTTATGAAGAGACCAATGAGAAGAAAACTCATGACTGTCCCTCAGACTTCAGCTTAGCTCACTCCCTGTTAGGCAGGTTGATATGGTTTTCCCAATCATCTGGGGATATGTATGTATGTATGTATGTATGTATGTATGTATGTATGTATGTATGTACGTACGTACGTACGTACGTACGTACGTACACAGTGTTCTGCCTGCATGTACACCTATAGGCCAGATCACATTATAGATGGTTGTGAGCCACCATGTGGCTGCTGGGACTTGAACTCAGGACTTCTGGAAGAGTGTTCTTAACTGCTGAGCCATCTCTCCAGGCCCCTCATCTGGGGATTTTTAGGGCATATTGAAGCTTGAGGAGGAGGGGCTTTGCTTTGTTTTGGCTTTTGTTTCTACATTGTCAGTGCCTCCAAACCAGCGCCTCCTGCATGCCAGGTAAGCACTCTACCAGTGAGCTACAGTCTTAGCCTTCTTGAGTTATTCTTTGGATTGTATAAGAATTACGCACCTCTGCTATGAAGGTGCATGGACTCCAGACTCCCAGGAGTTTAAGAATTCGTTAGTTCTTCTCATAAAAGAATGTCCAATGAGACAGCAGTTTGCTTCCTCTTCAGTGCGGTTTGGTTTTGTATTTCTTCTGTTTCCTAATATGCTTAGGCACCCTCATGCACCCTTTCTCCACATTCTCTGAAGCAAACCTTTTGTAGCTCTGTAAGAACTCCT
>OU015757.1:53116068-53131618 GCA_907169655.1 Acomys percivali
GTTTCCTAATGTAACTTAAATATCATACAATTGGCTTAGGAAACACACTCACCCTTTCTCCACTGGCAAAGCCATTCTCCGAAGCAACTCTTTTGTAAGCCTGTAACAGCTCCTTGTAGATTCTTTCAACTAATTTGTGAAGAAAGAACTTTTCATTCCCCTGCCCCATTGCCAAAGCCAATGCTGGCTCCTCATCCAAGCTCTCCTCCCTGAACTTTAAAAGTTTAAGTGGTTTTTTATGTACACCACGGTTCATCTAGTTGGAGTCCAGCTGGTTTTAAAGGAACCATAGACATTGTACAACTGTGGAAAAATAACTGTTTCCATGTAGGGATTAACTCTGAAGCCACTCCAACTTGGTAACTCTAGGTCACTGGATCTCAAACACTGAACCTCCAAGTATGTTAAATTAAGTTTAAATTTCGACAGCTTCTGAAATTCCACGGAATATTTTATGCTAAAAGATACTGTGTTGCTTCACTAAGAACTAAAAACCTTTGTTAATGGCTGAAGATGTTTCCATGTCACACCTAGTGCCCGGGAGGTTTTTGCATGGTAGATGGCAGCCAGGGACACTGCTGAGAAAGCCACAGCACCTAGGATAGCTCCTCACAGCAAGGCCTGCCCAGTCCACGACAGTGGTAAGAAAACAATCGGGTTCTAAAGTCATGAGTCAGCTACCTACTCTGCAAACTCCCTTAGTCCTCCAATGGCTCAGGAATTAGCTAGATGACTTAACACTGTGAGCCTGTTTCCTAGGAAACCCTCTTTCACACCATGAGACAAATAATGGTACTCAGTGTGAATTACCAGCCCTGACAAGGGGAAGGAAGAGCTGCCTACTGTACTTGTTACATGGTAACTTTTCTTCGCTTCTGGTGTCTTTTACATTTAAAAGGGAGATGATGTAACTCAATGGCCTTGTAGGGGTTCAGTGTTCACTGTGTTCATTGCCTATCTGTGACTTTTAACTTACTTTAAGATAGAGGATTATTTAGGTATTTGGGAAGAAAGAGGATTGCTTTTTAAAACTTGGCTTGCTAAGGTCAGAGCTGCTAGTCCTGAACTGCCCAGATTCCTATCCTTGACCTTGGCAAAGCCCAGATTTTTCCAACCAACCACTTACCACAGCATAAGACTTAGTATCCTGAGTGATTCTATCAAAGCTATTCCTCTTTATCATTCATTAATTCAACCAAACAAGTGAATGAACCTATTCACTGACTCACAGTAAAACATGGTATCATGTTCAACTTAAAATTGCTTTCACAAATGCTGAGCATTGAAGCATCTAGTGTGTTTGAATGACATAAGTCAGTATTTGGTACATGGCCCTTATAAGGTCCTTAGCCTACTGACTCACAGAAAATTTCTTTAGCTTTTATTGATTGATTAGTTAATTGATTGATTTGACACAGGGTCCTTCTCTAGCTCAGGATAGTCTTGAAATCACAAATTCATGCTGTTTTAACTTTCCTGAGTGCTGCTGGGATTGCAAGTGTGAACCACTCTGCCTCACTAGAAGATTTCTTTGATGTTCTTCATTTCTCTTTCTCACCTACAGTTTACATGTCTCATCCCTACAATTATGACTGGGGCTGAGTGTGTGATGTAGTGTTTAAAGAGGCTAATAAAAACTGTGGCAGATAGGAATTCTACAGGACACTTGAAGAACAAGAACACACATTTATATCTTAGGCATATTTTAAAATTTATTTGTGTGTATGTGTGTGTCAATGTATTTTTGTTGTGTGTGGGTATGAGTGTATATGTGTGGTGTGGTGTGTAGAGGGGAGTGTGGGCAAGAAGTCCTGGAAAAAGACCTGTGTCTGTAAAGACTGGCTGACTGATTAGAATTGCAGTAATGTAAAGAGGTTGGGATGCTGCAAGTCCAGAGCCTACTATACTTTATCTTGGGCTAGTATTAGCCCGCTAAGTAGCCATGACCACTTGGCCACCTCTATGTCAGCACTAACATGATGTGACTAAGAGATTTTAAAAACCCTTTTAAAATCTCTTAACTTAGTAGACCACTAACGTATGCCTACCTCACATTTAAGGATGTCATCACTTTACAAGAGAGATTACCCCCACCTCGGTGTAACTCCTGCCTCTCTGATGTCTCCCCAGTGCACTTTTAAAAGCCTTAATTCATCACTCTCTTTGTTCTCTTGCTATAAAACACCATGAAACATTAAAGATGCATATTTTGAGGAGACATGAACATATGTGCCTCATATTGCTCCAGAATAAATCATATCTTTTCCACCTCTGAGGAGACAGTTTGCTTCCTTCCATGACAAACCCTCCATTCACGTGGAGGGCAGAGGACAACCCTGAGTAGTGGCTGAGCCAGGATCTCTCCTGTTGCCTCCAGTGCTTTGCTGCACACTCCAGACGAGATGCCTTGGAGCCTCTTGGGTGATGCTTCTGTCTCCATCTTCATCTCACATAGAAACACTGGAATTGCAGATGCTTGCCACATGTCAGATTTCAACTGCTTACTTTAAGCAAAAGTTTCAGCGTTTGACAGAAAAGGAAATATTTATGTTTCTTACACTGGAGAGATGCAAGGACTTTTAATGCCTTTATCCCTTTATCTTTATCATTATCAGCACCATCCTCATCATTACGCAGTGTCCTTAAGAAAAGCCCCAGAGCTTGTAAAATAAAAATCCCTCGACCCACATCAGCAGTAATGAAGCAGTCTCTGGGCTAGGATATAGAGACCTGAAACTAGGATTGGGCAACCTTAGGGTGGGGTGATCTTTATTCCTCTCTTTCTCAGAGCAAAGCCTGGTAGGAGATAGCCCAACGTGGTTCAGTCCTCATAGTTTATCTGAATCCACACATAGTTTTGGACTTGCACTTATATGTGCCAGAGTTTAAGATTCTGAACACTCTTCAAATAAAACAAACAAAACTGAACAGTGTGTGGCATCCACTTCCTTCTTCTTGCCCAACTCTGAACAGCTGGCCTTGGTGGGGTGCTTTCAAGCCAGAGATGTCATGTTGTCTGGATCCAGGCATGAAGCCACAAAGATCCCTTATGATGCACGGTCTGCGAAGTCAGAACATGTTATGTTATGGACCATTGATTTTTTTTTTTACCTACTAAAGTTCCTAGGCACTACTGTTTTTCTTCTTTTAGCTCATGCCATCTCATTGTGAGAGATGTTGTTTCCCCAGAGGAAGAAAAAGAAGACAGTTGATTTACTGTGAGACCTAATATGTACGAGATCTCAGTGACAAGTAACTTGAGGATGGATGGATGGATAAAACTTGGGAGAATTTAAACAACATAAGTAGTGGGGAGAGAAAGACACTAATAAGAGATTGAATGGCTCTTTGAAAAGACAAGTGGGCGGTCAAGAGAACAGATGTAACGATTGTGAAATGTGTTCTACCTCTTCCGTGCCAATCATGCTCCCCTGGAGCAGGGATTTGGGGTAGATGCCATTTGCTCTCTGGAAGCAAGATGATTCTGAAGAGCATTCACAGCTCGCTCGTTTTTCAGAACTTGGCTCCTTTAGACAAAAGAAGGGAGACCCACAGAGCCCTGCATGGCCAGGCCTTCGGAATCCGTGGTTTTAGCTTAAGCTACTCTTCATACAAATATGCCATGTTTTCAGTGATTGTTCTGATCTTTTTCATGTCCTAAATAGATACAGAAAGTATCTGTGGTTCTAAAAGGATTAAGATGAGAGGCAGCTAGGAATAAGCTTCCTGTGTAGCTGGAGAGACAGCTCAGTTGATAAAGTGCTTGCCTCAAAAACACAAAGGCCTCAGCTGGAGTCTCTGAATTCACATCACAACCAAACCAAACAAACCAAACACAAAGGCCTGTGTCACACACTTGTAATCCTAGCACTGGGGAGGTAGAGCTGGGCAGATTCATGGGGCTGGAGGCCAACCAGCCTACCCTACTTGGAGGAGATGAAGACAGTAAGAGACCTGGTGTCAAAGATATACAATGAAAAAAGTAGACAGCATATTAGAAACAATCTAACATGCTGATCTAATATCTAATAAACTGAGGCTGCCTGTTATCACACACACACACACACACATATACACACATGTACGTATATGTGTATGTATATGTGTGTGCGTTTATAATATATGTGCATGTTATTTGTGTTTATATATATTAGATACATATATAACACATATGTATACATACTATATACATATATGTGCATGCGTAAATGTATATGCACATGTAAAATATATGTTGTGTGTGTTCATACATATACATGCACAGCATGCATAGCAGACAGTTCATAAAGTCCTTAAGTATATATAGTATTATTCATTGTGCCATACAATAGTCAAGCTTTACTTGTATTAACACCACTCGCATCGCCAACCATCCTACAAGTGAGATATAACTACCCTTTTAAATAGTGAGGACTCTGAGATACAGAGACCTGAAGCAACTTCTTCAGGGCTGTACAGTAAATGGCTACAGAGAAAGGAAAGCTGGGAAATTCAGCTTCAGAATCTGTGATTTCAACCACTGCAGGATGTGATGTTATTTCCTCTGTCCATGAACATGTTCACAACTGCCTTATATGCGAAATCCAATAGCTAAACTTTTCCATGCTATACAATAGTCTTCTTCAGAGTTCCTTCCTTGCTATCAGTAACAACGTCAATTTATTTAACATTCCAGAACCTTCGGCCATGAACACAGCACATCGCATATGTTTATAGTTTAGACATAACAATTTTTTGAGGCTCTAATGACAACTGCTGCCATCCATGATTCAGCTTCAGAACTTAATCCACATGGCCTCGTTTAGTCTTTCTTCTTCTTTTTTTTTAGAATAACCCCATTAGATTGTTGCTATTATTATCCCCATCTCCCTGATAAGGAAACTGAGCCTCTGAGAGGTAAAGTTATCACTCCAGATAACAGTCAGAGAGAGGCAAAGCCCAGACCCAACCTCAGCCCTGCGTGTGGGGCACTCCTCTGGCTACCTAGAAGAAAATGCTGTTCATTCGATCTCAGTGGGCTTTATTTACTCCTTGGTGGCAAGAAGACGCCATGCTGCTATGACGTTTTCATCCTTTCCTGATCATGTTTTACTGTCTTTACCCAAGTACAGCTAGTCCTTGATTTTTTTTTTTTAATTAGCTCAATGGGACCAGCGATTTTCCTGTTATAATACAACACTGGTGTTGTTAACTCCGGCCACCTAAATGCTATCGCTGATAAAAATCAATGCTTAGAAGGCTTCTGTGTTGTGCCACTACCCTGAGTGACACAAGGAAAAAAACCTCTCTACTCACTGCAGATTGGCCACAGATGATAGCATGGATACTGCTGAAGGCCAACTCGGTGAACCAATGTGTTTAGTGGAGTTTACCCCAGTTTCTCATTCTATGACAAACACCATGACCAAAAGCAAACTGGGGGAGGAAAGGATTTATTTCATCTTACAACTCCCAGATCCCAGGTGACTGAGGGAAGTCAGGGAGAGAATTCAAGGCAGGAACAGAAGTAGATACCATGGAGGATTGTTACCAACTGCCTTGTTCATTATGGTTGCTCAGCTTGCTTTCATAAATACCGAAGGGCTATTTGCCATGGAATGATATTGCCCAGAGTGATCTAGCCCTTCCCACGGCAATCTGGAATCAAGAAAACCTCTCGCAGACTTACCCGCGGGCCAGATGGAGACAATTCCTCAATTGGGGGTCCCTCTTCCAAGGGGACTCTAGTTTGTGTCCTGCTGACAAAAACTAACCAGCATAGGATTTCTTTCAGGAATAATGAGTGAGGGGCTTTTTCCAGGAGCAGAAATGACTCAAAAATAGCTGCAACATCAAATGTGAGCGACAGTTTATGAAACCTGGAAACGCGGAGTGTGCCACACGCCCTGCAGGCAGCTCAGCTGGTGTCTTTGCCAGGCCTCTTGGATGATCTGGGTCTTCCAGGTAGCTTGCTTTGTCTGGACCTGTCTCTCAGCAATCAGTCCCCGTGGCTTAAATGTGCTTCCAAATCCTACGCAATTTCCTGAGTAGGGGACCAGTGAATCTGATCAGTTTCCACAATTTCCTGAAGCTGTTGAGTTATTTCCTGAGTTTAAGACACTCCCCTGCAGAGCAGGAAGCTTCACATCCTCTCAGAACATATGTTCTCAACCTGTGGGTCGGGGCCCTTTTGGGGATTGCATATTAAATATACTGCATGTTAGATGCTTCCATTATGATTCGTAACAGCAGCAAAATTACAGCTGCTGCGTAACAACAAAATACTTTTACGGCTGGTGTTAGGGTTTCATGGCAGAAGGAAGGACACCTAGGTGGATTGGAACCAAGGACCGCCACAAAGTCACACCGTGCAACAGGCCTCATGTTGGAGATATGTGGGGGCGAGGGGCAGGGAAGAGGTTGGCTCTGAGCAAGGGCGGACGGGAAAGAGGGAGCGGGCTGTGCAGGCACTGGCTTTTTATGAAGGGCAGGTAGCCCATGAGCATAGGGAGCACGCGCAACTCCTGGCTACAGTGGCAATGTGTCACATTTTGGCAGCTGGTGATGATGTATGTGGTTGTTGTCACTGGGTGACTGAAGCTGGGCTTGGGGGGAGGAGGTTTCCAACCGTTGGGGTCACCACAACATCAGGAACTGTATGAAGAGGGTCACTGTATTCGGGAAGGTTGAGAACCACTGTCTTAGAACACCCTACTATTTCACCTGCACCTTAACATCCTGTGTCTTAACGAACTTCCTTCAAAGGCTCAGAGAAAATTGCTTCACTCTCAGAGCAAAGCTGCCCTGATATCCACAGATGCAAACAGCGGGAGGCAGCATTTTTTGACAGCAGTCTAAGAAGGCCAGATAAAGTAGAGTCTGAAGGCAGATCTTCTTTCTGTATGTGGTCCTGGCCCTTCCCCCAAGGACTTCGCTTCCATTCATGGCTCCTGACTGCACAAAACTGATGGAAATTCCATAGTAGTGCCCCTTGCCTAACGCCCGAGGTCAGAGGATGTGTTCAAGGACCAGTAGCTGGCCACTTATTGTGCTCAGATGAGAGAGTGGAAAGCCCTGCAGGCACAGTTGTGAGTGATGAACAGTGTTCAGGTGAACAATGGAACAGTGATTGAGTAGGGTTTGGGACCACTGTGTTCCATACGAGACCTTAGTTCAGTTTTGTTTTATTTTGTTTTTCTGGTTTTTTTCCTTACTTTCTTTTCTTTTCTTTTTTCTTTTCTTTCTTTGTTTGTTTTGTTTTGTTTTGTTTTGCTCTTTGGTTTTTTGGTTTTCCAAGACAGGGCTTATCTGTGTAGCCTTGGCTGTCCTGGACTAGCTTTGTAGACCAGGCTGGCCTCGAACTCACAGAGATCCACCTGCCTCTGCCTCCCTGAGTGCTGGGATTAAAGGTGTGTGCCAATGCATCTGGCTCTTAGCTCAGTTTTTTATGAAAGGTTAGGTTGCTGAATTTCAGTTTCCTGATCTGTTTTTCTGTGTGAATTTCAACCTTCGTCAGCTTTCCTGTCTTCATGTTTGAACTGATAGGCCCATGATCTTACACCTGTTTAAACTGACATCACAATCATGTCCAGACCAAGCATTACAAACAAACCCCAGAAAAATAAGAGTCTGCTGATGGAGTGGTAATCTTCTTGGCTTTGTCCTTACAAATTTGCTCATTTCAGGTAAGATCTCTGAGTGTACTCTTCCTTTTCTTGTTTTTGTCCTTTATCGCTTTCTGCCTTTTGAGACAGGACTTTCTGGTATATCTCAGGCTGGCTTTGAACTTGAGATTCCCCCTGATGCAGTCTTTTTTTTTTTTTTTTTTTTTTTTTTTTTTTAGATTTATTTTTTATAAACCAGTGCTTTATCTGTGTTTACACCTGTAGGCCAGAAGAGGGCACCAGAGCTCATCATAGATGGTTGTGAGCCACCATGAGGTTGTTGGGAATTGAACTAAGGACCTCTGGAAGACAAGACAGTGCTCTTAACCGCTGAGCCATCTTTCCAGCCCCTGATGAAGCAGCCTTCTTAAAGGAGAGGGAGAGAGAGAGAGAGAGAGAGAGAGAGAGAGAGAGAGAGAAAGAGAGAGAAAAGAAGAAGAAGAAGAAGAAGAAGAAGAAGAAGAAGAAGAAGAAGAAGAAGAAGAAGAAGAAAGATGTGCTATACATTTTTTCCTGTTAATACACACCCTAATAGAGCCAACCATCTGGCACATTAAAAGCTTAAACCCAGTCACACTAAGGACACCTGAGTTTTCCAGGTCTCTGAGTGCTGTTTGAGTCCTTAATGGCCAATTTCCCACATCTTGAACATCGCCATCATGGGTGAGCACCATCATCATGGATGAGCACCACCACCACTCACTCTGCCTTGTGGCTTGAGCATTAGTGTTTTCAACTGAAAAGTAGACTAGTCATAGAACTAAATGAGCTGCTGAGCCTGGTGGTTTATGCCAGCCATCCCAGCACCCAGAAAGCTAAGACAAGAGGATGGTGAGTTCAAGGCCAACCAGGACCACATAGTAAAAGACTTTGTCTCCCAAAAACTAAACTAAAACAATGCATCAATGAGTTAACAACTTAAAGTGTCTTTGAAGTACATAAGAAACTGTCTACAACAGCAGCTGCCATCAGTTCTTCTGATCCCCATGCCTGTGTGCTGCTCTGGGTATAAATATGTGATTGACTTTCACACAAGCCCCATCCCATAGCACATTAAGAACCAGTCACCTTGACATTTGCCTGCCAAGGTAAGACCATTAAACATCGAGGGGACACTAATTCCCTGACAGAGAACTTTCCTCTGGATGCTCTGACTTCCAGTGCATAAGAATATGACTTCGACATATTTTCGATGTCTTCCCAGAAGTCTTGGAAACACAGAAAAACCAGTAAAATCAAAGAAACTCTCTGGAATCTGGAATAGGCTAGCCCTGCCTTCATGAAGACAAGGTTTGTCTTGGGTGGGATAACTCTACCCTTGGATGCTCCTGACAACTCTTAGCTCTAACTCTAATCCCTTGAGTTTGGAGCTGTAGTTGTTGTATGATATATATATTAAATATATATATTTAATATATATACAGGATATTAAATGCTGGGCCATATATATCTTCTTTGTACGATGATTGTCAATAATATGTTTTAATAGGCACACCAGAGATCCAGAAAGCCCAGGAAACATTTTCCTTTGACTGGATCTTACTTCCTTTCAATAGCCATTCACCTGTGGCCTAAGAGCCCTTTAGGGTTCTTGCTCATGGAATAGTCTCATTAATCTGCGTAAGGGCTACATAGAACATTCCACTTTACAATGTTACAACCCTAGCACATGCTCCAGGCTCAGAGAATGATGCCCATTGCCAAGGAACTTGGTCACATTAGTTTGATTTGTTAAGTTTAAAATAAACATATAAGGAATGTGATAAATATAAACTTAAATATACCATAGAATATATATGTGTAAGTTTAAACATTTTGGATATATTTTATAAAAATTTTTCAAAATAAATATTTCAATAAAACGTGAAATGTATAGAATGAAATTCTTGCATTTTTGTTTAAGATATTAAATAGGAAAATTGGTAACAAAAGTCTCCTTATTCATCTCTAGATAGTCTCATTCTATACATCTGAGAAGGTAATAAAACATTGGTTTTTTTCCACCATCCTAAGTCTCAGAAACTGTAAGTAATTAGAAATGTACAAATCCATTATTTGGATAAATTTTAAGTAGCATTACCCATGAGCTTTTGGGTACGGCTTGAATCATCTAACTTTGGCCCTCGATTCATAATTCTAACCATTAAAGGGCCACAGTCAAGTTTCAACAATAAGAAAACTATATGGTGCTGGAGTGGAGGGAGGGGAGGAAGAACCAGCTGAAAGATTAAGAGGCCACTTACCTGCCACAAGGACATAGGGCAGCTTCCTACCCTCCAGCTAAGCTATCTACATGAGGGAGCTGGTGACACAGAAAGTTTCAAACATCATCAGAAGTCTGATCCCCCTCAGAGTTCTTCCCCATGTAAATGGCAGTATAGACATGCAATTATGCTGCAAAATTACTTAGAAACATACTCTTCAAATCTTAGGTCTACCTCTAGCACAAGCGTTTGCACTATGATGTCCAGAAATATTCAGGTGGTGCTATTTGCTGTAGACAAATATTAGAACTAACCAGACTTCCCCCAGTTGCAGAGTAAACAGATAATACTTAAGATGGTGATAAAGTTGAACACTGCAGAACAGTGAGATTGAAAAATCTATTTTAGCTACAGAAAAAAATATAGATACGGTGCACAAACAAGGTATAGAGCAAAGAAGCTGGACACAAGGTGTTATAATTCTACATGTATGAATTAATTTTTTAGTACTAACAATCAAATCCAGGGCCTTGTGCATGCTAGGCAAGCTGGCAGCCATGGAGCTATACCCCCTATTTCCCACTTTAAAAATTTTACACAGTTTGAAAGTGGTAAACTAATGACATTGGGCTTTGAGAAATGAATTCGCAAATCACCTTTCAAAACTAAAAGAAAAATGCCTCAGAGGTAACTCGGGGGATTTCTTGGATGTTGAAAATATTCTATGTCTTGATCTGGATTATGTCTTCCAGCACGTTTATTGTGGCATCCAGATCATTTGAGAAACATAACAGGAAAAACCGGGATCCCTCTCAGGTGAAAAACAAACAAACAAACAGAAGAATAAGTAATACTAAGAATAACTTCCAAGTGGAGCAAACAGCTCTGCTAAGAGTCTGGAATTGAAAGCCTGTCCCTGAGGGAAATTATAGATCTCTTTGACAGTGTCCTTAAAATTCATGGTATCCATTTTAGAAATATAAAATGATTACTAATATAGAGGACATTTTACCTATTGTTTTGGCTGCAATCCTGAAAAATATGTATTTGGAGACTTTCCCATTCTCAAACTGTCAAAGAATAAAAATTAATAATCAGAGCAAAACAACAAAAAAAGGGGAAAGATTTCTCAAATTCCTTTCTACCTCTGACACAGGTCCTGAGTAGAAGCTGTGGCTTTTTCTTTTCGGTGACTATTTCCAGTTTCTAAAAGCAGTAGGCAAAAATTTAGCCAAGAATTCTAAGAAATGTGAAAGGCCTAAAGTTTGTTTTTGTGTGTTTATTTGTTTGCTTGCTTGTTTTATTGGCTCTAGGCTGGTGAGTAAGCCAGCTGTAGAAAAACTGGTACATGACATAATAACAGTTGTGGGCCAAAACCATATGCCATCCGTGAATCTGAGCTTGTTTGTGTACCTATTCCCCATCATGACCATGGCTCTGATGGGAGAGATGTGGATGGGCTTCTAGACACGTCAGGATCTGAGGTGTCTGTGTTCCAGAGAAAGAACAGGCACACACACCTTTGCTCTGGAGAAAAATAATCTCTCTACCTTCAATGTCTATGCAAACGTATTTGGGGAGAAAAATATCTTAGAAAAAAGGCAACAAGTGCTCCAGATTGAATGAAGGACAGGGCTCAGTGATGAAGGCACTAGTTGGAGTGACTCAGCTTGATGCTGCTGCAGGTAGTACTTGCCCCAAACCAGTTCTGGATCCAGATCCCAGGTAGGGACTTTGAGAGCTCCATCCAGGATCTCTTTCCCTCCCAGCTATCTATCTTGACTAATGCTCTAAAGAAGTGGTGACACTTTACTTGGAAATGCCAATTCAACACCACTTCCTGTCTTTTGTTTTGCTTGGCTCATTTAGCCTCTTAGGTTGCAGGAAGGTCCGATGCCCTGCAAGCTATTAAAGCCAGGTGCATGTTGTCTGCCGCCTTCAGTTTTAAGAACTAAGAAGTGCAGCCAGAGGTGGTGGTGCACACCTTTAATCCCAGCACTGGAAGAGGCAGAGGCGGATCCCTGTGAGTTTGAGGCCAGCCTGGTCTACGAAGAATGTCCAGGACAGCCAAGGCTACACAGAGAAGCCCTGTCTGGAAAAAACAAAGCAAACAAAAACAAACAAACAAACAAACAAGCAAAAGAAGTAGGAAGTGAGTATATGAATCATTCAGAGTCTGGACTTGGAGTAAAATGCCTTGTGAACAGTTTCTGAAGGCATTAGATCCCTGGAATTTGGGTTTCTAGAGCCTTGAGGAGAGTCTGTCATAATCTATATAAAGAAACTCAGTTTCCAGCAGAGATCAAAGAGTTTGACCATTTGTTGGTTGTTGATTGAGTGTTGTTTCTCTGTACCAGCAATGCCTCCTAAAGCACTGTTTCTTGGCTCATGAAAGATAATCTTTGTTCATTGGTTTGTTCAAGAATGTACAGTAATTGGACAGTTACCTGTGGACATGAGGTGGCACATGAGGTGAGGAACAGGCACACACACCCTTGCTCTGTAGAGAATTACTGAAACCCAAAAAATGCTGTGCTTGAAGTTAATATTGGCCTAATATTTAATATTGGTTTTCATCTCTGAAAATGTTTCACAATGTCCTTACAGTAGGTCTTTCTTATAATTTTCTAAGGTGACTTTGATATCTTGTACGCTGACAACTCTGTGATGGGCTGTGTTATCTTACCATTTCTGTATTGCACATTAATTAAATGCTACACTGCAGCCCCCCTCAGCTATTGGAATAAGGAGTCCTACCGTTGTCGTCTGGTTTGCTGCTCAATTAAAAAAGGAAAGAAGGGACAGGAGAGAGACGGTTCAGTGGCTTAGAGCACTTGTTGAGTTTGCAGAGGACCCGGGTTTGATGCCCAGAACCCATATGGTGACTCACAACCACGTTACTCCAGTTCCCAGGGCTCTGATGCCCTCTCTGGTTTCTTCAGGCACCAAGTCCACATGTGGAGCACACTACATACATGTGGGAAACCACAAAATAAGGTCAAAAAATCTCTTAAAAACTGGATGAAAGCAGGATGCCCATATTCTGTCAGCTATAGTACTTACTGTTTCTCTGTAAACCATGCCTTTTGTAAGATTGTATTTTAAGCAAATGAATACTAGTTGTTTATTAAAAACTTATTTTATGTGTCTGTGTCTGTGTCTGTGTAAGAAAATGTGCAGGTGAGTGCAGTGCCTTTGGAGGACAGAAAAGGATGTTGCCTCCCCTGGAGCTGAAGGTATAGATGGTTGAGATCCACCTAAAGTAGGTGCAAAGAATTAAACTCAGGTCCTCTGCAAGAGTAGTAAGAGCTCTTAGCCACAGAAACTTCTCTCCAGCCTCAATATTTATTATTTTAACTGAACAATACAGGAACACTTAATCATAAGAATTATTGTATATATCTATGTGCCATTTCCTGATCACTTGATTTCTTGTTTTATATTTAGAACGTGTATTTAATTTACATATCTTTGGGAGAACGGGAGAGACAGATTGTAGATATAAAGTTCAGGCAGCTGGCCTTGAACACGACCTACCTGCTTCTGCCTCAGAGTGCTGGGATTACAATCATGCCAGTACATCTAGCCCTTCATTTATATGTTGTCTGTTTTTCACCATGTAGCATATAGCTTTTTCTTTTTCAAATACCTTTGCTGGGTTGCAAACATAGTTCAATTGACAGCCTGCTTGTTCTGTACACACAAAACCTTGGGAGTCCATTTGAAGGAACAGATAAACTAGGCATGGCGGTTAATGTTTAAGATCTTAGCATTTGGGGGGCGGGTAGAGGAAGGAAAATCAAAAGCTCAAGGTCATCCTAGGTTTCAAAATGAATACACAGAGTGTCTAGGATGCAGGAGACCCTATCTTCCTTCCTTCCTTCCTTTCTTCCTTCCTTTCTCTCATGTATGTGGGTGTTTTGTCTGTATGTAGTCCATACGTCATCTGCACCATCTGCATGCATGGTGCCCAAGGAGGATGTCCGATTACCAGGACTGGAGTAACAAATGGGTTGCGAGCCACAATGTGAGATCTGGAAATTAAACCTGGATCCTCTGGAGGCAGTTTTGAGTTAAACCATGACTAAACTAAAATACAAACCATGATTTCTGTGTCATGATGGTAGTGAAGGCCAGGCCAGTTGTTTAAAGACAAACAAGTTGTTAATGTGCCCTGATGGTTTCCGGCTCCTTGAGAAAAGAGTATGGGAGTTTCTACTAGGAAACAGAATAGTCCTGCTGGGTCAAGATGGACATTGTCATCAAAAGGCATGGTCAAAGGATGGAGAGATGACTGCAGGGGAAACGTGCTTCCCAGGCAAGCATAGGTACCACCTTAGAGCCCCTGAACCTGTGCTAAAGCCTGATGCTGATGCTCAACACCTCCATGTTAATAGGTAAAGTGGAGATGAGAGAATCCTAGGAAGCTCCCAGGCCAGCCAGCTTAAAGTAATTCAGCAGAGAACAGCAGGCCCTGCTTCAGACACATTGGAAGGTGAGAGCTCACACTCACTGTCATCTGACCTAAATCTACACACACACACACACACACACACACACACACACACATACACACACACACATACACCATACACACACTACAAGTACATATACACACACTAACACACCACACACTACATACACAAACTCATACACCACACACACACATACACACACACACACACACACACACACACCACTCACTCACAAAGATACTTTCAAGACAAGCTTGAGAACTCTCCCTAGAATACAGGGCTGTTTTTCAGTGTGTGGATGACCTGCTTATATCTGTAGTCCTATTCTGGCAATTTCCTACAAAAATATCCTAAAATATCATAAAGCCCTTAAATGTTCTAGCTTCAAGGAGACACACTGTCAAAGAAAAAGGCCCAAATCCTCCTCCAAAACAGTTGATTCTTAATCACATCCAGACCACCTGAGACTTTGCCACTCCAAACACTAAACAACATTTTAGGTCCTTTGGGGAAATGGCAGGATTAATTCAGGGTTGGCTGCCACATTTTGGCATAACCGTCAAACTGCTTTATAAAGCTATTAGGTACCAGAGGCTGTACTTTTAGAATGGAACCCTGAGATGCAAGGGGACTTCTAGTCTGTAAAACTAGCCCTAAATTAGACCCCAGCTCGCGTCATACCAGACTTCATGAGACCTTTCGCTCTCTAAGTTGCAAAAAACCAGAATTTATACAGGTGTATTGACTAAATGACTGGCATCTAAGTTTCAGTTTCTTTATGAGTAAGTCCAATGTAGCTGTTATAAAGAATAACTGAAATTATATCTATATAGCATCTAGCACTCTGTCAGAGGACACCCAGGAGAACTTGAGTCTTGACTGCAAAGGCTGAAGTGTTGTCAGCGCTGGAAATGGAAAGAATAAAAATCAAAGTGACCTGCTGTCCTTCCTCTGAGTGCCACTAGGTCTCCCCCTCCAGGGGACATAGTCAAATGTACATGAGAAAGTCAAATCCCTCTCTCCACTCAAGTGTGGAGACTGTCCTGTCCATGGGCTAGATCAGGGTAAGGGTTTAAATTTTACCGCCTGTATTGTCCTTGGCTAGTGCCTTAGTTTGAGCGGGACCCCTTGACCCAAATCTGCCTATCATAATGTTCTACTTGTAGGTTTCACTTGATACCCTATGAGCATATACAGGGGGAGGTAATCCCTCTGAGGAACAGTCATA
>OU015757.1:53138009-53160294 GCA_907169655.1 Acomys percivali
TGTGTGTGTGTGTGTGTGTGTGTGTGTGTGTGTGTGTGTGTGTGTGTATCTGCAAGTGGACATGAGAGGAAAATTTCCAGCAGTTAGATCTTTACTTCTAGAATGTGGGAGAGAACAAACTCAGGTAGTCAGGCCCAGCAGCAGGCATCTTTACCCTCTGAGTCATCTTGCCCCAAATGGTATTTTTGTTTTGAGACAGGGTCTTTACGTGCTGGCTATGCTGACCAAGAACACGTAAGTCTAGTCAGTTCTCCCACCTCAACCTCTAATTAGTTGGCGCTACAGGCATGCATCACCCTACTCTCCTTCTAAGAGGGACTTTGAGCAACCCATAGAAACATCCATCCATGACCTGTCACTACTATAAGCATAAATATGAAATTATAGACTGTGATTATTTTTCACTATTATCACTGGAATGTAGATCTTTCTAGCAAACAAGGAGATTAACCCATCTAGAACATCAGACTCAAATGTCTACCAAACCGTCAAATGACACTGAAGTGCATGTACCCACAGGAGTGAGGGACAACCCTGCGACTGTGGAAAACTGAAGAATCTAAAGGAGCTAACTGCTACTCAGTTATAGGGGGTGGAGAGCCTTAAAATGTGTTTTGATAAACATTAAAACTCTGAATTTTGAGGTGCTAAGGATGTTGCTCAAGAGTAGAACTTATCCTTAGCACTCTTGAAGCTCTGGGTTTGATCCCTCCCACAGCAGATAAACAAAATTTAAATTTTTGAATATTTGTGGAATTTTCTGATTTTGGTATTTGGAACAACAAAAACAAAAACAAAACAAAACAAAACAAAACAAACCCCAAACACCATTGCTTCTTGAAAAGCAAGGCTACCAACTGCCTTTGGCAGTGGAAGCTTATTTTTAACATCACAGTAGGGTGGTGCCACCTTACAAGGGGCCAAGGGTGAGTCAAACAGCTCAGAGGATGACAGAGCCAGGGTTGCAAGTTTGGTTTCCAAAGGAAAAGCCAACCAAAGACAGCCAGTGAGCCTCACTCCGCCTGTGGCCTTCTCTCTCACTTGGAGCTGGGTTCTCACCTAAGCTGAACAAAAAGACCCCAGTCTCATCAGAGGCATCAGAGTTCCTAAAGTGCTGTCGAGTTGGTGGGGTCTCTGCCCCCTCAAAGAAGCAGCTTTTGAGATAGTCTCAGTTAGATTTGTATCACTGTGATAAAGCAGCATGACCAAAGTCAATTTAGGGAAGAATGGGTCAATTTCACTTCCCCAACACAGTCCATTCTTGAAGGATGTCACAGCAGGTTTTAAGTAGGCTAGGAATCCAGAGGCAGAGACTGATATAGAACCCATGGAAGGGTGCTGCTTAGTGGCTTGCTCCCCAGAGTTTGCTCAGTTGCCTTTCTTATAGCACCTGGGACCATCTGCCTGGGGGTTGGGTGGGGTTGGGTGGGTGGTAGCACCAAGCACAGTGTGCTGGGCCCTCTCACATCAATCAGTAATTAAGAAAATGCTCCGCAGGCTTGCCTACAGCCCTGCCTTGTGGAGGCATTTTCTCAAATCAGGTCCTCTCTTTGCAGGTAGCTCTACCTTGTGTCAAGTTTCCATAAAACTAACCAGCACAGGCGTGGATTCTCCAGACTCCTTCCTTCCTGCCCCCTCTTCCTCCCACACTGTCTGATTTAAAGTGAGTCTTCTAGTACTTTGCCCTGAGTAAAAATCATAGATAAATACTTTTGTCTGTGTCTTATTCACTGAAAATGTGTAAGGCACAGCTTTTATACACGGGGCTGCAGTTAAGTATGTAAGGCTACGCTTACTGTGATGCCGGCACAGACAGAGGGCCACAGTGAAGCCATGTTCTGATGGCAACAATATAGTAACAACGAAGAGCTATCCGTTTGTGTTTTCCCAGCTCAAGAAGGTGGGGAGAGGGAGAGTATTTCACAGCGGGAGTACTTAGTCACACACAAATCTCAAAATGGGATTCCTACATAAGCTGTAACCCTATATCCGAAGCCATGACACCGGCAAATCCGGCTTCATCATGGCTTGTGTGCCAGTTTTGGAGTAGCCCAGCCATTCCCCCCCAGCTTCCAGAAGTTGATGGTTCACAGTGCGGTCCAGGTGGTATAACCTTGGGCAGCGAGTATGCAGGTTGTCTGGGGTTTAAATCACAGGCAACCATTTCACTCTGGCCCTAGGCCATCCGCAGGGACCCCGCCACCCTAGAGGCTTTTCTGCAGCACGTGGGAGGCTGTGGCTACGGAGGAGGGGGCGGAGGCAGAGGCGGAGGCTGCAACCAAAGGCTGGGGCAAGGGAGGCCCGGACCATCGCAGTGACAGTTTTGTTCCCTGCGTTGCTGCAGGAGAGAGTGTCATCACAGATTCAGAGGCCACTAGCCAGTGCGTGGGTTTGCAAAGGTGCTGCTGGGGCTGCCCCGCCAGCAAGAAGAGCGAGCCCAAGCCACGAAAGGCATCGGAGCTCGTCCAACCACGAGCAAAGAGAACCCAGAGGAGGCACGGCCCGGACCAGCCCGCGGGCACCTCCCAGCCTGGTGCCACCGTCACCAAGCGCCGGTTCCCTGAGAAGCAGCCACCGCCGCCCGGGCTGCAGCGGCTACACGGATGCCCGAGCTACGCGGCCCACGCTGGGGCAGCTGCAGTCGCCATCCCACGCGAGCTCCCGACACGCACGACTGCTGGTAAGTGGCCGCACACGTGTGCCCGTTGGCCGGGAGGTGCGTGGAGATGACTGCTAGCTTCCTTGTAGCCCTGCGGTCCCCGCCCCACGCGCCCCTCTCCGCCCTAGGGTTAGTTTCTTTTGGCTGGGGAAGTGAGGGACTGTGCTTCCTGGCCTCTGGGCCCTCCAGTCGGCGACCTGGACCGGGCTGCGCGTGCTTTTCTGGTTCAGACTTGGGGTGCATCCTTGCAAGATGATGTCAGGCTTCTGAGAGCCCACCTCACTGGTTTTGCGTGGGGTTTCACGTTGCTGCACCGGATGTCAAGGAGGGAGGGGCGAGAACTGGTAAAAACACCTTCATACTGGAGGGTGGGGGGAGGAGAGGGCTTTCTAGATGTTGCATTGATGCTATTTAGCCCCGTGAGACATATTCTCTTACTGGAAGTACTTGAGTGTTCGCTAAAAGCCTCAAGCACAAAAAGGCGCAGTGCTATTAAAACATAATTTTCCAGAACTCTCCGAAACAACTGATGAGAGTCTAGTGCCCAAAGTGCTGTGCTTAATTGAAGTTTAAAAGAAAAATTCACAATGAAACAGTAAATCAAGAAACAGAATCCGATTTAGAGGATTGGGGAAGGAAATGTCTAGGTTGGTGTGAGGGGGAGGGGCCGGCCTGCCTTCCCGAAATGAGTGAGCCCTAGTGAGCACTCTGCTTTCCAGTCCTCCTGCTAGCCACTGAAAATTAAACGAAGTTTTAAGTTTTAAAAGTGTTTCCAGAAAAAAGGTTAATCTGAGCTTCTGTCAAGGTCAACATTGATTTGTGAGAGCAGACAAAAACCAACACTTGAATGTTTGACTTCCGGTTTCAATTTTTACATTAGTATTTGTTTTCAGACTTCTTTCAATGAGCAATTTTTTGTATTCCTGGCAGATAGTAAATTGAACTTTACAACTGTACCCTGTAACTCTGCTGGGCATTTTTTTTTTTTTTGGATCTACTGTAAATATCTGTGTTCATTTTAAATGTGTCCATGCCTGAGAAATAGGCTGATCCCGTTAGAGCAATGGTTCTCAACTTTCCTGATACAATTCCCTCAGGTTGTGGTGACCCCAGACTTCATAACTGTATGCTGTATGAAGTATGCTACTTCATAACTGTAACTTTGCTTCTGTTATGAATCATAATGCAATTATCTGCTTTCCAATGGTCTTATGGACTCCCGTAAAAGGGTCATTTGACCCTTAAAGGGATGGAAACTCGCAGGTTGAGAACCACGATCAACCAGGAAAATTAACTACATGTAAGTCATCTGTTCCACTCGCCAATAGCAGGGTGTGTAGCTCGTGGAAATCCCACGCTGGGTACTCCTCAGCTGTGATGTATGTCTGCATCAGCAGCTTCTTGGGAATTTTAAGAAGAATTTTATTTTCTTGTTTCCTTAAGTAAAATATGCATCACTTAACCTATAGAGGCAGATTCTAAGTCCTTTACCCATTTTCAAGGGGTAGTAGCTTAGAGGAAGTAGTGGGGGGCCTTGGGTTCTGTGGCTGCACTTGGCACTAGAAAGCACTCTTTTGTGTGTGTGTGTGGGGGGGGGGTGTTTGTTTTTTTCGAGACAGGGTTTCTCTGTGTAAGTCTTGGCTGTCCTAGAACTTGCTTTGTAGAGCAGGCTGGCCTTGAATTCATATTGCTCCGCCCACCTCTGCCTCCCAAGGGCTGGGATTAAAGGCTTGCTCCACCACTCACCCAGCTTTTACAAAGCAGTCTTAACTGTATCTCTGGTTGGTTGCTGAAAGGGATGGTAAAAAGTTAAGAGTTGTTAATAATAGTGAACACTTTCTACTTTGAGTTGCTAGTGACTCCCTACTTTAAGGATTCCTCTCGGGTCTACTTTTGAGGAAAATCTGGGAAATAAAATAAGACAAGCCTGATCCTCCTCAAATTAGTTGTTTGTTTGTTTGTTTTTAACACAAAACTAGGCTTCAGTTGTTCATGCACGTCATTGTACTGTTCTTATTAGCTCCCTGCGTGGCCCACCCTTCCCATCACTCTTCCTGTTACCCCTTCATCCTTCATCCCCCCAATGGTTCCCTTTCTGTTTCCTGACATATGTATTACCGTTTCTTGTTCCCTCTTTCCCCTTTCCCCTTCCCACTAGATAACTTCTTTCACCCTCTCAGGTCCCCTTTCCACTTTCATATCCTCTCCCCCCCCCCCACACACACACACTGAGATCTAGAAATGTACTATTTGTCTTTCTGAATCTGGCTCATTTCACTTAATGTTGTGCCTCATTTTCTTTGTAATAACTTCATGTTTCTTTACAGCTGAATTAAAAATATCTTTATAGGCTCATGACATTTTCTTTATCCATTGATGGACATCTAAGCTGATAAGTTTTACTCAAAATTATGAGATGAATAGTGTAGATGCCCCCTGAGTACCTGTCAAGTGGCCTCCTGGCCATTTATGTTGTCACGTTAGAAACTTTTCCCCACTTACTTATTTAGTGTATGTGTGCACATGGGCATTAATTAAGAGGACAATTTCGAGGATTTGGTTCTCTTCAACCCCCTGTCTGGATCATGGGGGTTTTAACTCAGGACCTCAGCCTTGGTGCAAGCAGTTTTACACACTGAGGCATCTCTGAAGATATGCCAGTTGAGACCTTAATTAGCCCACTGGTGTCGTGTGTTTCTGTTTAATCAGGAATGCATTTAAAAGTTATTTCCATTGAAACTTTGAGAAATGACTCATGGTTACTGCTGAAAAATAGCAGAGCCAGAGCTTAGGGCTGATGGGTTTCAGCTGTTTGATAAATAGTTGTCAAATGAGCAACAGGTTCCAGAATGTCTTTGTCTTCCCAACCTAACTTACATTGACTCTTCTGGTATTGATTTTCTTTTTGGACATAACTTTATGAGTCACTAAATGTTCCATCAAATCAAAGGATAGCTAGTACATTCAGTGAAGAAGATCAGCTTCCTCAGTGGGAGGACCAATAACCATTGTCCTAAAACAGTGGCTCTCAACCTTTCTAATGCCAGAACCCTTTAATACAGATCCTCATGTGTGGGGGCCCCAAGGACAGAATTATTCTATTGCTGTTTTATAACTGTAATTTTGCTACCATTATTAATTGTAATGTAAACATCTGATATATAGGATATCTAATATATGGCCCCTAAGTAAGGTTTGATTAGTCCCAAAGAGGTCATGACCCACAGGTAAAAAAACAACATAAAACACCATATTGAGACCTGTTGACCTGTTTATCCCAGCTCCATGGATGTGTAAACTATCCTATTGGACTGTGTCCTGATGCACTATGCCCTATTGGGGGCATATTCAGAAATCCTGAGCTGACATCACAGAGTCCCATTCAGGAATAATCTGGATGGAACTACATCTGGATGCAGCTTTTGTCAGAGATTATTTGCATCTCTAAGCAAATCCACTGAATGGCTAGTACAGCCCTTCCTCTCTGTAGGCCAAGTAGAGAGACCAGTTTAACATTTGGCAAGCTGCTCAGTCTTCAAACCACAGATCGTTTGATTCTCTTTCTAATTTTAAATTAAGTTCATGTTATTTTTGACTATGGAAGCACTTGGCTTAGAGACATTAGCTCAGATGGGTGGATCCTTCATAACCTGTATTTATGAAAAGTAGTCTCTTAATCCAACCACCAATGATTTGTCTGAGGAACTCCTTTGGAATGTTAGAAGTTTATCTTCTTCTTGCTGTATCTCTGACCTTCCATTCCTAGTCATTAGCAATTCTCTATGTGACTCGGGGTCTAACTTCAAGATGAAAGTTAGAAAGCTACTGGAATTGGCTTAGATATTAATATTGTATCATTTAACAATAATGCAACATTAATTATATATTCTTCCCTTTATATGCTTCTTTGAAGAGGCTTGTCTTATTCTGAATAAAAATGAGCCATACTCAAAAATAAATGTGGAAAATTAAAAATTTCTTTTCACAGTTTTGAAATAACACAAACACTGCTATTTTCTGCATAATGAAATATGGTGTTTTTGTATCAATAGTCCTTTGATATAAGTAGGCATCTGAGAACATCCATAATTTCTTATGGCTTTTGGAAGCCATGCACTCAGATTTTATTTTATGAGTTATACAACAGCAGGTTCCTTGACAAAAGTCAGTGATGGAGGCATATTTGCATAGGTGCATTCTCCCAACTGCATAGGAGCGGGTTAGGAATAAGAAAAAGAGGAAGTGGTAACCTAGTGTTTGTCAGTAACAACCTAGTAAAAGATCCTTAGGACACCAAGATAAAGACAATTTCAAATGTCAGGATTCCTTATATAAAAATAGGCATACAAATAATTACCACCAAGTTACATACACTCTTGTTCAGGTTGACCTCAGCATTCTTTTCTTCTGAGCCCTGGTATAACTTCAGAACCTTGCACAGTTTGAGAAGTGTTTATTAATAGATATTAGTTACTGATCATGCTATCTCAACAATGGTGGGGTGCTTAGAAACATGAATTTATTTTTCTTTTTACTAGTTGGGTCATTGGGAAAGTAGCTCACTTCTTTGAGGCATGGTTTACTCATCTTAATTTCTATTTCATAATAGTTGAATTGGAAGACATGAATAAGTACGTGTGTAAATAAACATTATCTGATACAAATGAAGAACCATGTGTGCTTGTTACTATTTTCAATATTTATAAAACACCTATTTGTAGTAGACACCTTTCTGCATATTTTAAAAATTAAAATACAAAGAGGCCTGGCATACTGCTAAGTGCCATAACCTAGTAGGTGACATATCTGGTAGTCAAACCCAGACTATCTGCTACCAACATTTGCTTTCATCTTATGTGTGTTTCCCTGTTGCTTATACTGCATATTGCCTCCTAGAGATACTAACAAGTACAATATGTGTGATTTTTTTTTTCCCCATGGAGCGTCACAGCTCCCAAATCAAACACAGACTTCCCATCTCTGCCTTAGAATTGTTACTCAGATTATTGTACTTTATGGAGGACTATTTTTCCTTGATGTTTTAGTATTTTGTAGATTATTTTTTAGTAGTTCATTATTGGAAACTCCATGGAATCTACAAGAGTAACCCTAGCAACGATTTCTAGTGATGGGGGACACGGGGTCTGGACTGATCATCTTCTGTAGCCAAGGAGGGCCTCAAGTGAAGAGATTGGAACATGTACTCAGCCACTAAACCGTTTACCTACAGACCTGCCTGCAGAGTGTGCTTGGACCAGAGCCTAGCAGAGTCATCGTCATAAAGACCTGAGAGACTTCACCTAGACACTATAGGAGCAGATGCAGAGTCTCACAGCCAAACATTAGGCAGAGCTCCCTGGGCCCTGTGAAGGAGGGACTAGATGGGTCAGGGACACACTAGGAGAACACATCCCACAGAATCAGCTGATCAGGATTCATGGGAAGTTGCAGAGCTCTAGAAGCCTGTACAGATCTGAACTGCATATATGCATACATGTTAAGGCTGAGTAGCTTAGTGTTCTCGTGGAAATCCTAACACTGGAAGCTGCGGCTATCCCTGACCTTTCTGCCTACTTGTGGGACCCTCTTCCTCCTATTGGGTTGCCTTGTTTCTCCTACTGGTATGTGCCTGGTCTTATTGTAACTTGTTATACTGTGTTTGGTTACTGTCCCTGGGCGGGGGGTGGGGCCTGCATTTCTCTGAGGGGAGGAGGAGGGGCTAGGACTGAGGGAGAGTGGAGATGTTGGAGGGGGAGACTTAGGGGAGGGGAGGGGAAACTGCAGGTGGCATATAATATATGAGAGAAGAATAAAAAATTTTAAAGGAATTCACACACACACACACACACACACATATGCATGTGTGTGCACATGTTGGCCTTAAGTCCATATATGGAGATCAGAAAATAACTTTCAGGGATTGGTTGCCTTCTTCCACCTTGTAGGTGTTGGGGATCAAATTCAAGTTAGTAGATGTAGTGGCAAGTACTTCTTCTACAGCCTGAGCCCTCTCACTGGTTCTAATTTGTGTCTTTACCTTTGCTTCACAATGAGTTACTTTTCTGTCCTGTGCAGTAAACATACACAGCACATACATCTACCTTCATACTTAACAACTGTACTTGAGATATGGCGGACTTAAAAAGTTGCAGCAGATCCTGAGTCCGTATTGGCTGTCACTATTCCAAGGACCTCTATAGAGGAATTTCAATTTAGAACATGGTTGCTGTGGCAAGGGATCACATCCAAAGACCTTCTAGGTCTGTGTGCCCAGCTGGAGTACAAACAGGCCTTTAATGCCAAGAGACAGAGGCAAGCAGATGTCTGAGTTCCGGGCCAGGCTGATATAGAACAAGTTTCAGGTTAAGAAATGCTTAGGTTCAGGCATGGTGACACACACCTTTAAATCCCAGCAGTCAGGAGACAGAGGCGTGCAGATCTCTGAATTCTAGTCAGTGCTGTTCAGGCAGTTCCACTGAGTCAGTGAGTTGAGAGACAGTGCTGTAGAGCTGAGTTGGTGTCGGCTCAGTTCCTGGAATTCAGAGGCAATTTTGCCAGGAGGGTTTTACAGACACAGGTGGAAGAGAGAGCAAGTTAGATACAGGTAAAGACAGACCAAGCCTGAGAATGAGAAAGAGCCAGAAGATTAGAACAGATTGGTAGAGTTAGTTTGAAGCCAAGCAGAGAATATGAGCAAAGTAAATTGTAGCTGGTCTTTGGCTTCTTCTTTTTTTTTTTTTAATTTTAAATTTTATTTTATTAATTTATTCTTATTACATCTCAATGGTTATCCCATCCCTTGTATCCTCCCATTCCTTCCTCCCTCCCATTTTCCCCTTACTCCCCGCCCCTATGACTGTGACTGAGGGGGACTTCCTCCCCCTGTGTATGCTCATAGGGTATCAAGTCTTTTCTTGTTAGCCTGCTATCCTTCCTCTGAGTGCCAACAGGTCTCCCCATCCAGGGGACGTGGTCAAATATGAGGGACTAGAGTACGTGTGAAAGACATACCCCACTCTCTACTCAACTGTGGAGAATGCCCTGTCCATTGGCTAGATCTGGGTAGGGGTTTGAAGTTTATAGCCTGTATTGTCCTTAGCTGGAGCCATAGTTTGAGCGGGACCCCTGGGCCCAAATCTGCCTATCATAATGTTCTTCTTGTAGATTTCTAGGACCCGACTTTGCTATTCTCCCATGCTTCTCTCATCTAGAGTCCCAATAGGATGTCCTCCCATCTGTCCCAGTTTCCTGGTAAGTGAAGGCTTTCATGGGACATGCCCCTTGGGCTAGTATGCAGATATAAATGAGTATATACCATTTGACTCTTTCTGCTTCTGGGTTAACTCACTCATTATGATCATTTCTAGCTGGAGAGATGGCTCAGAGGTTAAGAGCGCTGGTCTTTGGCTTCCTTAAGTAACCACATGCAGTTCTCAGAGCCTGGATTATAATTATTGGTAGGGAGATCCTCCTCCTTCTCTGCCAGGCCTTCCCCCCCGCCCATGCCCTCACACCCTGTGATGGTGCAGAGTGGAGATGTTAGCTCCTGCAGATCTTCTATAGGGGACCTAGTCTGCCATCACCGATTTAAACACTTTCACAACATTACATTATACTTTATAAATTGTGTTCTTATAAATAACTTGGGGAAGTCTTAACTAATAGCTAGTCTTTGGTTTGTTTTCAGGCTGGACCTGGCTGGCATTTAACTCAGGGACACGCAAGGTTGTATTAAGCATAGACTTGATCACTGAGCTATACAGGTCCAGTCCCAATGTTGTGTCCCACTAAAGCAGGTGAGAGTTTTTCCTGGTCTTGGATAAAGCTTTTTGATAAATGATGGAATACTTTCTTGAGGGCATTTTAGATATCCCCTGTGTCCTTTGACTTAAGTATTGCTTTATTTAACCAAAGTTTCATCCCTTCTAAAAGAAACTCTTCCATTTTATGAGTTTTAGCTTGACTGCTGATGACAGAACTTGAGTTTTTGGTGAATTTTGGTAGTTTGGTTTTTAAACATTCGCCATAACTAATGCTTTCAGGACATCTCAGTTGAGCCAGAGATTTGGCAAAGGTTCCTATGAGAGGTAACTTTAAGTGAACCATCACAGATCAGTCACTGGTGATTTGACTGGGTGATTCATTGGCTTGATTTGGAAACAGGAGGTCAGGATGACTCATTTTAACCCTTTCTGGATCCATGCGTGCTGACTTCCTGTTTTGCATTTGCCTGTGTTCAAAAAGAAGGGTCTGGTGCAGGTCCCTTGAAGAACACTGTATCTCAAGCTCAAATGGCCAAGCAGTAATCAGCCTTGCGCCTCTCATTAAAAGCGGAAGGAAAACTACATTTAGTAATAGGATTATGTTTGAATTGCTCCTGCTACTGATCGCATGATTTCATTGACTCAGGTCGTTATACTGTGCCCTTCTGCTAACGCTGTTTCCCTTAACAGTGTGCCTGTTCATTTCTGTGGCTACATAGAATGCTAGAGAAGTCTTTCTTGTTCGCGGATTCACGCCTCGGCCTAATGGTGGATTGGCTCTGCTTCTTTCTCCTGTCCGTTTTATCCTCAGAAGGGTTGTTTCTAATTTGTCGCATAATTTTCTTTCCCTAACAATAAAAGTGAAGCCAGGAGATGGAGTGGGGGAGGAAAGGCCAGTAAAGGGCACTGCTTGTGTGGGTGTTTCTGTTCAGGGACATGGGGAAACTGCTCACTGACTCAGTGCAAAAGTCAAGTATGCAAAGAAAATTAAAAATAACTCAGAATGGTGGATATGAAGCGTTGCCTTTCCAATTAGTAAAAAAAAAATCAATGTGTAAATGTCAAAAGAAATATAACTGACTCTCATGTTCTAGTCACATAAAGTTGTGTTTCTTTTTTCATGTAGGGTATTGTCAAATAGTGAATACTTAGAAAGGTAAACCTCAAGTTAGCCCCCCAAAAATACCTTCCATCCTACCTATACAGTTTCCCTTTCAGAAGGTCAGGGTGGAGTCTGGCAGCTTCTGTCTAAAAGTCTCTGCAAGAGATTTGGATGTAATAGGTTAGGAAGACGTACTTTGAGAACCACAACTAACAGCGAAGTCTAGTTTCCTATCCAGACACTTAGTTCTGCTTTTATTTTTGAACATGTATTCCTTCTGAATTACATATACATTTCCACATAATCATAAAGTGCAACACAACTCTCAGGGCTGCCTTGGAGTTCTTAGAATGGAATGGTGTTGCACCTTTCATGCCCTTTGTAATATCTGATTGTGAAGGGGGGGCGTTGTTGTTGTTGTTGTGTTGTGTACAGAAACCCTCAGTGTTAGCAGGAGTTTGTAGAGATGTCAAATGTCCTTCTGAATGCCCACTGTTTATAGATAGGTTTGGTCAAGGGAAGGCTACAGAACATGTAGTAGGCAGTGTAAGGCAGTCTAATAATGCGTGAAAGAGAAGAGGGTCAGACCAAGAGGGTCCTAAAGATCTGGCCAAGCTGCTTAATGTGGTCATTCCTGACAAGGGACCCTCTGGGGTTCAAGGCCTTGGGCAGCTTCCACAGACACCACAGTGGAAGCAGTAGGGTGGAGGATATCCAGAGATGAGCATCCATTGGCCAGCTCAGAGATGGCGTGGAGGAACCTGATTGCTCGCCCAAAGCCATATAAAGTGCTGTCCCTTCCTAGATCAACGAAGGCTCACCCTTGTATTGTATTCACCCACTTCCCAGTGTCCAGTGTGGTGACTCCGTGCCACTCATCCCCTTGGCCTGAACCTCCTGCCCTCAGCCACAGGCTGGACCCTGGGGAGGAGGAGCAACAGCTTAAATCTTCTCTGGTAGACACAACTACGCCATTTTGAACAGAGCACGGATTAAATGTGATAGAAATAAATGTATCCCTCAGACTGAGCCACATGGTACTCCATCCAGAAACAGAGGAATGAGCTGAGCCAAGCCAAGCGCAGCCATAAATGCAAATGGGAACTTGGGTAAGGACCCAGATCTGGATTGAGTAGGGCCACCTTTAAAGATTTTGCAGTAGGGCTCTCTGTCTCCGTGCTCACAAATGTCAACAGCCAGGAAATTGTCATTGGGTTCCAGTGATTGACGTCGTAATGCGTAACACTGACATCACCCTGCTTGCTCATCTGTTTGCACACAGAGAAATTGAGCAACCCGCCCAAAACTTATAAGCTTAGAAAATACGTAACTTTTCAGCCATAAGGTGATGCATGCATGTAGGAAATGATACCGAAAATGAATTAGAAGTCTCCTGTGATGCCATGCTTGAGGAAAAATTCAGCTGTGTACCAGATGGTTCAATTCCTAATGCCAATACCGGGATACATCCATAGGCATACTACAAGCATGATGTCTTGCCTTGAGTGCTTTCTACCACTTGTTATTTTCACTGGATGCTCTGACTTGGACAGCTTCACAGTCCAGTATGGAAACATTTAATTCTTTTTTAATGGCTCCATCTGTCAAATTCCTTTAAATGATTCCCTTCAGATGGCTATCTTTATTTCTAATTTTTAATATTTTTAAAACATGCTACAGTTTGTGTGTGTGTGTGTCTGTGTCTGTGTGTGTGTGTGTGTGTGTGTGTGTGTGTGTGTGTGTGTGTGTGTGTGTGTAAGTAATAAATCTAAAGAACAATTTTCAAATTCGAACTGCTGGGTCAACAAGAACATATGTTCTTCAGAGTCATCACTACTGAGTCTGACCAGTTATGTGAATTTCATCAATCAAGTAAATAAAAATACCTAGTTTAAGTTCAAGGCTTTGGTTTGTTTTGTTTTTGTGCTGCCAGAGATCCAACACCTGAAGCTGGTGCATTCTGGGTAAACACTAGACTACTGACCTTGTGTTGTGATTCGGTTTGCTTGTTTGTGTTTTTAATTACTCGTGAGCTTAAACCTTTTCTTCACTTCACATGTAGTTGTAAAGATTTATCTAAAAACTTGTTTGTGTTTCTTTCACACCTTCATTCAAGCTTGTTTCTTTACTACTGACTTGCAAATGTTTCATCTGGTGTAGTGGCAATGGATATTATAGGGGCTGCAACTGGTTCAACTATTATGTTATGAAGGGGGAGATAAACCTATGTCTGTTTTGATCCGAAGTGTGGGATAGAGAAGAGGGCAGGATGTTTACCACTTAGATGTGAGAAAGCAGGATGTTTTTCCACTTAGAAGTCGAATTACTTCATGGGGAAGCGTGGTGAAAAACATTCTTGAACATACTGAGAGGATATATATATATATCTACATGAGCCCAAAACAGGAGAGAAGGCTTTTTGGCTGGGACTTGGTTTTTGGCTGTTCATCCCTGCACTTCAAGAGGCTCCTACAGAGAACTGCTCCAGGGAAAGGTTCAAGGCTTTGGACTGCAGCTAAGGCTTGAGGTTCCAGCTGCTGCTCCTGGTTTCAGCAGCAACTTTGGTGGAATTGCTGGTCTGCTGAAATCCTGCTGACTACGCCAGGAGAATCATTCCTCAGAACTGATATCCTTAAGGTTTGGTTTCATTATAATGTTCTTTAATATCCATTTCTGATTCTTTGGGTTAGTCAGGTTGTTAGGGAGGTAGGCTCATTTAATAAATAGACAATAAAATATAATTGGTAAGAAAGTTGAGCCTACATGTTATCTTAAAGATACTACTGAAACACTTTTAAAATACTTCATTTTAGTACAAACTAAAGCCAGACAAGAAATCCCAGCAGGGTGGGGCACTGGTTGGCATGATGTCCCAGCAACTAACTGAAGAACAAATGGCATTTGACAGCTGCTGGAGGAGGGTCAGTCAGCTTTCTTTAATGATGTAACCCCTGATAGGTCAACTCCACACCAGGGCAGGACTCACTTCTAAGAGTAGTAAGTAGAGTAACACAAACTGGACTCAAATGGGCGTGGGAATTGTGACTTAAAGTTGGGTGAGGAAAGTGGAGGAAGTGGCTATGGGAGGACTTTAAGTGGTGAATATGATCAAGTTCTCAAAGAATTGAAATGTTTCATTTTAAAATAATTACAAATTGCCAAACAATTGTAGAAACAACCTACAAAATTTATTTACATTGTTTACACTGATTCTGTAAATATTAACAGTCACAGAAGTTATAGTACTGCTCTCTAAGGGTTGACTCTTATTTCAAATTTTACCAAAGTCCTTCTTCTGCCAGAGGAACCAGTTCAAGATTACATTACACTTAGTTATCTCTTCTCATCAGTGTCTTTAAATCTTGAATCATCCCTCAATCTTTCCAGCTTTCCTGATTTCTTATGTCTTTTAAGAACAGTGTAGGGGTTTTATTTGTTTGTTTGGTTGGTTTGGTTTGGTTCAATTTGGATTTTTAGGCAATCACTTAATTCTGGTCTATTTGACATTTATTCGGTTCTATATAATCAAGAGTGTAAACTAGTCTAGTGGCAATCAAAACATCCTGCCTGAAGAAGAGATGGTTAAGCCATCTCTGTGAGGATGGGTAGGAAGAAGTGTAGGATGGCAGTATACATATTTGCACTGACTTTGCATGAAGCATCTCAGTAACTGAAGATGCTGATATGTGGAGTAAGGGTGTGAAAGAAGGCAACTGGGTCAGAACGACCTTGGCAGGACCTACTGTAGATACTCAGCTGTCCCTTTTTATTCATGGCATTGAGTTCTTTGGTTTCAGCTACCTGTGACCAAGAAGGAAAAAAAATGACTGCAATACAATATTTTGAGAGAGCAATTCCAGATTCAAGAGTCTCTCTTTAATTTTAAACACTAGCTATTTGAGAATATCATATAATGTATTTGGCCATATTCACCCATCCCCCAACTCCTCCCGGATGCACCACCCCCTATCCTAACAATTTTGTGCCCTGATTAAATCTTTTGTGTATTGTTATAATTGTTCTATTTTGTCATTAGTTTTTATAAATCTTTTAAATGTCTAACTTATAAGTGAAACTGTCCTAGATACACATGCTAAGGGGGAACAAAGCATCTATTCAAATTTTGGTGCTCTGTGTAGTTTTAAGAATCCAGGGAGGGGGTCTTAAAACATATACTTCATAAGTTAGATACTATATTCATAACTATGACATTAACAATGGAAATCTATTAAAGACCTTTAAGCAAAGAAGTGATGATATCCGAGTCAAGTAATAAGAGGCCACAGCATATGTCACATAATGGAGTTAATCAGAGAGAAACAAGTTAGAGGCAGATTGATCAAGTACTGAAGCTCCTCCAACAAGGTGGGCAGAGAACGTGGCAGGTATTAAGGGGCCTCCTGACAAGATAGAAGATGCAGGCTTGAGAGACATTTTTGACAGCAAATCAAATAAATTTACAGGTGCAGTTGGTAGGTAGAGTCTGAGATTGAGGGAGGGACAAGGTATGCTGTGTGCTGTGTGGTGACTCATTGGATATTGGTAAAGACCATATTTCGAATCCCCAACTCTGCTGGCACTTGTAGCATCTTTATTTATGTTTCTGCATCCCATTGTATCTGGGCTGTTTCCAAGTTCTATGAGTATTCTTCAGAAAGTCCCCCCAAGCTATATTACCCATCCCATTTACTGTCTCTAGTTTAGGCCTGGGCTTCTTTCCACAGTGAAAGACTCGCATCCTGACTACACCTTCTCTTCTCATGGTCAGAGAATTTTAAGTTTGTCAATAAATATTAAATGTCTTATTTGGAAAGATCACTTTATTATCCTGAATTGATAATTAAACAAGAAGTCAAGTACATCTCAGGAGACTCATGGGTCATTACCCAATTAAAACTTGAGGCAAAGAAAAGAAGGTTCTTTTGCCTAGGAAAATGAACTACAACCTGTATTTTATTCCTAAGCTAGACATGGCCAAGAGCTAGTCATCAAAAAATGTCTAACCATAAAGGTGTCAGAATTATTTTTTTAAGAGGTAGACATATTTTTCAGTTATCTTATGATTGGTGAATTTGGAGATCTGCCTTAGCCAGCTTTGCCTCCCTGGTGAAACTCCTGAGACAGATGAGAGTAGGGAAGATTGAGTGTGACTCAGGGTTCCTGGGGCTGTTGAGTTCTCAGCCACCCAGCTCCATTACCCTGAGGTCCAAGACAAGGCAGAACATCAAGACAGGAAGCAAGTGGTGGAGAATGGCTGCTCATTTCTCAGAAGCCAGGAAAAAGAAAGCAGAAAGAGGGAAAGGAAGAGGGTGTATGTGTGTGTGTGTGTGTGTGTGTGTGTGTGTGTGTGTGTGTGTGTGAGAGAGAGAGAGAGAGAGAGACAGACAGACAGACAGACAGACAGACAGACAGACAGTGACTCATGTGTGGGCATCTAATATCACCATCAAGGGATGATCCTACAGACTTCATGTCTTTTCACCAGGCTGCACTGCTTAAAGATTCCACAAGATCTCAGACGTGCTATCCACTATCTGAGAAACAAGCCTTCACAGCCCATTAGATACCAGATTTATCTATATATATTATATGTATATATATTATATGTATATATATTATATGTATATCTAACAGCTGTACCAGCGATCTAATGCTGGCTGTTGGCCAAGGGAAAGACTTGCTGGTAGACTGCTTGCCTAGCAGATGGGAAGCCCGGTACTCAACCTCAGTATCTTCTGCCATGGATCGATTCATTAGAGAGTTCAACTTCTTAAAATTTGATAGAAAAATGAAGCATCTTTCATATAAGAAGTCTTGCTAGACTAATACATATGTAAGGAGTGATGTCAATTAAGAAAAATTACCCTTTTCATTACAATAATTGTTTCAGACAAAAAAATCATCCTTGGTTGCTAAAGTTACTCTTAGCAGAATATGTGTATACTCTTAAAACAACTGCTTATGAATGGTTTTTGTTTGGTTGGTTTGGGGCTTTGTTGTTGTTGTTGTTGTTGTTTGATTTTTGTTTTTGTTTTGCTTTTTGAGACAAGGTTGTGTTGTTTTTTTTTAACTAAAACAGCTGACAATTTTATTTTCACATTCACAATATAAGTGAAGCCTGTACTTTTTAAAATACCACTTCTCCCCTCCGAAACTATTCTGTTGGAAAAGGGGAAGTTTTCTTATCATGCAGCTAGAAAACACTCAGGCTCAGCATGGTGCTCTCCTGGGGAAACAGAACAAGAAATACAAAACTGATAGAGGAAGGCCTTTCTGCTCTTACCTGTCTGGCTGAGTCACGCCAGGCCGAGTAGGAACCATCATAGGGCGAGCAGAAGGTCTCATCATTGGAGGCCCAGGCATCATGGGCATGTGGCCTCCCATGGGAGGACTCATTTCAGGAGCAGGTCCCACTGGCATCAACCCACGAGGAGGAGAGCCCATCATGGGCATCATCTGAGTGCCTCCCATGTGGGGTGCAGGCATCATGCCAGGATGAGGAGGGCCCCAGAGACTGGGAGGAGGTGGGATCACGGCCCCTGCAGGAGGAGGGGCAGAGAAATGGCGCTGGGGTTATCTTTGTGGAAACGTGTCCATTGTTTTGTCAGCCAGGCTCAGGGCCTGCTCCTCCATCCATTTCTAGTTGTAGTCTTTCACATTCTCTTTGTGGTTCCTACAGCTGCAGTGTGTCTTCCTCATAGACGGAGGATCATGGGTAAGATACGTATCACAGTAGTCACAATAAAACTTAGGCATGTTGCTCCGCAGGCTGTTAGCTACCTAGTTCGAGACAGGGTTTTTCTGTGTAGCCTTGGCTGGCCTGGACCAGGCTGGTCTCAAACTCACAGAGATCTGCCTGCCTCTGCCTCCCTGAGTGCTGGAACAAAAGGCTTTGCCACCAAGCCCAGCCACAAAATACTTTTTATATATATTGGCGGCGGGGGTGGGGTGGGGGGGCGGGGAGAAATGGCCTTTTTATAGGGGAAAAACTGACAGACACAGCTTAAATCATCAAAGTTCATTTCTCCAATAATCAGACAAGCCAATGACAAACCCTGGATGCACCCTTAGGATACAGTGTCTCATCTGCAATATTTTTGCTTAAAAATGCTAGGCTCTAATTGATGCTTCGTGGTGACTTTGTATTAGGTGCCACACTCCCTTTATTATGCAATTGTTTAGCACCTTTACCATTCTGCTGCTACCCTTGCCCTTAAACAAGGTCTGAAAGCTTCCATAGGTCTCTGTGTTTATTCTCCATTGTTTCACCACCTTCTCGGTGGAAGGAGAAATACGTTTATATGGAATAGCAGACGGCATATTTGTCCTTAGCCAATATTGAGTGGGAAGTCACAGTTGGAAGCCCTGGTGGAGATGAAGGAATACAGTTGCAGCTCAAATTAAATGGTAGCCCTGAAGAAAAAAGAAACAAAGAAAGAAAGAAACCCCACTGTATTCTGTAGTATAAAGACCTTCCAAGTGCAAAGATGGAAAATCAGGTTTGGGGATGCAGATTGAGGGGAGGGGAAGAGGAGAGAGAGATACCTCCATGTCCTGGAAACCATAAGTACGTTCTAAAGAAATGTCGGCTGAGTGAAGGCTTAAGCATTTTTACTGTCTTAGAGGAATTTTACTTGATGCAGTGTCTCAAGTTTTTATGTAAATAAGCATATCTTGGACTGCTGGATTTAAAAACAGAGACATCGAGATAGCCAAGGGCACCTTTCCTAGAAATTCTGACTCATTTAGGATTAAAATTTTTCACCTCTTGTTGCCAGCATCTTTCTTGTTACTATGGTCCAGGTAGCCCAGGAACTACCTTCAGGGGAAAATTACATCAGCATCAGAGAGCGGTGCCACTTACAGGAAGGGAGAGATAAGAGAGCTAGGAACCAGTCGCTTTTTAAGTGCTTCATTGGCATACGGACCTCCTCAAGAGTGCTGAACGTATTACTAGAGAGCGCCAGGAAAGGGGAGGTGGGGAGTACCCTCACCCTGCCACAATATAGTCGGATTCACTGACAGCCTTTTGTGGCTTTTGGCCACTGCACTGAAGAACCAAGCAAAATACAATTACACACAGGAAGGCAAGGAACAGTGCAGAGCTGCATGGCAAAGGACAGATACTCCAGGGTAGCTGGCTATCGCTTTCTTTTGTTTGCTTTCAAATAGTAATGTCAGACTAACATCATTTGTTGGAGAGCTCTCCTTAGGAATTTTATGACAATTTCATAAAATTAATCATGGCTAAGGACTGGCCCTATCTGTCTCAGAGCTTCAGCCATCCTGGCAAGCAGAAAGATTATGTCATTAAAAATGGGTTTGTTGAACTAAACATCTTTGAATAGTATTTTTTTTAAAGTAATTTGGAAAAAAAGGGAAGCATATTGCACTATACTGTAGAAATCAGCAGCTTTATTTTGAACTGAATATTTCTGGGTTTTTATTTTTTTTAGATTTACCAGCAGAAAAGGAAAATTATCATGCTGAATTTATGATTAGAAAAATGTGTTAAAGTCCAAGTATCTTAAATTTATTTACCTAATATTTTTATATTGCATATTAATTGACTTATCATATTTAAGAAGCTCGGAATCCCCACCTATTCAAGATAATAATGTTGCTTTCCTGCTAGTAAATCATACATTTATGAAATATCTTTTGGATACCACAAAATTTAGAATTTATCTTAAAAAGCCAGTCATACTTTGAACTGAGTCATGTCCTGCTAGAGTAAGTGTGGATTCAGATTCCTTTATTTGTATGTTCCAGGTGGCCAGGCACAGACACTGAATCATTCTGCCTATGGGAAAAATGTGAATGACTGTCCATATAATGTCTTGGGCATGGAGATTATGAATCATATATTTGTGATGCTAGACTGAAGTCCCATTTCAGCAGCCAGTTCTGTCATTCTTGCCTGAGGTCCATGGGTTTGACCCTTCCCTAGATTTTACTGTTAATGTCCCATGGTTAATGAATTGCTGAGATCACTGCAAGGCTGTGACTGAACTCTGAGCTCCTTGTCTTGCTTCCTTCCTCCACCATGGCTCAATTTTATTACCTCTTCTAGAAGCTTTCCTTTCCTTCTGCGTAAAATGGAGGGAATAGTAGTGAGCGCTGCATCGTGTGTTTGCCAAGCATCACCTCACCCTCAGACAGCTTGGAGTTTGAACTCAAGCGTTCTGTCTATGGATTATGGGCCTGGTGTGTAAACTCATGTGTCTGCTATCTGAGCAGGCTATCTCCGGGGCAGGCTGAGATCATGTGTGTTGATGCACAATTCCATTAGGGAAGGGAAGTCTTTATTAGCAGTGCCTATTGCTGTCATGGCAGGTGTCTTGCCATTATTTGATATGTTAAAAGAGACAAATAATACTTTATTAGCACCTCCCCCAAAAAACCCAGCTGGCTGTTACCTAGGAGATAATAGAGCAGAAAGACTCCATCTACAGGTAGCAACATATAAGATTTTTACATCACAGTTCATAACAGTAGCAATTACAGTTATGAAGTAGCAACAAAAATAATTTTATGGTGGGAGGGTCACCACAATATAAGGAAGTATATTAAAGGGTCACAGCATTAGGTAGGTTGAAGATCACTGCAATAGAGGGAAAGAAAGGAGAGAATAAGAAATAAAAATGGAATTCATGGAGTATATTTAGAATCATTAGCCTGTAGCTCTTTCATAGATAAATGCTTGCTACAAATCTATACCCAGGCTATTTTTTTTTTAAATTAAGACCTATGAAACAGGATAAAAGACAGGAAAGACTGAAGCTAACACTATCAGTGAGAAGTTGGAAGGTCTTTTAAACCCAGGACAGGTCAAAGGAGTAGAACAGAAAAGAAAGGAGCTATTGCTTCCAGCAAATACTTAGAAACAAAAATGAAGTGTCAAAAAAACTAATAATGTTGTGGTTTCCATCAAGGAAGAATTAATATATGTCAGAACTGTTTCCTTCAGAAATAGCTAAACCTTACAAACTTATTGCCATATCATCATCATCATCATCATCATCATCATCATCAGTATTGTGTCAACTCAGTTAAGGACACTTGCTGCTCTTGCAGAGGTCCTGGGTTTGGTTCCTAGCAACCCTCATAGTAGGTCCCAACCATCTGTAACTCCAGTTCCCATGATCCGCTGCCCTCTTCTGACCCCTACAGGCATAGCACACCCACACAGTACACATACACACATGCAGGCAAACACTCATACACATCAAAATAGCATAAGTAAATCTATACAAAAAAATTTAAACTCCCCCCCCCAAGAGTGGTATGTATTTAATATTCTCCTCTGTAGCACTTCTCAGTCTTGATCACTGGTCAACTTCAAACCCATCTGCTATAGATGGTTTACTTAGGACATAGCAGCAAGGATGAGACAGAAACCTGCCACCCAGTAGGTATTCACATATGTATAGAGAAAAAAAAAACTCAATAGAAGCTGCCTCTCATGGTCTTGCCTCTTCCTTTCCATTTGCATCCTTTTCTTTCCCCAGAGCTTTCTTTATCTCTGGGAAATGTGTTCTTTTGCAATGGCTAAGTCTTAACAACTTCAAAGAATTTTAACATTCAATTATTAATTGGCAAATTCTAGTTGTGCATGCTATGTCTTTATCTTATGCATATTTTGGCATAGATAAGATGGTGTCCGGGTCTCGGCACATTTTTCGTAAGTACTGTAGATAAGTATTTTAAAATACCAGAGTGCTCTGTTTTAGAATCTTTCAAAATGAATAGAGGAGCTGT
>OU015757.1:53160694-53180414 GCA_907169655.1 Acomys percivali
TGTTAAGGCGAGAAGAGATGAGCAGAGGTTAAAACAGTTAGGGAACATTACAGGGGAGAAACTGAAGACCTTACAGCTGGGCATCATGTAACCAAGCCAGCCAGAGAAGAGGAAGGGTGGTCTCTGATACCCAGCTGCATCCTCTGCAGCACCCTTCCTTGAGGAACATGTGCAGGACTCTGCTACCATTTTCACATATTCTTTCTGCTAATGTGGCCAAGTGCAAGCAACTAAATAGTAAGTAAGAACAGTTTCGAGAAAGCCTCCACTCATTGTAGGAAAGAGACTACTCACACCAAAAAAAAAAAAAAGCTCCTGCCCCCCAAAAAAACAGGAGTCAGGAGTTAAATATGAGGTAACCAAGAACAGTTTTGTCTCCGTCTTGTAGCTGTGGTAGAGTTAGCTTCGTGATGACACCACATGCTGGCCACATAAATGTGAGGAGAATGAAGACAGACTCTCAACAACCTGGAACACCTGCAAGGTCAATGGTAACGATACCAGCCAGATCTAACAGCTAGCAGACGGTCAAGGTTGACAGCTAATAAAGTAGAAGTCAGAGACAGCTGTGTGTCAGTGATTGAATGTGTGTTTGTGGGGGGGGGGTGCACGCGCGCGTGCACATGCATGATGGGCAATACATGAACAGAATGTGACCATCTCCCTACTGAACCAGAACATACACAGATATCACCCTATAATCAGTTCAACCTGTGATAGGCCCCAAGTGCTAACCAGTCTCAATAGAAATTTCTTCAGTTTTTGTCCAGTTTTCTACGATGAATACTATAGAAACTGCTCCCTCCCTAGACAAAATATTTTAACATTTTCCTCCTTCTTAGGGCTCCCCTCCTGCTCTTGGGAGTTTCACTTCGCCCCAATTCCTCACTTTTTATTCATTTCTCTTAACTAAGAGACTTGACTCTGCTTTGCTTTCTTCTACAAGTCCCACACTGTAGTGAGACAGCCAACGTGAGCATCAGTGTCTCAATTTGACTTTTGGGGACCACTGAATTTCTTGTGTCTTAAGTCCCTGGGTCACTCAAATCCAGGCTCAAGAAAATTTCCTATCATTTTCAGTCATTCCTGTTATTTCTTTTCATGACCCAGACCTAGACTCCCTCACCTCTACCCACACTCTGTAATCTATGGTGATGTGACCACAGGAGTGGAAAATGTCAGTCTGAGCTATGTGCCCTGTATCTACTGAAAATTATACATAAATATAAATACTAGAAAGAAAATGGCATAATTGAAAGAAAAGTGGAATAATTGCCAGCCTGCTGGACTTTTTTTTTTTTAACTTTTAGGCTTTAGTTTTGTAAAGCTGGGTATCTCCTACTGTTTAAATTCTCTCATTATTTAAGCAAGATTCCAGTAGCATAAATGAAAGATGACCTTGTCATTGGTATTTCCTCTGTTGAATTCTTATGGTTTGTTTGCTTTAGTTTTGGTTGAAGTGGCATAGTATGATGAGTTTTTATGTTGTTCATTTGCTTGGATGTCTTAAACTTCTTGCTCTCTAAAAGATCACTAAAGATAGTTATAAGATTTTTTTAAAAGATGTTTTGTTTTGTTTTGTTTTGTTTTGTTTTGTTTTGTTTTGAAACAGGGTTTCTCTGTGTAGCCTTGGCTGTTCTGGACTCCTTTTGTAGACCAGGCTGGCCTAGAACTCACAGAGATCCTCCTGCCTCTGCCTCCCTGAGTGTGGAGATTAAAGGTGTGCGCCACCATGCCTGGCTAATAGCTATAAATGTTTAAATGTGTTGTGTATAGTATTAAATATTAAAGCAGACATTAAGAGTATTTAAGAGAAGGTTCTATGAGTTACTTTACCCACTTGGAACTCTCTAAAACACACTTGTAAGAGATTGATACTAAAGTGCTTGCCAAGAATGCTTGAGGCCTGGGGTTAGATCCTCAGTACAGACATAAAAGCTGGGCCAGGAAGGGCTTGGCTCTCACCCTAGCCCTGGGGAAGGGGAGGCAGGAGGAGCCCTGGGGCTTGCTGACCAGCTAGCATAGCCAACTATGGAGCATCACATCCCCTGAGAGATCCTGTCTCACAACATGTGGGGAAGGGATCAAGGAAGGCAACTGATGCCCATCCGTGGCCTGCACACTCATCCACACCTGTACATATTCACCCATACTCTCACACACAAGCTGGAAGGGACTCTGGCCAGACCAAGCAATGCAGACATGCCTCTGGCAGGCCTTGCCTTTCTCCTGCATTCCCTTGACCTTGCTAAAACAACAACAATGACAACAACAAACAAAACTCCCAAACAAATAAATAAACAAAAACAGTAAATTATACTCCTAAACCTAGCCTACAAGGTCGATCCCCTCATTTTTCCCTTCCTCCCCCTAAGGCTGACTATCAACCTCTAGCTATCAAAGCACTGAAGTCCAACAATCAAAAGCCCCCACTTTGGCCTCTTTAATTCACATACCCACTTGAAATTAACCAACTCATTCTAACATGGGGTGTCCCCTTGTGCCTTTATAAACTGCCATTTTCCTCTGTGCCTACAGACATCCTCTGTCCCCTGGGGACAAATACCGCTCCTCTCTCCCTTGTTCCTGTCCATCTTCTTCCTTGTCCTCTATCTCCTGTCTCTGACTCTTATTCCCTGCCCTTAGTCCTTCTGGGGAAAATAAGTTTCCTTTGTACTAAGAACTTGGTCTTAAGGTGTCTTGAGCCAATACTGGTCCCTTCAGTGCTCGTCCACACATGCACCAGAAAGCAAATGCTGTAGTAATATCATGAGAATAATACTGACCTTTAGCACCCCATGAAAGCATTTCCGGGTACCTGGTCTATACTTTGAGAGGCACCAACCTAGATTGTTGTGATTATTTAGCCGTTATAAGGCCCAGAGCTGGGAACTTTAAAATACAGGAATTCATATAGGCACAATGCCATCAAGCAATGAACAGTTCAAATAATAGCCCAACCAATCTGTGAACTTTCATCTTATATTTGGGAGGAGTTGGTTTCTACCACTGAATAATATGTAAATGCTCAAAGTGATTATTGTAACCGTGTCAAGCTAATTAATTCTAGTTTTTAAGATTTATGAATTAGGCATTTTATACAAACAGAAACTTATTACAAAGAAAAATGTGTTCATTCAGTTTTGTACACTTGCTCTTGTATCTAGCCACCCACTCTAAACACATCATTTCTAATTTGGCATATCCATTGTCTTCATAGAAATGTGAACTGTTGAGTAGGTACATTTCAACCCTCTTTACAGCCAGGCTGCAGGCATGTGACCTAGGCATAGCTGATGGACATCTGTGTTTTATGCTCTGATATGGGAACTACAGACATGTAGGAATCCCCAGGCAATTGCACATAGTTTCCATGGCAACAATTCATTGCAGGAGTCTCTGGTAGAGGAAGCTGCTGACAATCCCCTCCCGCTTTGGGCTGTGACAGAGAGAACAGGGTGGTGTTTTGGTCGGAGAAGACTTCTGTGAGATTTAGGGTGGTGTTCCTGGAAATGCAGCCTGGGGGCCCAATTTTGCTGGCCTTCCTGGAAACACATGGTCTCTCCACTGTTCTCTGAATTCAAGAGTTGGGGTCTTTGCCTGCAACCAAGTATCATGCATGAAGCAGTCCCAGGGGCAGTAGGTGTGGCGCTTTTCAACACATCTCCAGAAGCTCTGGGATGAAAAATCCCTGGACTTGGTTTTAAAATGCCGGTTCCTGGGCTTAGAATCTTCGTGGATGAGTTCTAGGACTCTGTATTTTAATTACTTCGTTAATCAATAAAAACATAGTTTCATGGGTCCCAGGCTGCCCTTGAACTTGATGTGTAGCTCAGAATGGCCTGGCACAGGAATTCTAACCTCCTGCTTCCCCCTCTGCAGGAACAATTCTTTTACAAAACCAGATGACTGGCTAGTATTTCTTTGTCCCCATGCACCGTCCCTCACCCATTCACATTGTTCTAGCTCTTTCTAAGCTCTCCTTTCCCCCTCTTCTTTTTTTTTTAAAATTTATTTTACTTTTACTGAATGTCTATGATTTACATATCATGCACCAAAATCCCTCTCCTATCCCAGTAAAGTAAAACAGCAGACAAACAAAAAAATCTTGTCACAAAAAACTGTAGTGTATCACACAGTATAGCCTTTTGTCTATATATATTTCCTTTCAAATGTTCATTGCTACGAGTCATGGGTCTGGTTTGAGGCCTACACTATTGTTGCCGGACTCCCCCACTTCTTTTTGATGTTTGAAACAGGGTCAGGGTCTCCCATAGCCAAGGCTGGCCTTCAATGTTCTATAGTGAACTCAATTGAACTTCAGTTTTCTATATCAAACTCAACTCTTTTTGGAGCTAAACCCGACTTTGAACTCCTAAATCCTACTGAGTCTGCTCCATTAGTGCAGACATGTGAAACTACATCAAGTGGAGTCTCTTTCTTTCTTTCTTTCTTTCTTTCTTTCTTTCTTTTTTTCTTTCTTTCTTTCTTTCTTTTTTTTTTTTTTGTCTGAGAACTAAGAAGTGTCAATTCCCCTGTGAGAGTTGCCTGCGTTCTACATCAGCCATGGCACATCTGTGATCAGTTCACACTGTTGACTTGTAACTGTAGCTCTCCAAAGGGGTTTCTTTCCTAAGTAACCTTGTCACTCAGGTGGACAGCTCAGCAGTTACTCCAAGGTCAGGTGGAGACAAGAGGAGACTGGCTAGAAGCTGTGAGGCAGGGTCATTTTCTTCGAAGGGTTTCGCTGGATTTGGGATGAAAAGTAACAGGGAGAAGAGTGGATTGATCTGATTGGAGCCTTGTGCAATCATAGAATGTTCCAGCTTAAGAGACTGCCACCTCCCACAGTTTCCGAAGTAAGATGAGAAGAGGAATGTCCAAAGTTACCAAAGTGGCAGGTAGAGCAGACAGAGTGTGACCCGGTTAACGGTTAGAAAGCAAGGATGTCAGTGTTCTTGGTAGTGAGGGACACTCAAAGAAAGAGGGTGACTCAAGGATAAGTTAAGGCAGGCTTTGCTGGCAGCACCGTACTCCAGCCTCTGTGGACTGAACGATGAAAAGTCACACACAAGCGTAACATGTATTGCTTGGTTCAAAAACATTGCTCTTAGGCTAAAACGAGTTCCTCGCACCGAAACGTCTAATCTAATCTATATGTTCTGTGAAGAAAAGCATCACACCCCTGAAACTTTTGTCCTTGTGTACTGTTTGCAGTAGCTAATAACGAGAGACATTCCAGGTGTGCCAGGACTGGCTTGTGACCAAAGTCATGCAACGGCCATAGAACTCCTTCAGAAAGCAACTCTACAGATAACAGGAATCACCGTTTTCTATAATGATTCCTTCAAGGTCAAAGTCCTTCTAGAAGACTACTATTTCATTCTAATGTTTACTCTAGATATGATGATTCTGCTCGGTTTCCTGCTACATAAGGAAGGAGAGAGAGATTGACCTCCATTGTACAGAAGAAGGGCTAGCAATTGCCGAGCTAAGATTTGAACTTGGAGCTGGTCTTCGGCGCGCACGCCTTTAATCCCAGCACTCAGGGAGGCAGAGGCAGGCGGATCGCTGTGAGTTCGAGGCCAGCCTGATCTACAGAGCGAGTCCAGGACAGTCAAGGCTAACACAGAGAGACCCTGTGTCAAAAAAAAAAATTTTTTTTTTTATCTTGGACATGTTCACTTAACACTGTTGAAACCTAGTTTCCTCAACCTAAAAATAAAGATTCTAATGCCTTTAACATTAATAGACTATTGGCTATGGGGGCAGGGCTCCTGTGTAGTTTATGCAATAACACGTGTAATTCTTGCTACAACTATGTCAATGGTACTATTACTTCTCCACTTTCCAGATGCCACAACAGTATAACTTACCTGTAGTCACACAGCTGGCTGGTTTGCTATTGCTACCATATCCATCGCCTTGAACATAATGGCTAAAGTCAGCCTATACTCACCTCGGATTTTTGTGGGACATGTGTCTGAGTGTATCTTACCTAGATTCTCTTTTTGGCATCTTAAGGCTTCAGTCAAGCTGCTGGCCTAGTAAAGACGACAGACCAGGGAGCTATAACTTGGGTGTTGGTGGCTGGGGGCTCAGCTGTGATTGTGACTCCTCTGAAGTTCTTGTGGTTGTGGTATAGAATTGGCTTTCTTGCAGCTGCAAAACTCTTGACATCTGGCTCTCAAAACAAGCTCTTCAAACGCTCACTTCCTCTGGTGAAGACCTGTTGGCACCCTGTCTTTTAACTAACTTAATGCCAATGGCTTAAGAGGCGTTAATATGTCTGCAGTGCATCCTCATCTTTGGTACGTGACTGAACATAATCATGGGAGCAATATTCACTTACCTTGTTCCATAGGCAGAAGACCCACCAGAACAGAACAGGCTTGTCCATTCTCAAGGGGAGGCTACTCCGCAAACCATGACTCACAGTGACAGGGATGCACAATGCTGTCTTACATTTCTGCCAAATGCAGCTTGAAGTCCCTTTAAACCTAGCATGCTCACCAGGTGAAGAGTCAGTCGCCTCAGCGTCCTTGATCATAACAACCATGCTCTTCCTTCTGCCTTTGGAGGAAGTTAAGCCTGTTTTATATATAGCCCTGTACAGGATTCTAAATAAACCAGCACAGAGCAGCTTCATTGCTCTGCTCTTCAAGCGTTAACTCCCAGCATCCCTCCTCTTTGAACATCAGTTTCAAGACACGCACACCAGCAACCACCCACAGTTTTCGATTTTCTAGAGAAGACCTCCATAGTCTCTTTAGGCACTCTGGTTTTGTACGGTTTTTTCAAAGTGCTCACGTTCTTTTGAACTGGGAACTGAGACTTGAGTTCTTATAGAGTAACCTCAGCTTTTTTTTGCTCTGTGTCTTCGAAACAGATGATGTGATTGAGAAGAAAGAGTTGAGCACCTCGCCTTTGCAGCCAGGACAGCATGGAGCAGCCATTCACTGTGAATTCACTGGTAAGTCATGCCTACTGATGCTTTGCTCATGCTTGAGAAGCTCAAAAGAAGAGCAGAAAGGATGGACTGTACTGCTTTAATAGGAATAGCACTGCCTTGTAGGTAGGTTTGTGGCCTTCTGTGTGGCCGTGGCCTTCAAGGAAGTGACTAATAAAGCCATCTTTGCAAGACTTATAAATAGCGTTTTGCTGTGGAGTTTTAATCTGTGTGGCTAGAATCTGGGAGTGTAAATCCTGTAGAAAAACACTAGAGGGGTTTTCAGAGTGGACTTCCTATTGAGTATACTCCAATTTCTTTGTGATTCGGCTGCTTTACAGATAAAAGCTGGAGGCTTGCCTCGTGTGGTACCAACTGAGAAGTGTGACATGCTCAGTGCTGAGGTGTTGCCTGGGCATCCTATTTATGTGTCTGCGTTCTTGAAACTCTTGACCTTCTCACTTTCCCTCCACAGGCCTTCAGAGTTCACAGCTTTTCTGCCTGCATCCAGAATAGTGTGTTGGAGAGGCAGTAGCAGGGCTTTGGGATCGTGTTTGCTTGCTCAGCGCCCCAGATCAGTCCCTAAAAGTGAACGAATAGAGGCATGCAGATAGTCTCTTTGGCCCTCGTTTGTGCTGTCTTTAGAAAATGCTCTGGTTGTTAACTTTGTCATTGAGACAGTGATCTATGGCTGAGTTTTAATTCAGTGTTACTGAGTTTTACAGGGGAGTGTTAACTGGGGGAAAGTAAGAAAAAAATCTCATTTAGGAAAAACTGTATACTGAAGCTCATAGTTCCTGCCTGTCATGTAGGGAAATCTTCTAGAGCTTCTCTGGAGTTATAAAATGATTCAAAAAACTAGAAGAACAGTACCATAAGGTGTGAGTCAAAGCAAGAGTGTATACAAGTGTGTTTTTCTATGTTATTTAGTACTTTCTCTCTTTTTTTAATACTTTATTTTTATCTTATGTGCCTTGGTGTTGTGCTTGCATGTGTATTTGAGTGAAGGTGCCAGATCCCCTGGAACTAGAGTTACAGACATTTGTGAGCTGCTATATGTAGGTGCTGGGAATTGAACTCAGGTCTTCCAGAAGAGCAACCGGTGCTCTTAACCACTGAGCCATCATTCTAGCCCCAGTACTTTATTTCTTAATTGAAAGAAATTTTCAAATGTTTTATTAATGTTTAAGAATTCCGTACATTTATACAGTTATTTTGATCCTATTAACCCCTACTAACACTTCTCAGAGTGTTCCCCCCCACCCCACACACCAGTTAGTTTATGTCCCTTCTCCCATTTTTTTTAATGACCTGTAGAATCCGATTTGTGCTGCCTGCAAACTCATAGGCATGGGGTACTAGAGCAAGACTAACCTACCAGCGGGTCACAGCTTTAAGAAAAGCCAAGTCTCCCTCTCTAAGAAGCCATCAACTGTTAAGAGCTCCTCGGCTAGGAGTGAGAACTCATGAAGGTCTCCCACTCACACTGGAATGTTGTACAGGTCTTGCACAGTTGACCAGACTTGCTATGAGTTCATGAATGCATCTGCCATCACCAAAGGCATTCTTTTTTTTTTCCTTTTTAAAAAATATATTTTATTAATTTATTCATATTACATCTCAATTGTTATCCCATCCCTTGTATCCTCCCATTCCTCCCTCCCTCACATTTCCCCTTACTCCCCTACCCTATGACTGTGACTGAGGGGGACCTTCTCCCCCTGTATATGCTCATAGGGTATCAAGTCTTTTCTTGGTAGCCTGCTATCCTTCCTCTGAGTGTCACCAGGCCTCCCCATCCAGGGGACGTGATCAAATATGGGGCACCAGAATTCATGTGAAAGTCAGACCCCACTCTACAATCAATGGTGGAGAATGTCCTGTCCATTGGTTAGATCTGTATAGGGGTTCAAAATTTACTGCACACCTGGAAACAGCCTAAGTGTCCCTTAGTAGAAGAACGGATAAAGAAACTGTGGTACATTTGCACTATGGAATACTACTCAGCTATTAAAAACAAGGAATTCCCAAAATTTGTGGACAAATGGCTTGAATTAGAAATGATCATAATGAGTGAGTTAACCCAGAAGTAGATTGAGTCAAATGGTATATACTCACTTATATCTGGACACTAGCCCAAGGGATATGTCCCATGAAAGTCTTCACTTACCACGAAAGTGGGACAGAGGGGAGGACATCCTAATGGGAGTCTAGGTGAGAGAAGCATGGGTGAATGGGGAAATAGAAGGATCCAGAGGGTCCTAGAAACCTACAAGAACATTGTGATGAGCAGATCTGGGCCCAGGGGTCCTGCTCAAACTATGGAACCAAAGGCATTCTTTTGCACTTCTGAGACATTCTGACTCTTACCTTTCTGCTTCCTCTTCCATTATTGTCCCTGAACCTTGTAGGGCCTATGACAAAGATGTCCCATGTGTGGCTGAGCATGCCTCAGATACTTATTCTCTACACATTGACCAGATGCGAGTTTCTACACTAACTGCCATCTACTGCACAAATAAACTTCTTTGATACGGTCTAAGAGCTGCACAAATCTATGGGTATTTAAAGGGCAGTTTAATACTCTGTTTAACAAAATAATAATAATAGGTCCTTTGAGCTCCCAGTCATGGGTCCTTGGCCAGCACCAGATACACATTTCCTTGTGGCGTAGACCTAAAGTTCAGTGAGAAAAGTAGTTGCCTACCTCCATAACATTCAGGCCACTCTTGCACCCACAGGCATATCTAGCCATGGTGATCATTATTGTAGCTCACAAGATTCATAGCTGGTAAAACTGTTGATGACCTTTCTCCATCAGAAGCCCGAAAAGCATCATATCCAGCAATAAAGAACTTCCTGGGCCATACTGACCTGATTTCTCCATGTGTTATGAACAAAGTATCTAGTGTCTTCAGCAGTAGGGTCTTACTGTCAAGTTCTAGTGGGAAATTATGAGTGATGGCAGTAGACTGTGTTGTGTAGGGCACCTCCAGAACATTCCTAACAAACATCTTGAGAGAAGGCATCATACACCTGGCCCTGGGCTTTTTATCTGGCAATCTCTGCCTTCTAGGAGAAGCATTATCCCTTAGATAACTCTAATTGTATTATTTTTATAACTATCACTTTCACCATCTTCCTCTTTCTCTCTTCCTCTCTCCCTTCTTCTGCATAGATATATTTAGGAATCTTATAAAATTTTAGGTTGCCATATGGCTTTTTCAAACATCTTTGGTGTTAGTTTCCCCCTCCCATTCTCTGCCCTTCTCTCCCAACCCTCCTCCCTCCTTAAATATTTTTCCCATCATTCTCCCTGTGTTATATCACCTGAACCACGCTATCCCCTGCTTCCTTAAGATCTGTCTGTTTTTCCCTTCCCCTCTATGGCTCCTTTCTAGTTTACTGGCTTCTACATGTACTCCAAATTAAATACACAAATATAAAGATTTGATGCTAGGATCCACATATGACTGAGAATGGGCTGCGTTTGTTTTTCTGGGCCTTGGTTACCTCACACAGTATAAAGCTTCCCAATCTTGTCCATTTACCTGGAATTTTCATAATTTAATTTTTCCCTTGCAGATTAATGCAATTCCATTGTACCACATCCTCATTGTTTATTCACTAACTCATGGCATCTAGGTTGTTTCTATGTCCTAGCTATTGTGAATAGAGCAATTAGCAAAGATGTGCATGTGTCTCAGAAGTAGGAAAGAGAACACTTTGGGCATATGCCCAGGAGTGGTGTATCTGGGTCATATGGTAGATCTGTTCTTAGTTGTTGAGAAGCCACACGGTTTTTCCCATATTGGCTGCACTAGTTTGTACTCTGACCAACAGAGTTCCCTTTTCCCTATATCTGTGGCAGCATTTGCGTTTTCTGTGTTCTAAATCTTAGCCATTCCAACTGGAGTACACTGAAATCTCAAAGCAGTTTTTATCTGTAATTCTTTGATGGTTAACGATGGTAGAACACTTTAAAATTACTCCCTGGCCATCTGCATTTGTTTTTGTTTTGTTTTGTTTTGTTTTGTTTGAGAACTCTCTGCTCAGTTCCATAGCACACTGTTTAACTGGATTGTTTTGTTGATGTTTAGCTTATTGAGTTCTTTCTATATTAGAGACACTAATCCTTCTACCAGATATATAGCTGGTGAAAAAATTTCATTTTAATGCAAGTCTATAGGCTGCCTCTTCAGTCATTTAAGAGATTCCTTTGTAGTATGGGAGCTTTTTAGTTGCATGAAGCCCCACTTATTGATGCTATTTCCTGGGCAACCAGGGTCCTAGTCTGAAGGTTCTTACTTGAGTCTATATCCCACTCTTTCTTCTAGAAGTTTCAGGTCTAGCATTATGACCTTTGATCCGTTTGTTATTGATTGGGGAAGGGCAGAGTAGGAAAGAAGGACTGAGTTTCATTCTTCTACATGAAGACAGATAACTACTTTTCTGTTGAAGATGCTCTATTCTCCAATGTATATTTTCCCCATCCTTGTCAATACCAGGTGACTATAAGGTGCATGTATTCATTATATCTGGGTCCTTGATTCTAGTCAATTATTAAGTTGTCTGTTTTTGTTCTGTTATTACTACTATAGCTTTATAGTAAGACTTGAAATCAGAAACAGTGGTTCTTCCACAGTGTTTCTCTTATTCAGGACTGTTTTGCTACCCAGTGTCCTTTGTACTTTCATATGAGTTATTAAGTTTTTCTTTCCATTTCTGTAAATAACTGCAACAAATTTTTGATGAAGATTTCACTGAATCCATAGATAACTTTTGATGGGTTGGCCATTTTCACAATATTAACCCTAGCCACCCACGTGCATGAGAGTTCTTTCTACCTTCTGGTGTCCTCTTCATTTCTCTGTTCTTAAAGTTTTCATTTTATAAGTTGATTCCAGGTATTTTTTTCAGCTACTGTGAACGGGATTGTTTTCCAGGTTTCTTTCTTGGACTGTTTGTTGTTGGTATATAGGAAGGCTGTTGATTTTAATGTTAATTTTATAGCCTTCCCCTTTTCTCAAAGTGGTTGTCTTCTCTAGGAGTTTCCTGATGGAGTCCTTGGGGTACCTCATATAAAGCCATTTGCAACTAGGGAGACTCTGACCTCTTCCATTCCTATTTGCATCTCTTATTTCATTCTGTTGCCTTATTGTTCTGGCCCTGAATTTTATAGGAGTGATGACATAGTTGTTTGTCCCTGATCTTAGTGAGAATGCTTCAAATTTTTCTGTTTAACATGATGTTGGCTATTGGTTTCTCATATATACTGGTATTGAGGTGAGAGCTCTACTTCCTACAGAAATTTTATCGTGAAAAGATGTTGGGGTTTTTTTTTTCTTTTTTTTTTTATTTTTTATTTTTTAGAAAATGCCTTTGATAAATTCCAACAGTATCTTTTTAAAGCCATATTTGTAGGGCCTAAGATGTTAATTCAATATATGTGTATGCTTTGCAATGATTGAAGCAGGGCAGTTATCATTTCTAGTTCTCAGTTAGAAACTCTCGCATAATTTTATAAACTGAGGTATTTTGTCACCCTATTCTGTTTTAGAACTTTAAACTAACTCTTCCTGCTAACTGTATTTTGGTTCCTGTTATCTAATGAAAGGAATGTGGTTTTCTTTGGCATGAACTCACTTAGGTAGGAAAGGCATAGACCTGCACTGCTACTCATCCTGTGTCTCTAGTATTGGATTTCCTGACCAGGAAAAAAGAGATGAAAAAGTGTAAGGTGGGCACCAAAATTTTGTGTGGCCTTTTTTTTTGTCGTCACTTGGACTAAAATCTTCTTTTCTCTGGGAACAGAGGAGACTAAATCTTACTACTTCTTGAACTGTAATTGGACCTGGTATGCCCAACAAGTCACAGGAAAGGTACCTGAAGGCCTTGCAGAGAGGAATGACAGGCCCTGGCTCCTCACTGGGGAGGAAGTAGCAGGAAGTAGCTTCCATGTTCACTGTAATACGTCCAAAAGTACCAGCACAGGGGAGCATGGCTGACTTCAGCTTAATGGAACTGTAAGAAAAGTTGTAGAGCTCTTGATATATGTTAAACCTCTAGAAGTGAGACGCATTTCAGAGTTCTAGTGTGTTCTACTAACCATACAATTGGAAGTAAAGTAAATCAGATGACACGAGAAAAGCTCTATATATCTCATCTCCTGCGCCCTGCCCGTGAACGTTGTTGGCTCAGCTGTCCACAGCCAGAATGAAGCTTTATCTGATTAAATTTTTTTTCAGTGCTTTCTACAGACTTTGTTCAAATGTTTCACTTTCACTGTAGCGGGGCTTGTAAGTTACCCATATCTGATTAAGGAGGGTCCCAGGAAGCTAAGTTTTCTCTGAGGTCACCACCTTCCTGGAGTGTGAAGTAATGGTCAAGTGGTCTAAAGCTGAAGAATGCATTACGTTCTTCTGGGAATGCTGACTGAAGCATCCATTGGGCAGCCATCTGCAGAGATCCTGAGTTGGTAGATCTGCAGTAGAGCCAGTTAGGGATTTGCATTCTTAAGAAAGGCCCCGTGGCTGCTGCTGCTGCTGCTTTAGGTGCCTGGACCACACACTTGAGACAGACATGTCTGAACTAGGCAGGAAACAAGCTGTGGCCTGAGTGTTGTATCCGTTGCCTTGGCAAGGAGCCAGACTTGTTTCCACATTGTCAGACAGCTGCTTTCATGTGTGGAGAGCAGAAGTCAAGTAGTAAAAAAAAAAAAAAAAAAAAAAAAGATCCTGCTGGGCCCTTAATAAATAGAAAGAAGATTCTGAGTCTTGCCTTTCTGAAGCACTACTGTCTTCTGAATAGTGATCCTTCATATGCATGCTCTTCCAAAGGTATCCATAATGGCTTTATTAGTAAAGATAGCAATAGACGTGACTTTTCTTCATAGTTTACTATCATTTTCTCAGCCGAGCACTAATTAGCAGAGCAATGACTATTAGATGGAAGTTTAATAGATGTATTTATGTTTAAAAATGGTTTTCGAGGGTGTTCTTTTTCCTGAAAGACCTTCTCTGGGACTTATCAGTCCCAGGGGGTTTTGTTGTCATTTCTTTTTGTTTTGTGACACTGGAGGGAGACCCTAGACAGTGCCAATTAGAGTAGCTGTTCTGTGGGATAGGATCAAATCTAACAGTAACTTTAATGCAAGCAGCTTTCTGAAGAATCAATGACATACTATGACAGGAATGACCCGGTGTGGTTAACATCCACCTCTTACATGAGAAACGACACAAACCCTACAGTGACAAGAATGACCCAGGGTGGATCACACCCACAGCTTACATGAGGATTAACGATCCTTTACCAGAATCATTTGCATACCTAGGAAATGCCACATCATTCTACTTTGAAATTTATGAAGAGGTCTTTTACGAACAAAAATTTATGTTCTTCTTGGATGTGTGTCTTTTGGGGGTATGCTTGTGCAGAAAGGTTTTATGTTGGTTTTATCATTAACTCTTATTGAATGGGTTTTTGGAGGTATTAGTATTGGGTTTTTGGAACAGAAAATGCATGCACTAAGTAATTATATACATTTAAAAAGATTATAATTGAAGATTTAAATGTGTGTTGCAGAAAAAGTTAGCTGCCATGCCTGACCATACAGATGTTTCCCTAAGTCCAGAGGAGCGTGTCCGCGCCCTAAGCAAGCTGGGCTGTAATATCTCCATTAATGAAGACATCACGCCACGCCGCTACTTCAGGTCCGGAGTGGAAATGGAAAGGATGGCATCTGTGTATTTGGAAGAAGGAAACCTGGAAAATGCCTTCGTTCTTTATAACAAATTTATAACGTGAGTCTTGTTTTAGAGCAGCGGCCCTCATCCCATGGGTTGTGACCCCTTTGGGGATCAAATGACCCCTTCATTGAGATCATATATCAGATGTATGATTCATAACAGTAGAAAAATTATGGTTATGAAGTTGCAGCAAAGGCAGTTTTATGGTTGGGAGTCATCACAACATAAAGTACTGTATTGAAGGACTGTGGAAGGCTGAGAACTAGTGTCTTAGTGGTATTTAGAATGAGAACATTGGGAGGCTATTTATGTGATATTTTGACATGGCAGTTCGCATACCATGAGATTTTTCATATTCAAATCAGTTTGACCATCTTGAGGCTGAGGGATGAGAGGAAGTTCTGGGAGGGTTGAGGCTCTCAATAGTCAGACGAGCCTATCTCCTTCTTCACAACTCTAATTTCACATTTCATGCCATTTTCTTCCCATAGGAGCATGAGTTTTCTGAGAGAAGGAGCCATAGCACTCTATGTAGAGCAGTGGTTCTCAGTCTGTGCTTCACATGTGGGCCAAATGACCCTTTCAGAAGGATTGCCTAAGACACTGGGAAACCCAGAGATCTGCATTACAATTTAGAACAGTAACAAATTGTCACATTGCGAAGAAGCAATGAAAACAATCTTACTGTTGGGGGTCACTACAGCATGGTGAGCTGTATTAGAGGGTCACGGGAGTAGGAAGGTTGAGAGCCTCTGTTTAGGAGTGTGCCGAGTCTACCATTGATATTTTGAAAGTTTGATTTGAATGGTTAAGAGGAGAAACCTGCAGGATAGACATGATTTCTGAAGCAGGTACAGTAGTCCATCTCACATAGAATTGAGCACATAGAAGTGTTTGCTTCTTTATGCAAGAATTTAATATACAAAAGATGTTGAGCAGAAGTAACTACACCACAATATCCAGCAAAAAATACCACATTTCCACTCAAACATTGGGGTTTTGGCCTTTTTTTTCCCCCTTATATTGATGATACTTTTTAAAAACTCTTTTTGTTGTTGTTGTTGTTGTTGTTGTTGTTTTCTTTGACATTTGTTAGTAATACAGTCTAACTTTAAGAGTCCTTATAAGTGGTTTGGACTTCACTGCCTAGAAGATCTCCTCTAATCAGTAACGACGGAATGTAAGCTTAGCCTAGTTGTTTTAATTTAAAACCATATATTAATTTCACTAATTTGTTTTTAATTGAAAAATAGTTGTATCTGTTTATGATGTTTTTGTTTGCATACACATTTCAGTGGCTAAGTCAAGCCAATTTACTATATTACCTATTTGCCATTTTTCATAGTGAGAATGTCTAAAACTCCATTGTCTTGGCAACTTTCTAATGTGTAGTTCATTGATTATAGTCACCATGTTGTATACCAGAACTCTAAACTTATTTCTCCCATCCAACTGAAACTGCGTACCCTTTAATGTTTTAAAAAGTGTGTGTATGTATGTATGATGGCTGTATGTGTGTATGTGCATGTGTATGCATGAATGCAGGTGCATGGGTGCCATGGCGCACATGTCGAGTCCAGGACACAACCTGACATGTCAGTCCTTGCCTTCCGCCTTGTTTGAAATAAGGTCCTAGTCTGTATTGTGTGACACTGTTCTTAGAGAGACATGAATGTCTACGCACCCCATAGAGGGAACTGACAACAAACCAAAGTAAGGATACCAGCAACATCCAACTTGGTCAACCAATGGGTTTCATTGGGGTTATTTACAGGAGTATAGGTGAAGGGTTTCATACAGGAACAGAAATGACTCAGAGACAGCGGCAATACCAAAAGTCTACCCAGCACCCAGCATGGGTGACAGCTCATGATACCCGGAAACCTGGAGCACACAGCACAATCTATCTTTTTCAGGTCATTCAGGTGGTTTAGGCCTCTTCTAGATAGCTTAGCTTGTCTGAGAGTGAGGACTGATTGGCAGTTCTTACTGTTTATATATGCTTGAGAAGGGGGGGGGGGTGGATCTAATAAATCCTGGTCAGTTTTAGGGATTTCCTGAACCTTTCAAGTTATTTTACTTCCTCAGTTTAAGGAGCTTCCCTTCAAGGTGGTAGGTTTTACCTCCCCTTGGATGGTCCTGTGTCTTAGCTGGCGTCCCTCCAAGACGGAGGGTTCTCACTCAGAGGCAATTGCTGTACAGCATTACTGATGACTGAAGTGTGCTTGTTTCCAGATTTTAAGTGAGTTCTGGAGATTCAAACATAGGTTCTCAATGCTTTCCCATCTAAGCCATCTTTCTAGTGTTCCCCCACCTCTCTCTGTTTTCCTTACTTAGACAAAGGGTTTTATGCAGCCCAGACTGTTAGGAAAACACAATGTACCCAGAAGGCATCGTGTACCAGCAAAAGATGAGGTTAAATTCCTGGTCTTCTAGCCTTTCCCTAGTCTTGAGGATTACAAGTGTATGCCACCATATGTGGCATAGCCTTTGACCTTTAAAAAATTCAAGTGTATGTGAGATCATGAAATACTTGTATTCTGTAGTTTGCTTATTTTATTTATAATTTGAGTAGTTCAGTTGGAAGGGATATTCTGAAAACATTCAAATTGAAAGAATAAAATATTTTAAAAACTGTTTTTAATGATTCCATCAAGTACAATTTACATATTATTTAATTTCCACTTTAATAAGCTTGAAATTTTAACCTCGAATTCAGAGAGTGGGTGACTGCCTTCATCCTACTTGGAAAAAAATCAATTGTTAGCAAGAAGTTGAGCAATAAATATGAAACGGAGAATTGTCTACCACAGTCTATGGCCAAAATGCTCTAAAAGTTTTAGTTTCTGAACTATATTTTCAATGGGTCATGTATTTTCCACCTTCAGGTCCAGTTTTGTATAAACTCCACCAGCATTTTCCTCGTGAAGGGAAAAAGTCCAGGATCCCCTCTGAGTTACTGGGTACTCAGAGCATTTGAACTCTCTTGTCGTGTTAGCTGAGAGAGAGTTTTTGCTCCACTTACTTTTTCCCCAGGCTTGAGTGATGTGTCAACAACCAAGGCCTTATGGGATAAAATCTCTGAGGACTGAGGGTCTGTGGTGGTCCTCTGTTTCTGAAGTCTTTGGTAGCTAACAGCTTTTCTTCAGCTTCCCTAAGGCTTAGCTGCCGTGTGTCAGAAATGTAAGGAAGTTAAGCCAGTGTGTAAGGGTGGCCCATCACCCTGTCACCAGGTGAGATGAAATGAACGTCTGGTTAAAAGCATCGCAATCAGTCATTGTAAGCTACTCACCCATATGAAGTGATCTACACCCCACCACGATCTAGTAAGGAAAGACTAGTCATTCATTTTACAAACCCATATTGATCGCTTACTATGGGGCTGACACCATTCCTCATGTCACGGATACATCATAGGACAAGGACAAGGGAGACGTGTGTCCTTGCAGAGGTGCTATCTTCACTTTCCCTGGGTGCAGTGCACCTGGTTTTCATGGCTTCCTCTTTGCATCTGCTGGACCTTCTCGTGTAACACGTCCACTAGTGGCTCTGTTGCCATCTCTCTCTTAGCCGCCAATTTTCAGTTACAAGTCTAAACACATGACAGTGATGCGATAGTGGTTGTTCTGAGTCCGTTTTGGGGATTCAAGGGATTTATATCCATTGCTCCAAAACCTTACACATAAGTAAGACAGTGCTCTGATGGGTTCAAGTACCCAGGACCCAAGAAAGTAAAGAATGAAGAGAGTATATAGAAATCCTGACCTTAACCCATGTCTTAGTCTGTTTTCTATTGCTGAAGGCCATGGCCATGAGTAGCTTGAGGAGGAAAGGATTTATGTTTCAGCAAACAGTTCCAATCACAGTGCATCATGAAGGGAGGTCAAGGCAGGAGCCCAGATGCAGAAACTAAGGCAGAAGCCATAGCACAACACTGCTTTCTAGTTTGTTCCTCATGCTTTGCTCAGCCTGCTTTCTTATACAGTACAGGACCACCTTCCTACGGGTAGCACCACCCATAGTGGACTGGACCATCCCACACGGATCATTAAAAAGTCCCACAGGGTTGCTTATAGGCCAATCTGAAGGAGATATTTTTCTCAATTGAGGTTCATCTTCCCAGATGATTTGAGCTTGTGTCAGAACACTAACCAACACAAGTAACCAGGAAGTCCAAACAACGTGTTCTTTGTTTGGTGTAAGTACTTTTAGAGTCGGAATAATAGTCCGACCAACCTTTCTTGAAAAGGTGGGTGGAAAGACCACAGTTAAATAAAAGGTCGACTTTTTTTTTCAAAATGCTTGTTAGAAAGTCTCTGGCTTTTTGCTGTCATGGAATGCTAATGCTGTGTTTTTTTTTCTTCTTTCTCTAGATTGTTTGTAGAAAAACTTCCCAGCCATAGAGATTACCAGCAGTGTGCAGTGCCGGAGAAACAGGATATCATGAAGGTACCCTGGCCAGATGCTCCACCGTGCAATCAACGGCTCCTAAGTCCCCGTTATTGATTCACAGCTTCTTTCCCTCTTTGCCTTGTTCTCAGGGGAGCTTAAGCACAAGAAGCCCATTCCATCAGCCATAACAGTTTGATTTCTTCCTAAGATGCTTAATGGTTATGACTGTATCTGTTCGAGGTGTTTAATTGATGCTAAGGAGACAGAGAGAGAGAGAGAGAAAGAGAGAGAGATGCTTCATCAACTTAGGATGTGAAGAAGGAATTATATTACAGGTTTTCTCAGAAATTGAAAGAATATTGTTTCCCTGTACTTACTTGTACTTACTTACTTACTTAGCTGCTTTTGACTGCTCTCTACAGGGTGGGATAACTATTTGAAAATCCTTGGTGATTTCTTGAGGTATTCCCAAGGTTTAGCTACAGTCATGTAGTATGCTCCATGATGTTTCAACCCCTGAGCGCTACAGATGACAGTGATCCAATTAAACTCTATTGCTTAGTGACTTCGTAACCACTTTTGTTTATGTAAGTGTATACTATGATTTTTCACATAGAAACAAAAGTCACTA
>OU015757.1:53180424-53216510 GCA_907169655.1 Acomys percivali
TACTGAAAATCCCACTAATTTGTGTGTCTGTGTGTCTGTGTGTCTGTAAAGAAACTGAAGGAGATTGCCTTCCCAAGGACAGATGAATTGAAAAAGGACCTGCTAAGGAAATATAACACAGAATACCAAGAGTATTTGCAAAGCAAAGTAAGTTCAATCGGCACATTTGTTTCTTTGTTGTTTTCTGTGAAAAATGGTTTTTGAATTTTATTTGTGTATGAGTTTTTCAAATATATACATTTCCATTAAAAGTTAAAGATGCGATAATGTAAAACTAATTAAAAAAAATTAATGTGCATGTCCAGGTTAAGCACGTGCTCTAAGGATGTGGTTTTTTCATTTCCTAAACCATCTACTAAAGCTCTGCATTAGGAAATAGATTTCCTGCAGTGATTTAAATAGGGCTTCTGACCAACTCTTGCTAGTGTAACCTTGAGCCAGATGGCTGATACATTTTTTTCCCCAGATGAACAGAAGGGATTGAAAGTAGAGGCAACGGAGCATGATTTTTGATGTATTTAATTATGTAGGCCCTGCAAATGTGAACTTAGTTCTTAAATAGCACAGTCAACATTCCGTCAAGATAGAGAACAGCCTGAGAGATAATCAGAGTTCCCGTGGATTTTTGTTTCTGCATTTTTATTACATAGTGAAAGAAGACTGAAAGGCATTGGAAAGGAGAGAGTAACCAGGAAATCTCTGAGGTTCTCAGATTCAGAATGCAAGCCTGAAGTCTCAGGAGATTATTAGATGTGCTGCTTTGCCTCTTTGTAATGACTATTTGGTTGGGGGTTGCCTACCTCACCGCCTCTCGCTTCACTGCGGTCTCTCTGCCTCTGCAAACAGTCCCAGAGCAGGAAGGCTGGCTGACATGAGGTATTCTAACTAACCTGTAAAAGGAGCATACATGGATCTCCTCTGCAGGGCCACCCTGGGAGGAGCACATCAGACCTCTGTGCTGCGTTCTGCTTCTGGTAACACCAGTGGCCTCACATATTCCATCTGGAAATTTCTAGAGCGGTAGAATGGCAGCAGCCAGGCCTAGGGGAGAGGAACAAACCTACCTGGAAGCCATGGCTTTGGGCATCACTGCCATCCCCTGATGCTTGTTAGAAATGTAGACTACCTGTCAAATAAGAATTCCTAGTACTAACAAGGCCTGGGGTGTGTGGAAAGCATTGTGCAAGCTGAGTCCCCTTTGCTCTCCCCACCTTACAGTACCTCGCTTGTAGGAAAAGTTTCTTTCCACATCACCTGGTGAACTTACTAGCTCTTGGATATCCCCGTACCCTAATAATGCCCAGATATTTTGTTAGCACTTGGTGTTGGGATTCTTAATCTCTAACCCAACTTTTGGTTAATAGTTCTGATAGAAGAAATGCAAAACACTTCCAGGAACCACTTCTCTGTGATTCCCTTTCTCCATGAATTTCCCCTAGAAGATGCGCTCTGTAGACAAATACAGAAAGGCTCTAGGAAGCCCTAAACAGGAGCACCTTAGTATAATGGGCATGCTCTCTTTGGCTTTTCCAGCCTGGCAGCCACCAGCCCAGGGGGCTGCTGGGTACTTAGAACCTGACTAGTGTGCATGGCTAATTTTATTTAATCTCAGCTAGTTTGTATTAAAACAGCAGCGTCTGGCATGTGGCTATCGGATTGATGTTTAAGCAGGGCTGTTTAAGGGGCGAGGTACTTTGCTCCATGTGGTCTGATGGGTCAGGAAGATGAGACACTGATATTCCCGTATTTAGAAGCACTGAGAAACAGAGAGAGTGACTGCTGTGCTGTCTCTGGTGAAATATAATGAATTTAGAAACTGTTGTGTTCATCAGATTAAGTGCTTAAGCTGTACATTTATTTTTTGTTTTACTATTAATCTCTCTGTGTGTGTGTGTGTGTCTTTCTGTCTCTGTCTCTCTCTCCTGCTTTCACTTTGATGGTTTTGTCTCTGAAATTGACAAGTTTTTTTTTCCCCTCACAACTATCTTAGAACAAATATAAAGCCGAAATTCTCAAAAAGTTGGAACATCAGAGACTGATAGAGGCGGAGCGCAAGCGCATAGCTCAGATGCGCCAGCAGCAACTGGAATCCGAGCAGTTCCTGTTTTTCGAAGATCAACTCAAGAAACAGGAGTTGGCCCGGGGCCAGAAGCGAGGTCAGGACTTGCCCGTGCTGCCTGAGCAGACTGATGGAAGCGCGCTCTCCTGCTTTTCCACCCACCAAAACAACTCCCTGCGGAATGTATTTGCGGATCAGCCTCAAAAAAGTGATAGAAGCGATTTCGCTGACCACTCTCCTCCGGTGAACAGGGCGCTAAAGCCAGCGGCCACTCTAAGTGCTGTTCAGAGTAAGTCAAGTAGGGCGCAGGCGCATCTGACCTTTACTAACTTTAAAACCCAACCCAGAAAACTTGCCTGATGACAGACCAATCATATTCTTATATTGAGTAGGGAATTTGAATCATGAGTCCAACCATTTATTTTCTTTCTCTGTGTTTTACCCAAGATATACATATATCTTAAAAAGAAAACACTGGAGAGGAAAGAAGACACTGAAAGATTATTCACTGAAACCCTGGCTGAGTAGTCAGATACTGAAGTGTTTAACATTAGTCTGGACTGGTGGGGTCTCGGTCACATAGCTAACAAGTGAACAGTGTGGCTTTCCACCAGCATGTAGTAGTGTTAAGTACTGTCACAGTGGCTCTGTCAAGTGCTCCAAATTGAATAGGCAATTCTTTTTCAGAGGCACCTATATAAGTCATGGTAGGCAGTCACTTTGCATGCTATTTTACTAGTAATTGTTTTAAAAAATAAAATGAGCTTTTGTAGACTGTTTGCTCACATTCATTCGAATTGAAGGTAGCACATAGCAAACACAATACGGAATATTCATCCCATGTCTTATGATATATGAACTGTGACCTGAGGGTCCTTTGGCATGTTTGTGGTGTGCAGAAAGAAAAGACACATATGCAGGAATTGTTTGAGAGGGCAACTGTGTAATAGAGTTTACTCTTTATAAACCTTCTTGTAAAATAATTTGTGTATGAAGTATACATGTCAGTTGGCCCTCCTTCTAACCAGTGTTTACTTTCAAGAGGTCTTTTTTTTCTAACTAACTATGGAAAGTGAAACAGCTGGTAGTTGAAGTTTGTAGTACTTTAGTAGCTCTCTGAAATTCAGTTCTGAACGTCAAGATCCAAGATTTGTTGTTAGCATGTTTCTCCTTTCTCTGTCTTAGATTTAGTAGTTGAAGGCCTGAGGTGTGTAGTTTTGTCAAGAGATCTTTGCCATAAATTTCTGCTGCTGGCTGAATCTAACACAGTAAGAGGAATCGAAACCTGTGGGATCCTCTGTGGAAAACTGGTACGGTCTTATTTCATCTCTCTCTCTCTCTCTCTGAGTAGCACTGGCCTCCCTGTGATAAGAAGAGCAGGATGTATGGGTGTGTGTGTGTAAATATTATGAAATTAACCTTATACAATTAACTTCCTTAGATGACTGCCATTAATCATGGATTCGGCCTTCTAAAGAATGAACTATAAAATTTCATAAAACACTTCTTTAAATAAAACATTTAGAAAACTATTATGTTACAAGTCAAGAGGTAAGCAATAGTGCTTACCATGGAGGAAGGCCCTGAGGCTAGAGAGAAGGTGGTTCTGTAAAAAGATGGAAAGCCCAACAGGCCCTGAGAATGACAGCACCTCATGACACAGTGACCTAAAACACTCATTTTTACTCCAAGACCCTTTCTTTTCCACATTTACCTTTTCCGCAAGGAGAGAGATGTATTTCTTCTTTCTCTTTACTTAGTCGTAAAAACCATATTATTTTAACTTTGGAAGACACTGGTGACTCTTAGAGGAAAGTCCTATTATTTCATAATTACATACAATGAGATCTGGTGCTCTTTTCTGACCTGTATTACATGCAGGCTGAACACTATATACATAATAAATAAAGAGAGAGAGAGAGAGAGAGAGAGAGAGAGAGAGAGAGAGAGAGAGAGAGAGAGAGAGACTTCAGCCTCTACAACTCATAGGAATACCTTTTAGTAACATCACAAGTTTGCTAAATTCATCTCTGCCCCTCTAAAGAAACCCAACCTTGCTGTGTGAAGACATTTTCCATGGTTGGCCTGGTATGTCAAGGCATTATTTGTTAATAGGCAGCCATTGCTCTCTTTGATACTAATTTCATTTGTATTTTCAACAACAGAAATCGGTCCCAAGCCCCAAACAACAGGTGTCCAAAACTTTAAGTAGAGTCAGTTTCTCTGTTTGTTTTCGAACTGTGATCATGCGTAGAGAGATGGGTGGTACAAGCGGTGTAGGCAGTAAATATGAGGTCTGGCTAGCTGATAACGAAGCACCCTGCATCCGGTTAAGATGTCTCTTCTGTCAGAGGCTTGTTACTTTCTTTGGATAATTGTTTCCTAGACACATAACGAGTTCACTATTACCCACGTGGTCGTGCCAAAGCAGTCTGCAGGCCCAGACTATTGCGACGTGGAGAATGTGGAGGAGTTATTCAGTGTTCAAGACCAACACGGTCTCCTCACGTTGGGATGGATTCATGTACGTTTGGCCTTTTGGATTTCAGTTTATTTTTGTATGCTGTGTTGTTTCATTCCTACAGGAATTCAGCTGAATTTAAACCGTTTCTTGTTTTTATAATTTCCCGGAGGTGATAAGTATCATGATATCACATCAGCTTATTCAATGCTGAGCTATGCATAACTGTCCCATCTGGATTTCCAAGGGGAATCCTATGTTTTCTTGTTTAACCCAGAATTAGGAATGCTAACACATGACAATAGGTCTTCCTCTCCTGGGTTCAGATGAGCCTTACCCAGACTCTTAACTGTGTAATAGTCTCCTGTCCTTTGCTATAAAATTAAATTATAAACTTTTCACTCATGACACATCTTTTAAACAATGTTTGTGTATACCAAAGAGGTTCCACATACTCTAGTGTCCTGCCCCGCAGAGCCAAAGTGTACGCATCAAATGGCTGGGGAGTTGAACAAATGGCTAGGGCCAGAATATTAGGTTCTGACATCTCCCGGGACATAGTCGGTGTGAAGCTGCACTTAGACATCAAATAGACCTGAGTTTGATAAGTGTCAGCTCTGCTAAGAGTTCATGAGAGGAACATTGGGAAGTGGGGCCAACTGTAATGGTGGCTCCATCATCCACAGAGTGGGAACCATAACTGATGAACTGATGAAGTGAGGCTAGCTGTGGTGATGGCTCCATCATCCATAGAGTAGGAACCATAACTGATGAAGTGAGGCTAGCTGTGATGGTAGCTCCATCATCCACAGAGTGAGAACCATAACTGATGAAGTAAGGCTAGCTGTGATAGTGGCTCCATCATCCACAGAGTGGCAACCATAACTGATGAAGTGAGGCCAGCTGTGATGGTGGCTCCATCGTCCACGGAGTGGGAACCATTAACTGACTTCATATGTTGCGCAGTGTTGAATGAAACAATGCCAATGAATTTCCTAACATTTTTCTAGAGGCCAAGAAAAACTATGAATTTTATTAATGAAGATAGTCTGTTTGTATTCATAGTTCACGTTATCTAAGAGATTTTTCTATTTAGTTGTACACAGCTCAGTCTGGGCACTGTGTCTGTCTATGCATCTGTAGTAAAATGTCTGAGGCCAGATAATTTATTAAGAAGAGAGGTTTCATTCTTACAGTTCTAGGAACTGGTATTGGCACTGGTGTCCAGAGAGAGCTGCTTTCTGTTTCCAAGACAACACCTTGGTGCTCCATCCTTTTGGGGTGGGAGGTGGAAGATGAAGAGAACACCCCCTTCACCCTGAATCCCTTCTGCTGGGCTGCTATTAGTCACCTCCTAAAGGCCGCACCACTCACTGCTCTACCATTGACTAGGGTCCCCTAGAGAATATCAAGGGGACCTCACCATTCTAATGATAGCAGACGGAGACAGGTCATCTCACTTAGCATGAGATGCAGGTCAAAAATCTGGATGTCCTCAATAGACCCTAAAGAATGAACAGGGGTTGTTTTGCATTGTATTTGTTTGTAGAAAAGTGTGGGCATGCACACACACACACATACACACACACACACACACACACACACACACACACACACACACACACTGTCTAGGCTGGTGGTGCAGATGCCAGCCATGCTTGGCCTTTGAGTCCCTCTATCCTTTTAGTCAGGACTGCTAGCTTCCAAGTTCTCCCATTGACTGAGAGAAGCTAGTGAGTTCTCTCACTGCTCTGATGTCATCAGTAAACAAGCTAGGCTGTGAAAGCCCTTTGAAAAGTAAAAACTGGCCCTCAAATGTGAGAATTTATTTGTAAAAGAGAGCAGCAAAGCTTTCTAGTCATCTATTTGGTTTATTGAATAGTAAATAGTATATGCCTTACTGTTGGATCTGAATTGCTGTTTTAAAGTATTTAGCCTAAGAGAATTTATATAGGATGCACTTTAAAATGCAAAATAAGCGACAGCACAGAAGAACTGGGGAGATGGTCGGTTGGTACAAGTACTTGCTGTACAAAAATGAGGACCTGAGTTTAGACCCACTGTCCCTACCTAAAAGGTTGGGCGCTACAGCCTGAGCCTAGATCCCAGCACTGAGGGGACAGAGACAGGCAGATCCCTGACAACTGCTAGGCAACCATCCTAGCCTCGTTACTGAGCTCCAGGATCAATGGAAAAAAAGAACTCAAAAAATAACGTGGTGAGCCATAAAAAGAATAGGCCTGCTGTTAACCTTTGGCCTCTGTATGCACTCACACACATAAACATATGTATACCACTATATCACAGATGCATGTATAAACACACACACACACACACACACACACACGCACATGCACACGCACACGCACATACAAGCTGCATTGAGGAAATTGTAACAAACTACATAGGCAGTGTGTTGCAGGCCAGTCAATGTTCTTCTTGATAAACAACTCCCAAAATAGAATCAAAAGTTTTCCTAACAGGTGCTGTGTCTGTTACGTATATGCTACAGTGAATTTAATTTTTTTAGTTAACAGACTGGTCATCATTCTAGACTTCCAGGACTTTAGATTTAAATTGATTTTACAGTGTCATACTGTTGGAGTTGAATGAAAATACACAAGTGTTGCAATCCAGAAGCTCCAAGTCATGCTGGTTTTTACAGCACACAGTAACCACCAGCAGTCAGTCCCAGGGCTAGGCCCTGCAAATACACTCTTCCTCAGGAAGAAAGTCTGAACTGGGATCTGGCAGACCTGACCTTTATTTTAAATGTCCTGGCTTGACTGACTCTTTTGACTTCTAGAAGTCACTGTGTGTGTTGTTTGCCTCAATCATCACCCTGTCTGTAGAAGAGGCATGGGAATAACAACGGCACAGACCTTAGTGAGAGCCCCCAGACACCGTCAGCAACTTGGAGACCCCTTTCTCCTGTGTAAAAGGATGAAGAGCCATAGACAGTCTCAGTACTGTGCTCTATTTACTTCTAGGAGTACGAAATGGGTCCAAGACCCACATTTCTGATCCCTGTGGCAAGGTTGCTTCATCTGGAGATCCTCATGTATGGATTGAGAGCGTCAGATTCTTACCTTGTTAGATTAATTAATGGAGGATCAATTCAAAGCCTCTGGCAAAGAGGAACTGTCTCACTCTTTCTCACAAGGGAAGGATATATACTCCTAGGAACTTAATTTAGAGTTATTCCAAACCAACAAGAGCATGCTAGAAGAAAGAATTCTGTCAGCCCCCTCGCCCAATTAATTTTTATTTTCATATGGTTATTCTTATTGGCAGTGGTGGTGGTGATGATGGTGGTGGTGACGGTGGTGGTGGTGGTGGCGGTGGTGGTGAGATGTGTGCAAGGGCAAGTGTCCAGGTGTTAGCACACATGTGGAAGTCAGAGGGCATACTTCAGGGAGTCAGTTCTCTCCTTCCACCATAGGCTTCAGAGATCTAATCCAGGTCAACAGGCTTGCATGACAAACGCTTTTACCCACTGAGCCATCCCACTAGCCCTCACTAAAACATGGGGTTTTTTTTTCCTGTGTATTTGCTTAGTGAAAGTTACAGGAGGAGTTTTAAGCAAAGCTTCCCTAACGAGACTGTCTTCTTTCCCATGTGTAGACACACCCCACGCAAACTGCATTCCTGTCCAGTGTGGACCTTCATACCCACTGTTCCTACCAGCTTATGTTGCCGGAGGCTATTGCCATCGTGTGTTCCCCAAAGCATAAAGAGTAAGTGTGACACGAGAGGGCTCTCCAGAGTCCACCATGCCATGGCACTTGGATATGAGGCCCTTAGGAAAGAGATGAGCTGTGCTAGTACCCGTAGCTCCACAGTCTTGTTTGTTTGTTTGAAGTCCTTTCAAAGGTGAAACTGCTAGATATACCATGTAACAGGGATGCTATCCCAGGTGACTTTTGGAGCCATAATTCTACTGTTCTTTGTTCTATGAAAAAAAAATCTGCTAGCCTTGCTCATATACCTCCAAAGCTTTCCTAGTTTGGGAATACAAATGTTATTATGTTATATGTTAACACAAAACATAAGTCTTGAAAAGAATCACTTTATTCTCGAGCTAAATGCAAGTAGACATGGCTGGGAAGGTGTGTCCAAGTTGCCCTGAAAGACATACTCCACCATGGGAGTGGTCCCATGAGATTTTATTATTTACAGAACAAAGCTAGTTATAAACCATGACATTTACTAAACACATTGACAGAAACAGCATGGTTACAGCAAAGGGGAAGGGGGGCACGGACTACTATCTCGTAGTGATCAGATGTTGTCTGATGGCATTTGTAACTTTTGGATTAGTTAAAGATCTGTTAAAAATATTTTCTAAAGGAACTGGAGAGATGGCTTAGTGCTTAAGAGCATTGGCTGCTCTGCGAGAGGACCCAGGTTCAATTCCCAGCACCCACATGGCAGCTAACAACTGTCTGTAACTCAAATTCCATGGATCCTACTCCCTCACACAGATATTCATGAACACCAAGCACCAAATGTACATAAAAATAAATAAAAATTATTTAAAAATATTTTCTAAAACCTGTGGTAGTAGTTATAAACACAAAGGTGGTCAGTGAATAGTTTTTAAGGAAATGGAAAACATCTCAAAATAATTTGGACCTTGTCACAACATCCACAACTCTCCACAGTCAATAAGTGTAGCATGGCCTTGTATTCGAAATCTCTTAACACAAGAGTGGCTTTTCGTTGTCTGGAGACTTCAGTTTACAAGTAATTATAATCATAAGAATCAGATAGACATATTTTGAGGCCTGACTCTCTCTGAAAGTTGTAGGGTACCTGACCACTGTGACCCCCATCTCTTCATTCTTCATACTTACCTGTCTTGGACTGATGCAGAGAAGACACTAGATGGTAGTTTCTATGACTTGTTTATCTAGTGTCTAACACTGCCACATGCCTGATGGTTGACATAAAGCACACTAACATTAGTGCAGAAATCAGAACTATCTGCTCAGGTAGAGAACCATACGTATGACCTTTCATATAGGGTCTCAATGGTTCAGCTGCCTGTCCCTTTTGGGTCCTCTGGATACTTGGAGATCAATGTTCCGAAAGGTAGTCATGGCAAAGCTAGTTGTAAAAGTCATGGGGGAATTCCTGGTTTGTGTTTTCTTCCTCCATCCCATGTGGAGGATGTACGTGTTTATGTCTCCCCCAGACGGTCCTTAACTTTGTGCTTCTTTTCACCTTCCTATTTAGCACTGGCATTTTCAGGCTCACCAATGCTGGCATGCTTGAGGTGTCTACTTGTAAGAAGAAAGGTTTCCATCCTCACACTAAGGACCCCAGGCTGTTCAGTGTGAGTGGACATCGTGGATGATTATTATTGTTGCCTTTGTTGTTGTTGTTGTCATTAGCATTATCATTGAGACAGGGTCTTTCTGTGTAGCCTTGGAACTCACACAGGCCACACTGCCCTCAAATGCAGAGAGTTCCACCTCGTCTGCCTCCTAAGAGCTGTGACTGAAGGTGTGCACCACAAGGCCTGGCTCAGGAGCAGCGGTTAGTCTCACAGATGCTCAGTGTGACTAGCAGCACAAATTATTCTCCCAGATGTTTAGTTTATACTGATTCTAACCCAACTCATCAATATTTATAAAATTCAGGAAAATGTAAGGAAATCTACATCCTTCCCATAAAGAAAAACCATACATTAAACATTATTACGTAACACTGTTACACTGGGTTTTTTTTTTTTTTCTCTTCTAGATATGCAGCCATGTGTTGGTAAAAGACATAAAAACAACTGTGTTGGATCTGAGGTGACAAGCTCTAATCACAAAACCAGATACCTGCCATGGACATGTGTGGCTGCCGAATTTCTTATGATGTTTCCAGAAGTGACTGCTGATATTTTATATTTATATATTTTAGACCAAAACTTTGATATTTATTGTTCTTGCACATTTTGAAGTTTCCTTTTTGGGTTGCTGTGTCTCCAGAAGAGGCCACATGGTGTTTAATCTATACCTATTAATGTACCCAAATGATATCATCAGAAATAAATTGTGCTGCAAATAACAACATGTCTATTTGTAACATCTTATTTGGACTTATTTATTTTATTATTTTATGTGCGTCAATGTTTTGCCTGAAGTGTATATATGTGTACCATGTGTTTGCCCAGTGCCAACAAAGGTAAGAAGAGGGCTTTGGATGCCCTGGGATCTGAGTCACAGCCAGCGGATTTCAAACCACCATGTGGGTGCTAAGAATTGTCCTGCAAGGACAAGAAGTGTCCTTAAGCACAGAGCCAACTCTCTAGCCTCAATATGTCTTGCAGTTTTAAAAGAACAAAAGCCTTTGTACGTCGCAAGCTGATATACAAAGAAACTACTGGCGTGAGTAGCTCCCTCAGTAACCACATTTCTGAGACACCTTGGTTTCCTCATCCGATGAGTGATGATAACACTATTTTCACATTAAAGAAAAAAATAGTGATGGCGTGTGAAAATCCTATGTATGGTAAATGACATGACTGGTCCCTGGAAAATACAGCCGGTTTTTCTTTCCTTTTAGTGCAAATATATCCACTGCATTTTTGTCTGAGATAAGTATTAGTCAAAGGAAAAGGAGCATATATAGGATCCAGGTACATAGGGAGAATCGTAAAGTAGTTTCTCAGGGTTTTCGAAAGAGTATTCTTTTTTTGTAACAAATAAACTCAAAATATATATGTACTCTCTAAAATGCACAAAGTATGAAGTACATTAAAATTTAATGCACAAGGCTTGATGCAAATTAAAAGTCACACAAGCATATTCATGCATAGATGTATGCTTTACTGCAAAAGATTTTATTTTAATAAAACCATTATACTTGCCAAATTTTAAATACATGTAAAACTGTTTTTGTTTTTTACCTATAGGTTACTTATATGTATAAAGCAAAATAGTCACTCAATAAGTTTTGAAGTCAGTGTGTCTTTTTTCCTATTGGCACGAATACATATTACACTCTCAAAAGCATTCCGTTTACATTATTTCAATGGGAGCTTCCTCTGTTCCTTGGGAACTTGTCTTTCTAATGTGTCACATCCTCTCCGCACCACTAGAGGGAGCCACCCTATAATAAATGAGGCCCACCTAACAGGAAACAACCGATTCAGCGTTGATAGGCCAAGTCTAAAAAGTTAAGGGTAGCACATGTCTGATTGATTTATTTTTAAAAACAAAAAACAAAAAATCACGAGTAACAAGTCAAAGCTTTGGGGAGGGATGATTTGGAAAGGAACTGAAGGCGCTCATCCACAGAAACATTCACAGTCGTGTGCTAGAGACAGAGCAAGGGGGTGACTTAGAAGCATTTGCGGTGGACGATGGAGGGACCGGCTTCATCATATTCCTGTTTGCTGATCCACATCTGCTGGAAGGTAGATAGAGAAGCCAAGATGGAGCCGCCGATCCAGACCGAGTACTTGCGTTCCGGAGGAGCAATGATCTGCCAGGGTAAGAAAGGAAGGGCATTAGCCAGGAGCGAGTGCCACCTACTGGCGCTTCCTGGAAAAAGAGGACATCCTTCTCTTTGAGGAGGTGGGACTTGAAGAAACTGGTGTGGAGAGATTCCCCAAGTGAGCCCATTAATTTTTCTGTCTCTTTCTGCCCCATGCAATCTATGCCAAACCATCCCTAACTCCTGTTTCTGTTCTCTGGGCAAACACAAACTGGCCCTAGATCATATGGGGCATTTGCATAAAGGCCCTGACAGTCTCTGACTCCAGGGGCTGAGCCTAAGAGCCCAGCAGGACCTGAGCTTTCTGTAGAAGTCTTAGTGTGCACAGAGCCATTATAATTGTTCCAGCACTTAATGTGCAAGTGCTCTTTGGCCACTGCTTTCTAAACATATACACTGTCCAAGACGCGGGGCTCAGAGCCCTTCCGCAGCAGTGGCTGGCCTTATTCAAAGGGCAGCCCTTACACACCAGTGCATGCTCGCTTCTTGGTTTGGTTTGGGTGCATGGCTTAGGCAGAGCACAGAGCATCAGGCCAGGGTGTGATCTGTGTCAGAGACTCAAACATAGAGTGGAACAACCAAATTCCACTCTAGTCATAGTTTCTTGGAGAGCTGTGGTTGCTTTGGTCAATGAAGTGTTGTGAAATGCTGGTTTGGAGTTCACTGTCTACTAGCAAACTCTGGTTCAATGTTCTTTTTTCCCACTCACCTAGCTGGGTTGGCCCCGTGATAAGTGTTTTACAGGCATTTGCTCATTTGATTCCGATAAGGATTTTGAACGGTAGGTATCCAATGGATTCTCAAGTTACATACAAAGAAACAGGCTCGAAGGTCTGACCACGCATGGCTGTGTCAACATCAGGTTTAATTTCATAATTGACCCTCACAGGAGTTCTGTTCTGAAGCTACATGTTTTTATTTTTCTATACTGAGGGGAGTTTGGTGATAATTTTCGGTTTTAGAAAGTTGCACAAATAGCAGAGACCTTCTGACCCCACCCAGGCTCATTTCCTGAATGTGTCATCTTGGTGTCCCCAGTTTTATTGGCTCTCTGGCCATACTGGGTCCCCAAGTCTCACATTCATTTCCATTTAAGAAGTAAAGTTTGGAGATTTGAAACGTGCCTAACTCCCGCTAGATGCAACCTGCTGTTCTCAAAGCCTCTTTTAAAGGGTATGTGTTTAAGTCTAACTCTCACTTTAGCCTCATGCCCTTTGGGAACAATAGGGAGCCTGTTAAGCCGATTCCCACGCTTATGGCTTGCTCTAGAACTGTCCTTCCTGCTGCTTCCTGAGCCAGAGGGTCTTAGTGTGGTACCTTAATCTTCATGGTGCTCGGTGCGAGGGCTGTGATCTCCTTCTGCATCCGGTCAGCAATGCCTGGGTACATGGTGGTGCCCCCCGAGAGGACGTTGTTAGCATAGAGGTCCTTCCTGATGTCAATATCACACTTCATGATGCTGTTATAGGTGGTTTCATGGATGCCAGCTGACTCCATCCCTGGAAAAGAGACAGGCCATGGTCTTTGGGTGTTGGACAAAACTCTGGTTGAATGTGGAAAATCTGGTTGTCACAACTAAGTGATCCCCTCCTGCGTGAGGTTGGCAGGTATCATGAACTAGAAGCTACCACCTAAGGGACCAAAGGACCCTGTTATACTCCATGCCATCCTCCTGCCTCCGATCTAACAAGGAGGCTCAGGGTGAGGTTACAACATGCTAATATCAGTGTCTCAGAAGACATCCTGCTGTACTTGTCTCTACTAAAAGGCTAGGCCTTCAGACGTCCTGTTAAAGGAAGGGCCAGAGCCACGGATAAGAGCGCTCCCATATCTCCACAGGTGTTACTTTGCACCTCCAACACCGAAGGCTTGATGGTGGTATTGTCAGAGAAATGTCTCTCCGACTTACGTAAACTTTTCTCTTGGTTGGTTGGGCTTTTGTTTGTTTTTGTTTCAAACACAGGTCTCTCTGTGTATCCTTGGCTGGCCTGGAACTTGCTCTGTGGAACAAGCTGCCCTCAAACTCCTAGAGATCCACCTGCCTTTGCCTCCCTTGGATTGGGACTAAAGACCTACACTGCCACATCCAACCACCAAAGATATTTTTTATGCTATCTTTATACAGACATTTAGGGTGGAAACATGGGCCTGAGTTTCCTGTTGCCTTCTGATGCAGGCTTCTTGAAATAAATGTCTAGGTGGCCCCCTCAGTCTTCTTAACACTGTGATCTAGTGATGATAGTAACAACACCACCTAATTATTAATTGCTGGCAGGACCAGATTGTTGAATGCTTGTTTTGGAGGGGCCCTGGGCAGAGGGAACTATACAACTCTGCTATAAATCTTCCAGCTACCCTAGTATGAGAAAAATGAGTCTCGGAGAGGTTAGGTGATATTCTCAAGATCGTGAAAATAGGACAAAAATCTCAAGCCCAGATCCCCAGCCTCCAAAGAGGATGCCCTATGCGACCCCGCTGTGCCAATGTGGAATGGATGCACTTTAGATGCTCTGGTTTCCCTCTTCCCACAGCATTCCCTTCCACTGCAGCCTGCAACTTGTCTTGCCATCACACCAGTGCGCCACTGTGTCCTAAACATAGACAACGTTCAACTTTCACATTTTATGCCGGGAATGCATTTGTCATGACTATGACTTACGAGAGTTTTCCTAGGAAGCCAATTCCTCTCTCGGCTCCCTCGGGTCTTCCCATTTAGAAAATGTGGCGCTTTCCCTACTTTAGAACTGCTGCTGTTTCTGAAGCCCTAGCTCACTTCTACCTGCCAATGGGCACTGGTAGCCAAGGGTTAGCTGGAGGGAGAAAGGGGAGACTCGATTTCCCATTGCCTACCAATGAAAGATGGCTGGAAGAGGGTCTCTGGGCAGCGGAAGCGTTCGTTCCCGATGGTGATCACCTGCCCATCAGGCAGTTCGTAACTCTTCTCCAGGGAAGAAGAGGAGGCAGCAGTGGCCATCTCGTTTTCAAAGTCCAGAGCTACATAGCACAGCTTCTCCTTGATGTCGCGGACAATCTCACGTTCAGCTGTCAAACACATAAAAAGAGGGTACACATTAGCATTCACACAGTGACTAGAATCTACCTGCCCCATGTCACTCTTCTGCAGGAGTCTCAGAGTTTTCATGCCTTGCAGATCTTTGCTGCCCTGCCCAGATCGGTAGTAGCTTGGTCTTTGACACGTTCTTCACTTTTCAAAATGAAGCAGATGCTAGCTCAGGACAGCTCCAGTTCCAACATATGGAGAGAGACACGGAAAAGGTGGCTGCCTGCTACTCAGACCCCTGTGCTTTGAGCTTCCAAGGCACTGTTCCTCCTGGTTCCTGGGAATCTTTGGGAAGTATTTTGGGGAACAAGAAAGAATTAATTCAACATTGTATTGGAAAAGAAGATTGTAATGTTTCTCAGGGCTCAAACATGGAGCCTAGAATTAGCTTCAAATATGTCTAAAACCCTAAAGTTTGCATAGTTGCCAATGTGTAAGGATTTAGACAATTAGAGACATGGCTAAAGTGGACACACTAGTAGGTCAATGTGTTCCAGCACTGGCTAGGTATGTTAAAAATTAGCTAATAATTATTGAGCATCTGCTCTGGGCAGAACATTCCATAGACCTTGGAGTATTTCATATTCTTAGCAGTCACAGAGGGCAGAATCTGTGACTGGGCCCAGTTTACAGGTAAAAGGACCACAGCTTAGCAAAGTTGGTTACTGCCCAAGGTCACATAGCTAAAGGGTAACAAGCTGAGATGTGAGTCCTATGTAGATGTCTCCAAAGTTTGCCAATCACACCTCTCTCCATCTTTACACTTTCTTTTCTATTTATAGATGCAGAAATTAAAAATTATCCAAGTAGTTCTGTGGGCACAGCTGAGCAGTAAAGGGCTTGGCTAGCAAATTAAAGGCCCTGGATTTGACCTTTAGCACCATACACAAAAATGGATGTCCATTCTGACTTCCCTATTACACACACCAATGTCTGTAGCTGCTCTCAAAGAAACTGCAATGACTTTAAAACCACAAAGCAAAAAGAGCTAAGCTTTACTTTGTGCATTGGGGTCGGGCTTTGCTGTTGGCTAAGGCTCTAACCCGCTAAGTTATTTTTTATTGTTTTAGTTTTTAATTTTTAGTTTATTATTATTATTGTTTGTGTGTGTGTGAGTGTGTGTGTGTGTGTGTGTGTGTGTGTGTGTGTGTGTGTGTTTATGCCACAAGGTAACTCTTGGCAGTCAGTTCTCTCCTTTCACTGTGGATACAAGAATTGACCTCAGGTTGTGAGGTTTGCACAGCAAATGGTTTGACCAGCTGAGCCATCTCTCCATGACCCCTCTTTATGATGACAGCACTCTTTCCACTAAGTTACTGTGAGCAAGATGCTGTCTTCCATCCTCTTCCCTTGACCTCCCCTGGGCCTCACCAGTAGTCACAAAGGAATAGCCACGCTCAGTCAGGATCTTCATGAGGTAGTCGGTGAGATCTCGGCCAGCCAAGTCCAGACGCATGATGGCATGTGGTAGGGCATAGCCCTCATAGATAGGCACATTGTGGGTAACACCATCTCCAGAGTCCAGCACGATGCCTGGGGAACAAGTGAGCACACGGTAGTCACCACAGCGGCTGCTGTGCAGTGACTTCTGTTCTATTATATTGAAGACTGTGGGGAGCAATAAGTCCAAAGTCTCTTATATGAAAGAAAAAAATGTATTTTATAGGAGAGATAAGATGAGATATGGCTAGGGAAAGACAGAAAAGGGGGCACGGAAACCATTGGGAAAAGTCTTGGTAACGAAGTGCTGTGAGGTCCATTTTGAAAATGTAAATTTGGAGTGGGTGGTGTGGGGTGTGCGGGACCCATCTCTATCTGTTCCAATTCACTTGTCATCTGTCACAACCCACAGGTTACAACCATCACATCTCACCTTCTCTGGTGACTTTCCCACTCCCCTGGCGACCTACCAGTTGTACGTCCAGAGGCATAGAGGGACAGCACGGCCTGAATAGCCACATACATGGCGGGGACGTTGAAGGTCTCAAACATAATCTGCAAAGGAACCCAAAGGGTTAAGTAAATGATGCTGTCAGTCTTTCATAGAGCACTTAAGAGTACATATACATCCTGGCCAGAATCAGACCTTCCAGACACACGAGACCAAATGGAAGGAAGGCCAAGGCAGAACCGCTCACATGAAAAAGAAAAATGAAGGAAGATGGTAATAGACAGACTCTCGCACTGGTGATCTGATGAGAGTGGAAAGGAGCCTGCAGTATGTACACAGGGCCTGGCAAGCTGAGGAGTGGCCAGCTGCTGCCTCTAGTCTTGGTTCTCAGTTGGATGTAACAGTATCTACGATGCTGTTTGTTTTTTTCCTTATTTTTCAATTGTAAAGGAAGAAGGGTTGGACTAAATGAGCTCTCAGAGAGAGAATGTGTCTAAGAGTTATTAAGTTTATCAAAGTCTAGAGAAAAAGATAATATCCAAGGGACATAAAGAAAAACCCAGGGCTTAGACTGGCTTGGAATAACTATGGTTCAGTTTGTTCTTTTCCATGTTTTTATGCAATTGGGGGGGGGGTTCAATGCTAGCCCTTGATTCAACTTCCCCCACCCCAGGCTGGGGTGGGAGACGCTTTGATCCTGGCAGATAAGGCCTATATTATGGAGAGGTGGACTACGTATAAATGCCGAGTCATTAGCCCATGCAACTCAGGGACAAGATTAAAACCAGAGCCCTCTAGGTCCTTCCTGCATCAGAAGATGTCCCCAGACTGCATTTTAGTAGCAGTTCACAAACCAGAAGCAATGTCTGGTATTTGCTAGAAATCGACAGTTCCCAGTCATTTCTCCACTTTCACACAATTCATGGGATGCTAGGTACTTCTTTCCAGGGAGAGTGATTCCCAGAGCAACTGATGTGCTGGTGTGCACCGCAAAAGCCCTTCCAAGGAGGAGGCCCTGGGTTGCATACATTCATGCTTCTTCAAGGGGAAAAGCCATGGGTAAGCTCCAGGAACCGCCACTCTTAACTATGTGGCCCTAGGGAGATCATGTAGTGCATCTGAGACTTAATTTCATCCTTAAGGTAGCTGGGATGACAGCTCCTGCTCACATCATTAGGAGCTAGAGTGCACTTGAACCACGCTAGATGCTAGCGTTTAACAGCTCAGCCATACCAGAACTCTCTGCAGCTGGTTCACTGGATGTTCCTTTACTGTATGGTCTTGGGATTCACACAGACAATAGTGTCACTAGTAGTGACAATAGTAATCACTAGCACTTGTTGGACATTTCTTATGCCACCCACCACGATGCTCACATATCATTTTTCCATCAGTGCTCTCTATATCTATCCCTTGAAAAATAATAGCATCAGTATTCCCAACAAACAGGAAAACTGGTGTTCTAAAAAAAAAAATTAAGTGGCCTTCAGTAGCTGATAAGTAACAGATTCAGTTCCTACTATATTATACTGCATTTTGAATGACTTAGGAGAAGTTCTTAACCCTAAGTATGTTCCCTTCTTAATTAAACCTTTACATTTTTTTCCTTGCCCTTTAAAGGTGTGCACCACCACGCCTGGCTCCATGGTACAGTCTTATCCTGGTTACCCTTTTCCCAAATCCGGCAGGGTTGGATGCTGGAGCAAATATTTACCTGGGTCATTTTCTCCCGGTTGGCCTTGGGGTTCAGTGGTGCCTCAGTTAGCAGGGTCGGGTGCTCTTCGGGGGCCACACGAAGCTCGTTATAGAAGGAGTGGTGCCAGATCTAAAGAGTAGGGGAGAGAGAAACACAGCGATGCTCTGTTGTAGGGCAAAGAAAGTCCTGGAAAGGAAGCGAAAGGTACAGAGCAAAACTAGAACCAGGAGAGATTGTATAAGTCTGCGCAGAGAGTGTGAACAGCATACACAAGGCTACCCATCTATTGAGTGACTAAGTAAAACCAGAACCCATGTCTGTGTGGCAGCGTGGTGTAGTGGTCAAGGATATAGAGTCTCTAGTCAAGTGTAGGTTCCAACCTCAGCTGGGTAACTCTCTGTTCATGCGTGCTGGCAAGTTCATAGCTCTTTTCATCTCTAGTGTCACCATTGGTAACTGAAGGAGAAAATAAACAGTATATGCTTCACTGGTTCTTTGTGTGACTTACATAAAATCAACTAGACAGAGCAGTGCCAGGACTAGAATAAATGGTATCATCCATCATTCAGGTATATCTTTTATATGCATGCCTTCACTTTAGCCTATGGGAAATTGATTTAGTATAATAAATAAAAGGGCAAATGACTATACATCTAAATGAATGAGGCTCACCTGAACACCTAACTGCCATCTTTAATGCTTCTAGAAGTCTCATAGCTGTTTGTGTGTGTGAGTGAGTGTGTGTGTGTGTGTGTGTGTGTGTGTGTGTGTGTGTGTGTTGGGCTGTGGGGGGGTCAGTGGCTGTGTGCAGGTGGGGAGAAGGTCTCTACCTCTGCTTCCCTCTATGTCCTCACCCTCCTGGGATGGGGAGAACAGCCTTTGTAGGCACAGGCTATACCTTCTGCTCAGGAGCACTCATCAGACCTTAGACATTCTCCCAAAAGCTCATGCACACCTGTGTGTAGTGCATAAATGCATTTTTTTGACAAAAGTGTGCTAGCTTTGTAGATGAACAACCTTTTAAATTTCTGGGTGTTGAAAAGAGCACATCATTATTGAATAAAATAAGTCACCTCTTGATAAAGGGTCATTGTCCACCTTCGCCAGGACTATGAGATTTACCCAGACATAAGCAAACACAGCTGATGACAGTTTACGAACTAACAAAAGTAAAAACAACCGTAAAGGCTTTGTCATGTTTCAAGTTTCTTGGTTTTGGTTTTGTGGTTTCCAGTGAAGAAAGGGACACTGGAACATCCTGTTACTTGGGGGATGGGGGTGTGAGAGATGGGGGATGGGGGTGGGGAATGGATGATAAAATGAAGGAAGGGTGGGGCTGAGCAGTTTAGAAAACCATCTCCATAATTCATCATTACAGTAAAGACCAGTGGGAAGCTATTCTTCAACCCCTTCATCTTATTCTGACAAACAAATAATCAATTGAATAATATGCTGCTCTGTAAAATAAAAAGGGATAAGTGAAGTGTCTAAGAACACTAGTCAGTCATCTACTATACACTGTGGTTACCCAGAAACAAGCTATAAAAAAAAACCCAGTCATTCCTTTTCTCCAGGCTATGTTTTAATTTAATTGCTAGAGTATAGTTTTGTTTTGTTTTCTCATTCAACTATGCTCTGTCCTGCATCATCCATGCTGCAATGCTGTGGGCTCCATGTACCCTTTCCTACTGATGATGCTGGCACCACATGATACAAACTGCAGTTGCAGCAAACCCACAGTCAGATTAAAGCCAAGTTCAGGCACCCCATGCAGAGGAAGAAAGGTTTGAGCCTTCATTACCAATATATTTTAGCAGTTCCATGTGTTGGCTTATTTTTAAATAATAAATGTGAGCATATGTGGGTGAGTATATGTGTTTGGAAGGATTGAAAACGCTAATAAATAGATAAATAAAAAACAGATGTTGCAGTTTAATATGTTCCGATGCATTTTTAAAAAGTCAATTTCCCATTGTTCCTTTTGCTTTTTTTTTTCCTTGTTATTTACTACGTTTTTTTTTAAGATGCCTAATAAGAAGCTTCATAATCCTTGACTTAACACTTTTTCCCCCCATTGGCACTTTCACAATGGCCTGGGAGCAAGGGGCTTATTCAATGTGCCACAGAAAGAGAATTTAAAAGTATTCATTTAAAACATTTGTCAGTCACAACTGTACTTCATTATGCTCAGGGGCATTTGGGAATGTTCCAAATACACATGTTCTCCTCTTTTCAATTGTGAAAATTTACAAAACTGCTCATGGCAAATTAATAAAAAAAAAATGTATAAACATTTTAAAATATTCTCACAAATGGGCTGGCTAATTCTAGCTCTGGGCAGCTGGTGCTCTTGGGGGCACTGTCCTCGAAGGACAATCCAGTGGGTGTGAGAGAGAATGAGTCCCACACCAGCAAAGAGCTTTTGCTTACCTACAGAACTGTCTGCCACCAATTCGTTTATTAAAACCAATAGGCAAAAGGAGTCATTTACAAAAAGAAACAAGTCAATTTTGTTTTCAGTGAGTAATAAACCAAGTTAAATATTAACAATGAACAGGGCAGTTGAGCAAGGGCAGCCAGCTACGTCCCACAGCAGCCCACGTGTAGCGTGTTGTTCTGATATTGGGGGCATTGGAATTCTGCATACTGAAGACTCAGCCTGCGGGCAGTTCCTGGTACCTTTTCCATGTCATCCCAGTTGGTGATGATGCCATGTTCTATCGGATACTTCAAGGTCAGGATCCCTCTTTTGCTCTGTGCTTCATCGCCGACGTAGCTGTCTTTTTGGCCCATTCCCACCATCACTCCCTAAAATGGTTCAACATAACACAAATCACACATCTTTCCCCAAACTTGTGAACCGATGATTTTTTTAGCAGCTAGTATGATAGAAAACTACATCAGTTAACAGTGAGTCCTTTCGACTAAAACTGAACTCTACGAAGCTGAGTGGCCATGGCTTTCATTTTAGTTTCTTTCCCAAAAGTACTGATGATGTACGTAAAGACAGCTTATATAACAAGCCTCCCCCCTCCCATGGCACTGCTACCTCAGGGAGGATAATAGTCACAGTGACTGTATTGTGGTTATATATAACCTTCCTGCCTGATAGATGAAATTAGCACTTATTCCTGAATATTAATTATCACCAGTATGAAGTGTGTGTTTGCGTGTGCTTTGTACCATTAGACTATATTTCAGACTGCCACAGATATGTTTCCCACAAGGCTATATAAGCTCTGAGCAGAAAGCAACTAACAATTATTGGATATATGTAAATACAGAGGGATCTAGCCTAGAGTCCCTCCTTCTCTGTGTTCAATGAGACTACAGCTCACCTGATGTCTGGGACGTCCCACGATGGATGGGAAAACAGCCCTGGGAGCATCATCACCAGCGAAGCCAGCCTTACAGAGCCCAGAGCCATTGTCACACACCAGAGCTGTGCTGTCCTCCTCTTCACACATAGTTAGAGCACCTTTGCAGGGTTCTGCAGAGACAGGGAGGGAACAGCCCCTGCTGTGCCACAGCATTCACCCAGCCTCCCTGGCTCACCATCACTCCCACCCACAGACAGGATTCTTGGCTAAGAATCTCAGCTAACACATTCTTTATCTTGAAATGCTGTCACTGGGCTGAAAAGCCTTTGATGAGCTGAAACTCAGACTTCCAGGTTAACACCGCAGGCCCTCAGCAGGAAGAGTGGCATGTCACAGACACTCTCCAGCCAGTCAGGCAGCGCATTAGGGAGTGGATGAACTACAGAACACAGATGGGAGTCCAGGGTCCGGAAACAGATTTCTATGGGGCATGTTAATAAACACATGTTAAATAACTATTGGTGTTCTCTGTCTATATCAAACCAAACTCACATTGTTTTCCAAATAAAAGCTAATGTTTTCCCCCAAAAAGGTAGATTTGGAGGAATGGGCAGCATGTGAGAATTTGAAAAAGTTAAAATAGTTGCTTGTAGTAAATGTTTAAAAGAGAAATCTTTTGGCTCTAAAGCTTGCATACTTGGGGTGTGGTGATACACACCTATAATCCTAGTGCGTGATGGGCTGAGTCAGGTGGATCACAAGTTTGAGGCTAACAAGACATATAAAAACATGAATTGAAAGTTTCCAAGAAAGTGTTTGAAATTTTAGGAGTTATAATGTTTCCTCATTAATTAAAGTCACTGTTAGGCTGAAAATCCAACAGTATGCTAATAGCTGTTCTTACCTAAGAATGATAAGTTAAAGAAACATATATAACCATAATACAATGTAGGGGGTTGTTCTGTTTTGTTCTGTTTCCAAAATGCTTACTTATTCTTAGCAAGGTGTTTACTGGGGTTCTTTTGAAGTGATTAAGTATTTGGTTTTGTAGATGTTTTTTATTTTCTTCCCTGAATTCTGGTGTATAGTCTAAAGTTGATTAATTGAACATATGCTCCTTTGCTTTTAAAACAATATTTTAAGTAGCTGAGTGTTAAGCTTGGATTTTTCACAGCTCGGAAGGACATCCAGAGTGTTGTGCATAGATACTGGCATGCAGCTGTCATTATTCAGAAGCTCAGTTTTTGATCTTGGTCTCCTTTCAACACTGACCCCCAGGGCTAGAGGGAGTCCTTCAAGGTGTGGGTTTTCCCTTGCAATAATGGAAAACGGGATCTGTTGGCAGTTTGCTCTTTCCTCTCTCCACTTTTCCCTTTCCTTTCAGATGCTGAATTATATTTAGCTCCCTTTCTAGTAAATAAGGAGGAGTCAGAGGATAGTTTCTAACTACCAGGAGGCACAGACAGAAGCGGGGTGACTCTCAGAGGCAGCCTGCTGCGGAGGACCACCATATGCATATACTAAGCCTGTTTTCCACATTCAGCATCAGGGCTCCAAATGGAATGTGCACTTAGAATTAGGATGCCCTGTGAAAACAGGAAAGATAACCTACACAAAGTTTTCATTGGACAGGATGGCTTGGGGTTGTGCTTTAATTTTTTTTTTTTTAAAAAAGTAGTCTGTTTTTTAAAAATGCAGGAGAAATACTGTGAAATTCAGTAAAGATGTATTTATATTTCACCAAAAATGTCCAGAAATTTTGTCTTAATAAACTCTGAAAGGAGCATTGTCACTAGAGAAGAAGTCTGTGTGTTCCCAGGGGGAGCTGCCGCTGAGGTTTACAACCCTTATCTAACCTGAATGGGCAGCTCAGTTTGAAGCGGGAGCATTTCCTAATTAGGTAAAACACACTGGCTCCAGTGTCCGCTTTTGGAACTGCACCCGCATTGGGGAGTTTGGTGCAGCACAGTGAAGTTCATCTTGTGCCAAAAATGAATTGTTAGCAGGAGGGGAGGGGAGGGGAAGGGAGGGGAGGAGAGGGGAGAGGAGAGGAGGGGAAAGGAGGAATACTGTTCCGGGTTTGTGGGATCCAAAATGCAAACCATATTTAGTCATGAATCACAAAATGGGAGGAAAATCTTATCAAGAAAACTCCACTCCCTGCTGACGCTACCAAGCCCCAAGTTAAGATGACCATGAGCCTGGGGTGGCAAGGCTGACTCCAAGGAGACTGAAGGATGCCTGAGGCAGAAGAATGCAAATCAGACCTGCCTGGGATAAGACACTTCCTTCTTTCTCTGCAGAAAGTGCAGAAGCTATATTATGCTGCGAATGACCAATGGCACAGGTCCGAACAGTAAGTTGCACCCGGTACACTCACAAGATACATGTTTCCTACATGAGATCCTAGCTGTTAGATCCAGGGAGAACAGAAACAATACACACATTCAGCCAAAATCAGAGAGCAGGCAACTGTCCCACTTCACTCCTGACAGCCACTCCCAGTTACTCCGGCTGCACTGAGAACACAGTCTCATGAAAAGTTTCCACACTACATCTGAACCATAGACAAATCCAAAAGTTCCCAAGGCCTAAATAGAAATAACCGTGTAATTTACCATATACAGACAGACTTCAACCCCACAAGGAGGCTGCAGGATGTAAGCTGTTGGTTTAGTATAAACAGATTTTACAGGTGACATGCACACACACACACACACACACACACACACACACACACACACACACTAATAACTTCATCCTCATCTCTTTTTCCAGGATATCAAGCTTCATTTCAGCCTCATTTGAATGTAAAAATCATGCAAGCTAAAACGCTTCATTCATTTTAACAGTATAAATATTTACTAAGCAATGCAGAGCTTGCAAGCCATCCAGATTCCCACAGACAGGGTCTGGCTGCACAGGGAAGTAGAAGAGCCTGTGGAATCTCTAAGTCCCATCCCTGGGCTGGTGCCACTTACCCTGATGGTGACTGGCTGGGCTTCTCCACTCTGGACCGGTCGTATCCAGGGAAGCTGACTGCTGAAGGGTTATATAGCCCCTTGGTCTGATCCCCTCCCACTTGCTTCCCAAACAAGGAGTAAAGACAGGCTGGAGCTGGCCGTTCACTCTAACACAACCATATAGGGACCTTAGCACAAAACTCTCTAATCTGGGTGGCCAGAGGCCTGGGTCTCTTCCACTGCATTCCTCTGTTCTGCTCCCGAAACAGGAGGCAGCTCAGCTGCTTATGGGGGATAAACATCCCAAGCCTTCAGAACAACTGCTCACATGCCCAGACACTGGGCTAGTGTCGTGGGGGCAGACACAGGCATGGTCTGCACATTCCTCAGAAGATGCCATCCCACTGTCAAGCTGACCTCTTTGGCCATGTGCTAAGGAACTGAGATGAAGAAGGGCCTGCCTAGGACTAGCTGAGGTTTGAAAGCAACATTCTAACAAAGGTAGCCTGTAACAAAAGAGACTTCAGTCCCCGGTTCTATGTTGTCATTTTATGGTAGTCATTGATACATTGTAGTCATTAATACATTGAGTCTCTGGGCGTAGTATTAATGAAAATAGGAGCTGAAGTATGTAGACAGAATTGACCAGTCTATGTTACCCAATGAGGAACTTAGAAGCCAGAATCACTCTGAGTGCTTTATCCCTTAGGTGCGTTCCATGTGTAGCTGGTTTGCCACTGACATCTGACAGCTTGATTAGGGACCGTCCTTTGGCCACAGGGATGACCACCTGTCACCCTGTCATAAGAATAATTTGTAAAAGAAACATGAAATGTTGAAATACAGCCTGCTGATCCTCCTCCATGCCCTTGAGCCCACTGGGCAGAAATAGAGATCAGGAGACCCTGTCGTTCTTCAAAGACAGCAGCTCTTTGGCTTCAATGGACAGAGTCAATCATTTTACATTTCTGTTCTTCCCCGCTGCAAGCCAAAGTTCAAATTCCATTCATGATAGAAATATGTTGTATGGATTCCATAAGTGCTTCTGAAGTGTTCACATGTTAGGGAAACCCCAGCGTGATTGGCAGCAGCTTCCATTCTTGCTGCCATTGTCTCGTGTGTTTGATTGATGGTGTCCAAAAGCTCGCATGCATGTGCATATTTGTCTTTGAAATTTTTCACTGTTGAATCTTAGATGAGTCTAAGAGTTGCCAAATAATGATGGAATTTATCTGTGTTGCCTAAGAGTTTTCTACTCTGTATCTGGTTTCTATCAACTAGGGAATACAATCGATTGCTCAAATATAGAGACTGCATAGTGTCACATAGAGTGGGGCACTTACAACCAATCCAACAGTTTTCTTTATAGGTGTCACATAAAGCAAAAATTCCATGTTTTCTCCTGTTTAGTCCCTCGCACGGATATCTGTGTTGATGTATAGTTTCACAATTGGTGTCTTGATCACTTTATGAGGGGGGTATTTCTTTTCTTTTTTTATTTTTAATTTTATTAATTTATTCAGATTACAACTCAATTGTTATCCCATCATTTGTATCCTCCCGTTCCTCCCTCCCTCCCACTTTCACCCTATTGGCTATTTCTTTAAAAACCAAGAGAGGAGCTTCGATAATCTTACATTATTTTTTGTGTATAGTGGTTGTATTTGTCAGTAATCAGAATATTATGGCACAAACACACAAAAAAGAGAAAAGGTTTAGATTTTTTTAAGAATTAAAAAATAAGCCAGGCTTGGTGGTGCACACCTTTTACCTCAGCACTCAGGAGGCAGAGGCAGGTGGATTGCTGTGAGTTTGAGGCCAGCCTGGTCTACAAAATGAGTCCAGGACAGCCAGGGACACACACAGAGAAACACTGTCTCAAAAAACAAAAACAAACAACAACAACAACAACAACAAGATTTAAAAATACCTGAAGTAACCAGGAAAGATATGAAACTGAAAACTAACTTCTGAGCACTGGATTAATGGTTTTACTGTGTGAGTTTAAGAGTTTATATCCAACACAGGTCTCTTCTATGTGAGAAAGTCGCACTGGACGAGTACATGTATGTATACAAGGAAAGTTCCACTCAAATGCTGAGATAACTCCTGGGGTTGACAGCAATGAATGACAGGACTTAAGGAGTTGATTAGGGAAAGAGTAACATCTGGTCACTTGGCTGTAGTTCAGGGAAACCATAAAATAAATCCGAGTTGTAAACATCCATCCAAGATCCATCTCCTGTTGTATTGCTCTACAGACATCACAGAGCATCTTGCTAATGTGATTTACTGATGATTTATTGTGTAGTCCTTGAGAACTGGAGATCATTTTAGTCCTCACTGGGCCCTAGGCCAGAGCTGTATTAGTGTGGTACTTACTGGCAGAGCCCGGAATGTTCAGAATCAGCAATGTCTGATGCGGGAGCCACTAGCCACATATAACGATTGACAACTCCAATGTGTAGAATTGACATTTTCATTTCATATAATCTTTGCTTTGGTATGTGTGTGGGGTGTACATGCCTTTGTCTCTACATATTTACATGTGTGAAGGCACATGCATGTGCATAGGCATGTCTGAGAAAGTCAGAGGTTCCAGCTTCCTGGCTTCTGCCACACCATCAACCCTATACCCTCATCAGGACTCCCCTTGGTTATTCTCTTGTTGCCCTGTGTCATGGAGATCCTTAAGCTCTGGATCAGCAGGACTGGCCCTTCATTTGTTGCAACATTTCACAGATTATGTAGATTTGGGGGTGGGGCAACTCAAATCCCTGGGTCTGGGCCTGGGTCGTAGCTGAGCTAGTGGCTCTCCCACATCCAAACCACCAGGGTAAGCTCTCCAGTGCTGGTGGGGCATTTTCTTAACTAATGGTTAACATGGGAGGAACCAGACCACTGTGCACAGTAACCCCTCTGGACATGTGGTTCTGGGTTGTAAGCAGGCTGAGCAAGCCAGTAAGCAGCATTACTCTGTGGCCTTCAGTTCCTGCCTCCAGGCTCCTTCTTTGCGTTCATGCTTACAGTTCCTGTCATAATGTACTATGCATTGTGAGATGAAAAACTTTGCACCTTGGAGGAAATGCTGAAGAACAAGTATCAGCTGAAAAAAGGGGGTATGGGATCCAAGAACATCTACAAATTAAAAACTACGCGCAGAGGACCTCCATGGCCATGCGCAGTCCATAGCAGCTTAGAGCCACCATGTTATAATTTACAACACTGGAAAACTAAGCAGTTAGTGTGTAACAGATGCCAGCCCTACACTCAGCTTTAAGCACTATCTCTGTAGTTGCAGTTTTAAAAGTAGACACTCAGGGCTGACAGGGTTGAAGAGGCTTCACACTTGTTTACAATGAGTGATGGGCACACGAGCCAGATATGGCTCTATACGAGTTGGGGAAGAGTCACAGTTACAGAAAAAAAAAAAAAAACTGGTTGAATTCACAGAAGAATGGTTCATCACCAATGGTAGATAAAAGATGCATGCTATGAAACAGGAAACAAGCTACCTGCTCAGGCTGTGGGATATAGAAAAAGATACTACCCATAAGGCACCAATTTCAGAGAAAAAATATAGGCAGACAAGCTGAAGAGAAAACTATCACCATGAAGCCTGCCTGACCAACTGCTGAGAGTCTCTCTCTATATATATATGTCACTACTGAATGCCATCCACTGTCTCTGAAACTATCTTTCCAAAAGGAAAGTGTTCTGGTTTTGTTTTTGTTTTGTTGTTTTCTGACACAGAGTTTCTCTGTGTAACCTTGGCTATCCAGGACTCGAATTGTAAACCAGCCTGTCCTTGAACTCATAGCGATCTGCCTGCCTCTGCCTCTCAAGTACTGGAATTAAAGGTGTGCCCCACCAAGCCCGGCAAGGAACGTGTTTTTAATTTTTAGTATTTTCAGTGTGTGTGTGTGTGTGAGTGTGATGTGTAAGTGTGCATGTACATGCTTTAAAACCTCAAGAAGGCATTAGATCCCCTAGTGCTAGAATTACAAGTTGGGTGCTAGAAAACAAACTGAGATCCCAAGAAGACCATCAGGCTTTTGGGACCATTCAGCTATGTCTCCAGTTCCTCAACCAGCTTTTATGTCATAAAATATAAGCTCAGCCTTTGAGGAAAACGGAATGTGGAGCAAAGACTTGGTAATGCCTTAAATGTTTTGTCTTTGTTCCCAATAAATCACAGAAGAGGAGAACTTGTATTTGCTCGGTGCCTAGCACTTCCCCAAGGATAGCGCTCATCATGTGGCTTATGTGTTGACCGAGAGCTTCTTTCTCTTTGGGAGTAAGGATTATGATTAGTGCCTGAGAGTTTTAGTGTTTTACAGCATCTGGCTTAAGATGGTCAAGTTACTCTTTTTCCCCCCCTCAATACAAGGTTTCTCTGTGTCATAGCCCTGGCTGTCCTGGAACTCTCTTTGTAGACCAGAATGGCCTCCAACTCACAGCAATCTACCTGCCTTGGCCTGGCCTCCTGAGTACCCGGATTAAATTGGTGTACCACCACGCTCAGCAAAGTTAGTTACTATTTTGGGTTTTTTCCTTTTCATCATTTTTTAATTAATTTATTCATATTACATCTCAATTGTTAGCCCTTTCCTTGTATCCTCCTACCTCCTCCCCCTATATATGCTCTTAGAGTATTGAGTCTCTTCTTGGTAACCTGCTATCCTTCCTCTGAGTGCCGCCAGGCCTCCCCATCCAGGAATTCCCGAAATTCGTGGACAAATGGATTGAACTAGAAATTATCATAATGAGTGAGTTCACCCAGAAGCAAAAAGAGACAAACGGTATATACTCATTTATATCGAGACACTAGTCCAAGGGATATGCCCCATGAAAAACTTTACTTACCAGGAAAGTGGGTCAGAGGAGAGGACACCCTATTGAGACTTTAGGTGAGAGTAGCATGGAGGAATGGGGAAATAGTAGGATCCACAGGGTCCTGGAAACCTACAAGAGGAACTTTATGACAGGCGGATCTGGGTCTGGGGTCCCCCTCAAACTAAGACACCAGCCAAGGAGAATATAGGCAGTAAACTTCAAACCCCTACCAAGACCTAGCTGATGAACAAGTTAGTTACTCTTACTCCTCTCTAGAAGTCCTAGGAGATGAGACTATTCAATGATGTAAGACTTGTCTTCCTGGATTAAGACAATAATATTCCCCCACACTCCCCCCCTACCCCCCACCCCCCCACCCCTCCCCCCTACCCCCGCCCAAGTGCTGTCAAATCTCCATCTGCAGCAAAACACCATTTTTAATCAAAGGCCAGTAAAGAAGGAGGCTGGGAGCAGGGTGTTGTGGCACACACCTTTAATCCCAGCTCTGGGAGACAGAGGCAAGTGGATTGCTGTGAGTGTGAGATCTGCCTGGTCTACAAAGAGAGCCCAAGACAGCTAAGGCTACGCAGAGAAATCCTGTTTTACAAAACCGAAAAAGAAAAAAGAAAAAGAAGGGGGAGGAAGAAGAGGAGGAGAGGGAGGAGGAAACGGCTGGGCAACCTTCGGTATTAATATTTTGGGTCAGAAAGGGAGTCCTGGAGTAATCAAAGGATATCCCCCATGCAGTTTGTGCAGTCAGATTGTGCAATGCACCCTTTGCATTTGTGCAAGCTTGTTTTTGTTTATTTTTAGCCTTCCTTTTGTTCCTTCCTTCTTCCCTCCCTCCCACCATCTGCCTTGGTCTGTGTCTCTCCCTGTTTATTTCTTTCTGAGACTGACCTGGCACTTTTTGATGTCTGTTTGACCTAAAATCCATAGGGATTCCCTATGCAAGATTATAATTATAAGTGATAACCTCCACTCCCAGCTTTTTGAAGATTTCCCCCAAAACTTTCCTTCTCTGCGTATCCATACTTTATTACAATGCTATAATTTTTAATTACCTTCTAGCTTACCCCAAAAGGCCCATTTTTAATCTGTTAACCTATCTCCTTATGTCTAGTTCTCATTATTTGGAACAGGTCCTATTTTGGAGATCATATACCACTTAGACATATATTTTTGGATTGTACATCAGGAAAAGAATCATTTCTCTATCTTTATGAGTGCTTGTCGCAAGCCTTTGCAACAAAAGAGAGGTGAATAAAATAAACACAAATAGAGGTTTATTTAGACACACACTTCATATCCAGATGGGAGACACCCAAGGGATGAGTATTCTCAATCAAGAAGTGATTCAGATCCTATCTATATAACAGTGCTTGGAGATATGACCACATAGGAAATGTGCTTGAGTCCCTTGGCATGTCAAATTGTAGAAAAGTAATATCTATAAGAGCCAAAAGGCAGATAAATGCTAATAGTACATTGTTTCATAGATACTCTGTATCAGTCTTCAAGCAAGTGAGGGTCTGAGATCCTCTCTAGTCATCAGCCGTTGTCCTTCCTGGTACTGAAATGTGGTACTTTCTGTCCTCACCATCATGACAACATTGGAAACAGACAACTTAAAGGGACACAGATTTACTTTAGCAGTTTCAGAGGTGTCAACCCCCCATGGCCATGTGATAAGGGTGGGGCAGAGCAGTTACATTATAGCCATCAGGAAGCAGAGAAAGAGAAATAAATGCAAGGAGTTGGGGCAAGACACATTTTTGAGGGTGTGCCTTGAATGCCCTGCATCCTTTAACTGGACCCTGTGCCCCACTTTCAGTGCTTCAAATAATGCTCCCATCATTGTAGTGACACATTCAACACAATTACCTTCCATCAACATTTATCTTTTCTACACATTTTTCCTACCATCAACCATTGGGTTGCAAATGTTTGGGAAAAGCCACTGTGTTGGTTATTCCCTTGGGCCAGCCTGCTCAGGAATGCAGTTACACAACTTCCTGTTTTCCACCGCTTTCAAAAAGCTGGCAGTGAACATCTCAGACACTAATTCTAATTCATTTCAAGAAAAGAGTAGATACGATACATAAAATTAAAGGAGTTCTCTGTTTCTGGGCTTTCTCTAGCAATTCTGTTTATTATTGAGAGCTTGGGCCTGTTTCCCATATGTAAGGTGTGTCTGGCGTCTTCCCAGAGGTCCTTGCTCAGGAGTTTAAGCCCACTGGATACATCAGTACTATCCAACAACCAAGGGCTCACACACAACAGAGACTGGATCTAGGATATCAGGCCATTCGGCAAGGCAGCCAAGGGGCCAAGGGTGGCTGTCAGGCCTCTTCCTTATGTGTACATAGCCTAGACTTCCCAGGGTTCCTCAGTGTCAGAGAAGTCCCTTCCTGAAGGATCAGCAAAGCTCGTTGGAAGAGTCTCAACTTGACAATACATTGATAATTGCCATGGATTTGCCATCAATCAACTATTATTGTACTTTTGGGGTACAGCCCTTACAAAAAAGTAAATTTCTTTTTAAATATAATCCCCCCACTATTTTTCCCACCCGCCAGTCCTCAGAAATGATGTAAACAAAGTTTCCTTAAAGTGTGACCTAAACTTCCAGAACCATAATCAGGAAAATCACAGGGCATTAAGTTAAGACATGTTAGTCCTAGGCCTCCCCAGCCAGACTCTCAGATGTGGAGTGCACAGACCTGCATTAAAACAAGAGCCACCCAATAGTCCAGAGACATAAGACAGGAGGTGAGCATGACCTCGATCAAGTCATCGAAAGCAATCAAAAATAATGATAACATCAGTATTATAGTTGCCTCCTGTGAGACCGTGGTACTGCAGGCACAAGTCCCCAGGACCACACAGAAAGAAAAAAAAAAAAAAAAAAAAAGGAGCTCTGAGTCAGGATTTGCCACTGATAACTGTCTATCTGGCTTTGACCAGTTCACAGAATCCTCAGGCCTTTGAGCTGTATATTTACTGTTATTTCTACCTCTAACAGTCTAACAGTCAATTCTAATATTGAATTTGAAAACTCTAAGGTTGATACCCTCATGACAGGGAGTTGGGACCCAGATAAGATCACTAACACGGGCAGAGTCAGCTCCTTGTCACTGGTTGCTCTATTTCCACAGCAGCCACACCTGTTAGGTCCGGAGCGGAACTGAGTGGCTTTGTTGTTGTCCTCAGTACGGGGGACTGAACTCAGGGCTTTACACATGCCAGATGCGAGCTCTAACCACTGCTCCATCCTCAGTCCCACTCAAGAACTTTGGAAACTAAAATGTCAATCTGCGGAGTGCTTTGTCTGCTGTCAGCTAACTTTGGACCCATTCAAGTTTAGGAATAGATGTTGGGAGGTACTTAAGCATTTGCTGTGGAATAATGTGGAAAGAGGCAGACACTGAAATTTCCACCTGAGGGAGGACCTTGAGCCTTGCTTTTAAAAAAAAAAAAAAAAAAAAAAAAAGGAATGCCAGAAGAGTAGAGGGGCCTGAACAGTACAGAGCCGGCTTTGAGCCAAGGTCATTCTGGGAGTACATGCTACTCTGAGCATCAGATATGCTTTATGCCCCAGACCAAAAAAAAAAAAAAAAAAGAGTGAGCAGAAAAATCCCTGTGAGATATCTTTGGATGCTTCAAGAATGTTAGAAGCAGCAACTTGGAATTTGAGACATTCTCTTCCTTGCCTACAATTTTGAGACCCTATAGGGTAATTTCATATGGCAAAGCTCCTACCGCCTTGAAAATCTGATTGGAATTTGAGATGGCTGGGGCTAGACAAGACTTTTATTATCTATGCAAAAGAGATATTATGAAACAGAGGCCAGAGTGTGGAATTTGGAACTAGGTTAGATTCAAGGATCATTGTTTCAAAGCTCCTGGCTTAGTATGTCCTTGGTTTTGTTATTTATGATATAATGGCACCGCACCTTCTTTTATAGACAGCCATGAAGACCGGCAAGAGTGTGGTGGAGTGCTGGACTCTAGCAATATAATATTATTATAATCTTTGTCATTGTCCAGTCTTACATGCATTGTATGACAGTCCACATTACTAAACTCAGAGTTGCTAACCACAGCACACGTAGCCACAACCGTCCGATAGCAGCAAGAGTCAGCACAGCGACACTGTTTCTTTAACCTGTCACAGATGGAGAAGGGACATATAAAACACAACGTTTTGCTTTACGATTTTCCTTCTGGGACTTGAAATCTTACAGAGATCAATTAAAATTAAAAACCAGCCTGAAACTTGTAAGTTCCATCAGTCCAGAAGCAATAATGGCTCACACTCATGAACTCATTTCAGTCACCACTTATTCAGAGCCGGAGGCCAGAGAACAAGGTCATACTCCTGTGTCCTTTCTGAGGATGCTAGTCAGAATAAGCACAATTTATTTAGTTATTATTTAACCAATTAATGAAACTTCTATTAACATTTTTTTAACAGAGATTCAGCCATTACTGAAACATAATTTGTAAACTTAAAACTGGGCAAATGGCTGTAGTGCAGAGGAATGCCATCGTAGACCGCCAGGAATGCAAACTGAAGAATCACTAGCCACCTCTCAGGTAGAAGTGCGGGTGCTGGGCTGCGGCTTCCTGGATGCTGTAATCAGAAAGCATGCGGCCACATTCCAGCTGCTTGGCTGCAGAGATGCTCCTCTGCTGGTCCAGGGCATGCCCTCCATAGACATCATAGATCTTGGCTTTCATACTCCAGATGCTGTTTCTGGGCTTTCTTGCCAGTCAGGGTCTTCATGAAAATCTGCATTTCATTTTGGTCTGTTAAAGAAAGTGATGAACCTGCAAACTGTCAAGCATGATCAGACTCCTAGGTATAAAGGCCTCTTGTCCCTCACAAATCTAAATATTTACTCGAATAAAATCTCAGAAGAGTGCTAGTGTTATAGTCATACTGTAAGGTTATATATTTTATTTGTAACCCAAACAGCATTATTCATATAAAATATTTTTTTTGCTATGGCATATATCAATAACTGAGGTTTTTCTTATGAGCTTGAGGTATGTCATGATCGCAACATTTTTTTTCAGAAGTACATTCTTTAATTCAGGAGTAACTGTTATAATTATCTGGTTTAGCTTGCATTTTTGTACACTAATATATTTATGCTCTTGAAATTAGGTGTAGCTGCTCTCATTTAACCGGAATATTTGATTAATCAGAATATGTATGATGCTTTTAAGTGGTCTTAGCTGTGTATTCAACTCATGCTCCTATTTTATAGAAAAGATATATTATAACAATATTCCTTCCAGGGACTAGAATGTGGAAAAATCACCATTCAGCTTTTGTCCACGTTGGGTTTCAAACTCAGAATGGAACATCGGAAAACTGTTTGTTTTCCTGAATCCCTGACAACAAGGACTTAATCCCAAACTCAGCCGTGAATGTTGGTACCATAGGCCCTGCACCAGCCTTGAAAGAATGCAGGCATGCTTTGCATGTGAAACACATATTTGTCAGTGGCATACTTTTTTGGTAGAGAGGAACAGAAAATTCTGGCTTCCTCAGAGAATTGAATGCCTCCTCCCAAAGCAGTCAAAATACCACTGAGAACCTTGACCTTATAAGGGAAGGAAGCTTCTGAGTCACAGGCCTTTGCTGCTCCCTTCTCACTGGCTGGCCTGCAATGAGCCTCTGCTAAAAATGTTCTGGGCAGCTAATGACTTAGAGATCTCTCTCTTTTTTCTAGTAACTTATATGTATGTGCTGAAAGAATTCTACAGGTTCCTTAGGCCTCATGCACCTCTCTGAGAGCCTTCTTGGAAGTAGGCATAGGTGGAGATTTTCCAGAATTGGACATTTTTGTCAGAACTCTGTGTGTTTAGCACTTTGGGTAACAGGTAATCTAGTTTGATTTCCATGCCTCAGACTGGAGATGGGGATGTGTCTGGAAAGAAAGTCTTTCTGAGAGAAAGTGCCTTCAGCAGATATAAGGTGTGGAGGGTGTGGAGAGCTGTGTCCCAGCTGTAATAGAACTCTGCCATTTTCCCTTCCCTTCTAAACAGCATTCAGGGCAGGAACCTTTACAAATGAGACATTTACTGATGAGCCTTAAGTGCTGGCAGTGGGGACTCAGAATTGTTTCCGTATGGTTAGTCTTGAGTCTTCTGCTGCCTAGCTTGTGATAATTCTTCAAAAAATAGGGGTATTAATAGTCTACATATAAATTTCTTTGAAAGAAATCAGTGCTTATTTCCACTAACTGCTATTTTGAGGTATTAGGTGTGCCCAAACCTATGCTCATAAGACCTAA
>OU015757.1:53216520-53248817 GCA_907169655.1 Acomys percivali
TGTGTGTGTGTGTGTGTGTGTGTGTGTGTGTGTGTGTGTGTGTGTGTTTACATGTAAGGAGACACTGCTGGGAGAAACGATTGACTATTACAGAATCAAAGTTGAACTGACAGGTAATTTTAAAAACCAAACTTGTAAATCCTTAGTCTTTCTAAAAAGTAGTTTTAATTTCTGTGTTTCATTTCTCTGCTTTCATTATGCCATGGCATTCAATGGCAGGTCAGTGTGCCTCCCCTCCCTTCATATGCGAGACCTAGAGATAATAAACAGAGACACAGATGGTTCTGAGCTGCCATGTCAATGCTAGGGACCCACATGGCAACCCAGCTTCTCTGCAAGAGCAGCCATCAGTCTTAACTCTCCATCCCCTGTCTAAACAGCTTTAAGAGAAGTGGGAACTACACCATTCTTCTGGAGAAAGTGATTGGGCAATCCCAGAGGTTGCCAGGGGAACAGTTGTGAAAGCATTTCATTAGACAAGGTCCTTTCCTTCCTCTTTCTAAAGAAAAGTACGCTGCTTTATCCTTAGCAGCCAATCAGTTCATCAGTGTCAGGCACTGGTTGGTACCTGGGCCATGGTTGCAATACTGTATTCATCACTTTTGCATCACAGTAGCAGAAACAACCTAATGGAGGGAGAGGATTTTGGCTCACATCTTTAAAAATTAAAAACATTGAGTTCAGTAAATACATGAGCGTCTGTATATAATTGACTATGTATGCATGCAGTTGCCCATATAAACCAGAAGAGGGCGTTGGACCTTGTGAAACTGGAGTTATAGGAATTTGTAAGCCACCCCATGTGGGTGCTGGGATTCAAGCTTAGGTCTTCTGCAAGACTAGTATACATTCTTAGCTACAGAGCCATCTCTCCAAACTTTTGGCTCATGGTTTTAGAGGGGTACAGTCTAGCATGGTCCAGAAGGTGTGGTGGAGTTCACAGCAATAGGAGCATGTAGTGGGGACATGTTACATGGAGTAGACCTAAAGAAAAAAACCCAAGATCAGACCAGCAGTCAGCATAAGCTTCAAAGACCTCCTCTTAACCTATCACCAGGCCTCACCTCCTAAGGCTCTGATGCCATCAAAACAATGCAATGTGGCTCCGTGGAGGCATTCCAGGTTCAAACTGCAATGGATGCGATACTTGCTTGCCACATAGTAACCACACTCCAAAGCTTTCAATGTCTTGATGTTTTTTTTTTTTTTTTTTTTTTCAGGGCCAAAGCAATTAGCTAGATAAATCTCAATTACCTTATTAATCCATAGTCATTTGAATATCATCTGCACTCATTTCGCTACTAAACCAGAGCCTTTTCTGAAAAGCACTAGATGAACTAGGTTTTGTTTTGTTTTGTTTTGTTTTGTTTTGTTTTGTTTTGTTTTTTGGCAAGCTTAATATAGGCATATATATTCACCTGTAAGCTTTTCATAGTTGCAGAAATGACTTCAGAGCTTTAAATTTTTTCACCATTATTGCATGTGCGTGATATCTGTGGTGTGTGCACATGTGTGCACATATACCTGCGTTTGTGTGTATGTGTGTGTGTGAATACAGGTGTATGTGTGCTGTGGCACAAGTGTAGAGGTCAGAGGTCAGTTCTCCCCCACAGGTTGTTAAGAAGGATCTTATTTCTTCCTTGATACATACTCCAGGCTGCTGACCACTGACTTTCTGAGACATCATCCTGTCTCTGCCTCCCATCTCACCATGACAGTGCTGGGATTAGATACATGCCACCTTGTCTGGCTTTGTAAGAAGAGTCTCAGGGATTGATTGAACCCAGGACCTCCTTAGGCTTGTTAAGCTAGAGATTTTACCCGCAGAGCCACGTCACCAGCCCCAGAGCCTTAAACTATTAAACTTTAAAATTAAGGCTGACACACTGAGATGACTCGTAAATGATAAAAAAAAAAAAAAGAAAGTGGTTAAAAAGAAGTAACTTGCTTACTTGATAAAGGAGTAAAGTTCTCAAGACTTAATTAGTCACTTGTTAAATCAATTAAGCTCTCAAGCCCTATCTCTAGGAAACCAATACAAACAGACCATTCTTGTTTTCCCATAAAGAGAGCTTAAAGAAAGCACTTTAAATTAGTGCCTTATGCTTTAAAAGTAAGATTAAAACTAAAGCCCGGTCTGTTGGTTTGAAAACTTTGACAAAGCAGTTCCATCATAGGATGCAATTTGTTGAGGACCTTCAGGGACGATTTTTCTTGAGTACTTAGGCGGGTCAGCTAAGGATTAGCAAGTAATAAAAGTGTTTCTGTGAATTCCATCTGACCATTGATCTTGGAAACGTTGCTTTAAGCTTTGTTTGGTAAAAAAAAAAAAAAAAAAAAAGAAGAAGAAGAAGAAGAAAAAGAAAAAGAAATAAGTCCTTCTTCTCCTAATTAGGAAGCAGTTTTTGGAATCTGACAAATGTTCTAATGTTTGAGAGTCAGGAAATATGTGGCATGTGGCCCTTGTGTAAGTAATGGTCTCTGTTATTGATAGAAACAGGTAAAGGACATTCCTCTGAACAAAAAGAAAACATACAAAGGAGGGAAAACAGAAGCTATTGTTAATAGCTAGGGATCTAAGGAATAGGAAAACATGTTACTGCTTTTCAAATTATTTATTTACTCTGAGAATTGCATTTGTCTGTGGAATGTTCTTTCCTCACACCCACCTCTCCCTCCAACTTCTCCCAGACTCCTCAGTTGCTTCCCAGATCATACTTTCTCTTTTCCGCTGTGATCCACTGAGTCCAGTTTGCACGTCAGGAATGTCCAAGGCTGTAGGTAGGGTCACCCACTGTAGCACAAGCCACATCCTTGAAGAAAACCAAAGAAATAAGATCTCTCCACTTTCTCCATTCTTGGTGTTCAGATAGGTCAGAAAACTCAGACGCAGAAAAAAAACAAGCTCACAGTAGCAGAGGCCTAGAGACAGATGACGTGGAGCTTCCTGAAACCACGTCTTTGAACTCTGGAATGAGCAGAACTCAGGCCCTGGCTGCTTTTCTCCCAAACTGAGAATTCCATGGGGGGGGGGTAATAAATTTAAAAATAGCTATCACACTTATTATTTATTGTGTGTGTTTATGTGTAGGAATTGTGAATTCAGCAGCACGTGTGAAGAGCAGAGGCCAGCACGCAGGACTTTATTTTCTCCTGCCACCTTGTGAGACCCTGGGATTGAACTCGAATTGCTGGCAAGCTCTTTAGCTGCCGAGCTATCTGGCAGACACTTTTCTCTATCGACTTCATTTGCTACTGCCTCACAGGGTACAGTGATCAACTACGCAATGGACTCTGGGTAAAACTGGTACGATGTGCTGCTCAGGTAGGAAGAGACTTCTAAGTCCTTGACAATTCTCTCTCCCTTAGCCTTGAGGTCTGTTCGGTGTAGAGCTAGCATATTGGATTAACACTACCACTATGGTGCTGAACCAGGAAGCAGCACAACTGGAGTTCGAAGCTTACCTTGAATGTTGTTATGATGTAGGCCTCAGGGGGCATCGTCACTTCTTTAGAAGTCCCAATTAATTGCCACTCAAATCCAAATTCTTCCTCAGAGTTGAGGCCAAGACCAAATCGCCTCACCACTGAATCATATATTTCCTTCACCCAGTGAATTATTATTTTCATGAAGAATTATTAATATGTTTTAAAAGCTGGGACAAGCTCTTGACTAGTTCTTTCACACAACCATATAAAACCTAGAAAACAACTCTGCGTGTGCTTACTGACTTTTGCACTGGGGTACCAGATGCACACTAATGTACCTGCTTTCTGTAGGCTCAATTTTCTTAACCAATATATTTTATTACAACTTATTAACCAAGTGTACATCACTTATAACCCGACTAACCAAAACCATAGAAAATGAGGATTAAGGAACACAACAATAAACTGTAAGGATACCAGTTCCAAAGAACGATTCTCCTGGTGTAATCAGCAGGATTTCTTCTGCTGGAACCTGGAGTAACCAGAACCTGGAACCTCAGCAGGAGCCAGAGCCCTGAAGCCTTCCCTTGGGCAGTTCTCTCTAGGAACATCTCAAAGTGGAGTGTGAACATCCAAAACTATCCAAAGTCCCCAAAAAGCCCTGCCTCCAGTTCTGGGCTCATTTATGTATCTCCTCCCAGAGTCTGTTCATGGGATCTTTTCAGCTGGTAACAATCCAGTTCTCGCACGAGGTGGTTGGTCTTTGAGTGGATTAACACCACCTGTTCTCTCACAAGACCATTCCGATCCCACACTTTGGATCCTAAAAACAGGGTCATCTCTCCTTCAGCTTTGAGCACAAGTTTCTATCACACCTACTCTTCCCTATCAAAAACAAGGGAAAGAGAAAGGAGATAGTCTGCTTAACTAGAGCCCAATATAAAGAGAAAGAAGAAAGGCCAACCAGGCGTGTCCATGCTAAGATCTGGGTCCAGTAAGAGAAGGAAGTCCAGCTGGGTGTGGTGGCCTTTAACCCCAGCACTCTGGGAGGCAGAGGCAGGTGGATCCATAGCTGTGAGTTTGAGGACAGGCTGGTCTACAAAGTGAGTCAAGGACAGCCAAGGCTACAACAGAGAAACCCTGTGAGAGAGTGAGTGACACACACATATACACACACACACACACAGAGAGAGAGAGAGAGAGAGAGAGAGAGAGAGAGAGAGAGAGAGAGAGAGAGATCCATTGACACCAGATCCCCAGCACACTGTTCTGCTAAGGTATGGAGGAAGTCCTTTGGGTGAGCATCGCAAGGTGGTGGTGGGTTATTAAACTCAGTCTTCCCTTCTACGAACCCATATTAGAGTTCTTCATCCCTGGCAATATTCCCTTAAACGCTTCCTATAATAGCTGAGGTTAGGTGTGACGCTTCCTCCTTTTTAATGTCTAGAATGTTCCTTCTTTTGAATCATTATTATTCACGGTAGCTAATATCCACCAAGGACTCACTATGAAACATAGTTTATGTCAGCTATCTCCTTCATAGTAAAAATAAGCTCATTCTGTTGTCATTCATGCCATAGATGAGAAGACTAAAATCTCAGAAAAGGGATGTACAGGTGGTTCGTGACTTAACAGTGATTCGACTATGGTCTTTTGATTCAACAGTGATGGTGAACACACATGGCGATTCTACATTTTCCTCTGTTTGAACAGTATTCCATAAATCAAAGCAGCATTAAGAACATCACTATAAAATAGGCACTGTGAGGTCAAGTGTGATGGTTCCTGTCAGTTATCCTGGCATGTAGGAGGCTAGCCTGAGATGCGCAGTGAATCTGATACCAGCCTAAAGCTACACAGCATATAGAGCTATAGTTCCTACTATCAAGGCCCCACTATGCTAATCTTGGATTCTAATGGACACGGAAAGCCAAAGCCAACAGGCAAAAATTCTGCTTTAGAAGACCCAATAACAGACCTCTCTTTTGAAATATTATTGCTCATTTAGTTACTTACTGCTTACAATTTTCTGTTTTTCTGGCCAAGATGTAAATGAAAGGGTTTGGTTTTAAACACAGTAAGAATTTGAGAGAATGAACAGAAAAAATAAGTGGAAATTACACATGATGCAGTTGAAATATAAAATTAAGATGCAGGAGCATAAGGTATAGATCTGTACATCCTAAGAGTGGATGGTCGGTGTTTTACATCACTTCAGAAATGAAGGGATCAGAGGCAGCAGAAAGTGCTTTGGCAAGCAGATGGTGCCATGCCTCATCCGCATCAAATACTGGAAAGGAGCAGGAGAGAACTGGAGTGTGCTGTCTACCACCCTAAGAAGGTGACCAGAGGCTGAGGGACCAAGGATGACTGTGACAGTTCCATGTCTGTCTCATCCAGTCTTTCTCAGTAGGGCTGTGAAACTGGGGCCATCCTTATCCTGCCTACCACTGCTCTGTGGGACCTCACTGTTCCGGCCCTTATAAATAGTTGTAGAATTAGGGAAGGTCTTTGGGAATCCAAATTTAAGCTCAAGGTCTCCGTGTAAAGAAACAAGAAGATTGGAGGGGGAAAGGAGAAAGGAGGAATTATATAATATAATTATGATAAGATCATAAAAACATAATTATATTATAATCTCAAAAGCAAAAGAAATAATAATAATAATAATAAAAGAAACAGGAAGAAATATCTTCTCAGGTACCTGGTATTCTGATGAGGAACATGTCACATGCCACATGCCACATGTCACATGCCACATGCCACATGCCATGTAAGGTCAAGTAGCTACCAATGAATAAAAGAACAATAATGGTGAATCTAGATTGATTTCAAACAACCATTTAAAAAGACAGGAAGCCGTATGTCACAGACTCCAGTTGTGACATTCCCCCTTGATCCTCAATTATGCCAAGGAAACTCTAAGTTTGGAAAGGTCAGAATTGGATAATGAGACTCAGGGGAGGCTACAAGTCTCTAGTTTTGCCTCATATGGGAAGTGAGATTCAAGGAGCGTCCTTTTAGAGGAGACACTTGGGCGACAGGGTGAGAACAAGCACAGGAAGGCTAGCTGCTAGGGATTTACAACTAAGGAATACAACAAAGAAGGCTCCAGACCTGTGTGCCAACCTCAGCCCCAGCATATAACAGCTGTGTATGCATTACTTTCGTTCACCAGACAGCGGTTTCTCAATATGAAAAACAAAAGTTCCTGTGACGCTCTGATGCAACATGGGTTTCCTTTACTTACATGAATCAGACAAGTCTGAGAATTAAGTGAGATAATATATCCGATAGGGTCTGGCATATTTTAGGTTCTCAATTAACCAAAATGCATAAAAGTAGCACATTGCAGAATTCAGGGAACAACTGCCTTGCTTCAAATCCCATTTCTGTCCCTGTAACTCGCTCAATGGGTGATGAATGCATGATCCTTCTTCCTAGTAGGGTTTTTTTTTTCTTTTTTGTTTTGTTTTGTTTTGCTACTTCCCCTGTGTCAGGAGGCATCATGGGAACTTCTGTAAGCACAAAATACAACCATATTTATAAGGCCTTTATAATGGTGCCGAACTCATACTGAGTTCTCTAAATGGATTGTCTACAATTTTTAGGAGAACCAAAACCAGTGTTTCAGTTAGTTCAGGGCTTTTCACATAAGAGACAGTGGATTTTTAGATGAGCAATCACACCGAACTTAGATGTCTTTTCAGAAGTGGAAGAAGTCAGAACTGAAAGGCAGTGGGTGTGGCACAGAACTGTAAGATACAAGTCCCCAAGACAGAAATAAAAAAGGCAAAGACTCGGAGAGGGGGTAATTCATGGACATTTATGGTCACATTCTCCTGATTGGCCAAGAGACACAGCAGACATCCAGCCAATTTTCCTTCAGTTCACAGAAAAGCTTAGTGTACTTGAAAAGGAACTAAAGTGCTTCTCTCTCTCTCTCTCTCTCTCTCTCTCTCTTTCTCTCTCTCATGTATTTGTGCTTCAAGACAAACTTATTTCTGCTAACTGAAAGTGCAGCTTCTGCATTATAGTGTGAAGCTATCTTAAGTAGCAGATAACTAACAAGACTGTTAGAAGATTATTGAGTTCACTAGTTTCCCTGCATTTCACTCCTGACCCAACTGCAAAGATGCCCAAATAATAATAGAACTGACAAAAATGTTCAAGGAAGAAAACAGGCAGCTGGGTTTCTTGTATTTATTGGTGAATAATTTCCATGAACTGGCTATACTCTTGCCATCTCTTGGGTCCTTTCGGGTCATGATATCACTGTTGCCTGGGCAATGACAGCCACTTATCCTTCTCAGATTTTAATGCATTAAGACTCCAAACTTAACAATGGCACTTGTGGTACTGGCATGGAATCCAGAAGCTTACCACAGTGCTAAATACACACTCTACCACTGAGCTACAACCCCTGCCTTCTTTATCCTTTTGAATTTGAATGGCATCTCACCAAATTTCCCATAACAGTCTTCAACTTGTAATCATCCTGCTTCAGCACCCCAGGAAGCTGGGTGTGATCCTCCTGCCTCAGCCTCCAATGTAGCTAGCTAGATTCAAGACCTGCACCAACAGATATGATTGCATTTAGTAACGTTAGTAGGTGATTTATTCCATTCTGAGATTTGCAAGTCATGAAGTTAAAGTGTGAACTTATGGCCAAACCGGCTTCATTATCTTGTGTTTCCATCCAGTTTTGTGGCTTTGTAAGCTATCATTCTTACAAAGAATGGGTATAAATGACAGATTTCTTTCTCTGTGGAATTATTCAATGCAACAAGGAGGTTCCAAGCTCTTCATATTAGAATGCTAGTCAAAAAAAAAAAAAGGTCTAGGATTTAGGATTTAGGAAAAGACTATGATATGTAATGAATCAACAGGAAGACAAGTATTTGACTGAACCACAAAACAACCACGTTTTATACTTCCATGACCACAAGGCCACTGATGTAATAGGCCTGAAAGGAATATGGCTTAGTATGGACTTTACAAGTCTACCTCTGAAGCCCAAATAGTCACTGAATGACCATGGCAAGGACCGCAAGGACCTACTTCCTAGGAAAGTGTGAAAATTCAGTGAGTTGATATCATGCAAAGCATCCACACACATTCAAGTCAGTGCCAGTGTTATATGCTGTGAATAAATGTAATGCCTGAAACTATCCTCTCTCGACACACAGACAAAACTTATGAAAATCTGTTGGTTGACTTGCCAAGAAGAGGACTACTGTCCTAGTGTCTTTACTCAGTGTGGAAGCTGCTGTAAAAATATCCATTGCTCCCTCAGTTTGCTACAATTAGGAAGTCAGGATACTTCATTGTTGCCTGGATGAAAATTCTCAAGGTGCAGGATTGTGTAGGATGAGAGGCAGGTCTCCTGTGTGTATGGTGGTGGGTGTGGTAGTGGTGGTGTCAGACTTAGGGTTCTCTCATACCACATGGGGCCTGTGGCTTTAGGTGAGGTTGTCAGGCCTGTACCTTTACCTGCTGAGCAACCTTGGCATTCCTTTGTCACTCAGTATTTTATTTTATTTTTTTTTTTGAGCAGTTTTACTTTTGCTTTCATGGACTGCTCTTTGCACTCTGGATGCTAAGCAAATAATTGTCAAAGTTCCCGCATCACGGGGAATTTCTAAATGCTCAGAGGTCCTCTATAAGAAAGTAAGATGCCTTAGGAAATGGTGGGAGCCAGTCCTGGAAGGATTTAAGCCAAGAGAGGTGCTCAGCTCCAGGAGCATAGGGAGGAGAAGAATCAGGTTTGAAATACTGGATGTTAGTTTCACCATCCAAAGTTCCTCCAGCCGCTGCTCTCCCAAGTTTCTGACTACATAGGTCAGAAGTTACCAAGAGTAAGTAGGAATGGCCCAGCCCTCACAACCATCAAAACCCTCAAATTATACCAAGATACTGATACGTCAAATAGCATTATGATGTAGTTCAGAATTTAAGTTTTAAGCATTAAAAACATCAGTGTGCCATGCAGACATCCATTTCCATATTTTTATTGAAATATTTTTGTTTTAACATACCAAGAACTTCATAAGTCTGAGCAGCTTAAGCTCTCTGATCCAGCTCTCTCAGCCTATGAAAATTTTGTTCCCGAGTTCAGTTATTCTTGTTTGTCTAAATAAAAAAGTCATGAGAGAGAGAAAGAGAGAGAGAGAGAGAGAGAGAGAGAGAGAGAGAGAGAGAGAGAGAGAGAGAGATGGTTTTATTTGCAGATCTAATGAGAGGTAACAACATACTCTCATGTGAATAACTACTCTGAGCCAGTAATTCTGTTCAATTTCTGCCTTGGTTTCATTAGAATGAGTCGCCAAAGATCATGCACTGGAAAAAAATTAAGCTGCACATTTAACTGTAGATAGTTACACAGAGCTGAGGTCTTAGGGAAGTATTTACAGTGAGATGTGATCACCAAGCCCTGGGCATTGGGCTGCTGCTTTATATGGAGAGACACCTGAGCCTACACACTCGGCTTTCTCACCTCAGGCTGTCACTGCATGTTATGAAGCAGCCAGGAGCTGTTCCCCAGATGAGGCCCTTGGCCCTAGACATCCAGCTTTTAGAAATGGATGAAATAAACTCCCTTTCTCTATGAATGACTTAGTTTGTTGTATGCTGTAATGATAATACAGTAGAGATTAAAACAGCTATTTTCTGAGTCGTAAAAAAAAAAAAAAGAAAAGTAAAATAAAATAACAGTAGAATAGCCAAGTCTATAGGTAATCACATGTTCCTTAAGAAAGGAAATATTACAGATTAACACACTGTGCCAGTGTTGGAAAATATAGGTAACCTAGAACAGGTGTTGGTGAACCACATGGTCTTGAGAAAGCCATTTGTGAAGTGCTAATAAAACCTCAGAAGACCACATTGATTTCCACCATCAATGAAGGTGCCAGTATGTGCTCTCACTTGAGTTTTTTATCTTAGTCATTCTGATGGGTGTAAGATGGAATCTCAGAGTCGTTTTGATTTGCATTTCCCTGATGAACAAGGGCGTTGAACATTTCCTTAAGTGTCTCAGGTGTTGGATATTCCTCTGTTGAGACTTCTCTGTTTAGCTCTGTACCCCATTTTTAATTGGGATATTTGGTTTGGTGTGTGTAATTTCTTGCATTCTATATATATTTTGTTTATTAGCCCATTGTCAGATATAAGGTTGGGGAAGATCTTTTCCCAGTCTTACAGAAGCTTTTAATTTTCATGAAATCCCATTTATTAATTGTTGATCTTAGGGCCTGAGCTGTTTGTGCTCTGTTTAGGAAATTGTCTCCTGTGCCAATGAGTTCTAGGTTCTTCAATTTTTCTTCTAACAGATTTAGTGTGTCTGGTTTTATGTTGAGACCTTTAATCCACTTGGGCTTTAGTTTTTGCATAGTGATAACTATGGATCTATTTGCACTTTATACATGTAGACATCCAATCTGACACTTTCTCAGAAAATTGGGAATAGTGCTACCTAAAGACCCAGCTATACCACTCCTGGACATATACCTGAAAGATGTTCCACCATACAACAAGTACATTTTCTCATCTATGTTCAAAATAGCCTGATTCATAATAGCCAGAATCTGAAAACAGCCTAGATGTCCCTCAACTGAAGAATGTATAAAGAAACTATGGTACATTTGCACAATGGAATGCTATTCAGCTATCAAAACCAAGGAAATCTTGAATTTTGCAGGTAAATAGACGGAATTAGAAATGATCATCCTGAGTGAGGAAACCTAGACTCAGAAAGACATGCACTTATAAGTGGATATTAGCCCAACATAGATGTCCTCTGAGAGACTCCACCCAGCGGGGCATTGGGACAGATACTGAGACTCAAAGCTGGGCTTTGGTAAAGAGCTGAATGTTGTGTACAACCACGTTGGAAATCAATCTGGAGCTTTCTCAGGAAATAGGGAATAATTCTACCTCAAAACCCAGCTATACCACTCCTGGGTGTATACTGGAAAGATGCTCCATGGTACAACAAGGACATTTGCTCAACTATGTTCATAGCAGCTTTATTTGTACTAGCCAGAATCTGAAAACAACCTAGTTTTCCCTCAACTGAAGAATGGGTAAATAAAATGTGGTACATTTACACAATGGAATACTACTCAGCTATTAAAAATAAGAAAATCTTGAAATTTGCAGAGAAATGGATGGAACTAGAAATGATCATCCTGAGTGAGGTCACCCAGACCCAGAAAGACACGCATAGTATATACTCACTCGTAAGTGGATAATCACACTATAATACAGAGACTTATGCACCAACCAAGGTCCATGTATGATGTGGACCTAGACCCTCTGCTCAGATGTAGTAGATAGGCAGCACCATTTCCTTGTGTGTCGCACAATATGGGGAGTAGGGATTACTTCTGACATGGACTCTGGCCACCCATCATTGATCATTTCCCCCTGACGGGAGGCATTGCCAGGCCACAGAGGAAGAGGAAACAGGTAGTACAGATGTGATTTGTTAGGCTGAGGTCAGACGTTATGGGAGGAGGGCTCCTCTTTCTGAGGACTAGGGGAGGTAAGGAGAGGGAAAGAGGAAGGAAGGGGAATTGGGAGAGAGTGAAGGAAGGGCTACAATCAAGATGTAAAGTAAACAAATTATGTTCACCATTTATTCAGAGAGAAAACGAGGTTGGACTCAGGGATTTCTCTCTTTTCCTTTATCTTTCTTAGGTATTGAGAAAGGGGTGAAAGAAAAGAAGGAGGAATATAGAAATATATAGGGATGATAGGACAAAAAGTAGATTATTGAATCTACTCCTTAACTTAAGGCCTTAATTGTTACTCACAAATAAGGTTATTTTTAATTCACTGGTATAGAATTTTGTATATTAATGAAAAATAAGTTTAAGTTTGATACATTGGTGTAGAATTAAAATGTAAAATTATTCTTCACACACATTATATATATTTCTACTCTAATATGTACCCATACAACTCAACTATAATATAAAGTTTATTTCCAATACTTTGAAAGTACTATATTGCAGGCTATTTAGGATAATTAAGTAATGCAAGTTAATTGTTAGTTGATCAACTCATGGTCATGTCAATTACTAGTCTGTTTTTATCATAAGAATATGTATCCTAGGTTTAACAAATAGATATGACTCTATAGATAGATAAGGTAAAATAGTTGGATAAGGTCTTCAAAAACCTCAGTGACCTACAGAATATGGCATTTAAGGAAGCTTTTATTATTTTAAAGATTCTTTAATAATAAGGTTAATTCCTGGCAACATCCAGTCTACTTCAAAGAAGATGATGAGCATCAAAGAACTTCCTTATGGAAATGATTTTGAATGTGGCAAACAAGCCACTGGGCAAAATGTACTAATTTCTGCAACAGACAGAATTCTGCCTAAAAGTGGGCAAGCTTGTATGCAGGCAGAGTTGATGGTCAAACTCTGCAAAGACAGGGTAAGCAAGTTAGTCCTCAATAGCTCCTGCCTCACAAATATGTCTGTCAGATATACTGGGCCAGAAGGCTGAAGATAATGCTCCAACGTTATAGAGAGTTTTGAGTGGCTGTTCAGGGAGCACACTCTCTGTCATTTTTTCATTTTGGAAGCTGTTAACCTGCACTTCCTGTTTACTTAAGTAATTAATTCTGTCCCTTCTCAAGTCTCTGATGGAGTTGAAGACCAGAGAGTTTAGTTTTACAATTAAGCTTAGTTGTTTAGGGACTAGGATATTTTTAGGTTTAGGTAGATGTTCCAAGTTGATAGAGATGAGATATGATAGATATTGATTTACATTCAGAATTTTAGATGCACCAAGAAAGGAAAGATGTTTTCTTCAAGGTTGCCAAATAATACAAATAGCCAAAACACTCTTGATGTAACTCTTATATAATTCCTGATTGTTTTCATGGTTCTTCTTCCTGTATATAGTTTATTGTATATTTGTGAAATAATATAAATATATATATATGTAAAAATATTAAAAGGAAAAATGAGCTGCAGGTTGTATGGAAGAGATGGGAAATGGAAGGATGGGGTGGAGTCGGGGTGGTTTAGGAGCTCCACAAGGACACTACCAAAGCTGGTGAATCTGGACCCGGGGAGGGGCAGGGAGGGGGGACTGCACAAACTGATGCACCAACCAAGGACATTGCAAGCAGAGAACCTAGAACTTCTGTTCAGATGTAGCCAATGGACAGCTCATTCTCCACATGGAAAGTGGGTTCGGGGACAGCAGGGACTGCCTCTGACAAGAACTCTGGGGCCTGTGATTTGATCACTGACTGCCCCTTGCTGAGAGGCCCTGTGGGAGCCCAGAGGAAGGGAGATGCAGGCTCTCCACTTCAGACCTGATAGGCTGTGGTTAGATGGTGGGGGGGGCGCAGAGGTTTAGGGGAGGGGAATGGGGCAGAGAAGGGAGAGAGGGTGGGAACAGGAAGATAAGGGTGAGGGGATAACAGTGGAGATGTAATGTAAATAAATTATAATTAAAACATGTATAAAAAGAAATAAGATAAATGTAAAAAAAAAAAACTTTTAAAAGAACCTTCAGAACACAAGGAAAACTCTCATGCAAACCATCATTATTCAGTAGGCTTCTATTTATTGGGAGTCCGGAACTGAGGCTGAGAGAGCTTAAATACTATGCTCAGCTAATGAAGTCACTGTGTCAGGACGTAAGTCCCTGGAGTCTATCCATGGAGAAAGGAAAAGCTCCCATGAGCACTCACAGTCTAACAAACCAAACTTCGTAGCCTCTTTCTCCCAGTTTCTAGTGTATTCCCCAGCAATCTCACTGGCTATATGTGACTGAAGTTCCCTTTTGGAGCAAACCATCCACACACTTCTCTCTGCTTTGACTCAAGGGCCCTACACTCTAACCTGGGCTTTGGCTCTCTTGTCCTCTCTCTCTCCCAGCTCCAGCTCCACCATATTGCCTTAACTCCACAGGACTCACTGCAGTCTTTCCTTCTTGCCATCCATCTTCTCCCTCTCGCTGCCTTTCAGCATCTGCCGATTGGGAAGGCTGTGCACTCCACAGATACCTCTCCCACTCCACTGGAACTAGTTGGGCCTTCCGAGATAAACTGCCTCACTCATCTGCCCACCTCCCACTGCTCCACCATTTTTTTTTTCCCGCATCGCCTCTCTTCCAGGGCCCAAGGCTAGACTTGATAGTCTTAGTTTGTCCTTTGGGGACAGACCACAGGATAAAGTTGGCAGTAAGGACTATGCCCTATGCCTTATACTAACCTCTTCAAAAGCTACAGTGTTCTAACCTTAGTGACTAGGCAAACAATTTTAGTGGTATGCAGACAAATATTTTACTTCAAATTTATTTTTGTAGATATTTTCTATTTTTGGCAAGGAATGCCGATTTTCCATTTTCGTCTAGCATGTAATGTCTTACTTTAAAAATAAAACAATTGAAGAAACAAGTAAGTTGATTTTTAAAAATACATTTTTCTTTTTGAGAAAGTTTGTTTTCTCTCTCTGTGTGTGTGTGTGTAACCTTGGCTGTCCTGGACTTACTTTGTAGACCAGGCTGGCCTGGAACTCACAGCGATCTGTCTGCCTTGCCTCCCCAAGTGCTGGGATTACAGATGTGTGTCACCACCTCCAGCTTAAAAATATTTTTTTTCTGAAACAAACATGTATTTAATATATACTACAGTGCACATACACATGAGCAAAACACTCGGGCACATTAAATGAGTAAATCTAAGTGGCAAGAAGAAAGAAATGACTGACACCCGGTGATAAGAATTCACTAAGTGATGTTGAACTTTACATTTTGTCATCAGTTGGCCAGCTGTCATTTTTAGCCAGGTGTCCTGTTGATTACAGAAAGATGACAAACTTATCAATTGGACATATGCTCTGCGTACTTACCCAGAAGTAGGATGAGTTATGCTGAGTAATGCATCCAACATTTTCCAACGGAAAGCACGGAGGTGGCCCAAGATGGTCATGTCTAACACTGTCTTTAATTTATTCCTATTACATCTCAATTATTAACCCATCCCTTGTATCCTCCCATTCCTCCCTCCCTCCTACTTTCCCCCTACTCCCCTCCCCTATAACTGTGACTGAGGGGGACCTCCTCCCCCTGTTTATGCCCATCTAACACTGTCTTAAGTGGAGCTACCTGGAGACTAACCCCATCAACACCAGGTGAGCACTTCTGAAGATATGTACCTCATCCTGCTGTGTGTCAGTTCTGAGCACCTGGTGATAAGTGCACTAGTCAAACATGGTGTCCTGGAATGTCTCTGTGTTCAGTGCAGCCTCATATACAGAAATGGGAGGGGCAGGGCGCTCACTTGGGTGTTGAAGTCTGGGTCTGCAGATCAGTGGTTCTTCCAACCTACTTGTTTCACCCCTTTCCCCTCCTCCCCCTCTCTTCCCACCCCTTCCACCCCCCTTCCCTCTCTGGCACTCTGGGCTGTTGGGGGTTGGGCTAGTGCCATGCATTTTAATGCTAATTACTGGTCCCTAAGATCTGGCCCTTGCTCAGAAGATGTGTAAACCTTGCTCCACCCAATTTAAAGTTGATTGGTTAATAAAAATGCTGAAGCTTGGGATTGGGCAGAAGAGAAGGAGGTGGAGTTTTGAGGTTGTGTGGCCAGTGGTGGGAAAGGAAGGAGGAGGTGCCAGAGAGGAGGTTCCTAGAGAAAATAATAATGAAAGTACCTGGAACTTTGGATGGGATGATAGTGAGATAATAGATTAGTTATTATGTTCACCTCTGTGCTTAATTTTGAATGAATCATAGTCTCAGTGTGTGGTTATTTGGGGGAAATTATTGATTAATGAATAAAGGTTTTGCTAAATATTATATATTAATATTCATCAGCGCTGCATCTCATGTTCTGAATGTTTTTTTATATTGCCATTCCCATGTTATTGGTGTGGCAGTTTTCATGGTGGGAGAATTTGGAAGATTGGCTAGCTTGTTTCACATCTTAGGAAACAGGCATTCAGCCCTCATCAGTCATGCTCCTGGGCACTTTTATTTGAGTAGTACTTTTCTTTGAGGCATGTGGACATGCTTGTACAGGAGGTAGTTCAGGAAAAGACACGAGAAGTCAGATAAATTCTTTTACTTTGACTTGTAAGCCACCTTTGGACAGGTAGTGTGTGCTTTGGAGGCGGCTTCTAGGTGTGCTGAGCACTTTGCAAACATATCTCTTCATCCTGTGAGAAATGCAGTCTTCAAGAAGTGAAAATACCTGTATAACCAGTACTGTGGAGTACTTGCAGAAGTAAAGTTCTTCCTTTTCCCTGTCTATGAACTTAAATACGTTTTTAATTGGTCAATAGAAAACGTGGGCTGTCATTTGGCCAGTGTAAGCTCTGGTGCCCTCTAGTGGCAGAAGGTTTATTCTGTAGACACAGACTCGACTGCTGTGGATGTCACAGTCTCCCAGGCACTCTCTAGGCAACCTTCCTTATTTAAGTTTGAAAACGGAATGGTTTAATGTTAAGTAAGTGCTTTTGGTAACAAAGGATATCTTACACTGACCATAAGCTTTAATGGCATCCTCTTAGAGTTGTAAGAATTTAGCTTAGAGGAAAGCTGAGAGTTGACTGGGTTAGGCAGCGTAGGGAGCCGGAGTTTCAATCCTAAAGATAAGTCATTTACAAGTCAGGTGCAGCCCCAGGTTCCACCTCTACACTAACTTCTTCTCAGTGTGAGTACTCTGCTTTTCCCTCTGTCAAACGACAGGCCTTTCCCAACAACCAACAAGCCAATAGCACATCTCATGCATATATTCATCCCATTTTATATCCACTGAGAAAGAGCTGCGTCTCAATCGCTCCCAGCAAATGACCCCAAGGTTTACGCCACCTGAATATGATGTGTGGCTTTCTTGACCAAGTAGAGTTCCTAGTTCCAGGCTTTAGAAAAAAGACTGACCACGATTTAAAAAGTGAGGAATCCCACTAGCAGGCTGCCCTTGGATTTGAACTGCAACTTTTGAATGGGTCTCTATCTAGATGACCTACACTATAGATTCTGGACATGGCAGACTCTGCAAACATGTGAACCAATTCCTGAAGATCTGTCATCTCTTTATCACCTCTCTATACACCCACCCATTTATCCATCCATCCGTCTGTCCATCCATTCATCCATCCATCCATCCACCCACCCATCTGTCCATCTGTCCATCCTTCCATCCATCCATCTATCCATCTATCCACCAATCTTTCCATCTGTCTGTCCATCCATCCATCCATCCACCCATCTTTCCATCTATCCATCCTCTATTCTATTGATTCTGTTTCTCATTCCCTAGAAATTACTGAGTAAAACAACTACTCAGATAGTTAAGAAGAAATGAGCAGTTTTTCCAGAACTAACTTAGTCGTTCCATTACTAGAAAGGAGAAGAAGAGATGTAGGGTTTTAAAAAACATCATGGGTGTCCACTATAGTTGGAAATTATTAAATCAACTGATGGTTATTTAGTCAAAGCAGTTTGGCTGACAACAACGTTTTAAAACATTAGCTCCACTGAAGAAAGAACAAAAGTATTGTTAGGAGTGAAAAGGTGAGGTGTTTTTACCTAATAAGTTTTTAGGCAGTCAGATATGTATATGAACAGTGTACAATGTGTTCAGAAGCATAGTAATCTGTTTACAGTAGACAAATACTTTAACTTGGATGGTGTGGTTTGAGTAAGATAGTATGGCTGTCCAAAACACTCCCCACTAAACTGTATTAGCGAATGCATTTCTTAAAGCTGTGTAGAAAGCTCAGTGGGTAAGATTGCTTGCTGTGCAAGCAGGAATGCCTGTGCTTAGATGCCCAGCACCTACCAAAGAAGCCAGGCATGGCTGCTCTCCTGTAACTTCAGATCTGGCAAGGTGGGCACAGAGATAAAAGCTCTCAGACTTGCTAGACCACAAGCCTAGGTGACAGAACATCAGGGTCCAAGTTCAGTGAGACAGCTTGTGTCAAGGGGATAAGGCAGATAGTGATAGAGGACACTCTGTGACAGGCGTGGGCACACATTTGCACACACACACAGTTGTGTTTTTTAGTTGAAGGCATGATGATTCTTCAAAATATACATAGAATAAAAATAACTTTTAGAAATACTGTTTGCCTTCTGTTATCACGATAAAACACTTATCAAAAACAACTTAAGGAAGAAAGACGTTATTTCATCTTACATATTACAACTCCCCGATCACAATCTATCACTAAGGAAAGTCAGTGCAAGAACCTGGAGCAGAGGCCAGGAAGGGACCCTGAGTACTGGCTTGCTCTCCATGGCTTGATTAGCTCACTAGCTAGCTCATTAGATCCATCTCAGAACTACCTGCCTAACAGTGGGCTAGGCCCTCCCATGTTAGTCAGTCATCAAGAGAAAGCTCCCCCAGACATCCCCCAGACTATTCCTTGGAAACAGTTCCTCCACTAAGAGCCCCTCTTGTCAGGTTACTCTATTTGTGTCAAGTTTGGACAAACACTAACCAATGCAAATACCCAAAGTAGTTTCCCCGCGATATCAACATTCAAGATTTATTCATTTATTATATATTCCTGGAAAGGTTCCATAAGGAAGAACTTCAGGGTACAGATGTACTTTATCTCCATCTTAGATGATAACAATAAAGACAATGAGAAATCACAGATTCGGATACTCTAAGCATTTTTTAAGCTTTATTATTGTTTTGTGTGTACACATCATGATGATGATGATGATGATGATGATGTGTGTGTGTGTGTGTGTGTGTGTGTAAGTGCTGCTGTGTGTACCACAGGTAACACATGTGGAGGTCAGAAGACACCCTTTAGGAGTTGTTTTTCACATTCCAGTGTGGATTCTGGTGATAGCATTCAGGTTGTCTGCCTTTCCTGGTAAGTGCCTTTAAAGTAATTTTATAACCACTCGCTCTACCAAGCTGAAAAGTATTAAGAAAGAAAGAATCTAATGTGAAAGTTGCTGACTCATAGTTTATACTCAAGCGATGTTGATTTAACTAAGTGCCAGTTACCAAGAGTGCTCACGCTCCTCAGCCCCACCGGACGCCCACTTCCCACTACTTTTGTTTCCTCTCCCCTACCTCTCTCTTTTCCTTCCTTTCCTTTTTGCCTAGGATGTTTTATTTCAAATGCTTTTTCCTTCCTTTCAAGTTTAGAACAGTTATAGGAAGGCACAGCCTGTGGCTTCTTTGTGGCGCTGATAATCTACAGGAAGATGATGCAAAATGGGGGTGGGAGGAAGGGAGAGAGGGGTGAGGGGTGGGAAGTGGGTATAAGAGCAATGACCCCTGCCAAAAAGAATGAAGGAACACAGGCAGAAAAGAGAGGAAGGAAGGTGACAACACAGATTTGGAGAGCTAAAAACAAAATGCTCTCAGAAGAAAATACTGCAGAATGTCTCTCCCTCTCCCATCCTTTCTCTCTAACCTGAGTGTGTGTGTGTGTGTGTGTGTGTGTGTGTGTGTGTGTTTGCTCTTAATTAGTTGAATCCTCCCGGGGGGGGGGGGGGGGGGTGGTAATATGCAGATGGCCTCCAGGAACCACTTCCTGACAAGGGCTTCTTAATGTTGCCCTTTGAACAAACTTACTTTCTAGAAGAGAACCGCTCTTCCAGCCTATGGGTCTAGCCTATAGGTCTGAACCTATATATAGGTTCAGGATATAGATAATATCTGGCCTATCAGATATTTACATTACAATTCATAGCAGTAGCAAAAGTACAGCTTTGAAAATGAAGACACTTTATGTTGGGGGGTTACCACAACTGGGTAAACTGTATTACAGTGTCACAGCATTAGGAGGTTGACAGCCACTGCTGTAGAACAGTCACCCAGCATGGAAGTGCTAGCTACTTTTCCAAAATAATACTGTCTTTGAGCTGTGTTAACTAGCTGGAGCGGTAAAGAAGTGCTAGAATTTTTTTTTTTTCCAAAGACAGTTGGTCAGGAAATAATCAGTGACAAAAGGAGGAAGTAATAGGGTTTAATACAGCTATGTGAGTTTTTCCCTTTTTTTTTTTTTTCTGATAGATTTATATCCTGAATACAGTCCCCCTCTCACTACTCCCCCCAGCTCTTCCCCATCTTCCCTCTCACTCAGATACTCCCTTTCCATCTCATTAGAAAACAAACCAGCTTCTAGGGAATAATAAAAAAGAAAATATGATGAGAGAAAACAAAATTTAACATACTGAAATTGGACAAAATAAACAAACAAAAGGAAAAGAGTCCAAGAGAAGGCACACTCAGGAATTCCATAAAAACACTAAACTGGGGCCATAAATATATATGCAAAGGACCTGGTGCAGACCAATGCAGGCCCTGTGCGCTCTGCCTCAGTCTCTGTGAGTTCATATGTGCGTTGACCGTGTTGATTCAGAGGGCCTGTTTTCTTGTTGTTGTCCATCCCCTTGGCTCTTACATTCCTCCTGCCTCTCCTCCTTTCCCTGGGTTCCCTGAGCCCTGAGGGGAGGGATTTGATGGAGACATCCCATTTTGGGCTGAGTGTTCCAGAGTCTCTCACTCTCTGTGTAATGTTTGACTGTGGGTCTCTATATCAGGGATCACTTTATTGAAGAGAGGGATGGAGGGGGAGAGAGAGAGAGAGAGACAGACAGAGACAGAGACAGAGACAGAGAGAACTTATATATTTATTTCTTAACAGTGGTATTTGGTTTTACTCCTATATACCCCGAGGTCCCTGGGCTATCTAGTCCTAAATTCTTTGTCACCCAAGTAGTGTCGAGTTTCATCTTGTAGAGTCAGCCTAAAGTGAAATCAGGTGTTGGTTGGTTACTTCCACAAACCTTTTGCCACTATATACACTAGCATATCTTTGTAGCATACCACTGTAGATAAAAAGGTGTGGGGTTGAGTTAGTGCTTACATTTCTCCTTTGGTAGTGTGCAGAGTGCCTTCCTGTGCCAAAGACTTTAGCATGTAGGAATGAAGGCTCTATGGTGGCACTTTTTTCTTGTTCTCAACGTCTCCATATTCCATGAGTTGTGTAGGTGTTGTCTTCAGCAATGGGCCTTGCTGTCAGTTTGTGGAGAGCAACCCATAGTCTTGGCAAGAGGCTGCATTGCTTGGGGACTCCCATGTGACCCTTTTGACTGACAACTCAATTTGAAGGTAACCCAGCCCTGGTACTGGAAACTTCATTTGGTGACAAGAGATGTCCAGTTGGGGCTCTGCTTCCACCATTATTTGGTAATTTCATTTAGATTGCCTTCATGTAAGTATATACTTTAGAAAGCTTTGACTGTACCAGGTTTTCACACTAGCCCTCAAAGGTCCCTTAGTTTTAGCTGTCTCTCCCTGTATTCCCTCCATCCTCTTCCTCTCTCCCCTACCACTGGGTCCTACCATACCAGCCTCCTCACCCATTTAGAGCTACCTGTTCTATTTCTCTTTCCCAACAACATCTACCTGCCCCCACCCCCACCCCCACCCCCATCCCTAGTCCCTTACTCTACACCTAACCCCTGCGTTTCTACGGATTCTAGCTTGGTTATCATTGACTTAACAACAGCTGTGTGATTTGCCTTGGTCATTTAGCTTTGTTCTCCATTGGGGGAATGCAGCCAGGAGGACATTTTGCCCTTCAGGACCCCACAGGCCAGTATCTCTACCTCCTGTAGGGTGCTTGTCACTGCGTACATTATTGATGGGCTCTGTGGAGGGACCCTCCCTTAACAGGATCCCAGGGTCTGTACCTTCTTTATGGTACTTGCCATTTTGAGGTTCCCCAGGAGTCTCAACAGTTCAGTCACGCACAAAATACTAAGGTCTGAGTGAAGGCAACACCATCTTTGTCTGCAGTAGTTAGTCAAGGTCCAACTCACTCAGGAAATCAGAATTCTTTCCAGGGTGAGCCACAACAAACCGAGGAAAAGGCTCTCACTTGACCTGAGCGTGTGGCTGTGGAGGCACCCAGGAGGGGAATGCCCATTTGTGCAATCAAGCCCTACTCGGGCTTCCCTCTCTGCAGTAACCGCCCCCCCCTCCGCACCCCTCCCCCGCCGATGAGGTGATGAATCAGTGGATTTCCCCTGAGGCCAGCAGAACTTCCTCCCAACCTGGGGCTTTACAAAGGTTGTGTCTGGTCTCTCAAAAAACTGACATACAAGTGTATAAGGCGATTTCTGGGGAGACCGAAAGGAAGCGGTTTGTGAGCCCCAGAGGAGGGCCCAGGCAAAGTGCACACCCAGAAGCCATCTAGGGGAAGGGGGTGGGGCCAGCAGACTGCCTTGAGAGGAGTCGCAAAACTCTGAGAGGTGGAGACTTAGGCTGGGTTTTCGTTGCTGCAGACATGCTGTGGATCTGCGCTGGCCTGACTCTGGTAAGCTTTGGGACTCCTGGGATGTGGGACGCTGCGCATTGGGCACCACCGCATGAGAAACGGCCAGAGCTCGGTGCTGACCCGGTCGTGGATAGCTCTGGCTTGGCTGGAAAGGGACTCCGGCCACGAGACGTGCCCAGGCAAAGATCCAGTTTGGGTCAGGGAAGGGGTTCGCTGTATGCCACTTGGCATTTCTAACAGTTCGCTCCTCTGGGGAAGTTGAGCGGGCTCTGAGCTGTGGTTACTTACTACTCGGACATCGGAATGTACCATTTCTCAAAGTAACTTTGAGAAAGTTACTTTGGATTAATAAGCCTCTGAAGGCTTTACGTTCTTGTGACAGCACGGAAAAAATAAACTAATTTTCTTCCCTTCCGGGAATTCAGCTGTGAAGCTGTGGGTGGCTGGACTGGTGGATATTTTTATACTGTTGTTCCGTCCTGTTTCTTTTCTCACCGTCTCTCTGCTGGCGCTGACAAGGCAAGTTTGTCCAGGTAACTCTTGGGCTCTGAGTCCCAGCCCCGTGTCTGCAACAGGGACTTGGCACTGAGCAGCAGAGTCCCCTGCTCAGAAACGCTAGCTTGAAAATGGCTTGTCAGAGAGATTCGACCTTTGGAGGTGCAATCCAGTTCTAGTGAGTTTAAACAAACTGTTTTATTAGGATCCTAAAAACTCCCGAGTACAATGGTCTCAAATCGGTTTTCACGGAGGCAGCAGGGAAGGGAGGAAGACAGCCTACGCTCACTTTTACAAGGCGAAATGGGGATCAAAGAGGGTAGTCACTGCACGAAGATCGCACAGCTAGCAAGTGACAGCGCTGGGCTTGGACTCAGATCTAACTCCAAGGCACCAGCAGTTTGTGCATAAACTGACAATATGACTGCTCCACGACACGGTTAAGGAGAAGGTTTGTGTGTGTGTGTGTGTGTGTGTGTGTGTGTGTGTGTGTGTATGAAAGAACAGTTAGAGGCATCTGGAAGAGTCCAGATCAGAGAGAGAAAGTAGACTGAACATGGTCAGCAGACTGGACATGGCCAGGCCTATCTGAGAGAGGGGGTGGGAGTGGGATAACAGGGGATAGAGAACAGAGAAAAAGCTAGTGAGAGAAGCAGGAGCAGATATAGAAAGAACATAGTGGAACAGCAGGGTTACAGGGAGACCCAGTAGCTGGGGGATGGGAAGCCCATGAGCTGGCGGGAGCTTAGGGGAGGGGAGGAGATGAGAAAGCTAGCATGCACTTTGAAATGTGTAACAGGTGCTTACGGTACAAGGACGTGCTTTGGTGAGGCGATAGGCACCACAGATGGTCATACGTCCTTTCTTTCAGAGGCAAAGGAAATGAATTTCCACATTTAGTCAAACCTTCAGCGCAAGCCAGCCAGATAAATTGGCAACATGATGCAGATACCTTGTCTTTGGCTGGGCATGCATAAAATTGTAATCCCTGGAGGCCTTTTCATAGCCAGTCTTTTTCACAACCTGATTTACTGACCCTCCCCCCCCCCCCCGTCCCCTAGACCTATAGTGTTCTACCCCTGGAAGAGACATAAGAGAACATAGTTTCTCATCACCAGTTTTTCTGAATTCCCATGTCCAGGTTTGCGGCTGATGAGAATTGTATATCCTGGGCTAGTAAACTCTGGTCAGTCTTATTTTTAAGGGGTCTGTGGTCCAAGTGTCAGCCCATCTCTCATCATTTTGAGTGCCTCTTTTTCAAGGGATGACACCAGCTACTTTAATAGTCGTTGAGATGTGAGGATGACTGGGCAGAGTCCCTGCCCAGACCCTGGGATCTGTCTGGCAGGGATCCTCTTTGTCCAAGCCAAGTCTCTCTTGGCTGGAGCTGGTTGGTGGGTGATGGCAGGATTCCCCTCACAGTCTGGCCAATGCTGCTCAATGGTCTGGCAAGGTTCCTGCCCTATGAGCATGCTGTAGATTTTGAAACTATCAAACTTTTTTTTTTTTTTTTGCTATGAGTTTAAGCTGACTTTCTGTTCTATATTTGTAAGCTTTTCAAAGACCATACCCAAGGAATTTACAAATCCTGAGATACAGAAAGTTTACAGAATAGTCTTATAAATATTGAGACAATACTTTAGCAAAAGTATAAAAAGGAGGAATATTTAAAGAGTTAAATAAAACTCAGAAGAGGAGTGTGAGATTAGGACCAGTAATCTCTACTGGGGATGATTTACGTTTTAGCTGCTGTGAAGCTCAGCGTGTTTTTCCTGTGTTGTTCTGTTTTACCATCCTTCTCTCACAAAGACAGTGGCCTTCCTTGATCCAGGACAGAGACTTTTGCAGGAAACTTTTAAAGAAGCAAACTTGGGCCTGGAAAAGGAGGGCCATAACTCAGTTCCAGAGCCAGCTTTTTTTTTTTTTTTTTAAGTAGAATAGCATGTCACACTATTTCAATATTACTTATACTCACAAAGCAATTGAATTTATGTAAAACTGAATTTATGCAATCAGAGGAGACTTGAGCAAGGCAGGGAGCAGAGAAGGCTTAGATGGAAGATGTCTTGAGAGTAGAGAGCAGAGAAACTTTGCAGATAAGAGACTTGAGGATCATTTGTTCATGCAGTGGCAGAAGTTGTTCCAATCTGTGAGAATTTGGAACTCTACTGTACTGTCTTTGACCGATGGGTGTACCGAAGCCAAGCCATTTGCAGTAGGTGGTGTAGCCTAATGGGGTGAGTCTGGGGGCGAAAAAGAGATTAGAGAAGGCAGATGAGTGTTCTAAGTGGGAAGAACCCAGGATTAGAGAGAGGAGCAAGTTCCTAGAGGGGGGGGGAAGAGGGGGCGAGAGAGAGGCAGCACAGTGAAGAGGAAGTGGAGAGGCTGTAGGGGACCTCCTCCAGAACGAAGACCCTGGAATCTTAGAGGCCCAGCAGTGCATATAGGCAGGCCTGATACACCTACAGGTCTCAAACTGCAGACTCCAGTGAGCCAACAAGAGGGAGAGGTGAAGAGAGGCAAGCCGTTAGCCATGGTTAGAGACACAGTAGCTCCAGGAGGGAGCTGAGAGACAGAGCTAGCAAGGAGGCAGCTGGGAACAGAGTGAGGAGACACACAAGAGAACAAGAGAGATAAAGCAAGCTTCCTGGAGGAGCTCAGGACATCGGGGGAGGGAAAGCAGAGGTAAGGGAATTGGCTACTGTTGGCTGGCTTTTATCCAACTTCAAGAAATCCTGCAGTACAGGTTAAGCTAATTTCTGGATAGTTGGAATGCCTTTTGGAGTTTGCTGATTGCATCTGATTATCCAGAATATGCCAAGAGTGGAACGGCAAAGACCTTTATTCTTGGCATCTTATAAAGGAGTGAAAACGAATCCCTTCGATTCTTTAAGAAGTGATGTATAAAGTTTGGTCTTTAGAAATGTCCTTAGGGAATAATAAGATTCTCCTCAGTGTAAACTTCCTTGTCGTCACTCCATCACTGCAGTGTGGGTGGCTTGGACACGCTCTCAGCTCTTAGAGTGATACTGGTAAAATAATAAAATGTTAAAAGTCCGGAGCTGTGCTTAACTTAGGCACAACTGTGTCTTTGCCACGGGATGTGTGCCTCAAGCACCCAGGAAACAGCCTTCCTTAAAGAATGCACACATGTTCATGTATGCACATGTGAATTTTTACACATGTATTAGTATGTAAATATTAAAAAGTCAAATTTGTTATAGTTATGATTTATGACCTAGGAAATTAAAGTTTCTTAAATAACATTATAAAAACAGATGAGTAAGACCGTAATGATAACTATCACCGACATAATCATTGCTGCATTTTATGCTACCTTCCACCTATCCCATGAGACCCTCAAGTTTCTTTGCTCAGATCCTCGCCTTGCCCAATAGCCCATGCCCCCATTTTTCTAGCATAGTGTCACCAAGTTTTGTTGAATACTGATAATTTCCAGGAAGCAGATTTGGGGGACTGGCTTTCCTTTATTCCCTTCCCCAAGCCATCCTTTCTCCAGTCGTGTATATAGACACAGCAGCTGCCCCTCCCCAACCCTTTGCCTCTCTTCCCTCGCTCTGCTTCTTAAAGATTCTTTTCTTTCTCCAAGTTTCTGGAAATCTGTTGTGTAATGAATAAGTCTGAAGTTCCAAAACTTTCACAAATTTTTAGAGGCAATTGCAAAACAGTTTATTTTACTTATCTGTGTATTGTACTATGGAAGTCCCGTGTGTGTGTGTGTGTGTGTGTGTTTGTGTGTGTGTGTGCTTGTGTGTTTGTGTGTGTGTGCTTGTGTGTATATATGTGTGTGTGCTTGTGTGTTTGTGTGTGTGCTTGTGTGTTTGTGTGTGTGCTTGTGTGTATATATGTGTGTGTGTGTGTTTGTGTGTGTGCTTGTGTGTTTGTGTGTGTGTGTGCTTGTGTGTATATATATGTGTGTGTGTGTTTGTGTGTGTGCTTGTGTGTGTGTGTGTGTGTGTGTGTGTGTGTTAGGAAGTGGGGAGAGGTATTAAGGGTTTTATTCTGTAATGTTTAGGGGTATAACCAGTCTCTCACTAGACAGCCACTTTCTTCAGATTTCTTAGAGCAGTTGTTAAAAATGGTGGTTGAAGAAAATGAAAGGTGATTTAGAAAGGAAATGGCACATTTACAAGTAATCCTACAACTGTGGGTATTTTGGGTTGTTTTCAAGAGTGGACAGAGATAGCCGTTTAATTTGTAATATAACAATTCTCTTTAAAACAACTCTAGAAACGTGAACTGTTTTCTGATTTTTGAGAGGGCTTTATTTATCCCAGAAAGGACTTGAAAGTTTTATGAATGCAATAACAAGAGTAAATTTAAATCAAAACATTAGCAACAGAGGCAGAAAAATTCAAGTGTTGTGGGTTCTGGAGCATTGAATTCGAGGTCTTGTGATTACAAGGCAAGCACTTTTCCAACTAAGCCATCCTTTCAGCCCCAAACACAAGTTTTTAAATCATGGCAAGTCTGAAAAGTAAGAATTGAGTTGATGTTTGGAGGCCATCTGCATCTCTCACCAGCTATAGTTAACAGAATCTTCTACCACTACTGTCCACAGTAGACAGAATTATCACCTTTATAGCAGATAGAGATTTTAATGCGGGAAGAGATTTTATTCTGACACTGTGATTACAGCAGGGTCAAAGGTGGCAAAGCACTGGCAAGCAGGGTTTGATACTGTCTCTTAGTAAGCTCTTGAGAGCTAATAGTCTCAAGGTGGGAGGGTAGGTCTATCAAAGACAACGTCCTGAGGGCTCGGCATGCTCGGTGGGGAGGGTAATCAGCAAAATCCAATTGCTAGATGGAAAGAAACACTGTTTTTCTGAAATAGTTAGAAACTTGAATAAGGAAATCCCCCTGCAAAAGCCCCTTCTAACTTATGTGCTTTGGATGAACTATCTGGGTTCCAAAAGTCCCTTACAAAGCACATGTCTTATATTAGGTACTAGAGACCACTTGCTGAAGAGTAACAAAAAGCGTGTGATTTAAAACTGCAATGAAATAATGCAGTAAAAAGTAACTCGAAACCAAGTTGAAGGTAATGAGTCCATCTCTTCTTCTTTTTGCACAGATAAATATTTTTAAATTGCCCATACAGAATGAAATCAAACATAAATACTGGAAAATAAAGTCATTATTTTTTTTTAAAATCAGCCTTATGGGGACATTTTAAATTTTTACTTAATAGCTTCTGAGCCTCATCCACACACATGCATAATTGCATGTTTAATCAGTGTAATCTATAGTCTTGTCTTTGACAATTTCTCTATATACTAACCTGCTTATGTTTCTTAAGGTAATTACCATTTCATAATTTTTATTGGACATTTTATAGAAAGGTTATTTATTAAATGAGCTTGAATTACCATTATTTTGCTTATTAATTTTATATCTTCTAAAGAAATGTCTCTTGGGTCTAAGAAGTAGCTCAGTGGAAGCGTTTACCTAGCATGTGCTATGCCCTGAGTTTGATCCCAGCACAACTAAACAAACAAACAAATAAATTCCACAAAATATAAAATAGTGAATAAGGGTGCTTGCTGGAAAGCCTTACAACTTGAGTTGGGTCCTTGGGCCCCACATGGTGTAAAAGAGAACAGTCTTATATATTTCACTCCGACCTCCACTTGTGCAGGCACACACACAGACACGCACAGACACAAAGACACTCATGCGCTCACACAGGCACCCACACACATGTTCCTTTAAGTATCACAGACTGCAGTTTTGTTTTATTTTTGCTGTTGGGGCACACATGGTATGTTTGTATAATTCACAATGCAAAAAGGAAAACTCACTGAGTTGCCTGCCATTCTCCACTCCACCACCTGCCCCCTGCCCCCTGCCCCCTGCCCCCTGCCCCTCCCTCCCCTGCAAAATCGTTGCTCTAAATTGGGAGAGGGAACTGGAGAGCCAGCTCCATCAGGGAAACTGCTATGCAGGTGTGAAGCTGATCACTGTAATACTGAGCAACCTTTCCTTTTTAGGAAGGAAGTGAGCTGGCCATCTTCTCTAACCCCTACTCCTTTGTGTACTTGCACATAGCCCTGTCACCCCATTCATGACAACTTAAAAGCATCAATCACAGTTTGTTCAAACAATTGTCCAAGGTCAGTGGAGATGCGCGGTGGTGGCAGCAGTGAGGTGTCTCCATGTGACCGCCGTGGCCAGCATAGTAACGATTCCAGGAAGGTGAGAAAGAAGGCAGTTTGGTTTAACACAACTAAGCAGCTGGTTTTGGCTTATACTTTGGGAGTCTGACCCCAGAGTAGTTTATTTTAGGCACATTTAAGCATGGCAAAATGGGTGAAAACGTTCCTTGTGATAATTAATTCAGTCTTTTGCGCACAACACAGCATAAAACATGACTACATTGAAACTACATATACTGAAAGTACAGGTGACATCTTCCAGAAAGATGGGTTCTATGGATTGATTACATGTGACACCTTTCATAAAGGCAGGATCTTTAGATTGATTAGCTTATAGTAAGGGTCTATAGGAGGATCCAAGTTGGCCTTGGCCACACGGCATAAAGCATGTGAAGCAATGAAGGTGTTCGTGTGTGTGTGTGTGTGTGTGTGTGTGTGTGTGTGTGTGTGTGTGTGTAAAATTTTGTCAAAGGAATAGGCTACACATTGTTCGAGACTATGTTTTATTTAGCGCACATAGTACTGACACATATAATACATAGATATAAATTTATTTATCATTCATTTTTATTGTTAGTTAGGGCCACTTACGTGTTAGGTATTTTTGATGTCTGTTGCCAAACAGATCTGGGCTAAGGTAGCACACAGGGCTGCTCCATACAGTTTAGCCCCAGCCGGCCCTTGGGTCTGGGCACAGCAGTCGGGCTGGCCCTGGGGTCTGGGCGCTGCAGTCTGGCTTCACAAGTCCAATCCCATTCGAATACCTGATTCTCTGGGATGCTGCTAAGGCCTAAGCTTTTTATCAAAATATTCCAGGTATGATTCTGGTGTTTTCTAGAGTTTTCATGCATTACTCTATGATGTTTGATGCCTATCAGGGTTTCTGAGAACCATTTTTAAAAGTTTGCTTTTAAGTCATCTGTAATACTGTTTTATATTTGCACCATGCTTTGAAAACTTTACCTTATTATGTAAGTATCCTTGTAACCCCAATACGTGAGTGCAATAACATATAAGAATGTCTCTGCCTCATTTAAATGCATGTTGACGGAATTATCTGACAGACAGACAACTCAAATGGAAAGAGACACTATTCACCCTAGAACCCATGCATTCACCCATCTATTTGAACTTTGGAGTTTAAAAAAAAATCTACTTTCAAATTAAGTGTAGATTTAAAAGCAATTTTCTAAAACATGTACATTTAAAAAGTGAATCTTTTCCAATACTTCCCCAAAGTAGTTAGTCTCTAGATAACTAAGGTCTTCAAGTTGTTAGATTTTCTCTTTTATTTTTTCTATTAAAACAAAAACAAAACAACAACAACAACAACTACAACAACAACCCAGATGGACACAGTGGCACACGCCTGTAATTCCAGCACTCAGGGAGGCAGAGGCAGGTGGATCTCTGTGAGTTCGAGGCCAGCCTGGTCTCCAACTAGAGTCCAGGACAGCCAAGGCTACACAGACAAACCTTGTCTTGAGAACAAAAAAACAAATAAGCCAAAGCTAATTTACAGAAGACAGTCAATCCACCCTTCTCTCCAAGTCTAAGCAACTTTTAAGAAACGTATTTACTTAGTCCCAGCTCTAGAGGAGCACTGAGAATTACCTTCTAAGTCACTTTTTCTTGCCATCTCATTGATAACCCAGCGTTTCTACAGGAAGCTGCCAGAACATGGCTAAAAACCCATAGCATACTTTTATAGCAAATATTCTCTAAGAAAGATACCTAGAGATAGAGATGCATCCAGAATATGGCTTACCACGAGCTACAAGGTTGTGGTGATGTATTTCGCCAACGTTCCTTTCAACACCTTTAGACAGCTCCCATCCTTTTTGTCTAGTTATTTTAAATAACTCAGAGCACCAGGGGTCGTGAAACACACCCAACACTAAGTTGAGTAGATAGCATCACCTAACACAAGCGGTATTTAGAACCCTTGATTCAATGAACTGATAGGACTGCCATCAAAACCAGAAGACAATCCGCCCCAACCCCCCCCCAAAATAAAAACCCCAAAGAAAACCAAAACCAAAACCAAACCAAACCAAAAAAAAAACCCTAAATTTTAAAATTCTACTCATTCAAACACGGACTGTTTTCATCTCTGACATAGCAAGCAATTCCTGGAACAGATTCATAATTGTTATCATGCGGCGTCCTAATCTAATCAGTGGACACAGAGCAGAAACCATTGCAGAACTTTAGAATTAACACGGTCTTGCCACCACCAAAGCTGCCTCTTTTCACTTGTTATCATGCAATGAAATCATCCTTTCTACAACTAGCATTATTCAGACTTTGATGTGTGTTTAAAGAGAATTTCTTGTCTTTGTTTGTTTGGGTTTTTTTTTTTTTTTTTTTTTTTTGCCACTCCTTCTCCTTTTTTTGAACAGTGTCTCCGAATGTAGGAGGGCCAGGCTAGCCCTTCAACCTCTGCAGGAGCAGAAATTATAAATGGACATTGCCATGGATGGCTCGGGCATTACCCCTTCCTTCTACTTCTCTGGTTCCCAAGCGTCTACACCTATAGCATAGCCATCTTCTCCTATGGTAACTTGGCACTTACTGAAGAAGATGCCCTTGTGGCTTAGACTAGAAGTTAATGATAACAATGGAGCCGAGGTGTCACCGTGCCACCACTACAGACGAACGGCATTCAGGCGGCTGCCGGCGTCGGTGCCAGTGCCAAACGGTGCGGCTGCATCAGCCATCTAGCAACTCGCTCTCGCCATTTAGAGGGCTGACCCGACACCTTTCCCCAACTTATACTTTTAAAAAAGTCCTCTCCTGTTTGTTTTGAACCCGAGAACAGAAAAAAAAAAGGTGGTTTCTCTCTCTCTCTCTCTCTCTCTCTCTCTCTCTCTCTCTCTCTCTCTCTCTCTCTCTCTCTCTCATTAAA
>OU015757.1:53248917-53272214 GCA_907169655.1 Acomys percivali
AAAAAAAAAAAAATCTAGTTCAGCCCTCAAGACCAGTTGCTACACTTTTCCTCCGGCACCGGCTTTACCAGGAGGCCCAGCTTCTTTAAGTGGGTAGTTTATTTCAGTCACCTGGGTGTCACTCTGCTGGTCTTTGCCTTGTTACTTCTTGAGTGCTGACCTTTCCTGGGAGGGTGTGCTGAGCCTGTCCTAGCAGGTGACATGGGGCAAGGGCCCTTGCCTTCTGGGTGTGCTCTTTCCTGTACCACGTCTTCTGTCTGATAACTTGAGTGGCTCTGAAAAGTGCTTTTTCACTCCGCTGCAGGCCAAGGAATCGTTCCCTGTTCTCTGTGCCTTATAATCTGGTAACAGGGATAGGAGCCCACAATCCTTTCTTCTGGGGATTCCAAGGGACAAATGTCAAAATTTCAGCATCTGAATTCCAGATCCACGGCTCTACCAGACACACTGCAGCAAAGCCATGGCTGTTCAGACAAAAGCTGCCCGACTGGGAGGGGAGCACCGGCCAACTGAGGTTGACTGACAAACTTTGTCTTCCCTAGTAGCCACAGCCTTGGCTTTAGTGGTCCTCTGACACACACACTCCACACAAGCTAGATTTATGAAGCTGACTTCTGAGTCTGAGGGAAATCTTTTTTTAAATCCTCCCTTCCTCCCAGCATGTTTTTATTCTGAAGTTTCCTCCTAAAACCAACACACTGGCTTTTGTCCAGAGTTGTCTGAAGGCGATTGTTAGTGTGCCTAAATATAGCAAAAGTAATTAAGGAAATCCTCACAGGCTTGCACCAGAGCCCAGCCCAGGTTTGGAACAGAAGTGCTGAACTGAGGTCCTTAACTAACCACTCCCAAATCTGGGCTTTGGGGAGAGTCGTTTCTCAAACATTGTGCTCAGCTTCAACTACCGCTAGGCCAATCAACGGTCCTTGATGAGTACTTTACTGTAACTGAAGATATGGCATATGTAAAAGAACTGAAGCAGACCTCCTGGAAGTGAAATTATAAGGGATTGTGAGCTGCCTGACCCAGATGCTGAGGTCAAACGCTGGTCCTCTGTGAGAACAGTGCATGAATTTTAACTGCTGATCCATCTTGAGGCTGAAGGAGATTTTTTTTATTTATTTAAATCTGGCTTGAAGCTGAGCAGATGCTACGATTTCTTTCTAACTTGACATTCCAGGGTTGCATGTGAGGGTAGCACTACGGGTACAGGGTCCCACTGTGGCTGTGGGTACCAAAGTGGGTACCCACTGTGGGTTAGGAGCCCTAGAAAGCTGATCCCCAACATGGCTCTCCCTTATACACCATCAGATCTGTAACTTCCCTAGTGGCCTTCTTTTCCTTTTTCATTAAAAACTTGCATATGATGTCTCAGGCCTTCTTCCCGGTCTCACTACCTGCTCAGCTCTATGATCTTCCCTCCACCCCCGCCTCTCCAAACACACACAACAAAAACCTTTCACAGAAACACAGAAATGAAAACCAAAGCAAACAGTCAAACACACACACACACACACACACACACACACACACACACACACACACTCCTAAATTTACAATGCTAGAAAAGAAATTTCTCTTTCCACTGGTTTGTTCTCAGGTATCTACCAGACAATGACCAACACACAGTAGGTCCTCACCAGTGCATTTGATAACTTAATACTTCTTTCAGTAGACTGTACTATCAAGGTTTCTCTGACCTTAAAACATTTTACGTAAGAAAGGTGTGTATTTGTATTTTCTTCTTTCCCTTCCTATCACTTGCCGTAGCTTATCTACTTTTCCTATCATTAATTCTTTTTCTGCTTCTCAAACAGAACAAAACAAAACAAAAACAAACCAAAACCAAAACTCCGCTCAGAACATTTAGGTTGGTGTGGGCTTTCTGCTTAGATCTTAGCTGAAATGCCTCAGCCTCGGCCTACATAGTTTCCGTTAGATCATTGCATTCTGCAAAAATGAGTTAGTGCAAATATATTTTTTAATGCAAACTATGTGGAGCGTGGTGAGCCCCGCCTCTGCCAACAGTCATGAGAGGCCCTTCAGACCGTCTTTCTTTTTGACACCTGATAAAACTTCTTGATTTTGTTGTAAGAAACAGCCCCTGAGGAAATCATCTCTGAAGTGCATGTGGCCACATCTGAAAGGAGGTAGCTCCTGTCACCTTGTGTCTCTTTACTCATCCTGATTACAGATTTGATAGTTCTCTATTCTGAATGTATTTTGGATTTTGGATCCCTGTCTTCAGTCCTGGGACAGTAGAACCCCAGGAAATCTAGGCAAGTGTGATACCTTTGTGCTACACCCCCCCAGGCTTTTTTAATAAACAGCAACAAGAGCAACCTTTTCATTTTGAGGTGGTCTCCCTGATTGCCCAGCTGGCCTCAGCCTCCTGAGTAACGAGGATTGAGTCTATACTACTAGGCTTTCCTGGTTGAGTCTTGATTTCCAGGTCAGGATTTCAAACCAAAGCAAACAAAGTAGGGAAGAGAGGCACATTCCTTAAGAAAGCTCCAAAAGGCAGAATATATGCATACTTTTCTTTGAAAGGTACTAGAGGCAACAATCCATAAATGCAAGGTGTCCCTCTGTTCTGCTTACTTGACCATTTATTCTGGGAACCAAGGGGGTGCACATACAGTTTCTCTCAGCTGTTGGTTAAATTCTCACATCCAGGACAGACTGGGTCTCCACAGGCCACACACATGTATATATTGGGCATGAATATATTGGGCATGAAGCGTGAATGTTTTAGACTTATCATTTCGCCCGAGCCCCAACCCTATACATGCCACCTCTTTGAGTTTCGATCTCTGTCATTTTCTTGTTTCTACCAAAAACCCAGAACTGACAGGAGAGAAAGGCAAGTTTGACTGATGCTGATGTTACTCTTTACAGCAACCAGTGTGGGTGGGGGGAGGAATTGCTGTTCCTCCAGGTGGTTGTATAGACCCTGTTTTGATTACTGTTACCAATAGGACTTATTGGTTGCTTCTAGCTTGCGAGAGAGTTCCATGACTTGAGAAGTCTTTTTCCCTCTTTCTCAAATCTCCCCACCCTGCCCATGTGTGCTCTTGAGTGTGTGTGGAGGTTGAAGGTCAACATTCGATATTTCCCTCAGTCAGGTCTCACCTTACTTGAGCTTGCTGACCCACCTAGCTTGGCTGGACTGCAAGCCCCAGGAATTATCCTGTCTCCCTGTCCTCAGTGCTGCCACGTGGCTTTGCTACGCGAGTTCTGGAGGACCCATCTCAGGTCTTCACGCTTACATCACACACACACTTTACCAACTGAGCCATCTCCCAGCCCTAGTTTGGGAATTTCCACAGTGTTGCCAATTTCTGGAATGTCATAGCATAAGGAGCCATAAGAATTTAAATGGCTTTTGTACAAAACCTCTCTTATTTGAACAATTAATCCTTTGGTATATTTCCAAATACATTATGATTCCCTGGTGCCCACAGTTCTGTCACTATAGCTGGTGGTTGTCCAATCTGAAAGAGAGCCTGACATCAACTGAACCAGCACACTATCTATTGCTGCTGAGAAAGCAAGAGACGGAAACTGCCATTCTGAAAAGAGAAGTTGATGCCAATAAATACAGTTTATTTAAGCTCCCATGTTAGAGGTATCTTAGAGAAAATAGCAGAGTTTTGAGTGTGTTTTAAGAGCCATAAGTTGTAGGTGTAGCTTGGTGGCTGATAACTCACTAGACCCCCCATGAGGTCCTGTGTTCAATTCCCAGCACCACAAAAGAAAGAAAAAGGCCATGAAAATATAAAGTGTGAAACATCCCTGTATAAGATTTTTTTTTTATAAAACATAACTTCTTTTGGGAACTTACCTATTTTCCATTAATATTTCATTATATTTATATTTGTTATCAGAACTTGGCTTAACAAATGTCTGTTGGGGTTGAATTGGCCATACTTTGGGGGTGATGCCAGCAGACTTAGGCTTAATTCTTCTCATCTTTGTAATATTTACCATAGTTCTTTACATATAATTATGGAAACATAGAAAGTCAGTTGTATTCTGTTAGTATTCCATGTTATGCCCACACTCATTTCTGAGTCCAAGGAAAAAAGCACTATACTGGGACTGGAAAACTTTAGAGACACACCAGCTGTGCTGTTTGCTAGTGAGAAACTTCAGACAAGTCAAGTGTTTTCTGATATTTTGATGCCATTTTTCCCTATTAGAAGTCTGGATGTCAGAGATGCATCCTAAAATATATCTATCCCAGGAGAAAATGTGGTCACTTCATCACTTCCTCCCTTCTTCTCAGAAAGAGGTCCCATGGTACCCCATGACCTGAAGGGGTCATAGACTTTACTGATGAAGAAAAGCCGGAGAGGGACTTGGGAGCTTCTGTGGTCGTGACTGTAGAACATTAAACTCTCTTGGCTCAAAATGGCCACTAAAGTAAACCACACAAACAGCTCCCACCCCTCCATGTGCCAGGAAAATGTGGGAAATGTTCACGAGAAAAACCAAATTCAGAGGCAGTAGCCAAAAGAATTGATGATTGATAATGTTCTCTATATATCATATATAAAAGGAGTGGCATACACTTATCTATGTTTAAGAGGGTGTTCCAGTCAGTACTCTGTTGCTGTGAAGAGACGCCATGACCAGGGCAGCTCTTAAAAAGGCAAGCATTTAGTTTAAGCTGACTTATAGTGTCAGAGGGTTACCCCATTGGCATCATGGCAGCATGCAGGCAGTCCTGGTGATGGAGAAGTAACTGGGAGTTCTACACCTGGAAACTCACGCAGCAGGAAGAGAGTGGCACTGGGTCTGTCTTGGGCTTCTGAAACTTCAAAGCCCACCTCCAGGGGCACACATTCTCCAAATAAGGCCACATGTCACAATCCTTTCAAAAAGTGACACTCCCTGGCACTATTTTTTTTTTTTACCACTTTTATCTTCATGATTGACTTTTAATGATAGAAAATACTAGTCTCATTAACAGGTGAGGGAATTATAGCACAGAAAAAGTTAGTCAGTCACTATTGGTGGCAGAAATTAGGTTTCCAATGCTGCTTTGAGTTTGTTTTTCCCTCCATTTTGTTATTGGAAGTTCACATTAATAGTAACAATAGTAATACTACCACGTACAGAGAATATTTTTCCTAAGTACCAGGCATTGTGCCGAGAGCTTCAAATGCAGGGTTCCATTTAATTTATCACTACAGATCTGTGAGGCAGGGGCATTTCCACTGGTGAGATGAAGAACTTGAGGCTGGAAAACAACATGGAAGTGCCCATCATTTCCTTCACTCCCCAGGCATGGAGCAGTAGGCGGAGGCAGGGCTTCCCTATGTTTCTAGTGCGGCTAGAAAAAGCATACAGTTGGTCCTGCTGGGCCCTGGGGTGCCCCCTCTCCTGGAAATCATCAGCATACTTTGGCTTAACCTGTACACAGACGCAGTCACTCTGGGCGAGTGACACATATTTCCCACATTGCTTGGTTTGGAAATCACTCTGATCCATATTATGATTTTCTTTCACAGGTATTTGCTGGGTCCCAGTTAAGTGTTCAGACCCAAGAGACTGGGAACACCTCCCAGGGATTGGAGTTGAGGAGAGGTGTTCGTGAAACCAACACACGCTGCTCAGAAGGATTCTATCCTGGGGGCAACTTTTGCTGTCAACCATGCGAACCTGGTAGGTCACGTGGAGTATCCGAAGATGAGCATGAGAATCAGGCTGAGGGACTCTGATGTCCTATATGTGAGTGTGTTGGATAGTTATACAGCTATTGGCTATCCTATAGTGTATAGCATTACAAAGAAGGGGGAAAAGACTACATATAAACTTATTTTCCAAACACTAATTGTTTTATCATCTGTATCATATTTGTCTGGAGTGCTTATGAAGAGCCATAATTTACAGATGACATAAATGCCTGAAATAGGAAGATCTGTCTATTTAGCTCGATTTTTCACGAGCTAAGGAAAACTCATTTGTGAGGATTAAAAAACCTAAGTCAGGGCTGGAGAGATAGCTCAGCAGTTAAGAGCATTGGCTGTCTCCCAGAGGACCTGGGTTCAATTCTCAGCACCCACATGGCAGTTCTCAACTGTCTGTAACTTCAAGATCCGACACCTTCACACAAATATACATGCAAGCAAAACACAAGTGCACATAAAATAAATATAAATAAATAATTATTTTAAAAGTGCCTAAGTCATCTCAGAGCTAACTTGGGTGTGCCTGACTAATTCTGGGGCTCGCTCAGCGAGGGACTTCCACTCTCAGGGGTGTGCCTCAGCTCCTCTCTTCAGCCTGTCTCTAAAGGTCTCTTCCTGGCACTGAAGCCTGCCAAAATACATTTGCATTTTTCAGCTGAATAACCAGATGAAGGAAAAAAGCAATGAACAGCAACCAACAGTTTTTCCAAAATCAGTATTTTGAAATGCAAATCAACTTTAGTTTGGAACTGAAGTGCCAGCATTAGCAAATGAGAAGCCAAGGAAACTGTAATTCTGTAAACTTAGTTTCCACTTTGGTGTTGACAGCAGTTACATACAAATGCGGACCATGCAATTGGGAGGATAGGAAGTTGACCCAAGCCAGGCATGGTGGTGCATGCCTGTAGGACCAGAACTTGGGGAGGCAGAGGCAGGTGGATTGCAATATGAGTTCGAGGCCAGCCTGGTCTACAAAGCAAGTCCAGGATATCAAGGTTACACAGAGAAACCCTGTCTCGGAAAACAAAACAAAACAAAACAAAAAAACCACCACCAACAACAAAAAACGTTGACCCAATGGCATATAAGACTGTTTGCAGGTTTCTGGAAATATCCATAGATCCCCAAAAGACTTCTGTAGGTTTTATCATTGGCTTCAAAAGTACAAAGCAGACCCAGGTCATGCACAAATGAAGACTCCAAGGGCCTCTATAGGGTGCCCTCCGGTCCAGATTTTACTAAGCCTAGCAGGACACTTTCCCTCGTGACACAACCCACTAGTGCCTAAGTTCCTACAGTTACTCTTTTCCAAACAGGAATTGGGAATTGTCTGCTGGCTTTTTTTAAAAGTTGCTAAAGACAATCAACTTATCCTATGAGTTGAAATCTGTGTTTATAGTTTGAAAATTTGGACTTATATGTTTACATTTTAAAGTGCAAGATAAAGCAAAGATGATGTATTTTGTATATTAAGGTATCCAAAATTACAGTCTGTGCTTTTACTCTAACTTTATCTTGTTTGAATTTTAAGAGGGAATATAGCATGCTTGGTGTTTAGATATGCGAGTTCTCACACCACTGTGGGATGTAGGTGGTGCAAACTTTTAAGAAGGAAAATGGAACTCACGTTTTAACAATGTTTTCACTTGCTGACACAGTGATGTCGGCAAGTAAATATAGAAAAATGCCTTTAAAATATTGTGTGTGTGGCATTTCATTTTGATACCCAACAATGTAGGATTTTGCATGTAAATTCTGGAGTAATCAAAGGCTGGAGTACTTGGTATCAATGAAAGCCTAAGTGCATGAGCATTTTCCATATGTCTCTAAATCAATCCTCAGTTGTACGGGTTTCTTGTAGCAATTGCTAACTGGCATTCCGGCCGTGTTAGAGGTTGTTCTCGGCCACCTCACTACTGTGTTTCAGCTGCCATTCAACACACACCTGATACTCCCTCCACCTTGATTCTCTCCAGCTGAAGTTTAGGCTTACACGTATTCAAGTCAGTTTCAAATCTGTTTATAGCATCGATGAGCTGACAGAAATATGTAACATTAATGATGATATAAGTCAGTGAAGAGCAAATATTGGGAAGTGATGAGGTTTATCTTTAAGAAACATAGGCTGACTATTTTGGAGATGTTCAGGAACTCATAGACTGTTGGTGTGGTTCTGCTTTCTTCTCATAAGAAAGAAGGGGAGTGGGAGAAGTGGGTGGAGGGAAGAGGAATGGAAACTGTGGGTGATGCATTTTTATGTGACTTAAGTGGAAAGAGTCTATGGCTTATCTCTGCGTCAAATGGTTGAAATGCTTGTCTAGAGACTCTTTAAAATGAAAATATAAATGTAGACTTTTTCAGTGATTGCAGATGTGAACTGGTGTTTTTGATTGATTAAAATGCACTGTGTACTTATACTGAAGTGTTCTTATTGAAATAGAGTCTTCTCTCATACAATACAACCCAACCACAGTTTTCGCTCCCTCCATTCCTCTAATCTCCAATCTTCCCCAGACGCACTCCCCCACCTCTTCCCTTCAGAAAAGAGCAGGCCTCCAAGAGACAACCACCAAACAGGACAAAATAACACACTGCAAGGCAAGGCAAAAGCCCTCCATTGATGCTGGACAAGGCAGCCCAATAGGAGGAAAACAATCCCAAGAGCAGGCAAAACAATCAAGAGACACACCTGCTCCCACTGTTAGGCGTCTCATAAAAACACCAAGCTAACAGCCATAACATATGCACAGACCTGGTGCAGACTCATGCAGGCTCCGTGTTTGTCTCCTCCATGTCTGTGAGCCCACACGAGCCCTGCTTAGTTGATTCAGTAGGCCATATTCCCCTGGTGTCCACCATCTCCTCTGACTCCTACAATCTTTATTCTCCCTCTTCTGTGAGGTTCTCCGAGCTACAAGGAGAGGGATTAAATGAAGACTTCCAATTTATACTCCCTCTCTCTCTCTCTCTCTCTCTCTCTCTCTCTCTCTCTGCATGATGTTTGGTTGTGGGTCTCTGTACCTGCTCCCATCTGCTTCCAAAGGAAGTCTCTTTGACGACAACTGGACAAGGCACCAATCTATGAGTAGAACAGAATACCTTTAGCAATCATTTTGTTGATTTTTTTTACCTATTCTGTCTGGTTCTACCATAGGTCTCTGGGCTGTCCGGTCTCTGATTCCTGGCCATCTAGGCAGTGTAAGGCATGGGCTCCCTCTCATGGAGTAGGTCTCAAGTTAAACCAGACATTGGGGGCTTCTCCCACAATTTGTGTGCCACCATTGTCCCAGCACATCTTGCAGGCAGGATACATACACGTAAGTGGAGGGTTTCGTGGTTGAGTTGGTGTCCAGGTTTCTCTTTCAGTAGCCTGCAGGAGTAACTTCCTGCACCAAAGAGACTAGAACATAAGGGTAAAGGCCCATGCAGGTACCAGTTTAACCTCTCTATGTTCAGTGAGCTGCGCAGATGTTGTTCTTGGTAATGGGGCTCCACTGTCAGTTTTTGGAGAATGACCTCTGTCCTAGCATCAGCCTGGGCTATTGAAGAATCTCCATGGGACCCTTTCAGCCAACAACTCAACTGTATACAATCCAGTGCCACCACTGGAAGCCTTGCCTTGCTTGAAAAGGTAGCCAGCCCCGACTCTGTAGCCTTCATTACTTAGAGTCCTCCCCCTCATAGATTCCAGGAAGTCTCCATTGCACTAGATTTCTATACCACGCCCCCCCAAATATCCATCGGTTCCACTCCTCTCTCAGTACTCTATCCCTCCATCTCCTCCCACCCTCAATCTGACCCCTCTTGCTCCCACCCCAACTCATCCCAGCACACCTGCAAAAGATATTCTAATCCCCTTCCCAGGATCCATGTGTTTTCCCCAGAGGCCTCCTCTTTAATGTCTCTGGGTCTGTGAATTGTATGTAGCTTGATTATCATTTAATTAACAACTAAAATCCACTTATAAGTGAATACATACCATATTTGTCTTTCTGAGTCTGGGTTATCTCACTCAGGATGAATTTTTCTAGTTTCATGCATTTGCCTGGATAACATTTTAAACAGCTGGGTAATACTCCACTGTGTAAATGCACCACATATTTTTTCTTACATCTAGGTTGTTAGAATAAACCTGCAATGAACATAGTTGAGCAAGTCGCCTTGTGGTAGGATGGAGCATGACACAAGAGTGATATAGCTGGATCTTAAAGTAGGTAGACTCTCAATTTTCTGAAGAACTGCCATATTGATCTCAACAGTGGCTGTACAAGTTTGCACTCCCACCAGCAGTGGAGGAGTGTTTCCCCTATCTCATCAGCATGTGCTGTAACTTGTGTTATTGATTTTAGCCATCCTGACAGGTGGAAGATGGAATCTCAAAGTAGTTTTGATTTGCATTTCCCTGATGGCTATAGATGTAGAACATTTCTTTAAGTCTTTCTCAGTCATTTGAGACTCTTCTGTTGAGACTTTTCTTTTTAGAGCTTCTTAAATTGGATTATTTGGTTTTTTTGTGATACATAGTTTCTTAAGTTCTTTATATATTTTGGATAGTAGCCCTCTCTCTGATGTGGTGTTGGTGATAATATTTTCCCATTCTAATCATTGCTGTTTTGTATGATTGATAGTGTCCTTTGTCTTACAGAAGCTTTTTAGTTTCATCAGGTCCCATTTATGACGTTTTTGATCCATTAAGATATGCTGTATACATAGACAGACATTTCAAAACAATAAATAAAAATTAAATACTTGAGAAGTCCTCATCACATTTTGATCTAATAGGATGAATCCAACAGGGCATTTCATATATGTATATATTATATATACATATATAAACTACATTTATCTATTGCATATATGTGTGTATATATGGTGTATATGTTTATCGTATATTGGTATGCATAGAAATGTGGCAAAATAAGACAATAAAAATATGTCGAGGTAGTTGCTGTGTAGGTGCTTTTAATAATTTCTCACCTTTTCCAGATTTTCTGCAATAAGCACATATATGGTTATCAGAAAATGATGCATTTTGAAATCCTATGTTCAAGGAAACAACCTTTTATTTTTTTTATTTTAGTACATTTAGATTGTGTACTTTAGAGGAAAGAATCTATGGTTTATTGTATCAATACAAAGCTAAGTATATTCCACAAATTAGCTCATTAGTTATTTCAGTTCACTTACACACAGCATCATGCCACCTGCAGGCAGTCCAGTGCCTCTTCTGCCTGGTCCCCTCTAAAGTACTACTGCTAATAAGGCTGGATAGCTCTGATGTGCTATTTTAATTTCGCACTAGAGTCTCATGGTTTACTTTTTAAAACAGACTTGGTTTTGTTTACTAAAAGATAGTAAATATTGTGTTTCATGAACAAGATTTCTGAGGTAAGTCACGAGTCATGTGCTGGGAAACACAGCATTGATTGCATTTGCTGGTTTGTGCATGTTGAACAGATTTGACTGCATTGGTCTTTTATAATTATTTTCACCCTTAATGACTAGAGTTAATTGTTAGTTCCACGTTAATGACTAGATTTGCTAGTAATGCATTTCTGCTACACTTCCCTGTGTATGTTTCAGCCCTTTTCTCTGCGTGCACTACCACTGACACTAGTTTTCCATTGCACTTCCTGCCACTTAGCATCTCTGTAAAGGCCTTTGTTTTGTCTTCCTTCCAGCAGGATTTCCGTCAGCACTTATAAATCCCTTAGCACACAATAGGCATGTAATAAACACTTGTTAAATACGTGACCTTTCCAGAAGGCATTGTTCTGTAATGCTTAGTTGTAGAAATAGAATGACTTCCTTTAATAAATCAAAGCAAAGATGAATATAATTTCAAATGGTTTGCAATAATAACAAACAAATAATAAGCAAAATTTATTAGAAATACATTTGTGTTTGTCTACAAAAATGCACTGTGTTCCTGAGCAGAAAACAAATAGAAAAGGGAGAGAAGAAAAACTGTGACTATTTGGTGGCATGTGCATTTGTTCTGATAGTAAGGACAGAGAAGTATTGGTCATTTGCATGAAAAAACCCAGGCTCACAGACACTAAACACTCTGTCAAAGATTTCACAGCTACTAAATTTTTGATCAAGATTTCTAGAAATCCAATGGTTTTTTGTTTGTTTGTTTGTTTGTTTTGTTTTGTTTTTGTTTTGTTTTTTGTTTTTGTTTTTTGTTTTTGCCTAAACTGCAGAAGGATGTAGGGTTTTTGCATCATCAGGATAAGTGACATGATGAGGATTTGCGGACTTGGAAATTTAAAATGAGAACTAGTACAAATTGAGTTTGTTTGGTAATCTCAATGGCCAAGGACAGCCATCTCCACCAGCTAGTTTCTCCTTCCCTTCAGAGAAATGCATTTGGTCACTCTAACTGACCCTTTCCTAATGTGTTTCTGTGGCTAACTGTTCTCCTTTTTGAGACAGGGTTTCTCTGTGTAGCCCTGGCTGTCCTAGAACTCTCTCTGTAGACCAGGCTGGCCTCAGACTCACAGAGATCCGCCTGCCTCTGCCTCCTGAGTGCTGGGATTAAAGGCATGCGCCACCAGTTTAATTATCCTACTTTTATAAGAACATTGTTTGTCCTTTTGTTGGGAAGGTTTCCTTGCTTGCTGGCTTGCTCCCCCGCCCCTATTATTTTTCATTGGTTCTTTGTGAATTTCACATCTTGCGTCCCAATCACCTCCTCACCTCATACCTGCCCTCCATCCTCCACCTTTGCAACCTCCCCCACAACAGAGAAAAAAAATCTCATTGTAGAAACTGTAGCAATTCACAGTGTGTTCTACAGCATTCCCTTTTGGCCACACTTATTTCTTGCAATTGTTCATTGAAATGACTCTTTGTTCTTGTAGGAGGCCTTTGGCTTCTACTCTATCAATACTAGGACCTCACTGGCCTTTTCTTGGATATCCTGTTGTTGCCCTGTGTCATGGAGATCTTTTAGTTTTATATCTGTAGTACCAGCCCTTTCATGCACTCCAGCAGTTCATTGATGGTGTAGATGTTGGGGTGGGTCAATTCAAAGCCCTGGATCTGGACCTGAAAGGTACTGGAGATGGTCAGCCTACCAGCTCACATGCTCTCAGGGACAGCTTACCCGCAACCCCTACAACCAGGAACATGGCTAGTTCTCTCACTCTCTGATCTGCCATAGATGGTAAATGACAAGGGAGGGAAGGAGGGCGTCTCTCTCTCTCTCTCTCTCTCTCTCTCTCTCTCTCTCTCTCTCTCTCTCTCTCTCTCGTTTCTGATTCAACTACAACCCCCAGATCCAGGGTCAGCTCTCCTGTACTGTCCAGGTAAAGTTCAGGGCCTGCTCTCCTGAGTGCTGCAGCAGGTGGGGAGGGAGGAGCAGGTCTGGCATAGTACTCTTGCTCTCAAGACAATAGGGAGCCTCCTTCACCCATACTGTCACCCAACAGACAAGAGGCAGGTCTAGCTCTCCCATGCTCACACCCTCAGGTCTGGCATCCCTGCACCCCTGCCATTAGGGTCAGTTCTACTATGCTGCCCAGGTGAGGTGCAGGGCCTGCTCCCCCTGAGTGCTGTAACATGTGAGAGACAGAACCAGCTCTCCTGTTCTCATGACCCCATCAGGAACAACTCTCCCATCCACCTCTGGTGTCAAGGGTGAAAGGGAGAGGAGTTGCTCTTTCCCTCGACAATGCCCCCACACGGCAGACAAGAGGCAAGGCTGGCTCTGCCACACTCATAGCCTCGGAGCCAGGTCACCTGTCACCCCCACATCCTGAGTCAGTTCTACTGTGCTGCCCATACTTGGTGCAGGGCTTGGTCTTTTGAGTGCTGCAGCTGGTGAAGGGTAGGGACAGCTCTCCTGCTCTTATGACCCCAGGGTCAGGTCTCCTGCCTGCTGTAAGGTGGCGAAGGGTGAGAGGAGTGGAGGGTATTTCTCTTGATGAGATTTTCCCCCCAATAGCTATCTGTCTTTCCCATTGTATTTGCATATAATCAGCCTAACACGCATCCCCTGATTTTACCATTCTTTATTGTCATCCTTGTATCCTTTCCATGCTGTTGCACGGTGACTGGCCCCAGCTCCAGAAATTCAATTTCTTTTTATTTTTTTCCCCCATGATAGGTGAACGGAAAGTTTCTGACTGCACATTCAATGAGGGTAAACCAAGCTGCCGTCCGTGCACAGAAGGGAAGGAGTACATGGATGGGAAACATTATTCTGATAAGTGCAGAAGATGTGGACTCTGTGATGGAGGGCATGGTGTGTATCTAAGAAAGTGATTTTAAAAAGCTGATCCTGGTCCTTCGTGTAGAACCATACATGATACAACTTGAGACTGGGGTCAACTCTGGTACCCTGCTGGCATACAGGAAGAGCAGAGTGAGGCTAACTGGGTAATGCGCAGCCATATCATAAGGTAGTAGTCACTTTTGAAGGTCTTCTCAGCAAGTCTTCCAGATGGAGGCAAAGGCCTAAATAATGGCAATCCAAGCCACCCACAGAAGCTATCTTTTTTTCCTACACATAGTTAAATGTGTCTGTGGTTCTTTTTTATGGCTATACAAAGAAACCCAAGATGCGGTGAGGATGTCCCCTCATCTTTGGGGATCGTATCTGTTATCATCATTCTGCTCGGGGACCTGAATTTTTGTAACTATCTCAATTTATTCTCAAGGCCAGGATGAGTAAAAAAAAAATGACAGAAAGAGCTGATATTAAGAAAACTCTGGGCATCACATTTTAAAATTCTTTCTTTCTTTTTTAAGACAGGGTTTCTCTGTGTAGTCTTGGCTGTCCTGGACTCTCTTTGTAGACCAGGCTGGCTTCCAACTCACAGTGATCTGCCTGCCTCTGTCTCCCTGAGCCTGGGATTACAGGCGTGCACCACTGTGCCTGGCTAGAGCCCTTCTCCCCTTTACAGGCATAAGGCTCTTATATTAGACTATAAAGAAATGATGCAGAACCCTGGCTATCCATTAGAGCTGCACAAGGAACTGTTGAAATCCTAATGCTTAAGTATCAGCTTAGCATTAAATCAGAACCTCCAAGGTTAGGCTTATTGTGCAACATTTCAACATGGTAACATGATGACGATGATGATGATAATGATGATGATAATGATGGCAATGAAGAAGATGATGATGATGAAGATGATGATGATGATAGCAGCAACAATGACAATGATGGTTTCCAGGTCATGTATTTAAGGTTCAAGGCTTTCAGTTAAAGGAATGGAAGAGCCACCTAAGCAATAGTGGAGAGTGTCTGCCTTTCTGGGTTATCCATCCACTAACAGCTCTACTAAATGGTTGCTGGTCCTTTCAAGATGGTACTACCTTTTTTGTTAGTAAACATTGTTATTAAAGGTGTGATAGTGTAACAGTTGATAATATGCAGTAGATCTCTAAAAAAAAAAAGATCCATGCAGCCCCTGGCCATTATTTTCACAGTGTATTTTTAACTAGGTGCTACAATGAAAACTTTATAAACTGGCTTTTTAGGTTTAGAAGTGGAAACAAACTGCACCCGGACCCAGAATACCAAGTGCAAATGCAAGGAAAACTTCTATTGCAATGCATCTGTCTGTGAACACTGTGAACAATGCATCTCGTAAGTTTTAGTATTCAGTGCTTAAAACACTAGCTACGATGGGGAGATCCTGCCTTTCTAGAGAAGAGCCACACTGGAATGAGAGTTAGGAACTAAGTTCTAGTCTTGTCTCTACTCCATTTGCTCAGTTACTACCAATCAGCACCAAACATCACTGAGCACTTTCCAGTCTCTAAACATTACCAACATCATCCTGTTCAAGAGACACTACTGGCTGCTTACATGTGTGATGGCAGACACATGACTGTCATCAAGGTTTTGATTCTAGGGGCAAAGAGAGCAAAACAACCACAACCACAACCACAAAAACAAAAACAAAAACAAACAAACAAAACCCAATGCTTGTGTGTCAACACTTTATGGTGTATGGCAAGCATAAGACATTTGTTCTCAGCACTGGGCAAGGTATGCAGGGAGACCTTTTGACTCTATCTGAAAGGTGGGAGTCCTGAGGAGGAAAGAAACAGCATTATTAGCAGGTAAAAGTGGGTGGGAAGTGTGTCCAGGCAGAGAACAACTGCTTTAAAGAGGTGTAAGACACTCCCATGTCTGCTGGAGGATAGAAAAGCTTGGGAGGAATTTGCCTTGATGCTAAAGGGCTTGCTTGAGAGTCAAACATACACATCTTGTTTCTCCTGTCTGCTGATTACTTGGGCTAGTTTGAGCATACCACTTAACCTGTCTGAACTTCAGTTTTCTCACTCATGAAACGGGAAAGAATATTTAATTAGCTTCACACACCTGCCACATGGCAATCACATTAGGTACTGTGTGGTGCAAGCATAGCTTTTTGCAAAGGGGGAGGTATACTTCAGTGGTAGAACACTTGCCCAGCATGCGCAAGGTCTTGGGTTCAATTCCCAGCACTGAAAGAAAAGTAGCTTTTGTTTTGTAAGAGGCTGTTTTTTTATAGAATGCTTAGGGCTGCTATTTCTCTGTCATTCCTCAAACCTGTAACTCCTTTTTGTAACCTCCTGGGCATTCATCTAATAGGTGTGAAAAACAGAGATATGGTGCTTTACATCTTACACACTAGGAAAACATTTGTGTCACTATCTTTGGTCTCCTCTCCAGCCCCAAGAGTCTGAGAAGGCTGAGAGGCCAGGTATGGATTGTGGGAAGGTAGCTGACTTACTCATGTAATAACACAATTAGAGGTAAATACGCTTTTTGCTCAGGATTTAATTTCCTTCTCGCTGGTACTCTTTGAGGTAGATAGTGTCATTATCCCCATGCTGTCAGTGAGGTGACAGGCTCCTCGAGGTTAGCTGCTTTCTCACACTCACCTGCTAAGGCTTCAGGAAGAAGTGGGTTGTGAGCTGTCAGAGTTCGGCTAGCTGAAGAAAATGCCACAAGTCACACTTGACTGTCCTGATTACTCCCTGCAGGGGCCCTGGGCAACATCCTAGGCAGTGGCTACCTTCAGGCTATTTTAATGGTTTATAAGACTTTTTTTGAAATTGCTCTTGGTAAGTTATATTAAAAATCACAGCCATTTGAAGCTCTTATATCTTAAGAATTCAAGTATTACCAATTGAAAGTTTATGTTTGCCTATCCCTTTCTTTTTTTTATATCAGTAGTTTATTACTTTTTAAAACTATTAATATTAAGATCTGCATTTTGATTTTTAAATCAAATGGGGATGCAGGGATAGGCATGTGATTGCAGTGCTGGGGAGGCCAGAAGATGCTGTTGGAGGCCCTAGAGCTGGAGTTACAGGTGACTGTAAGCTGCTTGCTGTGGGTTCTGGGAACTGAACGCTGCTCTTTTCCACAGGCAGTCAGCACACTTAACCACTGACCCATTTCTCCAGTCCCTATATCTTAAGCAGACTATCATTTTCCAACCAAACACCCCATCACAGTTCTTAGCCTGTACCATATTTGACAGCAAACAAGTGCCAGAGAGGAAAGGACAAATAAGACAAACCATAGTGTGTAATGTACATTGAAAGATGGGTAAGTCATCCACCAATGCCTTCTGACTGTCTTCTGCCTTTCCCCCCAGGTGTGAACATGGAATCCTTGAACCATGTACAAAAACCAGCAATACCAAATGCAAGGAGAAAGGTAATCATTTGTTTTTATGACTCTGTCTCTTTCTCGTCCCCATCATCACATGTCAGAATAAGAGCTCATTGGTGTATTATTGATTGAAAGAAAAGAACTCTGCTTTATCTTAAAAACTGTGTAACTTCATATAAAATATCCAATATCCCTAGATTCCAGAGCTCATCTCCTGTGGCTGTTGATCATCCCCATTTCTTTGGTAATACTGTTTGGTAAGTCCTCAATCTATTTGAACTGTAGGTTGATGTGATATGAGAAGTAGCTGCTTTGCCTACTGAAAAAACACAGAAAGCCAGGCAGACTGTCATGGTAGCACATGGTGACTCCGACCTCTGTGCCTGCCCTCCCCCCAACAAACTGTTTGCTTTAATGTGTATACAATTTTTCTGTTTATTTACTTCTTAAAATTACTTCCTCTTATTTTGTGTCTTTAACTTCAAATCTACAACAGCGTGTTTTGTTCAGAGATTACTTAATAAAGTCAGTAGCTAAAGGAGAGCTGGGTACCATGACAGTCATTCTGGAAAGGCACCTCAAAGCCAATTTAAAGTGGCTCAGAATCTTCTACGCTTTGCTTCTTTGTTGGAAACAAGTAACTGTCTTGGCAATCCAGTTCTCTTTGTGTGAGGATTTCCTATCAGAATGGCATTTGAGGCTAACAGAAATCCTTTTGATCTTTCAGTGTGGTGGAAAAAGTACTATAAAAGACGTCATGATGATCCTGAATCTGGAATCTCGAACCCTGTGAGTATGCAAATATGCATCATCTTTATTAAAAATAAAAACATAAACACCACCAACACTACCACAAACAACAACAAATTAGCACTTTCTTTAAAACTAATATGTGTTTGTCCATGCACAGGTTAGAACAACATTAATAATGAATTAACACACCATACACACTAATTTGTTAGTTTCTGTGAGGTGCTACACAAAAGTATCCACCTCTTATAATCATATGAGTTTAGATGGAGGTGGATCCGACCTGTCCACTTCTTTCTCAAATAGCATAGCATCCCCACTTTCTGCTGAGCAGCACAGTAAAGCCGAGCAGTGGAAAGGAACATGGAATTGCTGCTCAAGACTCTTTTAGCAGAGTTTAACAAGGGAAGAAGTTGTTTTCTGACCCCTACTGGCCCAGAAGAGCCCTCTAAACCACCTGCAGATTTAATCCAACTGTATGCACATGTTGTCCTCAGCACTTACAGTGGATATTTGTCAAGGTTGCTGTCAGCCTACTGGCTGCTTCCACAGAATGGCATTAGACTGTGTTATCACAGCACTCATGCACACAAGCATTATTGTGGGTGAGGGAGATGATTATGGGGCGTTATCTAAGATTAAAGCTATGCATGGAGTTAGCTTGTAAAAAATCTGGTTATGTGGGGGGAGCCCAAGGCATAGCTGGATTGGCTGTATTATTTTCTCAAAGGTGGATTAAATGTAAGGAAACAGGTTGAATCGATAGTTTTAAATAGTCTCAAAACATATTACTAACTTGGTTGGAAAAAGTTGTATTTCTGAAGGTAGGATTGAATTACAAGAGGTATTTCCAGAATAAAATAAATCCTTACAAGGTTTTATACAGACGCCATAAGGACATACATATGAAGGAAGCCTACCGGTGTGAGCTGGAAAAGGAATACGCAAAGTGCAGTGTTTCCCCTTGCCGTTTTCACAGAAGTGCCATTGGCCAAAGCATGGGACTCTGATTCCAAATCCAAGCAAAGACTTTGCCCTTAACCCCCACTTAACACCCATAGTATGGCTCTCTGAAGCTGGCCGTGGAGCTAATGCTCGGTGCGTCTAACACAGGAGGGCTGCAACCATTCCGGATTAAAATGGAATGACTGAAGGAACTCATCTTTACCACAAAGTCTGGTTTCCTAATTATGTGTATCTAACAGGCAGTCACGTAATAATTCCTTCTGAATTTAGAAAGAATTAAATGATACTTAATATGTATTCTTCTCTCTGCTTCTGGTTTAGTCTTCCCAGGAAAGTGTGCCAATAAATGTATCAGGTAAGTCGTTCTATTACTTTATTTCCCAGAAGTGACTTTCTTTAGCCTAAATCAGAACAGATGCTAAGATTTTAGAGGGAAATGTCTACATTTCAGTGACACTTTAAGCTTTCCTGTTATTTGAACTGTCGCTTCTTTCAAAAGCTTAAATTTATAACAGTCTTAATTTAAAATAAGACAGTATATTAGGAGAGGTTTGAGAACAAATTCCTTCATTGTCGGTTAGCTGTATCACAGGACTCCTTGTAAATTGATGTCCACGTCAAGTGGAATCATAAACTCTATACATGTTCTCACCACTGCAAAAACATGTCCACTTCTCTTTGGTCTTGTCCATTGACCTGAGACTCAGAGACAGGATGAACTGACCCTTTTAGGTGTGTGGGTCTGCTCATCAAGTCTCTGGAGGTCATTAGAGGTGACCTTTTTTTTTTTTTTTTTAAGCTTCTGATTTCATAAGTGATATAAGAAGTCATAAAGATGCCATGTATCATGTTCAGCTCAGAGAATAAACTATAGACGTTGCAGCAAGCTTGGGTGCACAACTCAAGCTTCCTCTGTTTCACACCTACAGGGCTCACCTGTACTCTGAATTTTAAGGTGAGAAATAAACATGGCTGCAGTAATGGGAATCCCACTTAGAAAGACATTTCCAGAGACTGTTTTCTCTTCTTTCAGATGTTGACTTGAGCATACATATCCCGAGTATTGCTGACAAAATGACAATAAATGAAGTTAGAAAATTTGCTCGGGTGAATAAGATTCCTGAAGCGAAGATAGATGAGATCAAGAACGACCATATGCAAAATACAGCTGAGCAAAAGATACAGCTGCTTCGGTCCTGGTATCAATCTCACGGGAAGAAGGATGCATACCGTGCTTTAGTTAAAGGTCTCAAAGAAGCCAACTGCTCCGGTGTTGTGGAAGTAATTCGGACCATCATCCAGGAGGATCCTGAAAACTCAGGTTCAGACATCAGAAATGAGAGCGAAAGACAAAATCTCGGGTGAAAACTACCTCAGCTCCAGTTCTGAAGAAAGAGAGGAGAGAGGAGAGAGCCTACCATCAATGACGGGCACAAAAATGAAAGCCCTACTTTAGCGCCATGGGTGACTCTTGGTGTGTCCTCTTTGCCTGCAAATGACAGCTGGTGCCCAGGAAAGGTAAAATGACCAGCAGGTTGCAGAGAAGGCTTTTGTTATACTCTGCAGGTCTGAGACACGCCATCTGCTCCATCTACTGCTGCTTTGTTATTTTTACACTCAAACCTCATGAAAACTGTATTGAATGTGAATTGGAATCTGTGGTGTTTGTGTTTATATTCAGCGTATGCTGCGAACTGAGGCGCCTTATAAATGGAAACAAACACTTGCAGTTACCTAAAGACCTTCCACTAGTGGACAATTCTTTTCCTCTCCATGGAAATGTATAATAGGGGAAGTAATTTTTTTAATTAAAGCATCATTTTTTGCATTTCTAGATCTCTATTGTCTTGCTTGCCATTTTAATGGTCTTTTCTCTAATGACTGCTTAAACAAATTGTTAAAGCTTGCTTTGAACTTTTATGAGGAAATTCCTTTCGTTCCATGGCTGTTACTGCCAAGAATACTCTCAAACAGTATACAGTTATTTATCAAACATACTAGAGGCACTGAAATACTGGTAACTAATGTTAAGGGGTGAGAGCTGTTGTTGCTGTTGTTGTTTGGTAAGTGAGCTAAAAATAGAAAGTCCAAATTCTCTCTCTCTCTTTCTCTCTCTCTCTCTCTCTCTCTCTCTCTCTCTCTCTCTCTCTCTCTCAGAAGTTCTTAAAATGTATTGATTCTTTTCTGTTTTTAAGAGTATCATATGAACTCATACATTCCATTAAACAATAGCTTTTATGTTGAAATTAAATGCAGCTGAAGCTATTTACCAGAGTCACATAAAGTAAGCATAATAGAAGCAATATTTAAGAGAAGTGTGCCTATGGCTCATAGGTTACCATATCAAACAAGCGAAGGGGATTTGCAGGATCTGGTATGTGTGGAAGGTGTCCCCTCCCTCCCCATCTTCAATATTGAAAAAAACAATCCTCCATTCCTATCATTGACTTTTCTTTCATGTTTAAAGAAAATCTTAATTATACTAGTACATTTTACTTAACTCAGTGTTTCTAAGGATTGGCATTTTAGCATGTAATCAGTATTAAAAACTATTAATTAGAGCCAGAAGAACAGCAAGACCATAGATTTAGTCCCCAAAACACAATTAAACAAAGCAACCCTCCCTAAAAGGCTACTACCAACAAAGCATTAGTGATAATACAGCTTACATTTCTCTACAAAATCTTAAAGCTCTAACTTGTGTTTTATTCATACTTAAAGCACATATCACTTTTAGTTATCCACACTCAACAGATCTGGTGGCCACATAAGGACAGTGGCTATAGCAGAAGATAATTTTCATCTTGATCTTTGTTATAAAAGCCCCCAAATGACTGTAGCTCTAGGGCCAGATAACTATACTACTAAAGCCAGACTTTCAGGGAATGTCACCTGAGCCAGCTTTCCTCTAGCCAGTGGAAAGTCCAGCATCTCCCACTCATGAGCTAGTTACCATTGGCAAATGTTTTGCTTACCTTCATCAGTAGTTGTTCCTTGGGGCTAGAGAGATGGCTCAGCGGTTAAGAGCACTGTCTGTTCTTCCAAAGGTCCTGAGTTCAATTCCCAGCAACCACACGGTGCCTCACAACTATCTATAATGTGATCTGATGCAGACAGAGCACTGTATACATAATAAATAAATAACTCTTTTAAAAAATAAAATAAAATTGTCCTCTGATTGACTCTTGGAGTCCTTCTTTCTGAGACTCTAGTGAACCTCTGAATAGATTACAACCTATTCCGTGCAGCCTCTTTCCCCCAAGGATTCTGTTTTATCAAGTCAAGTCAGATAGTGACAGCCTCCTGAACTCCATTTATGTGATTTCGCTTGGCAGGTGTCTGCTTTTCTTGAGGAATCTGACCACTGTGGTCTCAAAGGTACCTTTAGGCAGAAAGATTGAGTGGCTGGGGATTTGTTTCCACTTCTCTCTCAGGGATGACATTCTGGGTCACCCCATCTAGCTTTCTAGTTAGAAAGAGCAGAGGGCAATGAGTTCAGCAACGAGACTCCCTCTTTTCAAGGTGAAATGAAGCTGAGAACATTCTGTGCCTACTTTGATGACTTTGAACCGGAACCAAGAACTTTGAGTCCCATTGAAAAGCCTTTGAACTTGAGGATGTGAGTCTTTTCTCTTTGGCTTCACCCAGAGGCTCCAGGCATGGCCCCTCCCACAGCAATCACAGCTATGTTCTGCATTTAAAGTGGCTGCTTAGTCCGAAGTTACTTGTTTTAGTGATCTACATCTTGTTCGTGGTAGACATCTTGAGCAAGCCTGTCACCCAAAAGTTGGTTGTGGGCTGCAGGGGGCGAAAAAGGGCTAACTAGAAAAGGTCAGAGACCTCGAGGGCTTGCATACTTAAACATATTGGCATTCTTCATTAGCAAGCCCACAGGGTTCTCTGGTGTTTGGTTTGACCAGGCACTATGTAATACTGACTTGTCAATTTCTGTACAGTGATCTGGATAAGGCATGCAATGCAGCATTATTTACACTTAATGTTTTCGTGCTCTCCTCTAAATGGAAATTTATCTGGATCAGAATTTGATGTCAGAACCTGGGATGCAGCTCAGTAGTAGACCACTTTTTAGCACCCCTGAGGCCCTTGGATCAATCGCTACTATCAAGACAAATAAATAAATAAATAAAAGGAAGGAAGGAAGAAAGGAAGGAAGGGAAAAGGAAGTCTATGCAATGCAAGGTCTATGTAGTTTCTTCCCAGTTCTTTAAATACCATCAATCTTCTATTTTCTTGTTTGTTGC
>OU015757.1:53292088-53340904 GCA_907169655.1 Acomys percivali
ATAATAATAATAATAATAATAATAATAATAATAATAATAATAATAATAAAGAGTATCACAAGTAAAAATGAAGGTGACATTGTGGGAAAGCAGGGGTCATTTAACAACACATACTTAGGGCTGGGGAAAGACCTTTCAGAAGATGAAAAACAGTTGGTCCAAGGAAACAGTTAGCCAAAGTTCAACTAAGAACCTTCTGCTAATCTTTTCCAGATTTTACCCTACTTATTTGCTAATGACTCTCCCCGGTTTCTTTTTTATACCTATCCTAATTGGCCATAAGCAATAAAAACATACGGTACAGAATCAGGAACATTCTTGATCTGAATGTGCACACACATACCAACTCCTTGCTAGCCTGCCCTAGCATTGCCTTCCCCTGAAACAGAAGCTCTAGCCAACCACAGTCTGTAGCTGCCACCACAAAGCATCCACCATGCAACAAATTGTTACACTACATCAGACAAATCCCTCAGGAACAATTTCGTTTTAAAATGTGATGCAAAAAGATTGTAAGTCCACCTCAAAATAAACTTCACTTTGGTCCTGAAGAAGTGTAATCAAATAATTTTTATAATTAAGGATACAACTTGCATTCTATACAAAGTATATATGCACTTGACCAAAGAACACCTCCATCTCTGGGTTGCTCACCTACCTTGACCTCTTGACAGCTTGACCTTCATCACAAAGCAATGAGGAGAGGCATAGAGAGGGATGAGGAGGAGAGGATTCTTGCTTTGTCTACTCACTGTGTACTTAAGCCAAAGTCCTTGGGACCCAACTACCTCCCTTACAACCCCCAACCCTTGGTAGGAAAAGAAGCAGATTAGCAGAATGAAAACAGGAAAGGTTGAGCAAATTCAGTCAGTGCATGGGTGCATGGAGTGCTGGGGGGCAGTTTGGAGGAGACTGATGGAGGGCAGCCTGCCGCGTTTGCTGTTGATAGCTGAGATGGGCAGTACCCCAAACCGAACTGGCGACACTACCAGCTGGAATAAGTAAAAAGGCCTATGTCCCCTGTTCCCCAAGCCAAGTTTAATGAAGCAGTGAGTTTATTGAAGTTGCTTACAGGTGTGTTGATGATGCAAAGACAGCCGCATGACCAAAAAGCTCACCCCCAACTCATATGACAACTCAGACAAGCTGCATCCCCGGCCCTCCTTACCCAGTGTGCCCAGTCAAATCCACTGTAGAGTCTCTGTTCCCTAGAAAGTCTTTATTACACGGTTAACTGTGCAACTTGGATGAATGTTCTGGTTTGTCCGAAGAAATAACTACAAGACACCTTCTCTTTGTGGTGCTATGGGTCCAAACTTTACTTCTGCTCCCCCTCTCTCCCTGGCTCCAGTAATAATGCACTGAGCAGTTTCATGAGTATTTATTTCCTCTTATGAATAACTTCAGAGGGGAAAAGAAATTGTTGGAAAAAAAGTCTGCATTTTAAACATTTGGCTGCTCACAGGTGCTGTCACTATTAGATTCTTTTTAAATTGTGATATGAAAATAAAATTTCAGTCAATGATGAATTTTATTTACAACCCTAGGCATTATGGAGTATAATTCATCTAAAAAGATGAATAAAAATTCTTCACAAATCTCACTTTCCTTTCTCCCCTTCTTTGTCTTTGAAGTTGGAAGCAAAGACTGAAATGTCTAAATCAGCCACCCTGTTATGAAAGCAACATATGATATGATATGATGAAAATTTCACTGTAAAACACTGTCACCAGCTGGTTTGTTGTGTATGGCACTCAATTCAATGCTCTCATGCTCTTGGGAAAATGTGTCTTAGCATCTCTGAGAACACTTACCAAGTGTCAGTTACTAACCTGTGGGGCTGATGAGACAGAGGAACAGATTCACCTTATGATGCTGTACTCTGTGTTATTCTGGCTTCACATTTTGCAATAATGAGTTGGAAATATGAATCAAATATCTAAAAGCCTAGTCACTCTCCATCCAATAATTTAAAATATTTAACAAGGATTATTTGTCATAGGATTACAAAAAACAGAAAAATCCCAAATTACCAATACTAGAATGCTATCAAATAGTTTATTTGTTTATTTAAAAAAACATCTTTAACTGGAAATTTAGATAGATGATAACAATCTTTACTTAGAGGAGGCAGATATAAAAACGTATCATATGGCCCATGTTTTTACAGTAAATTAGACAACATATGCAACAAAATATTTATGACTATTAGGATATCATGCAACAAAATATTTATGGGTATACTAGACGTTTGCAATCATATTTTTTAACCAGTGAGTCTATTCCTTCTATCATATCGTCTGTCTGGGATTCTCTCATCGACTTCCTGCATTCTGTTGGTGATGCTCATGTCTGTAGTTCATGTATTCTTACCTAGATTTTTCACCTCTGTGATTCTCTGTGTCTTCTTTATTGCTTCTATTTCTATTTTGAGGTCTTGAACAATTTTATTCACTCCCTTTGCCTGTTTGTATTTTCCTGGATTTCATTAGGGGATTTACTCACTTCCTCTTTAAAGGTCTCTATCATCTTCATAAGATTGGGTTGAAGGTTGGTCTCTTGTGTTAGAATATACAGGGCTTGTTGTAGTAGGATAATTGGGCTCTGGTGGTGCCATAGTGCCTGGCTACTATTGATTGTGTGTTCTAACGCTGGCCTTTAGTCATCTGAGTTTGGAGTTATTATAGGTTTAGGTGCTGACTTCTAAGTTTATTTTTGATAGGTGGATTTTTGTTTGTTTATTTGTTTTCATTTTAGAATGCTTTTCCCCCCCTTGGTTTCTGGTTTTTCTCTGGTCTTCTGGCCTAAGTGGCCTGGGTTCTGGTGACCAGTAAGTCTTTAGGTCCAGCAGGGTGTCTCTGCTGGGGTTTTGGAAGCCTGAGTGACATTTGGGGTTTCGGTTGCCCAAGCTGCTTCTGGGGTTCTAAGTACCTACTTGGTCTCTGGGGTTCCTACTACACCAGAAGTCTTCTGCAGAAGTTGTGGGCCAGAATATGCAGCTCAGGAAAGGGGGTGAAGTTTGGGGTGGTTTGAGCGGCCTTTAAGGAGAGTTAGTGGGCAGTGGGTGGGGTCTAACCTGAGGTATCTAGTGCCAGTGTGGCTTTTTGGAAAGCTGCTAGAGTTCTGAACCACATTTAAGATCATAAATAAATTTTATTGATTTTTCTCTTCATTTTTGCAAGGTTAAATTTTTGAGCATTAAATAACTATTTTTTTATGTACTCATAAAAAGAGTATATTAATGAAGCAGTGACACATAAACAACAAAATGGTAAAGACCTGCATTTAAATTTTATGAAGATGGTAGTCTTTTAGAGATATATAATATTCAGGCCTAAAGCCTAATGAATAAATACTGAAAATGCATTAATAGATAAGAGATTCAATATTAAAAAATTTTATTTCTTCCTAAACTGATCTGTAAATTTAAATTGAATCCAGTCAAAACAAAACAAATTTGTGCATATGTGCAAGTGTGAGTATATATATGACAATATTGACAAGATGCCCAAATAATTGGTGCCTAAAGTACAAAAATCAGGCCAATATAATGATATCATAGATAAAGGAGCTTGCTGCCAAGCCTGAAGATCTGAGTACCATGCTTGCAAGCCATGTAGTAGAAGGAGTAATCTGAATTCTGAAAGCTGTCCTCTGACCTTTGCCTGTATGATTACCTGTCCTATATGTCCACATAAATGTGAAAATAACATTCTAATTGGGGGATTACTTTTAAGTGCCACATTCTAAACATTACTAACAAGACCAGTCCAAAACAGTTGTAGGTAATTAAAGGTTGGACACCCACGAAGCCATTAATTATTATGGAAGAAAAGAAAACCCAATGGCTCACTTTAATAGATATCAAAAACTATTCTATAGCAGCTAAATGGTTTTAGTAGTATTTTTAAACAAACCAACTGAACGTTCTCAGGGAGACAAGGGATTTCCTTCCTCCCTCCCACTGTAGCCCAAACTAACTTCATATTAGCACATATCCAAGTTCAAATTATGAATTTTGGGGGTTAAAACATTGAAGAATGTCTTTATGATCTTGCTGTAGTTAAGGAAATTTTAAACTAAGGATTTTGAAAAGCACAAACCATAAAGAGAAAAAAACAGTATTGCTGACCTACACCATAATTAAGGTCAGATTGTGAAATAGTATTATTAAGGCAAAGATATGGAAAGCCACAAAATACAATTCAGATGCTTACACCACAGATATTGCCAAGATTTACATGAGGACATATGTATTTACAAAGACATTCAGAAATAAAAGGAAACAAATTTGGTAATATAATATTTAAAAGTCAGCAAACTACTTGAAAGTCATGTTTAGTAAAGAAATAATCAAATGACCAATCAGCAGAGAAAAGGTGTTCAGATTCACAAGATCAATGCCAGTTAAAACTAGCTCAGCTATTCCACAACCACAAATAGCTAAAATAAAAAAGTAACAAGTAAACAGAAAACGCAAAATGCTTCAAGGGTTTGTGATACTTCAGAACTCCCCCACACTCTTGGTGGGAATACATGCTGATCTGAGTTGTTTCCTCTTCCTCCCCCTCCTCTTCCTCCTCCTATCTGTTTATGTAGCCCAGGTCAGTGTCAATCTCATACTTTGTATACCCTGAAGCATAAATTCTTATCAGCATAAAGCATTAAAAACGTATGTTTCTGCAAAATTGTAATAGCCTCAAAGTGAAATAAACTCAAACATCCATCATGACTGGAATCAATACACAAGTTAGACATTTTCATTCAGCAACTCCAAGGGAGCTACATGAAACATGGATGGTGATTTTCTTGAATGTATTAAATAAAGTGGCAAAAGTTGCATTTATCAGTTTTATACAGGTATAATATTGTTATATACCTACATAGTTCTTGGAAGGGGGCTAAGTGTAATGATAATGTTTTATTTCTTGATTTAAGGGGTTAGATGTATGGCATCACTTATTTTTAAAAAACACCTTATTAAGTCAAAGACTTGTATGTGTTTTATATTAACAGAATTTACGTGTTATGAAAAATTGTAAGTAAATCATTGTGTGTACACATAGAGTTAACTTGGTAGAAGGGTGAATTGGAATGTGATTTTGTTTTTCCTAGTGTGAGGTAAATGAAGTGTGTGTTAAATGAAGTTGGCAGAAACACTTATGTGGCCTCAGACTTCCACATCTGAGACCTGAGAATCTTAACAGGAGAGCAAGTTTTCTATTTGAGAGTCCTGATCTCTGAGGTGGCCCTTCCAGTAAGTATTTGAAGTGGCTCAGTCCGATGGCTATCTGATTGTGGGGCCCAAGTCCTCGCCTTCATGTTGGAATCTAGCTTGCCTCGTCCACACAGTGTGAACCCAGGTGCCTGGGCTGACTGACCTTCACAGGGCTCCTGTATCCCCAAATCTTAGTGTTTTTTTATCCACACCAGCAGTCTTAGATAGGCTTCCAGCATGGGTGGATGAAACAAAATCACTGACAGAAAAAAAAAATGAAGTGATTAAAACATATTTATATAAACAGCTATTGATTTTTGTCTCCATTCTGGCTCTTATGAAATAACCAGAAGAGCAACAAAGAACTATGTCTACCACAGGAGGAAACACAGCGATGTAAAAGTTAGGCTAGGAAGTTTTTAAAAGATTGGCTTCTACAGTAAAAAAAAAAAAAAAAGTATTAGAGGAATGTTTTCTAAACTACACAGCTCTCGGCCTAAATTTGAGACTCAGAGAAATATGTGTTTATTTTGCATGCACAAAAAAGAGTGCAAATGAAATCACTAATTGCGATTTTAGGATAGGCACAGTCTGTTGTGAAATTCACAGTCAAACCCTTGTCTGTGGCAGGTGTTTGCTGTTTGTGTGAAGTCTGAGAACTTTACATTAAGGTCTCAGCATTACTTAATTCAAATTTAAGACAGTGGCTCATAATGGAAAAAAAAACCCAAAACCTCATCAGACAGATGAGACAAATGAATCAAGCAATGCAGGCTGATATTCAGAAGTGGAGTCAGAAGTTAGGTCTGTAACCCCAAGAAACAGAAACCTCAAAACCCCTGTGTACCTACGCGACTCCTCTATTCTTCTTCCAAGTTATTCTCTGTCTTAAAGAGAAGTAGCATTAAAGGATAAAATATAAACCATCCCAGTGATAATAAATACTAATCATCTGAGCATTTTTCTCCTCTTTTCCTACTGCTTACTTTGTTGATGTTACCAGCGCTGAATTTCTAGTTTTTTTGCTCAAGTATACAGATCAAACTTTAATAAATATTTTCCCCCTCATAAAATCACTCGGGAGCCCACACATTAATTGTTTTTAATAACAGTCATTATCCTTTTGTACAATCAGGTCTCTGAGCTACTCAGGGGCTTCCCAGAGAATCCAAAACTGCCAGCTCAAGCCATGTTGAAAAAAGAGCTAGCCAGCCTGGATCCTTTCCTGGAACCAAATTGTGTCTTTCTGAACTCTGTTTACAGAATTCAATTTCTGTTCCCTTCAGTTCCAGCAGAGCTGGTGACAAAGAGAAATGAACACATTCTTTAGAAATCTAGAGGTCAAGATCACAGGACAAAAGGGCCTGGTAGTTTACTCCTTCTTATCAACATTTTGTACAGAAGAAAAAAAGACTCCTAAATTTCCCTGAAATTAGGTAGTCAGATTGTAACGAGTCCTGGGAGTGGTAAGACAACCTTGGACTGACCTTTGTTTCCATTCTTAATGGAAAGGAAAGGAACACCAGGACATGCTTTCGCCCCATGCTTGGAACTTTCCAGCTCCATTTCCTTTCCTTATAGCTGCCTTCTGCCCTCACACCTGCAGAAGTGTAGGAGTAAAACACTGGTTTAGTGAGAACATTGTGTGGGGCCCTGTCGCCTCAGTTTCTTAACTCTGAAAGTCTGTATAAAAAGACCATCTTTCAAAGCCACTCCTAATTATGAAAAGGGTCTCCTTTGGGCATTAGACTTCTAGCTGGATGACTCCACCCCCACAGTGTCATCCAATAACATTCTTGTCTTTGGAATGAGGGTAAATATCCACATCACATGGCTGTAATACAGATTAAATTAAGTGAGGGAAAAGAATGGTACATTATACAAAAGAATTCCCTAGTCAACGAAGGATTAATATGAGTTTTTAAAACAATATCTTGAATTGATTACAAACTTGTTTGCAAAACTTAAGGACATGGGGATGCAGAATTATCAGCAAATGTTTCTAGACTTAGGCTGAAAAGGACAGAACCTCAGAAAGTGTTTGTATTATTTCCAAAACATACACACACACGGCAGTAGGGATGTCACCAAAGGTGAACCTATATACGCCTTTATCCCCCAAAGGAATACAGAAAAGAAAACATTATTGCAAAGTAAATTATACATGAAGTTAAGGTAAAATAAAAATCAACTTTCCAATTGAAAAGTGTTGATGTTTTTAAAATTCAGACATTTAGGATCTGAAAAATCAGCAAATTGTATTTTAAATATTCACCATAGTCTATTTAGCTGTCCTGTGGACAAAGCACTAGTAATCTAGTCTAGTTTCATTTTCAGAGTTACGAGGCATCTGCTAAGCAAGATTAAATTTACTCTATATTGACAGATTGCACTTTTACTGAGAAAGTGCAGAAAAAAATGTGTATTTATAATTTTATAATTTTTGTGTTGAAGTACAAAAGAGTGTACACACTATCAATATGCAAATCAACAGGTTTTCACAAACTGATACACCCATGTGCCCAGCAACCCTTAATTAAAGCAGTGCTTCTCAATCTGTGGGTTGCAACCCCCTCACCCTTTTACAGGGGCCATATCTCAGATATCCTGCATAGCAGATATTTGCATTATGATTCATAATAGTAGCAAAATTACAATTATGAAGTAGCTTTGAAAATAACTTCATGGTTGAGGATCACCACAACATGAGAAACTGTATTAAAGTAGGAAGGCTGAGAATCACAACCTTAAAGAAAAAAAGTAGGAGGCTAAGAATCATGACCTTAAAGAAGAAACAGGACACCACCATCTCAGAATTCTCTTACACCCACTCCGGTCACCACCTGTGTTTGTCCATGGGATTTATTAAGGTGGCTTATAGGCTGTGGTCTAGCTGGTCCAACAGTGATTGTCTGTCTACCAACAAAAGATTCAAGAATCCAGTAGTTGCTCAGTCCAAGAAGTTGGATGTCTCAGCTGGTTGTCGTTATATGTTGGAATTGAAAAGAGCTAGACTTGAGCAAGCAGGCAGAGAGAGCAAGCTTCCTTCTTCCCTGCCCTTTATATATACTGCCAGCAGAAGGTCTACTCTATCCAGACTAAAGGTGGATCTTCCCATCTCAAAAGACCTAGATTAAAGGTGTATCTTCCCACCTCAAAGATCAAGATTAGAAACAAGTCTTTACACTTCAAATGATTTAATAATAAAAAAAATCTATACAAGCATGGTTAGCCATTTGGGTCTTGGCTAATTCCAGATGTAGTCAAGTTGACAAGAAGAGTTATCGCAAGTCCACCCCTTTTCAGCTTGACATGCAATCATATCACCTTATGTCACATTTAAATTCCAAATAAAAACAATAACCATGTCATAATTATGCCTAAGATTATATAACTATCCCTAGTATAACTATAAACGCATTATAAATGTAGAATAAATAGCCTTATCCCTTGATGGATAATTTTAGCATCTCAAACATAAATATGATAACCACTGATATTTTCTTAATTGATGTTACATTATGTGATAAAGAAATTGAGAAAATAAAACACAAACATCTGTACTGTTTTGTTTTTGTTTTTCAAGACAGGGTTTCTCTGTGTATCCTTGACTGTCCTAGACTCCCGTTGTAGACCAGGCTGGGTAAACTCATAGAGATCCTCTTGCCCTTGCCTCCCTGAGTGCTGTGACTACAGGCATGTACTACTATGCCCAAGAAAATATATTCTTAACAAAATAAAACAAGAACACTCTGTTAATTTTTTTTTTTTGGTTTATTTTGGTTTGGTTGGTTTGGGTTGGGCTGGGCTGGGTTTTGGTCTGGCTTCTCTCTCTCTCTCTCTCTCTCTCTCTCTCTCTCTCTCTCTCTCTCTCTCTCTCTCTCTCTCTCTCTCGCTCTCTCTCTCCTCCCTCCCCCCTCCCCCTCTCTCTCTTAAATTAAGTTTTAAAAATTTATTTACTTTACATCCTGATTGTAGTTCCCTCCCTCATCTCCTTCCAGTCCTACTCTCCTTCCCTTTTCTCCCCTCTCCCCTGGCCTAGTCCTCAGAAAGGGGAGCCCTCCTCCCCTACCTTCTGAACCCAGCAAGCATATCAAGTCTCATCTGGACTGCCTGCCTCCTCTTTCTCTGTGACCTGACAAGGCCACTCTGCCATGTGGAAGTTATCAATGAACAGGTAACAGAGTCTGTGTCAGAGACAGGCCCAACTCCTCATATTAGGGGACCCACATGGAGATTGAGCTACCTATCAACTTCATCTGAGCAGGGGGTTTAGGTCCTCTCCATGCATGGTATTTGGTTGGTGCATTACTTTCTGCAGGCCCCATGGGCCCAGATTGTTGGCTCTGCTGGACTCCTTATGAGGCTCCTGTCCTGTCTGGGCCCCTTTATCCCTCAACTCTTCCATAAGACTCTGTGAGCTCTGCCTAAAATCTGACTGTTACTCCCAGCATCTGCTTCAATCCCCTGCTGGGTGGAGTCTTTCTGAAGTCATCTATTGAAGGCTCTTGTCCTGTTCCCTCTTTTCAACCACTTCCGATGTCTATTCTATTTGCCCTTATGAATGAAAATTAAGCATCCTCCCGAGGGTCCTCCTTGTTACTTAGCTTCCGTAGGTCTATGGATTATAGTGTGGTTATCCTGTATTATATGGCTAATATCTGCTTATAAGTGAGTATATACCATGGGTGTCTTTCTGGACTTGGGTTACCTAACTCAGGATGATGGTCTCTAGTTCTATCCATTTGCCTACAAATTTCATATGAAGTTGAGAATCTTCTCCACTGTGTGTAAAGCATTGTTTTAGTATATTGATGGGGATTGCATTGAATCTGTAGATTGCATTTGGTAATATGACCATTTTTCTATGTTAATACTACCCATCCATGAGCATGGGGCATTTTTCCACCATCTTATATCTTCTTCAATTTCTTTCTTAAGAGACATGAATTTTTTTTTTTCATACAAGCCTTTGACTTGCTTGGTTAGAGTTACACCAAGATACTTCATAGTTTTTGTGGCTATTGTGAAGGGTGTTGCTTCCTTATTTTCTTTCTCATTCCATCTGTCTTTTATATACAGGAGGGCTACTGATTTTTTAAAGTTAATTTTGTATTGTTTGTAATTTTGTATTTGATTATTTCCAGCCACTTTGCTGAAGGTGTTTTCAGCTGTAGGAGTCCCTTGGTAAAAATTTGGGGGGTCACTTCTGTATACTATCAAGTCATCCATGAATATTGATAATTTGACTTCTTCTTTCCAAACTTGTATTCCCTTGATGTCTTTTAGTTGTCTTATTGCTCTAGCCAGGGCTTCAAGTACTATATTGAAGAGAAATAGAGAAAGTGGGCAGTCTTGTTTTGTCCCTGATTTAAGTGGAATTGATTTAAGTTTCTCTCTGTTTACTTTGATTTTGGTCATAGGCTTGCTGTATATTGCCTTTACTATATTTAGGTATGTGCCTTGTATCCCTGATCTCTCCAAGACTTTTAACATGAATAGGTGTTGGATTTTGCCAACTGCTTTTTCAGCACCTAAGGAGATGATTGTGTGCGTTTTTTTTTCCAGTTTGTTTATATGATGGATTACATTGATAGATTTTGGTATGTTGAACCACCATGCATGCCTACTTAGTCATGGTGGATGATACTTTTGATGTGTTCTTGGATTTGGCTTGTGACTATTTTATTGAGTATTGTTCATAAAGAAAATTGGCCTGAAATATTCTTTCTTTGTTGGGCCATTTTGTGGTTTAGGTATCTGGTTCACTGTGGCCTCATAGAATGAGCTTGGTAATGTTCCTTCTGTTTCTATTTTGTGCAATTGTTTGAGGAGTATTGGTACTAGCTCTTCTTCAAAGGTCTGGTAGAATTCTGTACTGAAACCATCAGTCCCTGGGAATTTTGCCTGGGAGACTTTTGATGACTGCTTCTAATTCTTTAGGACTATTTAATTTATTTATCTGATCGTGATTCAACTTTGGTAAGTGGAATCTATTAAGAAAATTGTCCATTACATTTAGATTTTCAGATTTTGTGGCATATAGGCTTTTGAAGTAAGACATAATGATTCTTTGGATTTCCTCAGTGTCTGTTGTTATGTCCCCCTTTTCATTTCTGATTTTGTTGATTTGGGTTATGTCTCTTTGCGTTTTGGCAGAGGGTTTGGCTAAGGGTTTGTATATCTTGTTGATTTTTTTTTTCAAAGAATCAGCTCTTGGTTTCAACAATTCTTTGCATTGTTCTCTTTGTGTCTAATTTACTGATTTCAGCCCTGAGTTTGATTATTTCCACCCATCTACTACTCTTGGGTGTGTCTCCTTTTTTTCTAGTGCTTTCAGATATGCTGTTAAGTTGCTAGTATGAGGGAGGCCTCTGCAACTTTTTATGGAGGCACTCAGTGTTATGAACTTTCCTCTTAGCATTGCTTTCATTGTGCCCCATAAATTTGGGTATGCTGTGCCTTCATTTTCATTGCATTTTATGAAGTCTTTAATGTCTTTCTTTATTTCTTCCCTGAACCAGTTGTCCCTCCATGCATGTGTAAGCTTTTTGTGATTTCTGTTGTTGTTGAAGTCCAGCTTTTGTCCAAGATGGTCTGATAAGGTACAATGGATTATTTCAATCTTTCTGTTGAGACTTGTGTTGAGGCTTGTTTTGTGACTGACTATATGGTTAATTTTAGAGAAGGTTCCATAAGATGCTGAGAAAAAGGTATATTCTTTTATGTTTGGGTGAAAAGTTCTGTAGATGTCTCTTAGGTCCGTTTGATTCATGACATCTGTTAGTGTCATTATTTCTTTTTTTACTTTTTGTTTCATTGATCTGTCCTTTGTTGAGTGGGGTATTGAGGTCTCCCAGTATTAATATGTGGGGATCAGTGTGTGGTTTAAGCTTTATTAATGTTTCTTTTACAAATGTGGGAGCTCTTGTATTTGGACATAGATGTTGAGAATTGAAATGTCATCTTGGTGGGATTTTACTTTGATGAGGACAAAGTATCCTTCCTCATCTTTTTTGATTAATTTTGGTTGAAAGTCTATTTTATTAGATAGTAGAATGGCTACTCCAGCTTGCTTCTTGGGTCCAATTGTTTGGAAAACCTTTTTTCTAACCCTTTATGCTCAGGCAATGTCTATCTTTGTTGATGAGGTATGTATTTTGTGTACATCAGGATGATGGGTCCTGTTTAAACATCCGTTCTTTTAGTCTGTGTCTTTTTATTGGAGAATTTAGTCCATTGGTGCTGAGAGATATTAATAGCCAGTGATTGTTAGAACCATTTATTTTGATGTTGTTTATGGAAATATGTTTGTGTGCTTGTCTACTTTTGGTTTTGCTATAGTGACATTAGTTATATCCTGTGTTTTTGTGGGTGTAGTTAACCTCCTCGAGTGGGAGTTTTCCTTCTAGTATCTTCTTTAGTGCTGAGTTTGTGCACAGATATTGCTTAGATTTGGTTCAATCATGGAGTATCTTGTTTTATCTATATATGATCATTGAAAGTTTTATTAAGTACAATATTCTGGGTTGGCATCTGTGGTCTCTCAGGGTTTGTGAGATGTCTTCCAGGCCCTTCTGGCTTTTATGGTCTTTCTTGAGAAGTCAAGTGTGATTCTGATAGGTTTGTCATTATATGTTACAGGCCTTTTTCTCTTGAAGCTTTTAATATTTTCTCTTTGTTCTGTACATTTAGTCTTTGGATTATTATGTACCAGGAGGATTTTATTTTCTGGTCCAATATAGGTGGTCTTCCATAGGCTTCATGTGGTTATAGGTATCTCTTTCTTCAGGTTGGGTAAATTTGCTTCTGTGGTTTTGTTGAAAATATTTTCTGGGCCTTGGAGGTGGGAATCTTCTCTTTCTTCTATTCCTAGTATTCTTAGGTTTTATATTTTCATTGTGTCCTTGATTTCTTGTTTTTGTGTCAGCAATTTTTTAGATTTAACATTTTATTTGATGGATGCATTGATTTCTTCCATTGTTGTCTTCTATGCCTATGATTCTCTCTTGTATTCTGTTGACAATACTTACCTCTGTAGTTTCTGTTTTCTTCCTTAAGTTCTTCTCCAGGATTTCTTCAGTTTGTGCTTTCTTTTCTGTTTCTATTTCCATCTTCAGATACTGAACCATTGTGTTGGTTTCCTTCACATTTTTGTATTTTCCTGCATTTCTTTAAATGATTTGTTTAATTCCATCACTTGATTATATTTTCCTATAATTCTTTGAGTGGTTTATTCATTTCTTCTCTAAGGCCTCAAACTATTTACCTGTACCCTCTTGTATTTTTTAAGGATTTTATTCATTTCCTCTGTTATCAGTTTCATAAGCATCAATTTAATGTCATTTTCTTGTGTTTCAGTTGTGTTAGAGGATCCTTGGTTTAGTGGGTCACCTGACCTGAGGCTGGACCCACAAGTTTCCCTTACCATGGGCTCTTGTCTCACCTGGAAAATACAGATGGTGGGGACCAACATGGTCTGTTGGTCACTCTGCACTCACTGTTGTCCTGATGTTCAGATACTGTGTGTGCTCAGAACCACCACCTTGGATCCTCCTCCACTCTATCAATTGTAATTCTGGTTTCTGCAACTAGTCACACAGCCTTAAATGGTATTATAACTATCTTACCCCACTATTTCTTTACTTCACTCTGGAGTTTCACAAGGCATGCTTTCATTGTCTTCACTACTCTTAATATTCCCATCTTCCAAGCTCCTACAGAACAGCCCACTGACTTCTAGTCGGTAGCCCAATCACATGGAGTTATTTTCTCAACTGAGGTTCTTTTTTCTCAGAGGACTCTAGCTTTTGTCAAGTTATCATAAAACTAGCCATTTCAACTGACCCCTTATCAGTTTGACACACAAATACCTCACTGTTAAGCTATAACCTTTCCTGTTTTGCCCATCCTCAAGATCACACATTAATATTGTTATTACATTGTAAAACATTTTACAAATTTAAAAAGTCCCAATGTCTTAAAGTTCAAACACTTAAAAATGTAGTCTCTTTAACATACCCAGTTTTTTGAAATCTAGTGTCACTCAACTGTGGGTTCCTATAAAATAAAAGATAAATTAAATACTTTCTTATTTCAAGAGGGAAAAACTAGAGCATAGTCTCAATCTGAACAAAGCAAAACCAAACTCTGACTGTAAATAACTCTATATCCTATGTCTAGAATCAACTTATAGTCGTCTATGCTCCTCCAAATGTCTTGGGCCACTTTTCTGGCTCTGCTCTCTGTAGCGCACGCAGTTTGTCTTCTAGGCCCTAGCTGTCTTTTTCTACCAGCTCTGCTGCTGTTCTTTGTAGTCGTTTCATGGTACCAGCACTTCCAAAATTCTGGGATCTCTTGCTGCACTTGTTGCATCATAACTTCTCACAGTCTCTTTTCATGGTGCCAAGCCTCACCTTCTCTTCATGACAATTTAAATCCTGGAGCTTCAATTGCTACTCTGACTCCACCTTCCCAATGGCTTCTCCTGGCCTTCCACAGTGCCAAAATTCAGATGCTCTCTCCATGACCCCTCTATGCCTTCAAATCTAGTACCACCTGAGAGACTCTTACACTGTACCAAGTTCAGTTGCCAGCACAAGGTACAGCATAGGCCACTTCTAAAACACAGTCTATGTGTGCAATCTTTCAGGATCCACTTCCTAGGAGATGTTACCTCAGTAATGGTGGTGTCTTCTTAATCATAGCTGATTCTTCAGCCCCTGCTTATCATTATCCAGTGTCCCAGCAAAACAAGGGTTTAACTTTAGTGGTTCAGGTATCTTGTTAATCATAGCCAATTCTTCCACTCAACCTGAGCAGACACCACATATTCTTCATACAAATGGCCTGGTAAAGTTTTTACTTTCCTCTGAAACTTCACAAGCCAGGCCTCCCACGTCTTCACTACTCTCAACATTTTTATCTTCCAAAATCCTACAGAAGAGCCCATTGAACTCTCAACACCCACTAACATTTCTAGACCAAAGTTTCAAAGTTCTTCCACAGCTCTCTCCAAAACAACATGTTCAAATCTGTTACAGCAATACCCCACTCCTGGCACCAACTTCTGTATTTGTAGGGTTTCCATTGCTGTGATAAAGAAAATGGACAGAAGAATCTTGGAGAAGAATGAGTTAATTTGGCTTATGCTTCCACATCACCATTCATTACTGAAGGAAGTCAGGGTAGGAATTCAAATAGTGAAGAAAAGTAGAGGCAATAGCTGATGCAGAGGCCACAGAATCCTGCTGCTTACTGGCTTGCTCCCCTTAGATTTCTCAGGCTGCTTTTTTATAGAACCCAGGACCATAGCCCAAAGGGATGACACTACCTACAATAGGCTGGGCCCTCCTACGTCATTCACTAATTTTCTGGGTTTGTTTGCAGCCCAGTCTTATAGAGGCATTTTCTCAATTGAGGCTCCCTCTAAGATGATTATTGCCTGTGTCAAGTTGACATAAACTAGCCAGCACACTGCCCATATATGGAAGAATCTAATATCATAGAGTAGTCCTACTAGAATTTGTAACTCAGATAAAATGACTTAAATTTTATGTACTTATTTTGGTCTGACATCTTTTACTCAACACTATACAGATGAGACTAATCCATGTTTTCCATGTATTTGCACTAAAATTGAATGGAAATAACAGATTTTATTCACTCACTGTGTTGAGTTTGGAGTTTTTTAAAAATGCTGCTTCCATAAATATTCTAATGACTATCTTTTGGTGAACACACACATACACGTGCATTTGTGTTTATTGTACACCAATCAACGGAATTTCCCAACGATCAAATAAGATCATATTTGTAGATAATGCCTAGTAGTCATTCAAAGTAACTGTGCCAAAATATACACCTATCTACAGTATATGAGAATTAGAATTAATCCATGTATTCATTAGTATGAATGAATAATGTATGATACACTTGTATTATATGCCAAGTATGATATACTTGATATTACAGGTTTTTTTTTCATATTGGCTATTTGTAATACGTATGTAGCATTATCAAATAGAAAGCACATGTTTTTTAAAACATGTTTATTTGTTGATCATAGCTTAGAGCTTTTGAGAGCAAAGCTCAGTTGGTTTGAAGCTACAAATAAGCTGTCTAACTTCTTTTACAGAAGTGGCATGCCTGCTGTTTGCTAGCAGTCCTGTAAAACAGAGGCTGGCTATTACCCAGGCCTATAAAGTACTGGGTGAATGGATCACCACAAAGCCATCAAAGAAACCTTAAAATCTCAGATTTATGGACTCTGTGAATATGGTGCCTATAAGGAATTTGCCAATACATATTTAGTATAGAGAATTATTGTTATCTATATTAGTATAGAGAAATATTGTTATAATATATATATTGTTATATATATCAGTGTATTTGTTTAGCACAAACTCTGTGATGGGCTGCCAGAGTTTTATTATTTCCGATACATCTGATCTTACCCAAGTTTCTTAGCTTCTCTGCCTCAGTTTCCTGATATGTAAAATATAGATAATAATAGTACCTTCTGTCATGAATATTAAATGTGAATTAAACAAATTATATATTCCTAAACCAGTGACCAATATATGTAGTAGTTATTATAAAAATATTTATTATTTCCTATTACTATGCCACAAAACTACATTGCGCCACTGACAAGTACCCTACAGTTCTCAAATATATAGTATCATATGTAGATGCCACCTTTCTGGGGAATTCCCTGGGCAAAGGAGGAAAGTTACCAGCCTGGGGACAAAGGAGTTACCAAGTTGACTGTGCTGAAAGTTGTGAGATCTTTTGCATCAGTAGGATTCTCTAAACATTAAGAGGGAACCAGGAATCCAATTTTAGAACAAACAGTACAGTTTACTTGGGATTGCCAAATTTTTAACCTTGCAATGCTGTGCCTGTTTTAAAGTTGAAAGATGAAACAGCCCACAAGATAGCTTCCCAGGGGACCTTACCAGGGAGTCAGCCAATTGGGAAATTAACTTTGGATAACTAACCAGTTCTGCTAGGAATACGTAAATTTGTTGCCATAATAGAAAACACAGCTCAGAATATCTCAAATTACCAAGAGGCATTAGCCACGAGTAAATAACAAAGTTTTAGGAACATTTTGATAAGTCTTTAAACTCTATTTCCCTAAAACTATTTCAGTGAGATCTTCTTGCATGCTTTGAGATGGCTGTGAGCAGAACCAGAGAGCCATGTTTCCCAATTTATATCTAAGGACAGAAAGAATAATGTTTCTTAGAGTGATTAGCCAAAGGCCTTGGCAAGTGCTGTAGTGAAGCAGGTAGAAATTATGAGAATGATCTAGCCAAATGAGGAGTAGCTGGAATGAGAGGTAGACTGAGGCACACCCAGGTCTCGCTGGTACTGTTCTTACAGAACAGTGAAAATAAATATTTGGCTGGGTGTGGGCAAAAAATGGTGTTCACTAGAGAAAGTCATAGCAGAGGGAGTGGAGGATTGAGCAGGAAAGGGCAGAATGATTATATACTGCAAACGAAACTTCTTAGGGAGAAAGTTCAAGCAGACATAGTGTCCTGTAAAGATCACACGTGCAAGTACTTCTTTAGCCTGCTCTGAAGAGGATTATGGGTAGAGGACCAACATTGGAAGTTGGGGGCAACCTGCTATTCTCAGATCATGTTAGCTCATCACTATGCAAAAACATGGAGGTTTTGGGTAAACTGTATGTGGAAATGTTGTTACATTGATGAGCAAGATAAAACAATATATACATGTGTTTCAAAGTGGGCAAAGCGGGTTTTAGAGTGGAATAAACCTGTATCTAATTTTCATGAAAATAGCAGACAGCAGAGGTTCTGTGTCATTATCCACAGGGTGCCCTCCGTTCAGAACTCCCTGACCCCTCATCTTTCCTCTCAGAAAACTCACACACATCCTTTAGCACTCAACATAAATGCAATCACTTACATAAAACATTCCCTGATTTTTGCAAGGGGCATAACCACCATATATGTTGTTCACTGGTTTAGGAATATATTATTTTTTTAATTCACATTCAATATGCATGACAGTAGTTAGGCACTATTATTAGCTATATTTTACATATCTGTGTTAATGTTACTCAGTAGGTAACATTTAATATTGAGCACATACGAGACACTACCATAAACACTTTATAAAAGTCAACCAAGTACACATAACAGCCACAGTTATCAACAGTTCTTATTTTATAGATAAGCAAACATGCAATTTTTATTGATTACAAAAATAGTCCTAAAAATACACCTTTTGTGAAACCCTTTTAAACTTTTTATTTATTATATTTTATACACATGAATGTTTGCCTACATACACGTATGTGTACCATGCGCATACTTACGGAAGCAAGAAGAGATCATTGGATTCCCTGGATCTGGAGTCACTGACACTTGTGAGCACCATGTAGGTGCTCAAAACCAAATCTGGGTCATCGCCAAAGACAAGTAAGTGCTCCTAACTACCAAGCCAGCTTTCCAGATCCAATACACATTTTAGTTGGGAAAGAAAAAGCCTGAGGGCAATATAACCTAGGCTCATCTTGACGACATAAATAATAGCTACAAAAAGAGAATATATTTTCCTAAATAAGCCTTCACAGATTATCCCAGAGTATGTATACTTGTCAGAAATTGAAGAAACCAGTTGCAGCTGATGCTATGCATCAAAATGCCAGATGAAAACTTGTAGACGTTTCAGCTAAAACTAAGCACATTTTGAAAAAAATCACTCAAAGCATTCTCAAAGAGGTCCATTGAACATCTTTTGAAAGATCAATTGTTAGTCACTTGGAACAAAATAAAACAACTTGTTACAGTAGGTGGTATGTCCTAAATTCACTATGCCCAAAGGGATAATTCATGGTAAGTGAAGTAATAAGCAAACATATTTAAAAGACTATTTCCATTCAAAATAGTTTAGGGCAACTGGAAAGCCGATGGACTATCCCATGACCAGGGCATCCCATTAAGGAATATCTGGTCTACATCCAGGATGAATCAGAACCCTGAAGTCATCGTGGAATTTCCTTAGTTCTAGTTTGAGCATTTAGAAGTTTGTAACCCTTTCCCTCTTTCCTCCCACTTGATAGTTGTTATAGTTTCTCCATGAGGCTATCAGGTGTAAACAAAAGTACTGAGACTGCGGATAATTAAGCCAATACTCTCTCCAGTGTTGTAGGTGATGCTGAAGTCTATGGCAAGTATAGGTTGATTCTCTTCAACATCACAAGAAATAGGACAAACATTTAGAGTCAAAGAGACAATTCAATTCCACGATGTCAGAAATTCTTAAAAAGAAAATCTTTAAATAATTTGTGGTACTCTATACCTCTTTAAAAATCTTAATTTTTGTCAGTTGCATCAATTGTCATAAAAGTAATATACAGGTTAATTGCTATGACAGATAATTTTTTTAAATCAGAATTACAGACTATCTGCTCTTGTTACAAGTGATTAACAAGACAAGTCAAATAAGAAGAAAATTCTAAATTTATGAAATAAATGTCTTGGGGCTCTAGAGATGGCTCAGAGGTTAAGAGCACTGGCTGCTCTTCCAAAGGTCCTGAGTTCCATTCCCAGCAACCACATGGTGGCTCACAACCACCTATAATGTAATGTGATGCCCTCTTCTTGCCCACAGGTGTACATGCAGGCAGAGCACGGTATACATAATAATAAATACATCTTTTGGAAAAAAAGAAATAAATCTCTCATGTACTAGTCAAGGAAAAGCTTGGCATTAGTTATTGTGGGCTATATATTTATTTATTCACTTTACATTCCGATCTTAGCCCCCACTCTCCTCTCCTCCCAAGTCCTACCCTCTCTCTCTGTTCCCACTATTCCCCCATGCCCTACTCCTCAGATAAGAGGAGCCTTACCCACTCCCGACCAGCCCACCCCAGTGCATCAAGTCACATCAGTACTGAGCACATCCTCTTTCCCTGTGGCCTGGTGAGGGAGCTCCACCATGGGGAAGCAATCTAAAATCAGACAACAGAGTCCATGTAAATCCAAACAGATAATGTAAATCCAAACAGATAAACATCTCAAATAGAGAAGATACATTGTACCTCTTTAACAGGAACCAGGAGTGCTTAATGCTTTAAAGTGACTTCCTGGTTAATTTACTTAGCTGACCTCTTTTCCAGATAAAATGAGTTAAGGCATAATGAGTCACTTTCACATAGGCTACTTTTTGTTATTTCTAGTATCTTTCATCATATTGTCATATGACACTATTAGTAATAGCGTATCTTCTTTTCTGTTCTTTTATGATGTTTCTTTTTTAACATACACATTTATATTATTACACATGAATAAAATAAACTACATACAGCAGGAAGAACCATGAGACAATCAAGTATTATATAAATGTTACATCCATAGTGACTTGGCTATTTGTATTTGGCAAACTTGAAGTAAACATCTTTTCTACCTTGTTGAGTCTAAATTTCTGAATGAAAATCAATATCTATCATATCTCATCTCTATTAACTTAAAACAACTATCTTCATCTGAAAACATCTTAACCCCTAACCAACTAAGCTTAATTGTAAGACTGAAGTCTCTGATCTTCAGTCTTATGAGAGACTTGAGAAGGAATGCAACTTAATTACCTGAGTGAACCACAAGTGCAGGTTAGCAGCTTCCAAAATGAAGAAATGACTGAGCCAATTTACTGCCTGAACAGTCACTCAAAACTCTCTATAACGTTGGAGCGTCATCTTTAGCCTTCTAGAGCAATATATCTAACAGACATATTGGCAAGTCAGGAACTATTGAGGACTTGTTTACCCTGTCTTGGCAGAATTTGCTTCTAAGCTTGTCCATTTTTAGGCAGAATTCTGTCTGTGGCAGAAACAAGGCCATTTTGCCCAGTGGTAAATTTGAAGCCAAATCCATAAGGAGGATCTTTGATGCTCATCATCTTTGAGGTAGGTTGGGTTTTGCCAGGAGTTAACTTGTCTTATTGTCAAATAATCTTTAGGACAATAAAACCATCTTTAAATGCCATATTCTGTATGTCTCTGAGGTTTTTGAAGACCTTATTTAACTATTTTACCTTATTATCTATAGAATCATATCTATCTGTTAGATCTAGGATCTATATTCTTGTGATGAAGTTACACTAGTATTTGGTATAATCATGATTTGTTCAACCAACAATTAACCTGTATTCATTAATTATCCTTAATAGGCTGCAGCACCACTTTCAAGGAATTGGAAGTAAACTTTGTATTATAATTGAGTTGGATGTGTATGGTACCTCATATTAGAGTAGAATGTGTGTGAAGAATAATCTTAGATTTGAATTCTATACCAATGTATCAGAATTACACTTATTTTGTGTCTATATCTAAAAATCTATACCAACGAATTAAAAAATAACTTTACTTGTGAGTAAAAATTAAGGCCTTTAGTTGAGGAGTAGATTCAATAATCTACCTTTTGTTCTAGCATCCCTATATATTTCTATATCCCCCTTTCTTTCTTTTCAGCTCCTATCTTCTTACCTATGAAAGGAAGATAAAGGAAAAGAGAGACGTCCCTGAGGCCAACCTAGCTTTCTCTCTGTAAAAGACCAAAAATAGCTTATAGCCAACTTCCAATAAAAATATGCATCTGTAGACCAAGACAGCAAACAGAAACCTACCCAACCCTCCTTAGGAAAAAAAAAAATGGGACATCGTTCTCTTAAGGTTTCTTCAGGATGATTTAGGGTGAATAATATCTTTGAAGCCCCCACCTAAATTGGAGAAAACAGTTAAACAAGCCAGGGATAGCATTTGTGGTCTATTTTCTAAATGTAGAGAAATTCCAGGTTTAATAGGAGTCCTGCGTAGGACAGTCTGAGATGTTGGACCAGTTGAGATCAGAAGCTTTCTACAAAGCTGTCCTGGAAGATGTCCTGTTCTGATGGGTAACAGTAACTGAGGCACCGGGGCCTGGAACATGAAGGACGTAGAGTGTTAGCATGAAGCATGCTGAGAGGAATGAACCCAGTCTGGTCTGATCCAGCATCAGTGTCTGGTTCTTTTGTTCTGAAAGCATAATTTCTCATAAGTATTATACAGTTCTAGCATTATAAATATATGAGGTGTGCGGGATACCCAGAACAATTAAGGCTGGTTCTCTGCTCATTGCATGAGCAGCAGTAAGGCATCTGCAAATTTTCCTTCATGCCATACTAAGAATGGCTTCTAATAATAAGTCACAGAGAACCTGTTACCAACAGGACTATATTATTGGTTGACAAGGATAAAAAGATATTCAGTTGTTCTAGTTTCTGCTATGATAAAATTCCCCAGCAGAAAGCAATTTGGGGGAGAAATTTTTTTTCACCTTAAAACTCCAGATTGTGGGGAAGTCAAAGCAGCTGTTTGAAGTAGATAGTCACATCCAGAGTCAAGACTTGCAGAAACTAATGCGCATGCACCTACTGCTCAGCTTCCTTTCTCTATGCTTATGCAATTCAGGACCTATGGAATTACACCGCCCACTTTCAGGTTGGGTCTTTCTGCATCAAGTAACATAATTCAAATAATCCCCTATAGATATACCCATAGACCAACATAATGTAGACAGTCCTTCTGAGATGTTCTCTTTCCAAGCGATTCTAGACTGTGTCAAGCTGTGAATATTGACAGTGCATGCTGCTCTCCTTCAGCTATTAAGAACCCAGCATTGAGTCATGTGATATTTGCCCTTCATGTTGCCTAGGGTCATGGGGATTTGCTGTGGGCCTTGAGTTGTGGCCTCGATATGGGGTAGTTGATAGACATATCTGAAGATTTCTGAGGCTCAAACAATGGTCAAAGTATTTCACTCTTGAAAAGAGGGAGATGAGACCTACCTGAAGAAAGAAAAATAAGAAGAAACTTTAGGAAAATGACTATTAGATGTTATTGAAGAAGGCCAACTCCGAAAAAGATTTAGAGATTATTTGATGTTGAGAGTTGTTAGTAAAAGAAGCACTGGGAACTTCAGAGAAGTTTACAGATCATAAAATTGTTTCAAAATAAAATGTTTTGAAAAATATTTTAAGGAAGTATTAGCTTAGGCTACAAATGGTCTCTTTCTTTGAGTGTTTTTAGGGAGCCTTCCATTGTTAATGTAGATAGTTAACCACATTTCTAGATTTTGAAACAGAAACTAGATTGTGAAAAAAGTAAAAACAATTTAACTTCGTTGGATTATACTTAGGCATGAGGAAAACAGAATTAAACAGAAGTAGGGTACCCACAGAAAGAATATAGGAATAGAAAAAGCTAGAATTTGATAGAATATCTACTTTATACCAGTCTGTGTATTTTTCCACTGTACACTGTAAATTATATTTTCACTGTTCACTAAAAACCAAAGGATTGGTGGTCAGTGTATGGAAAGTTGTCCATATGTGGGTAAACTCTACCTGCACCATAAGTACCTGGAACGAAGAATGTAAGAACTTAAAAATATAGATCATAGTTCAAGCATATCAGAAAGATGTATACAACCAGAGTCAGCATATTCTTTTCAGTACTTATGAAGCATTCAAAACAATAGATCCAAATAGCACTTGATAAATTTCAAAATGTAGAAACAAGTACAGGCTTGCTATTTTCCACAATCTAATGAAAGTGAACATTAAGGCAAAACCATACAAGAAAAAAAAAACATATAACTCTGAAAAAACTTCTTCTTTCAACTTCACATCAAAATGAAAATAGAAACCTAAATCATGAAGTTACAAAATAGTGATAAGAATATCATTTTATGAAAAGGAAAGTGAAGACAGTTTCAGTTACGAGAGAAATTTTTAGGAATTTGGCTATCGGGTTATTTTATTTCTCAATTATTTTTAAAGCAAAATAAGTTCCAGATGGGTTGAAGAATTAGACATACTTTAACTAAAAATCTGGAGCAAGAATAAGGGGTGTGACAGCCGAGTTTGAAGGTTAAGAGCACTTCCAATGCAAACAACCAGAAGATGCTCAAGCTAGAAGAAAACAGCTGTTCTTAAGCCCCACAGAATCATTGAAGAATAGTAATTGACCCCAGACAGAATTCCAAAGAGGCAACAACCTGCATGGCAGACAGGAGCCATTATTCTGCATGCATCCTTTCTCTAAGGGTATTTTAGACCTAAACTGAGTGATGGTTCTGGGTCCAGGTCACTTACAAGAAACAGAGGAAACCAACAAAGCTGGTCTGGCTTAGGCTGGAAAAATTTAAAGATGTTAACAGCCACTTCTCCTGAGTTGGATGGATAGAAAACTTGTCTGGCTTTCTCCTCAGGACACCGGCTGAGTTCTGGAATTACAAATGGTGTGAGGTTGAGGGGGTGGTGGAATAGGACTAGAGAAAGAAAATATTTTTTTAATGGGCATTTGGGCAGTTTCCAAGTATTGATGAGAAAATTGGCAGAATGCAGAACCCACTAGTAGCAACAGGCAACAGAAGTCAGCACCAGATTTCAGCTCAAATAGCACACAGCATAGTCATAGGGACTCTGAGTACCTGAAGATTGCCCTCTTCCTATTAGCATCAGGATAAAGAGGTGGCTGCAACTTCCTGATTAAGATTATGGTTCTAATGAGCAACTGTGAAGGTTAATTATATGTCAACATGGCTAGGATACAGTGCCTGTGTGGTCCAACATGAGATTATGTTTGGGTGATGGATGCTAATTGGCAGATCTGATTACCATGTATGGTCAGTTGACTTTAAATCAAAGATATTACCCTTATAACATAGTTTGGCTTCATCCACTAGGACTTGAGATCCAAAACTGAAGCTTCCTAGCTCTCTGTGGGCATCTATATATTTTAGGCTCAACACCAAGACTTCAAATCTTGCCTCTACTGCAAGAATGCTGTCTATCCAACAGAGGTGAGGTTCCAAGGCCAATTCTTTGAAATTCCTGCTTTTTTAATCCTTCTCAGTCACCATTTCTCCACTCAGGTGCTTCTCAGGCTACAATAGAATTATGTCTAAGTGTACCAATCATAAATTAAAATTACACTTAATATACTAAATAAATAATTTATTTTAGCTAGACCACCATAAGTGTCATCATAACATGTGAGCCCACAATTGATCAAAGCCTATTTTAAAACACAGTAGTGGATATCTCATGTAGCCTCTTTAATGTAGCGCTGAACGTGTAAGACAGAATGGTTCTACAGGTAAACGTTTACACCACTGTAAAGTAAGAAAGTTCAAGTCTAATCTTTGTAAGTAGAGAAAACTCTGAAAATGTAAATAATATGACCTTTCTCCATTCCCAACAAGCCTCACACTTAAGTTACTTAAGTGAAATCTTTGGGTGCACAAATAATGGTAGTTCAAGACATTACTTGTCTACTGAATAAAGGCAATCCCGCTAAACAAGACTAAATTTGCCATCTTTCATCATCAAGCTCTTCAGAGCACTCAGATCATGTTAGTCATTTCAAGGTTGACCTATTTAACCAGGACATTTATTGCAGCAATTGGAGGCTCAGCTGTAGATTACATCAAATACAGCTGCTTAGACAGCTGCAGTACCACAGGGGCTATTTTCAGACCAGAATGCTTACATCTTAATATAGTTTATAAAACATGTAACGTTTCACATATACCAAAGGCCATATTCATTTTTATTTAATGTAAGACCATATTGTAGGCATAGATTCAATTTAAGCTAAGAAGGTTTTAATCATTACATAATGGATGGCCATACTAAATTAAAATTTCATTCCGTGATGGCTATTCTTGGTTGCCAGCTTGACTGTATCTGGAAGGAACTACAATCCAGAAATGGAGAGCACACATGTGAGAGATTTTCGACTCAGTTTGAAGTGGGTGAATCCACTTCTAGTCTGGACCTTTGAGGTAGGAAAACACATACATTTGATCCAGATCTTAAGGCTGGAAGACGTGGACCTTTAATTGCACCTTGAGGCAGGACGGCATGCCTGTAATCCAAATCTTGAAGCAGGAAGATATGGCTTTAATATGGGCCATATCTTCTCCAAAAAGTCTATGTATAAGAAGGAAGGAATCTATAAAGTTGCCCTTGGCCTGCTTGCCCTCGCTTTGCTGGCACATCCATTCCTTCACTGGCATTGGAGCCTGCTTCTTCAGGATTCCAGCACATATGGAAGACCAGCTGAGATATAGAGCAACTACTAGATCCTTGGATTTTCCACTCTCAGCTAGCTATTGTTGAATTAGCTGGACTGCAGCTTGTAAGTCATTCCAATAAATCCCATATGTATATAAATATAAACATACATATAGAGAACTATAGAAATTATTTTCATAAGTTCTGTGACTCTAGAGAACCCTGACTAATATACATTCTTAATCAAAATTAATATGAATGCTAGGATTAGGTAGCAATTTCTATGTATCTCTTTCTGTGTTGCTTTTGAGCAGTGCTGGGAATAGAATAACCCAGAGTTTGGCACATTCATAAGTATCTGATGGGTCTTTATTGAGCCAAAATACGAATTTTTGTAAAAGCATTTTTTATCTTAATCAGCTCTTACTTGCATTAACAGATGTTTATGAGCTTATAAGTCATGGGTGGAGGCCTCTGGACCATTGCTCCTTCCATCTTTGTTCCTCTTTCCCAACCTTCTCCCTGAGTATCTTACCTTAACAAGAATTTGCTGTCTTTTGTTTCAATATACAAAGTTTCATTTTCAATTATAAAACAGAAATCTATCCACACTCCAAACAACACCTGACGTCATGAATGCCTCATCCTGAAAGACTATGATCAGAGAAGAGATGTTAACTACAGTGGATTTTCATTAAGCAATTGTTCTTAATGAAGATCATAGCTGAAACTATAGCCAGAAAACAAGCTCTGTCTCACAATAATTTATTTCATATTTTTCATTAGGTATTTGAATATGAGCATGTTATGTATTTTAATGACTGCCTAGCATGGATAGTTACATCTATCATTATTAACACATCTTCTAAAACATTTGGTCTTTTGGGGGATGTTTCTAATAGAGCCACAATTCATTTGTCAATTCAGAAACAGCTCTAATATAAGACTGGCAGGGGTAACATACAGAAAGGAAGCAATACTGGTTGGCATATAGTTATCAAGTTAAATTGAGTAAACATCTTCAAATTTATGGAAAATATGAAATGACCAGGAAGGAGATGATGCAAAGACATTAGAGATGGGTGTAAGCTGATACTCCAAGCCCAAGGAGATGAGATGCTCAAGTTTACTCAACTTAAAGAGGTTCTTGGACCAACAGGCTTGGTTGAATGTTATTTCTGGGGATGTTTGAGGAGGGATGTTTACACATGAGCATTTGAGTAAATAAACTTAGAAGGTAAGCTATGTTCTTCAGTGTGGGTGGGCAACATCCAATCTGTTATGGGCTTAAGTTCTCACTGACATTTTGAGCTGTGATATCATACCTTTTCCTGTCTCACATTAGGGCACACATAATTGTTTGCCTTGCTTCTGGAGCTTTGGCATTTAGATTGAACTCTACCAGAAGTTCTCCATCTTGATGACTGAAGATCATGGGACTTTTCAACTTTCCTTGTCACATGAGCCAACTACTCATAATACAATAAAACATATTCAGGTAGGGGTTTATTTATGTATAGTGCTGTTTCTCTAGATAATCCTAATACACTGTGTAGGGGAGGAGACTGGAGATAGAAATAAAAATCAGGAGCAACTAAGGATACATAAGGGAACAGGAGAATATTATTTCCTTAGTTCTTTCTGAAAGACTTCCTAAAATTGGCTTTCTCTCACCCTACAATGCAAGTGACTCCTGCTTCCTGCTTCTCAGTTTTCTAATTGACCTAATCGTCATCTTCTCCTTGTCATTTTCTTCTTCTTCTTCTTCTTCTTCTTCTTCTTCTTCTTCTTCTTTTTCTTCTTCTTCTTCACAGGGTTTCTCTGTGTAGCCTTGGATGTCCTGGACTCACTTTGTAGACCAGGATGGCTCAAGCTCACAAAGATCTGCCTGCCTTTGCCTCCTTGAATGCTGGGATTAAAGGCATGTGCCACAATACCTGGCTCTGACCTTAGTCTTACCATAATGTTTACATGAACTGCAGCACGTATCATACTCTGAAGTTATTTTCCATGATTTTACCTGGGGATTATTATAAATAGTCACTAAAACACTCAAATGTTAATGTCTTGGTCTTTTCCTGTGGTATTGAAAGATGATTGGATTATGAGTGCACAAACTTTATCAGAGATTTATTCCATTCATAGGTTAATCAATCATGAGTGGGCTGTTGGGAGGCAGAACCTCATTAGGAATAATAGGTGGCAGATTATTGGACATGTATTTCTAAAGAGTATATCTTGCCTTTAGCCACTCACCTCTCCTTGTTGCTTCTTCATATCCTTTCTTTGTCATGTTTCTGCCTTGTGACAAGCCTTGTGCACTAACCAGCCAGGTAATGAAAGCTCAAAAACCATGACTCAGAATAAGACTTTCCTCCCTTACTTGATTTTGTTACAAGAGCAGAAAGATGACTAGAACAGAGATTCTCCCTTGACTAGGAACTCTATGAGGCATCTTGGTTTCATACATCAGTGTAATCCTCAGAGTATTTCACAACATGTTGTTAAATGATGGATTGGATGGTTGAACTAATGAGTGAAAGCAGAAAGAAATTATTTGTGTTTGTATTTGGCTTACCATTTGCTATGTAGATGCAGTCAAGTGATTTCCACAATAAACTGAAGAATGTTGTCAACATGGATTGTGAAGGTAAGGAGATAAAGGACAGTGTCTTCCTAAAAGGTTCATGTATGAGACATGAATTTCTTCCTCATTTTTATTTGTTCCTTTGATTTACAATAGATTCTTTTACCATTAAACATATCCTGGTTGTAGTTATTTCTTCCCTCTACTTCTCCCAGTTCTCCCCACCTCCCCTCAGATCCATACCCTTTCTCTCTTTCATTAGAAAAGAACAGGCTTCCAAGAGACAACAATAAGATATGACAAAATAAAATATAATAAGATAAAGCAAAAAGATGTTGGACATGGCGACCCAACAGGAGGAAAAGAGTATCAAGAGCAGGCATAAGAGTCAGAGACCCACTCATTATCACAGTCAGAAGTCCCATACAAATACTAAGTTAAAAACTATAATAGATATGGAGAGGATCTGGAGCAGACCCACGTAGACCCTGTGCTTGCTACTTCAGTCTCTGTAAGTTAATATGCACCTTTCTTAGTTGACTCAGAGGCCTTCTTCTTCTGGTGTCCTCTGTCTCCTTTACCTTTCGCACTCTCCCTGCCCCCTCTTTCACTGGGTTCCCCGAGTGCATGACTTTCCATGAAAGCATTATTAAAAAGTGGAGCTTCACAGAAAGTGACTGTTTAGATCATGAGGACGCTGTGTCCATCAGTAGATTAATCACTGAGAGATTCAAATTTGAATTGACTGCTTAAAATATTTTATTACATCTACTTATTGCATGTACATCTACATGTGTCCTATGGCATGCACCTGGAGGTCAGGACTCAACTGGAAGCAATCAGTTCTCTTCTTATACCATTTGGTCTTCAGGGATTGGCCAAGTTTTCTGGTTCAGCAGTGTCTCTTCCATCTAATCCATCTACCCAGCCCTTGGACAGACTCCACGGAAGGCAGAACCTCATTGTGAAGACGTGGGTGTACACTAAAAAGATACATGTGTCTTATGCCTGTCTCTTCCTGTGCCTCTTTCTTTGCTCTCTGACTGGCATAAGCTTTTCTCTGACACACCCTGCCACCATGTTTTTCCTGGCTATGGGCCTAAACACAATAAAACCAGTTAATGACAGGTTGAAACCACTGAACTAAATGGTGAACTAAAATAAAACTTTCCCTTAACTGGTTCATGCCAGGTATTTTGTCACAGGGATAAAAGATATGACTAATATTATTTCCCATGGCCTTGTGCAAAGAGAGAATTCCTAATCTCATTGAATGAATGAAACATTAACAACCACTGAGTCTCACTATGTGTTCCTGGTTGGCCTTGAAACTCCTATGTAGAGCAGGGTGGCCTTGAATCCTCAGTTGTTGGGGATAAAGCTGTAAGCTACCAAGGCCAACTGCACCTTGCTCTTGGCATCTGTACTAAATTTTCTCAGATAATAGAAGTTTGTAAATGGTGCCAACTATCATCAAATACAAAGACAATTGGTATTACAAAGGAAAATTCAAAGAACAGACTAGTGGAAGAGGGTTCCTGAAGATAGAGATAGGTCACTCTTCAAGAAATCAAGAGAAAAGAAAATGAGGCAGCTTCATGGATGGTGAGCCCAGGAATCGCTATGAGGTCCTAGACATTAGGGCATCACTGAGGCTGAAATGCATGAGTCTTCCGCCATCAAGAGCCTTGCTAAAGATGACATTTTAGCCTTAAGAAGTTGGAGAACACTCTAAGCACAGATATCCAGGAAAGATCTGCAGAGCTTAAATGTCTGCTGTTACTGCCCCCTTCCAAACCCAGGGGCTCTCACCCAAGACTCCCAGGCAGAGTTAATATTTGGGAGCAGAAAAAATTAAATCACTTAATAAAAAGACTTTTTATGCTTTCATCTGTTTCCTTACACTTTAAAATATTATTTTAAAAATTATCTATGACAGAAGGGCTAATTTTACATGATATCCTGGAAAATAAAATAATGGCTCAGCATGTGTCTGACACCTGGCTGGGCCTCTTGGAGCTCTTTATTGCTCTGGATATGCCCAGCTGTGACTGGATAGAGCCATACAAGTAGTCCTTTCTAAATCAAACCCGTGGTCAGAACACTTGGCCAGAGGGCAGGAACTGGCATAAGGTAACTTGGACTCAGCTTGCTGGTGACATCTAGAAAGAGATTATTAAGGGAAATCACAACTGGTGCTTAAACAATTTACATATGGTGCCAGAAAATTCATAACAGAAAGCAACAGAAAAGTTTCTCCATTTTTTTTGGAGAAAATTGATTCTGTCACTGGTCCTTTTATAAACATTGGTTTCTACTATTTTTTTTTTTTAATGTTCGTGTGAGTGCAGGTGCACATCGCAGCCAAAAGAGGGTTCCAGATCTCTTGGAGCTGGAAGTCCAGGCCACTGTGACCCACCAGATGTAGATGCTGGGAACTGATGAGTCCGCTTCAAGAGAAGCCAACCAGTGACACTCCTCTCAAACCCCCTTTATAATTCTCACATGTCGAAGCGTCATATAGAATGGAGACATGTGAACACCACACAAGCTCTTTTTCTTTTCAAGGTGTGACTCACTTAAAGAAACACAGTGTTTCTGAGAATGTACTATTTTTGAGACTAGCTATTATGCCTTTGTAAGTGTAATTTAGTTTAGGAATATTATAGCTTCAGTGTTTTTATTCCTCAAAAGGTTGCTTGGAATCATGAATCTGCAAAATGTTGGAGCTGAAGGGAACACTGGGAGTCAGCACAGACCTGGGAGACATCGCCTGGGAAATGGTGGCTCAGGAAGATCACACTGACAGTTGTGAAATAAGGTTTTTACGTAATCATATGTCTGACTGGACAAACATAGCTGAAGAGACTGCTCAGTAGATAACAGGCTTGCTCTTCAAGTGTGAGGGTCCTGACTTCAGATTCCTAACACTTACGGAAAGGCCAGTAATGGCAGCATACTTCAGTCACTCTGGGGCTGTGGTTTGGAGATGTATACTGAAGGCTTTCTGGTTAGTCAACTCAAGCAAAACAGAGAGCTCCAGGTTCAGGGGGAGGTACTGTCTCAAAATACGGTGGAGAAGCAATTGAAGAAGACATCTTGATGTCATCCTCTGGGCTCCACATATGTATACATGAGCGACAATATTTATACACTTGTGTGCAAAGCATGTCATAGTAGGGTTGGAGTAAGGAATATGCTGAATACACCCATGCAATTTTTATCTCTTCTTAGTTAATGATTATGGGTTTCTAGAAATATCCATATATATATATATACTTTCAGGAGTTTTCTCGTTGTACTTTTTCATTTCCCTTATTCTGATACAATTTGGACGTCATCTGTTACCCTTGACGAGAACCTGAGCTAAATATCCTAGCAAAGAGATGGAATCTGAAATGTGAGGAAAACTGCAATTCTGTGATTCTCCATGAGTAAATTTCTATTGCTATTTTATACTTCACAGCCACAGCCAGGATAAAAACCTGTGAAATTGGTGTTGAGATCTTTACCCAAAGCACTCATTGTATGGTTACAAATCTTGAATGGTTACTGATGATGCTTTCCAGCATGGCCACAGGCAAGGCTCTGACTCGTCCTTTTCTTGCACCCTGGGCATCCAAGGAAGTACTGGTTGTACTAATGAGTATGTCAGAGTACTGGTTGGCCTACAAAACTGTAATTTTAGATATTCATGCAATACCCACTCTTTAAGTACTGTCCCTGGTACTGAGGCCCAAACTACAAACAGGACCCAGGACTCTCCTTAAGGGGCCTCTTCCTAGTGCACATCAGTACACATTCTGTTTACACATTACTTATCAGAAATATACTATTATGTAAATTTTTAATATCATTTACTTTTTTTAAAATGCCAAACCATAATCTGCTAATTGTCTAATCTTTCCTTCATGGTGGAAATGATGAGAGGTAATTGCTCCTCTAGAATAACTTTGTCTCTCCCTTTCTTCCATACTCATTTTATCTTTGTGTATTTTGCCCAATGTATTCATATGCATTGGAATTTTGTTTTCAGAAATAGCTCTCTTTTCAAGCACTCAGGCAACACATGGCAGGCCACAGGTTTGAGGACTCATCCTAGATGTCACTTGTCATTCTTGATGTGATATCTCCAGATGCTGGATTTTAGGGTGTCCTGGGAAAGACTTGGGAAGGGGGCCTGTGCTACAGGAGCAATGCTTGGACTGTTGAGTTACAGTTCTGTAAGCTGTAAAGGCATTTGAACTTTTCCACATGGCAGATTCTGAGGAAAGTGTCTTCACAGCATGGCTCCAGCTACTCCAGAGTTCCAGGTAATGCTGAGCGTCCGGAAAGCTGATTCTGCTTTCGTGTGTTCTTCAAAAAGAAGCTGGTTGCCACATTTCAAAGTGGTCACATGTGGACTTCTAAGCAAGCTCTTGACTTTTTATTAAAGTGACATTTGGTTGTGAACACCCCAAATTTCCTCAGCGGGTGCAAACTATAAGCACTTTTTTGGTTTTCCCTTCTTTTGGAAATAGTTACTTAGCCATTCCATGTCCGTCACTCCCTCACACCTGATCATCTTTCAGATTTCTCACCTTGCAGGTCCTGCATTGAACATTTTCAGAAGCTGACATTCTGATTACCATTGGTTTTGTGTGCTTCTAGTAGGAGAAAGAATAAAAGACAGCCAGGAATAACCTATCCTGTCTTTAATTCAAAATATGTATTGGTGTAAAAGTCTGGGGGATTCCTGAACAAGTGGATGATATGCAGGAAGTGAGAGACTTTGAAGAACTCAGGTAAAAAGTAATGCAGAAAACTGTCTTATTTCATTTGTGTTATGGCTTGGCTATGAAGCAATGGTTGTTTGTAACGTCAATTCATTTAGCATAATGAAAAAATTCTCTAATATTGACAAAATGTAGAGAATTAGCATTGATAATCTTCCTCTCAAGAGACAAAGACACTGTTCTGTTAGCTTCCACAGACTTCTACCCTAATTCTAGTGCACATTCATTGTCTCTCAGCAGTATTAGGCAAGGATTTCCTCTTTCCATTCTCCAATCCTAACACAGGCACCTCATAAACATGATTGTTTATTATAAATTTAAGCAAAGGAGAAAAGCAAGACTTGTGTAGTTTCTGGAGCTCCTATTGTCAGTGGTATCACTGCAGCTTCCCCAATGCCTGGTAAAATGTCTAACACAGGATCATTCAAGGGGCAATTTTTTAAAGAGAATATGACAAACTCACAAGTACCATCCAAACCAAGAAATCTTAAATGTAGTCTTTCTTCGGTGTCGTGTTACAATTAGAAAGATTCAGAAAAAAATTTCCCTAATCAAGTTCACAACAGCAGTTAAAATTGCTTTTATCACACTAATTCTAACTTCAGGAACATTTGCAAAAAAAGACCCTTTATCAGGTCACAAGCGTTCAATGATGGTATGAAGCAATCCATTCATTTTTTTTCCTCAGCAAATATTTTAATATCAGTTACCATGCAGAGTACCAATTATAGAGCTAGAGACAAGATAATCTATGATGTCATAGAATTTTCTATTAGTCTGTAAGCTGCTCAGATTAGGAAATGAGCCAGATTCTTAACAAGGGCTCAACAATTCTCTCCAGCATATTACTCAAATCTTGAATTGCCACATGTTGTCTCAGGCTAAAACTGAATGTGTCAAGGTCATATGCTAAAATTAAGCTACATGGACATCTAATGTACGTAGGGAGATGGGCCTCTCTTTCTCTGACATTAGTGAAACTTCCTTGTACAGAGAAGGTGCTTTCATGTGTATCCCAACCTTTTAAGTCTCTCTTTGTCTCTCTGTCTCTGTCTCTGTCTGTCTCTGTCTCTCTCTCTGTCTCTCTGTCTCTCTGTCTCTCTGTCTCTCTCTGTCTCTCTCTCTCTCTGTCTCTCTCTCTCTCTCTCTCTCACACACACACACACACACACACACACACACACACACACACACAACTTATGGCTCAGGACTTGATCCACTTTCAAATTTTATAACTAAGAAAGAGAACCCTAACTGATGTGTGTTCAGTACTGTGCATACCACCAATTAAACTTTTCCAGAGTAAACCTAGACTTTCATTATTCATGCCACAGTCTTCTGGCCATTTTTTAAATGGAACAATAGATAATATTTAGATTAGGTGTGGTTTGTGGCATGAGAAATGGTGGAGTAGCTACCCACACAAGGCCAGAAGTGACTCCTAAAACCACCAAACAATCAGTTCCTAGATCTGGTAAGTTTCTAATCTGTTCCTTGAAGCTGTCTGTGTGTGCACAATGCTTCAGTTCTGGCCAAAATACACAAACAAAAATTATCACCGGCATAACTGTGCATGGAACTATTAAACCCAAAGAAGGCATCTAAGATCAAAGAGTTGGAAGATCAGACACCAAAGGAAAAAAAGGGCAAGTGGAGAAGCATTATTTTTGAAAGTCCACAATCTAACATTAGAAAGAGATGCCAGTAAAGACTTTGGCTCAGTTGAAGGCAGGATACAGAGAGGCTTTGTCCCTGTGAAGGCCCAAATGCAAGAGTTCAAGAATAAGATTCTGATAACTGAATTTTTATTTATATTTTAATATGGTTTAATTGAAACAGAATTATATTACCTTCCCATTCATTTTCCTCCCTTAAGCTTGTCCTATGTCTCTCCCACATTGTCAGTTGATAGCCGCGTTTCTTTGACTATTGTTACATCTGTGCATCTGAACATATATACGCATACACATATATAAACATAACCGACCGAATCCATTCAATTTGTTTGTGTGCATATGGCTTGAGGGTTGACCACTCTGCATTTGAAAACCAATAAGGGACATATCCCTTGGATTAGAATAAATTTCTTTACTCAGTGGTCATATAAGTTCAGTTAATGCATCTGCAGTTTCTAAATCTAAATAATCCAGTGAAACCTGTTTACTCAGTGCTTTTTAGAAGGATGGTTAACGCAGTGCTCTCCAAGGGCACTAACACAGCGCTGAGAACTTGGTGCTGATTATATATCTCCTTACTTAAATAAATACTTTTTATTGAAAATAGGTTTTTTTATACAATAAGTCCTGATAATTGTTGCCTGCCAGCTCCATACAGGCCCTCTCAATCTCTCCACCCATAAAAATTTACATTTTCTTCTTCTTCTCTCTTTCATTAAAAACAATCAGGCATTCAAAAGATAGAAGAAAAATAACAAAAATAAGAGGAAATAAAAAGAAACAAACCTCAATAGCACAATACAAATGGATGAACAGAAACACAAGAACCATATATAGACACAGAAAAACATTCATTGGCATGCACAGAAATATAAAAGCACATATTCTGAGACCAAACTATGTAAAGAAAAGACTGTAAAGGCCTTTAGGACAAGAAAAGGAAATGGCAGACTATGGGAGGTACACAGAGTGGAAGCAGAATAGAAAATATCTTCCAAACACATGTGTGTATAACATGACTTACTATAGGAAACCTCTGCTATTATATATTGAATCTCCAATCTCACCTGCCCTTTTCACCTCTGTTTCTTTCTCCATTATCCACAGATGTTTGGCACCAGATTTTGTCCCTAGTCTTTAAGCTACTGATGTAACCTGGTGTACATAGCATTGAAAGGATAGAATTGGCTAAGTCTGAGTATTTTTGAGTTAGCAAATTCCGGTCATCCAGATTCTTAAACAAATCTGTGTAGTTGTCTGTATGCCAAAAAACATTGAGTTGATTTAGTGAATTTTCCATTTTTCCTCTAAGTGTGGAATTATGTAAACATTATTTGAACATATTAACATAATTATTTTTTAATAAATGGAAATTTTTACCCCTAACAATTCTCAAGATTCGCAAGACTTTTTTTAATGACACCACTTATAAACCCAACATTAAGTTTAACTCAAATTCCATGGTTCCCACTGAGAATTCTCCTAAAAAAAACTTATCTAAACAAATGTCTTTACCAAGCTACCCTTTCTGACAAGCTTGTGATGATGAGAAGGTTTTAGATAGGTCAGTCCTCCTCTTGGTCAACTTGTGGCCCCTTTTCTTATGCTTGCTCATGCCTGCTGATCTGAAAGCTTAATACAAACCATGAGGTGAATACTGGCAGATTTTGAGCATGAACCTTGATTAACCTTTCCCGGCTTGTTGAGCAATGTTCTAGGTGAATCTTCTGTATCTCTGTTTCAATACACAGCACCTGAATTAGTAACTATCTACACATATACCAGGAAGATATTTTAAAGGATGAGTGAACACATTCTTATTCTCCCTACCCAGTCTCTCTTAGGAGTCTGAAGTTGTCCCAATCTTGTCCCTGTTCAAGATACCATTCAGATGTCACCAGTGGCCTCAGAGTAGAAATAAAGCCACAGGCACAGTATCTTGGGACTGTGATTTCAGAACTAAAAAGAAGAGGCAGTGTTACAAACTGTTTCCTCCTTCTCTTAAAATCCCTGGCCAACAAAAGAGTCTATTAACTTGGGGGAAGGGGGAAAGACAGATTCCGGTGCCCTATCTTCCACTAGAAATCACTCTGTCCTCTGCCTAAGTTACTCTTTCATTTTGCCACTAAGTTTGTGTCGTCACTCACTTAAGGGACACCCCCTCCCCCTTCTATTGGTTTTGTCTTTAGAAGCTCACTGACTGAACTTTCTTAGTCATAAATTTATGCATACAGCCCTTCTTGGTTCCTTATGAGTACGTCTGTCAACTTTTATTTCTATTTAATCTCTCTGAAATACTGTTGGGGTTTTTTCATTCTTTTTGACAAAGGATCAACAACTCAAACTTCTACAATATTTCATCCAGCAGATTTCCATACTTCCAGCAGGCTTTTGTCTAGGAAGAGAGAAAAAAAATGTACAGAAATTTTTCCATATGAAAGTGTGTCTAAAGTCATAAATGTTGTTGTCTGCGCATTTATTACATCAAATACATAGTCGAAAGCCCTTTATAAGCTTCCCCGGCTAGCATCTACTATGACGCTAGCATTGCCAAACTTAATGAACTTGTGGCTTGTACTTTTTGTACAAGCCCTGGTTGTACTTTTTGGTCATTGAAGAACTTGAAATCCAACTTTCTTATCTAAGTCTAACTGACAGAAATCTGGATATTCTATTTGTCTAAAATTTAGTTCAGTATTACCTGGAAATTAAATAAAAATCAGATTCATGTTTTTATTCTTCCACTGGCCTGACATTAGTGCTTGGCTACCTTGGGTACAGAATGACACTTTTCCTCTATTCCACTAATGACTATTGTTGGAGCATACATGCAAACCACTGAGACTCATGTCTAAGGCAAAGGTTTTTGATGGTGCACATACTTAAATCCCTACATCAGAACTCTTACCATGATGTCTATGGTAAGAAAAAAGGAAGGTTAACTGATGGGACAATAGAAGTAACAATAATTTCCCCTTATCCACTCTTCCTTTTCCACACTTTAATCTCCTCAATCCTGTAGTCAACACAAAGTAATACTCATTGTCTTCTCCGTTTTAGAAGAAAACCTAGATAAAATTGGATTGGAGGTTGACATACAATCCTAACTAGGTATTAAAATGTGAATTTAGAAACTCTCCACCCACATCCTATGTAGATAACATGATAGTTTCTTTTGATTGCATGGCAATGACTTAGGGAATAGGAATTAAGCACTAAAGATGTGACTCAATGATACAGAACACAAGGTCTTGGTTGATTCCCAGCACTGGATAAAAAAAAAAAGAAACCTGAAATTAAAAAAAAAAAAGATATCAATATTCAGTGACAAGAGTAGAAAGATGAATTAGAAAAACTAGTAAAAGTCAATGAAAGAAATAGCTAAACTGGAGGAGAAAGTGAAGAAGAGAATTGATCTTAAAAAAAGAAAGATACCAACTGGTGTCACCAGGCACTAGAATATTAATATAAGACCCAAAGTGAATCTCTTACCCCAGTGCTCAGAAGGCCATGAGTGCAAGAGCTCATGTTCTATGCTATAATAAGTCTGTTACAGAGAAGCAAAAATTAGTAAAAGCCATTGATACACAAGAATATGTATGAGTCTTGACAATATAACATTAAATTAAATATAGGTATCCTTATTATTTTTAAGCAAAAAAGCTTATAACTAAAACAAAGGAAAGATGAACATAATATTTACCACATTGAATTACTTGGGTGGTAGAAGACAGGGGCTGAGGTGGAAAGATTCAGACTGGTCAGAAATGGGCTGATTTTGCATCTTTTTCTTTATTTAATGGGTATATTTTAATAATTATTCTAAGGCCAATGAAAGGGAAACAGGCCCTAAATGGACAATATTGAATATGCCATTCTATTAGTTACTTGTTTCATTGCTGTGACAAAAAGTACCTGAAAAAAAGCAGCTCAAAAGAAGAGGGGTTTATTTCAAACCACAGTTCAAGAAAACCATTTGTTTTCTGATGGGCAAGTCATACCTCAGGAACGTGAGGCAGCTGCTCCCATTGTTCTACAGGGAGAGTTGGAGATAAGCTTACGTTCTTCTTTTTCTTGCATTCAGAACATTAGCCCATTGGAAAATGTTGCCCATACCTGAAGTAAACATTCCATCTAAATTAACCTAATCAGATAATCCTTCATGGGCATTCCCAGAAGACTGTTTCCTAGCTAGTTCTAGATCACGTCAATCTGACAATAAGTGTTAACCACCACAGTCATGAACTTGCTGGGGGCAAAACAGAGACACAGAGACAGAAACAGACAGAGAGAGAGACACACAAAGAGACAGAGACACACACACAGAGATAAAGACAGAGACAGAAAACTACGGAGCAAAGACCCATCTTAACTGAGGGACATCTAAGTTGTTTCCAGGTTCTGGCTATTACAAATCAGGCTGCTATGAACATGATTGAGCATATGTCCTTGTTGTGTGGTAGAGCATTTTTTGGGTATATTCTAAGGAGTGGTATAGCTGGGTCTTGAGATATCCCTATTCCCAGTTTTCTGAGAAAGCACCAGATTGATGTCCAATGTGGCTGTACAAGTTTGCACTCCTGCCAGCAGTGAAGGAGTGTTCCCTTTCTCCACATCCTCACCAGCATATGCTGTCACTTGATTTTTTAATCTTAGCCATTCTGATGGGTGTAAGATAGAATCACAAACTTGTTTTGATTTGCATTTCTCTGATGACTAAAGACGTTGAGCATTTCTTTAACGTTTTTCAGCCATTCTATATTCCTCTGTTGAGAATTCTCTGTTTAGTTCTGAGCCCATTTTTTAATTGGGTTATTTGGTTTGGTACTGTTTAATTTCTTGAGCTCTTTATATATTTTGGATACTAGTCCTTTCAATCAAAGAATGGATCATGAAACATGCTCAGCTATTAAAAACAAAGAAATCCTGAAGTTTTCAGGTAAATGGATGGAACTAGAAATGATCATCCTGAGTGAGTTAACCCAGACCCAGAAAGATACACATGATATATACTCACTTATAATTGGACACTAGCCCAACAGAGATGTCCCTTCAAAGTCTTCAGTTAGCTGGAGATTGGAATAGATACTGGGACTTCCTATTGGGACTCTAGGTGAGAGACGTAAGGAAGAACAGGGAAATAGAAGGATCCAGATGGTCCTAGAAACCTACAAGAAGACCATTAATGCTGTCAGATCTGGACCCAGACAGGTCAGCCCAAACTACTGTACCATCCAAGGACAATGCATGCAGTAACCCTAGAACCCCTATCCATATCTAGCCAACGGACAGAACATTCTCCACAATTGTGTGGAGAGCAGGGATTGACTCAGACATGGACTTTGGTGCCCCCTATTTGACCACTTTCCCTTGCTGGGGAGACCTGGTGACACTCAGAGGAAGAGTAAGCAGGCTACCAGGAAGAGATGTGATAGGCTGTGATCTTATAGTGGGGGAGAAGGTCCCCTTCTGTCACAGACCTAGGGGAGGGGAATAGGATGAAAGAGGGAGAGAGGCGGGAACAGGAAGATACAAGTGAGGGGATAACAACTGAAGTGTAATCTGAATAAATTACTTAAATAAAAATTAAGGAAAAAGGCCCAGCTTAAACTGGATGTGAGTAATCATAGTAATAATATGTGTGATTTTGTGTGACAGTAGCTCAAGTGGTTGTGGAAACAGAAAAGGAAGATGCTTAGTCAGCTACAAGGTTTGGTACTTACAACTAGAATGCTTATGGGGGAAAAGAGAGCAGGAATGTTGAAGAGGCTAACCTGAGAAGAAGTGAATACAGTGTAGCTAAGACTTGAATCAATAAAAAACAAACCAGGAGAAAAGTGACATATGGGATAATAGGGTTGTTGTACCAGGACTAGAAATCTCTATTTGAAGGGAGACTGTAATCAGACTGGAAGACTAGAGTTGGCCATAGAGCACTCAGTTTATACAAAGAGCAGGCATGATTTTAAAACACAAAGCACAGCATAAATAAAGACCGCTGTAGAAGAGATGTCCTGGCAATTTGGAAGTAGCAGAACTGCCTTGGTAAGTCCACCATGAATGTATTCACAAACAGCATAAAAGTCTCTATTTTCTCGAGCAGGCTACAAGCTACTGGCTGATGGTCGGTGTGGAGGTGCAATGGATTTGTGTCATTAAAACAGATCCTGTATTTTTTGTAGCCAATAGCGTGGTGCAATTCAAAGAAAGTGGAATGTGACCGGGAGCTTACAACTCTTCAGACCTCTTGGTAAAAATAGCTAATGGTAGAAATCACAAATGTGGGTGGAGCAGATAGGAAAGTCCTGAGACATAACAGTGAGTCATGGAGGCACTTCCCTCCAGGACGCCAGGATCTTGCCATCTACCCTCAGCAATGTCTTGTGGAAGTTCTAAAAATGGTCAAAGGTACAGCACTGTCCCCAAAACAGCACTGTATGCTTCTTCCCCAAATGTTTGTGGTCTCTGGAAGAACATTCTAAAGCTAAACTACTTTAGGTCTTGAGAGACGCTGATGTCAGAGGCTCTTATGTGCCTCAATCTGAAAACTGTTCAAGCCAGCGAACCCTTTTTTTATGGAGTGTCTGAAGTTTCCTCAAGCACAGGATAAAATCTCTTCAGCATGCTATCTCCACCCCACTACACTCTGTGGATGCTGTCAGGTCTTGTTTCTTAAAGCCAGAACTTAATAACCCTGTTTCCTTAAAGACACAGTCTGTTGCTACAGAGCACACAATACATCTTTCCCCCACAGGAAGAGACACAAGAGGACAGAAGAAAGAGGGAAGGATACGGTTGTCTGGCTTTTAAAAGGAAAAAGTGAATCTCAGAGCCTATTGGATCTGAATCCATACTCTGATTCCTCAACTAATAGTCCCTTGCTTAGAAAATTAATCTTTTGTAACTCAATTGTTCATCTGGAAAATGAAGACAATAGTGGGCACTTTATAGAATTCACAATAAGGCTAAGGATGGCAGTGTGTATAAAACAGTATGTGTGTGTGATTCTAGGGGTTCAGATCTTCCCTTCTAATCATTTGTTTTGGTCATGTGACTATGACAGTGTAGAACATAATACATCATCTTATGTTCTGCTGTTAAATACTCAATAACCACAATAAACTCCCTAAGTTTTCTTCTGTGAGTTGATTCTGTATTATTTCAACTTCCACTTGTTTGCAGGTTGACTTCAATGCCCGCATGTCATTCTCCTCTCTGTGGATGGTGAATAGCATGGAAAGGTGAATCCTGGGATATTAGCTCTTGACAACTGCAAAAAGAATGTGGGATATTATGTCACAGCCAAACGTGTCCCTCTGAGGTTTTACACCATTCATTTTTTAAATGTATTTTAAAAATTTCTCCAGAGAATATCACATATGCATACAGCATATTTTACCCATATCTACCCCTACTCACCTTCACAACTCATCTCAGAGCATTCCCACAATCCCCTGCTAAGGTCATGTCCTCTTTATTTGTTTGGTAGCTCATTGAGTCAAGAGCCACTCATTCTGGAATCCCCTAACACGTATTACAAAAGCATGCTTACATGACTTACTTGTTAGGATACCTGATCTTTTTCTTTTAGAAATCAAAGCATTATTTATCCACATAAAAACATCAACTTATTGTTCAGTGTTGTGTTAACAATCCACCAAACAGTTCTAAACTTTGTTGAACAGTCTAATAACCTGAGAATCTTTAAAAACAAAAATACAAGTTCCTCCATGGCAATTGTACACCTTGTGGCTTAAGGGCTACAGATTGTTACTAGGCATGATACTTTCCCAGATGACTCTAGCACACAGCAAATTTTGAGAGCTGCTGGTTCAACCTACTGTCATCTCAAGAGCCATTAAAAACTTGCTAACATCTGCACACATGCATTTACACTGGCATTATTAGTTTATGTTTGTTGATTCACTTGATAAATATTTTCTAAAACATTTCAAAATACAACCTTCTTGAAGTACGTTATTTTTAATACTATGGATTCATCTGTGCTTTCTTTCCTAATCAGGGAAAACCCTTTATTGTACTTTGAAGAAGAGCTTGTGAGGTTAATGGATACTCTTTTGGTTAAAAGATCAACTTTACAAGTTCCGTGACAAAATACTCTATTATTCTTTTCTCTTTCTTTCTGAAGATATTCTGATTTTATTAAAATATGAAAGTACAAGAGCAATTCAGATATAGCACTTTTCTAGGTTTCATATTCCACTGATAGACATACAAATGTATTATGCATGAAACAAGTATAAAATAATATGAGATATCCCCTCTACAAAAACAAAACAAAACCAACCCCCACAAAACTAAGGGCTGAAGCAATTGCTGAAACAACTATGGGGCAGAGTTCTCAGTGAATAAGAAAGGGAGAGAGTATGTAGGACTTGGACTAAAAGCAACGGGCTTCCGAGGTGAAATGAAGTGAGCTGGGCTTGGAAGTTGTGTCAGAATTTGAAAGGTGAGGAAAAAAGTCGGTTTTCTAGAAAACAAAAACAAATACATAGAGATAACAAAAGATGGCTTAAGTTTCAATGATGTAGCAAAGAGCTTGCTGCATCTGAGCAATTAACAATAGCAACTGTGAGATTTTCAAAAAACTCAGAACAATAAAATGAGTCTTTATGGGTACAATACTGAATATTACAGTAATATATATAATTATATTATGTAATATATAATTATATATCATAATATATAATTTGTGTGACGAATAACCTTACATTTGAATTCTATACCAATGTATCAAAATTAAACTTATTTTGCATCAATATACAAGATAAGTAAGTTGTACAAGTTAATTGTTAGTTGATCAAATCATGGTCATATCAATTACTAGTCTATTTATATTATAAGAATATAATATAATATAATATTATATTATATTATATTATAAGTTTAGGTTTAACATATAGATATTATTCTGTAGCTAGATAAGGTAAAATAGTTAGATAAGGTCTTCAAAAGCCTCACCTACAGAATATGGCATTTAAAGATGCTTTTAGTGTTTTAAAGAGTCATTGACCATAAGACAGGTTAACTCCTGTCAACACCCAGCCTACATCAAAGAAAATAATGAACATCAAAGACCCTCCTTATGGAAATGGTTTCAAATGTGGTAAATAAGTCACTGGGGAAAATGTCCTCATTTCTGCCACAGACAGAATTCTGCCTAAAAATGGTCAAGCTTGGATTCAGGCAGAGTTGACAGCCAAACTCTGCCAAAACATGGTAAGCAAGTCTTCATTACTTCCTGCCGCACAACTATGTCTGGGCCAAAAGGTTGAAGATGATGCTCCACCTTTATAGAGAGTTTTGGGTACCTGTTCAGGCAGCAAGTTGTTACTGTCATTTGTTTCATTTTGGAAGTTGCTAACCTGCACTTCCAATTTACTCAGGTAATTAATTTTATTCCTTCCCAAGTCTCTGATGTGGTTGAAGACCAGAGAGTTTAGTTTTACAATTAAGCTTAGTTGTTTAGGGGTTAAGATGTTTTTAGGTCTAGGTAGATGTTCTAAGTTGACAGAGATGAAATATGATAGATATTGATTTACATTCAGACTCACCAAGATCGGAAAAATGTTTTCTTCAAGGTTACCAAATATAAATAGCCAAAACACTATGAATGTAACATTAATATAATTCCTGATTTTTTGTTGTTCTTCATGCTGTATGTATGTATATATATATATATACATGTATATATGTGTAATAATATAAATTTATATATTAAAAATAAAAATATTAAAAAGAAAGAAAAACTTTTTAAAAACCATTTTCTTAGTTTGCAGAGAAATATGTGCTGTTCAGTATGTGAATCAGCTTCTGTGACTATAACAATTACCCGCAATGATCAGCTTACAAGTATAATGGGTTTATTTTGGCTCACAGTCTCAAAGTTTAAGCCAGTGGCTGACTGGACTTTTGCAAGACAGAAAACCAGGCATACAAAAAGGTTGAAACAAATAAACTTACCTCATAGTCAAAAGACAAAAGTAAATGAAAAAGACTAAGTCCACAGTTTCTTCTGAGAGAATCCCCCAAGACCCAGAGACAGCTCATTGGACTTCCTCTTAAAATTTTCACCACTTCCCAAGAGTACCACACTGGGGGAATCAGTACTTTTTTTGCATGAGGGTCTTGGGGAGACATTCTAAATTCAAACAGTGACCCAGTAAGTGCTTAATAAATTCTTAAGAATAAATTATTAAATGAGAAAAATGAGGAAAGGATTGAATCAGACTGACATTTATTAAACACAAATGACATGCCTTGTCATGTGCTAGAAAGTAAGAACACATCCATGAATAACACATAGTTGCTATAGTGGCTTTGAGACAGCCCTCTCTCTCTCTCTCTCTCTCTCTCTCTCTCTCTCTCTCTCTCTCTCTCTCTCTCTCTCTCTCTCTCTCTCTCTAGCAAAGGCTACCTGTAAACTCATGATGATCCTCCTGTTTCAGCACTCCAAATGCTGATATTGCCAGCATGAGCATCACACCTGGCATTTCTATCTTCTTAAATTTTCAGTTGTGTATAGTTCACTTACGAAGCTTACTAAAAAATAGCAATGCAATTCATCTGTGCAATTATATTCCACAGATTCTGAGAATGTTTTCATTAGGTTTAATGAAAATGTGTTTAAATAATACCTTTCTGGTCCTCCCAGCATTCTGATGTCACTAGTCTAATAACTATGCCTGTATGCCTGGAAGTTAGAAAAGATCCACCTATGATTAAAGAAAAGAATAAGTGTAAATGTTGGGCAATAGATGTAGCAGTGGCTCTCTCAGGAAATGACACTTGGACTTAGTCCTGAAGAATGAGTCAGGATGAGAAGAGGATGGCATTCCTGGCAGAAGGAGCATGTGGAGATAGCGGCAGAGGAGAACCTTGAAGAGAAATGAATTGGTTGTTTAAAAAAAGCTTTCTGTGTCTTTGGATGCATTGTTTGTCTTAGTACCACCATGGTCTAATGTTAACAAAGAGAAGGCCAGTAGTATTTACAGACCTCTAGGAAGCAGAAGAATACCAGTAGATGCCTGTGAGTGTGTTTCCCAACTGTACTGCTGCCTAGATTTGGGCTTACCCAACCAGACAGTTAGCTGGATATTTAGTTCTTCGTTTAAAGAACATTCTATAACTCAATTCCAGGAAAACTGAGCCTTAAAAAGCAGAACTACCATTTCTAAGTACTGACTTCCTCTGCACTAAGCGTATTGAGACTTAATTAGAATATGTGACCTTTCATCTTAATTGTGAAGAATGAAAAAAAAATATTTCCCAACAGAATGCAGACCATTTAGTCATACATCTCTGAGGAGGAACTCGGACTCTTAAACACAGTGCAACACAGCTCATGATACCTTTGCCAGCCACACAGACCCGTATGCCAATCATTAGCTTCCCCTAGAAATCACATCCAGAAAGGGTCTCAACAGCGTGCCTGTTTGTTTGCTTGCTTGCTATCTGTATGTTGCTGCTTCTGTTTTTCTTCCCTGTGAGGTGGAAATGTTGCGAGTTGTCTAAGGAGAATGAACCAGGTTAACAGACACTTTTTAACTTGAGATTCCTCTATACTTTAGATGGTTACATAATTCTGGTTTTAGCTCAAACGAGCCTGATGGTCTTTCATCCATGGAACATACTTAAGAGAGAGACTGTCAGCCATCAGTTGGAGGATTCTGAGGACACGCAGCTTCCATCTATTCATCCTCCAAATTATTACACACTGAAAACTCGGCAGTCTTCTGGAGCACCGGGGAGCTAAGCCCTGGCAAGCTATGATGTCAGTTGTTGCGCAGTAGGTTTGAAAGTGACCTAAAAGTACTTGGAAGTTCTTCATTTCCTGTTCTTCCATGCCAAGGCTCTGCCACGGTCTCTCCCATCTGCAAATAATGGGAGTGGTGGCCCGTCCCATATCTACTCATCTGTCTCATGCAGTAGCTTGTCCCTCCACCCATCTACAGCATTTCATGAGCACTCTGTTTTCATGCTATCAAACACTTCCCTATCTGTGTAAAACGCACCACATGATGCTTATTCTTTCTAACAACTGAAACAACAGGACATGCCCACCTCACAGAGCACTTTCACCTTTCTGTAAAGGGATAGCTCTCATTTCCACACTAATCCAGCTGGATGCTACTGCCTGCTGGAGAGTAAGCTTCTCTTTGTGAGTCTAAACTTGTGAGGATTTTGGGAGCCCGTATTTAAAAGTGGGTCATTAGTCATCTCTCTCTGGGACCCTGTTTGTTGGGTGCTCTGACTTGGGGAGTGGACTTCAGTTTGCACGAGCTGAAGCACTGGATTTGAGCAGGGCATCTCTGAACTTCTCTTCCCTCTTCAGCACTGTTTTCGTACCATTAATGCACCTTTCCTCCAGTTTTCCCTTTGATTTTATTATTTTTAGTTCATTATGTTATTACTTTTTCATATTCATAAACATATACAATATATTTTGATATATTTGTCTCCCCCTTTACATCTCTCCTTTCCCCTCTACTCACATATCCATTCGCCCTCTTTTCTTCTTCACAACTGGTTTCTTTCCTTCCTAATGTCTTTCATTTGGTGTGCAGGTCTTGGGCAAGTTGCCACAGCTGCAGTGTGTTCACAATTGCTCCTTCCATTCATATGGAAGTGATTCCAATGGAAAGACAGGAATAACTCTCATTCCTGGTGATTCCTTTGGGGAAATGGCAGGCAGAGCTTTGATCTTGTCACATTCCTTGTGGGTCTGGGTGAGTTAACTCAAAGTTCAAAATAAGTTGTGGTGTCTTTTCTTTGTGGAAGTCTTGACAACTGCGTACAAAGTATCCCCCTTCTCGCAGATGGATGTGTGCTAGGCAACCTGGCATGCCAATCACAGTTACTGTATGATTCCAGTAACTGTTGAAACACTGCCAGGTTTTCATGATCATTCATAACTGGGGCTCAGCCTTCCCAATGGAAAGGTGACTGACTTTGCTTCTTAGTCTCCAAGGCCAAGCAGTCAGCAGATACATTTGTACGTTGCTTCTCATGAGGGACATTTGCAATGGGTTCCCACTTAGAAGAATGGCTTCTGTCACTTCTCTCTACCTAATGGAGCTAGAAGATTCCTAGTACCTAGTACTGTCATATTCACTATGCCATAGCAGTGCAAGTAGCACTCACATGTTTGTTCTGAAGCTAGTGTAAACAAACTTACTGTGCTGTCAGTCATACAAAGTGTAGCACCTATGATATATGTTGTATATTGCTTATTAGTTATAACTATTAATGGTGGGTTATGTGTTTCCTCCATTTGTAAAATTTGAGAACATTATACATGAATACTGCATCTATATTACTCTTGCCTCCCTCTCTCTCTCTCTCTCTCTCTCACACACACACACACACACACACACACACACACACACACAGAGAGAGAGAGAGAGAGAGAGAGAGAGAGAGAGAGAGAGAGAGAGA
>OU015757.1:53340914-53353819 GCA_907169655.1 Acomys percivali
AGAGAGAGAGAGAGAGAGAGAGAGAGAGAGAGAGAGAGAGAGAGAGAGAGAGAGACTCTACCAAATTCATGTATTGAAACTTTTTTCACAATATATGTCCATCATTAGTGGTACATGGGCATATACACACCCAAAGTCTGTCATTGGGTTTGCTCTTAGAAACTCCTAAACTATAGTATGTCTTTGACAAGTTTCAAACATCAGTTAGTCACAAATCAAAATCATTCTCTTTAAGACCGAGAACTATAACAACAACAACAACAACAACAAGACTATGATTTTTGAAAATCTCCAATTTTGATAAGAGTTTCAAATGAATGATTGGCAACCTTTCCACATCAATGTTTTCCCTAATCATTAGTAATTGGTATCATGGCAGACAAAACCAAAGACCGTGGTTCAAAGCAAGTGGGTACACACTCAGCCAAGAAATGTGTCCGGCGCCTTAAGAAATGGTTTGAACATGAAGGTGTAAATGAATGTGAATTTCTTATCATTTTTTCTCAGGAGGTCCTTGAACAGTATTCCTACTCACCTATGTCTATCTTCTGCATCAGGAATATCAACTCTTGGCCTGTTTATTCCACATCTGCATTGCCTATTGAGAATAATCTCTTCAAGTTCTGATCAACACTGTGTAATATTTGGCAAGTCTGGCTCCAGGCAAAAATCCTGTGTGTGATCTCTCAGGCATAACCTCAGATTATTTAAGGGCTTTGACCAGCAGACTTTGTAAGGGAAGCTGCCTCCACCACCAAACTTGGTGCAAAATAGGTGTCGTACTTTATGAAGAAGCTGTAGTCCAAGACTTCCGGAGTACACTTCATCTTCAGGCCACACATAGTCTCATCCTCCACTCTGTCTTACTGAGGTTCTTAGCTGAGGGACTTCCTGCAGACTTATGTGTGGTCCTGGCAGATGCACTATTCACCTCTTCGATGTAGGGTTTTCTCACTTCCAGAGAGTCCTTTCCTCGCCTGACTTAGACTGCCTCTATTCTCTTAGAGGTAGGGATCCTGAGTATCGGTTCTTCAGCTGTAAAGTGACTTTTCACATCTACACTACGTATATGATTTCACCAATGCTTTTCTGTGGGGTATTGAAATACTAGTAGAGATCTCGTGCTTTCCTTTGGGACCTCCTTGGTTGTACAGTTACAGCAGGTGAACAAAGGCATGATTGCTTGCACAGTACAGTGAGTGAATGAAGGCTTAATGGTTCCTTTCTGTTTGGCTCATTGCCATAGCTGACTGCCTACCTGGAAGTTCAACAGTGCTTTGTAGGCCTATCATGGTCCACACAACTGCTCTGGCCCAACCCTTTGCCTGTCACAATGCATGTGCCCTCCTGGAGTACAGTCAATAAGGAGTGTTACTGTCTGAGATGTGGCAATTCAAAGTACCTTCTTTTAAATAATACCACCATGTTTCTGATAGATCAATCAGTTTTTTTTTTAATTTAAAATTTTTTTAAGTTATTCTTGTTATATCTCTATGGTTATCCCATCCCTTGTATCCTCCCATTCTTCCCTCCCTCCCATTTTCCCCTTATTCCCTCCCCTATGACTGTTCCTCGGAGGGATTACCTCCCCCTGTATATGCTCATAGGGTATCAAGTCTCTTCTTGGTAACCTGCTGTCCTTCCTCTGAGTGCCACTAGGTCTCCCCCTCCAGGGGACATAGTCAAATGTGAGGCACCAGAGTACATGAGAAAGTCATATCCCACTCTCCACTCAAGTGTGGAGACTGTCCTGTCCATTGGCTAGATCTGGGTAGGAGTTTAAATTTTACCGCCTGTATTGTCCTTGGCTAGTGCCTTAGTTTGAGCGGGACCCCTTGGCCCAAATCTGCCTATCATAATGTTCTACTTGTAGGTTTCTAGGACCCACTGGATCCTTCCACACTGCTATTCTCACATGGTTCTCTCATCTAGAGTCCCAATAGGATGTCCTCCCCTCTGTCCCAGTTTCCTGGTAAGGGAAGGCTTTCATGGGACATGCACATTGGGCTAGTATGCAGAGATAAGTGAGTATATACCATTTGAGTCTTTCTGCTTCTCGGTTAGCTCACTCATTATGATCATTTCTAGCTCAATCCATTTATCCACAAATTTTGAGAATTCCTTGTTTTTAATAGCTGAGTAGTATTCCATAGTGTATATGTACCACAGTTTCTTTATCCATTTTCACATGAGAGCTCCCAAGCCTTTGGTGAGGTTTTGAAAAACTACACTCTCCTGAAGATGTATAAAGATTCCTTATAGTTCCTCATGGCTTCTTATCCTGCACTGGCATGGATCGTCTACACATTTTAAATGAATAGAAAATAAATACTTTTACCATTCCTTTCCATAAATCCAATTCACCAACAGCATGGGGATTCTTTTTTTTAGATTCATAATTATTTGTGAGATCACAGAAAGGCAATCTGGTATTTCCTTACGGGACCCTTTCATGAATAAAATCCCTGCCATGTCTTTTCCTAATCTTTGTCTCAGAGGTTTCTCTCTTAGGGAATAGGCCTGTGACTGCTCTGAATTCTCTGGGTCCCTTAGGAATTCTACTGATAAAAATGACTTTTGTGTAGAATAAAACTGTCAGTGATCTTGATTCTAGAGCCTCATGGGAGATGCTGTTAAAGAGACATAATTGGGCAAACAAATATAATCTCAAGAAAATCCTGAAATCTTTGAGTTTTTCAAATTCCACAAGTGGTGGAGTGTAATCAACCTAACCAGGGACGACATTCTTAAAATGGACCTTTCCTCTCCCCATAGCTATAAGAGTAGCTTTTATTCTCCTGGTGCAATTGTTGCCTCAGAGGCTTACTGTCTCCACCTGCTAACCTAGGCCTAGTTCTAGAAGCTTATAGCCTCCATACAATCTAACTGAGACTCAGAATGTTTGCAGCCTCTGAGACTTATGGCTAAATAAGCTCACCCTTTCTAGTTCTTTCTGAACTCTGGCTGGCTGATTCAACTCAGATGTTCTGGCTCAAACATCTCTTCAAGCTGACTGATTCAAACTGACGTCTCTCAGCTTCTGAGTTTTTGCTCTGCTTGACCTCAAATTAAGGCTGCAATCTGGTCAAATCTCCTGGATCCTTCTCATTCTCTGCCTCATCTGTCTTCACCTGTGTCTACCTTGTTCTTTCTTCAGCCTCTCTCTGCAAAACTCTGCCGGTAAATTCCATGAACTGAATTCCCACAAAATCAACTCCCCTGCACTGCCTCTCAACTCCTCAACCAACTCCTGAACAGAACCGACTGGAATTCAGAAATCTGTTTGCCTCTGTCTCCTGAGTACTGAGATTAAAGGTATGTACCACCCACCATGCCTGCACCTAAGCTTTTTGTTACCTGAAACTTGCTCTATACTAGGTTGGCCTTGAACTCAGAGATCCGCTTGCCTCTGTCTCCTGGGATTAAAGGCAAGTTTGTATTCCAATCAAATCACACAGACCTAGACTGTCTTTAGATGTGATCTCTTACTAAAGCAGCCATGTTCTGAATGAAAAATTCTCTACAAGTAGATATCAGCTGCCAGTAGCTTCTCTTACTGGCGAGGAGAGGTGGATTTCATGGCCACCTCTCCTCTCAATGCTGGAATTTAGTCTAGCTTGAACTTGCACACCTGTGCACACTTTTACCATCTGCAGCATTTGCAGATGTGCAGCTGTCCTGTTATGTCTGGAAAACACTGTTTCTTTGTAGTCACTCACCAGTTCTGGCTCTATCACTCTTTCTGTCATCTCTTCTGCAGTTATTTCACTCCACTTCAACCCTTCCTCTTGCATTATTTTCTTTTAACCCTTTATACCACTGGATTCTAGTTTCCTCCCTTGAGTGCCCCAGGACCACCACATACACAAGACATTACTGACCTCTACGGGTACTCCAAATGAAGCATACATATCTGATTCAAAGCTGACATTCACAAATAAGAGAAACTATGTTCTGCTTGTCTTTCTGGGTCTCAGTTACCTCAATCCAGATGAGTATTTCTTGCTCCAAAAATATATCTCCAAGTTTTTTATTTCATTTTTCTTAGCATCTGAATAATATCCCATTGTGTAAACCTATCACATTTTCAGTATCCATTTACTAGTTGATGGATGTCTATCAACTGTTTCCATTTTCTTGTTGTTGTGATTAAAGGATCTGTGGACAGGGATGAATAGGTTTCTCCATAGTACGTTATAGAGTCCTTTTCCCAAGAATGGTATAGATGGATCATGTAGTTTATTTATTTCTAGCTTTTTTGGGAACCTCTACACTGATTTCCATAGTGGCTGTACCAATTTGCACTCCAACCAACAATAAGTATTCCATTTCCCCAAATCCACACAAACAACTATTATCATTGATTTTTTTTTTTATCTGAGCAATTCTGATTGGAGCAAGATGAAATCTCAAAGTAGTTCAAATTTGCATCACCCTGATGGTTAATGATATAGATTATTTTTTAATGTTCCTTACTCATTTGTATTTTATCCTTTGAGAGCTCTGTTTCATTCTATTTCCTGTATTTAATTGGGATGTTTCCTGATGGTTGGTGTTTTTATTATTTGTATATTCTGTATATTAACATCTGTCATTCGTGTAGCTGGTAAGGATGATTTTCTTTTGCATTCAGCAGGTTGTTTCAATGATGATGTCTTTGCTGTATAGAAGCTTTTTAGGTTCATGAAGTCCATTTATGATAATGAAAGTTGTTAATGCCTGGCTGGTGCTCTGGAGAGGTCCAGGGTAGTTTCTCTGGTGCTGGATGCAGATGCCCTTCTAGTTCGCTTTGTCTCTTGGGTGGCCAGAGCTGATGGCTCAGGCAACCCATCAGGATTGAAAGAGAAAAGAGGGAAGAGGAGCCCAGGGTTTCTTCTCTAAGGACTGGCTGTACTGTGGCCAAGGAGAACTTAAACTGACCACAAATTTCCTATAGCTGAGGCTGTAAAAGTGGCTTCTGGCTAGAAACTGCACAGGGGGTCATAAAAGGAGGCTCTTTGATCTGTAGATAGGCCTCTTTGTGAAGATCTCCAATAAATTGATGAAGACTTAGGCTGGACAAAAGGTCCTGACTCTGCTAACTTATTTGTGAATCTGCAGCGAAGTAAGAAGTAAAAGAGAAATAGAAAATAAACCACTCACACACATACATTCAAGAGAAAAGGTAGATGGAATTAGGCATCTTGACTTCAACTGAAGTCAGGTTCCCCAGTTTTCAGCACATACAATCAAGAGAAAGGGATCAAGAGAAGAGGTGGATGAAGTCAGGCATCTTAATTTCAGCTGAAGTTAAGAGTCTCAATTTTCCCAGCCGTGCTTATTATAGAAGACCGTACTTATACTTCTGAGAAAAGAGAATTACCTCATAGTCAAAAGAGTACAATTAATCACAAAAAACAGATGAATTCTAAAACACAACAGGTTACATGTTTTACATTTAAACACTTCTTATCTATGTATCCATTATATAAGTTCATAATGAGTTCAGAATGACAAAGGTTGGCAAGGTCTAAGGTTAATAGGGTCTGAAACTTACAAGAGTATACAACTTATCAACTAGGATGGACCTGACTATACATTATCCAACTATCTCTTAGTTCATTATGAGCTCAGGACAATAAGTTTATCTGTCTTTCATTCTAAGAAACAGAGTAAATTCAGACATCTCTAGGCAACTTCATTAATACATGCGAAGTTTAAACAAACTTGCCTATATTTATGGTGAAATACCAGGATTTGTGGTGCAATCTGCAGTGGAGACTTATCTGAAGCCACAAATCTGCTAGTACGCTATTCTTAGTGAGGCATCTGGAGGTCCATAAAGGTGTTTATTGCAACCATAAACTAACTTTAACTTTTAAAGCTGTTTGAGTCAAATCAGCAATTCCATAATCAGGGATTAATTCATCTGAATAACAGAAAGTACATCTTCAATAAGATCCTGTAGGAAGTTTGCTCAATCAGAGCTGGTCAGTGCCCAGAAAACAACAATTCACACGAATGCCAGATGTATTTACTTTTGGTTTTTCCAGACAGGGTTTCTCTGTGTAATCTTGGCTATCCTGGGCTCACTTTGTAGACCAGGCTGGCCATGAATGTAGTCTTGGCTGTCCTGGACTCGCTTTGTAGACCAAGCTGGCCTCAGACTCACAATGATCCACCTGCCTCTGTCTCCCTGGGTGCTGGGATTAAAGGCATGTGTCACCATGCCCAGCTCTAATGCCAGATTTTAGAGAGATGCAGCAAAGAACAATTGACAGGGTAGTCAGAGGTTGGAAGCAATTCTGGGGTACATCACGATACAGACCTTGCAAATACCAGATCACCTCCAGAGATCTCTCATGCCTACTGGACTTCCCCAAATCAATGGCTCCTGACAGCATGTCAGAGGCTGGAAGCAATTTGGGGGTGCATCCTAGTGAAAGACCTTGCAAATACCAGAACACCTCCTAGATAGCCCACATGCCTAGTGAGCTCCCTTAACAGGGTGGCTCTTGGCAGAAAGTATCACTTTGAAAGAAAACCAGATTTGGGTTACCCGGACAGGCTTTCAAGTTGAATCTTGAATGACAGGTTGCTCCTAAGGACTTTTCTCAATGTCATCCAGAAACTATGATGTGAAATTACTTGCACCCAAAGATGTCCAATCTCTGTTCTGTGCATCATTGATTTCTAGTTCAAGGAACATATGGAAAGTGCTGCTTAATGCCCCTAAGTCATATTGTTCAAAGTGCCTTCTCAATCTACTATATTAAAACCCACGATGAAATAAGTCTGGAGCCAAGTTTATGAAAGTAAAGAAAGATAAGGGAGACACACCTGGGAATTGTGCATGCAGACGTGCCTGGCTGCAGGCCCAAAGAAATCTCAGCCTACGCAGCACCAGCCTGCGTTCCTTCACTTGGCCTGCATTGCTTTGTTTTGTAGAGTTTTCCTTATATGGATCTTTTTCCTGTTTTTAAAAAAGAGATAAGTTTCTTTCACAGGTTTTCACCTGTTCCTTGTCCCAATGGTCAAGAAGTTGTGTGATGCTCTCCTTCCTGTTCCTAGTGGACTGGACTATAGCTAGGGATAATCATTGGCTCTGGTGTGATGAGCAAGTTCTGCCCTCCCTGAGGAGAGTCTATGTATATCAACAGCCCCTCTTTAGAACTGATTTTCCCCTGTCTCCATCTGCTCTCAGAGGCTCAGCTCAAGGAACCTCACTTCCTGCTCCTCACACTGGTGTGCTGATGAAAAAAACAAAAGAAAGGAAGGAAGGAAGAAATAGCAATGGATGAGATTCTGACTTGGGGACAGGAAGAAAACTCTAGAAAATAGAGAAAGTGAGAATTTTCTCTGGAACTTTAGTGAAGCTAACTCTGCAGGGTCAGTCTCACTTACTAGATGCTTCAACTCCCACATCATTTTTTCCCAAAAGCCAACTGCCCTGATTCCTGGGTACCAGATTTGTGTTATGTTCACAAAAGATGTTAAAAACCTAAAAGTAGAAGTCTAGAAAAAATAAATTTAAAGCATTAAAAAATATATTTATTTTCATGTTAAAATGGAAACTTTTTTAGAAACACATGTGAAAGCATGACAGAACAGTTCATAGTCCACTACATTATAAACTAGGTAACATTAACATTTTTTCATAAATATAAAAAATACTCAAAAACTTATGTGGGTAAAACAGCCAAATTGTTATATAGAAGTGGTAACAAGGTAGTCATTTTAGGTAATGGAGTAAATTTATTTTTACTTAAATTTTTCATACAATATAATTTGATTGTTTTCTTCATTATCTTGGTGGGATTTGTTCGTTTCTAAATTTACTTTTTATATATTGTACATACTCTTGATAGTGCCCATTTAATTCTCATTTTGTATTGATACATACAAAATATTATCCATAGAAATTTTATTGCTTTCCAAATGGCTTGTGTAGTTCTCAAAGATTTAATGCTTTTAAACTTTTGGCTTTAATTATATTAAGCATATTTATCTTGTATTGTACATTTAAAGTCTTCCATACTTTAATTTTTATGGGAACTCTAAGCTCTGTCTGGTACCTATAGAGGAATGTCTTGAGTGGTTGTAACAACTGTCAGTAAAGCGTTGTTTAGCCAATAAGTAGGCAGAAGGACAGGAAGTGGAAGGTGGGACTTCCTGGAGAGAGGGCAGAGCCAAGTTGGACAGTTGAGAAGAGAAAGATGGCTTATAGTTGACAAGGACAGGGGAGAAGAATGGCCTGAGGATCACAAGATTGGCAAGTGCTTGAAATATATGTATGTTATGAGGTTTAGAGTAGTTTGTTTATGTTAGTCTACGAGTAGATTTGTATCAGTTTAGATTCTGCTCAGCTTAGTGCTGGCAGCTTTAAAGTACTTTTCAGACTCTGTGTCAGTTATTAGCCATCTTAGGCCAAACGGGTACATTTTACTGTAACAAATTGGCGCCCAGGTACTTATTGTGTCCACACTCTTAAAAATGGATACTTTGTTATGGTTTGGTGAGGGGGAATAGCTCCCTAAGAACTAAGTCTCTATTGCAGAAGCCTCCTGCATGCTTTTTGGCCTTTTTTTTTTTTCTTTTGTTGTTCAGGGAGAAAGGCAGAAAACTGAGAGATGTTAGGCTAAGTTACAAACAATGAAAAGGGAAGAAGGAACCAAACTCTTTTCCATAGAGTTTTCCATAGCTTGATGATAAAATTCAGAACTTATTAGCTGCAAGGTGTTTGTCAGCTCTCTCTGAAAAGGGTCCACCTATGCGAATTAGCAATAACTAAATTCAAAAGAATGGTGACAGGGCTGCACTTGCTGAAGCCTACATTGGCACAACTGACCCAAGGCTTAGAATTTTTTGTTAACTTTTGAATATTACTTGAGATTTTTGTAGATTTTGACTACAGGGTGGTGGTAGCACACACCCTTAATCTTAACACAATGGATAAAAAGGCAGGTTGATCTCTGTAAGTTCTGGACTAGCCTGGTCTCCACAGGATGTGACTCCTCTGATGACAAGTTACTTGCAAAAACAGCCTAGGATTTAAACTGACAAAGTTTTCCTTAATAGACATGCAAACTGTATGCCTCCCACTTCGAAAAGCCTTTGTATACTGAGCTGAGGTGTCACTGCTCTGGCAGCCGACTTATCCCTCTAAACATGAACTACCTTCACCGGGGACAGGTGGCAGTCACACCAGATGAAAAAAGACACCGAGGACTTACAGGAGACAAAGTCAGCTTAGTTAGGTCCCCAAAACTCAAATGCTAAAATTCATATACTTAAAAGGATAATCTTAATGCCTTTTCTTTTGCTCAGGGAAACCAGCTTGTCTTTAAAACAGGATACATTTTCTCAGGAGACAGGCAGCAGCCTAGCCTATCCATCAGGTGCCATAGAGCCTAGAAAAGGACATTTAGTTTAAAAGGTGGAAGTGTCCACCCCCTATGGAGAGAAGGGGTGAGACAAAAACACTTGCAACAAATGTAAAAACCCAGGTACAAGATGCCTAATTATGTATAAACTCTAAAATGGGAGTTTATGCAAGTGTGAAAACCCAGATACAAGATGCCTAGGGTATACATAAACTCAAAAGTGAGAGTTTGTGTAAGTGTGAAAACCCAGGTACAAGATGCCTAGGATATACTCACTTATAATTGGGCACTAACCCAAAAGGCACATCCTACGAAAGTCTTCACTTACCAGGAGATTGGGATAGATGTGAGGACATCCTACTGAGACTTTAGGTAAGAGAAATATAGGAGATTGGGAAATAGAAGGACCCAGAGGGCCCTAGAAACCTATAAGAAAAACATCATGATGGGTGGATCAGGGCCCAAGGGCATTTGCTCAAACTATTGTACTAACCAAGGATAATACAATAGTAAACTTCGAACCCCTACTCTGATCTAACCAATGGAAGGACATTCTCCACAGTTATGTGGAGAGCGGGGACTGACTTTGACATGAACTCTGATGCCCCATATTTGACCACCTCCCCTTGGTGGGGAGACCTAGTGGCACTCAAAGAAAGCAGGCTACCAAGATGAGACTTGATAACCTATGACCATATAGTGGGTGAGGAGGTCCCCCTTGGTCATAGACATAGGTGAGGGGAATAGGATGAAAGCGGGAGGGAGGGAGAAATGGAAGGATACAAGTGATAGGATAACAATTTAGTTGTAATCTGAATAAATTAATAAAATTTAAAAATATATAAAATAAATTAATAAATAAAATGTACTTCCTCATCTTAAAAAAAAGATACCTAGGGTATCCATAAGTTTATTTAAGGCTTAATGCCTCTTCTTTTGCTCAGGGCAACCGGCTTGTCTCTAAAACAGGGTACATTTTCTTGCGAGACAGGTAGCGGCTTAGCCTATCCATCAGACACCTCAGAGCCTAGAGAAGGACATTTAGAACTATACAATCTTGTTTTGATTTCAAATAAATAATGATTGTATGTTCTTTGGTAATGGTAATATTATACTTCCTCTTTGAAAGAGGTCAAAATAAAACAGACGTGGATGAAAGGGAGACTGCTAACTTAAGTCAGTCTATACATACATGAATTCAAACTACAGAACTAGCCTTGATTGTTCTGTGCATCCTGCACATCTCATGCATTTATAGTTCTAGAACTGTATAGTGCTTGTGAGAAATTTTGTATTTTCAGAACAAAAGTACCAGACACTGATGCTGGATCAGCTCTAACAGGATGCATCCTCCAGGATGCTGATATGCTGACATCCTGCATTCTTCATGTTCCATCCACAAGTGCTTCGGTTGCTGTTGGTCATCAGAACAGAACATCTCCCAGGACAACTTCGAAGAAAGTTGTTGGCTATTGGCTTGCTGTTTATAACCTTTATTATGTTAAGGTACAGGCTTGAATCCCTGATCTCTCCAAGATTTTTACCATAAATAGCTGTTGGCTCTTGTTGAACATTTTTCTGTATCTAATGAGATGATCAGGGGATTCTTTTTCTTTCAATTTGATTATCTGATGAATTACCTTAATAGATTTTGATATGTTTAATATTTTGAACCATCCCTGCATCCCTGGGATAAAGCCTACTTGATCATGATGGGTGATGTATTTGATGTGTTCTTGGGTTCAGTTTGCAAGTATTTTAGTAAGTATTTTGCATCAAAATTCATGAGTGAAACTGGCTTGATTTTGGCCCTGAGGTTCATTATTGGAGAGTTGAATCCACTGATGTTGATAGATATTAGTGACCAATGATTGTTGTCTCCTCTTTTTGTGGTGTTGCTGGTGATAGTGTGTTTGTGTCCTTGCTTCTTTTGGTGTTGCTGTTGTGAAGTTATCTTCATCCTCAAGAGTTAGAGTTTTCCTTCTAGTATCTTCTGTAGGGCGAGGTTGGTATATAGATATTTTTAATTTTTGTTTTCTCCCTCTATTGTGATTGAAAGCTTCACTGGATGTAGTAGTCTGAGCTGGCATCTGTGGTCTCTTAGGTTCTGCATGACATTTTCCCAGGCCCTTCTGGCTTTCATAGTCTGTTGAGAAATCAGGTGTAAATCTGTTAGGTCTGCCTTTATACATTACTTAGCCTTTTTTACTTGCTGCTTTTAATATTTTGCTTTGTTCTGTAAATTTAGTGTTTCGATTATTATGTGGCAAGAGGAATTTATTCTCTGGTTTAGTCTATTTGGTGTCCTGTAAGCCCCTTGTATGCTTAAAGGCATCTCTTTCTTTAGGTTGGGGAAATTTTCTTCAATGATATTCTTGAAAAAAAAAATTGGTCCTTGGATCCTGGAATCTCCTTTTTCTTCTATTTCTATTATTTTTAGGTTTCATCTTTTCATGGCATCCTTTATTTCTTGGATGTTTTTTGTCTGGAGCTTTTTTATTTAATATTTTCTTTGGCAAGTGTATCAGTTCCTTCAACTATGCCTGAGATTCTGTCTTCCACCTGTTGTGTTCTGTTGGTGATGCTTACCTCTGTGGTTCCTGTTCTCTTTTCTAAGTCTTCCATCTCCAGGATTTCTTCAGGTTGTGGTTTATTTACTGATTCTATTTCCATTTTCATGTCTTATACAATTTTATTCATTTCCTTCACCTGTTCTATTGTATTTTCTTGTATATCTTTGATAGCCTCTATTTGTTTGATTGTATTTTCCTGTATTTCTTTGAGGAATTTATTCTTTTCCTCTTTAAATGCCTTTATCCACTTCATAAGCACAGATGTAAGGTCATTTTGCTGTGTTTCATCTGCATTAGAATATCCAGTGGTATTTTTTGGGGGGGGGGAGTCTAGAAGCCATATTGCCCTGTTTTTTTTTTGTTTTTTTTTTTTTTGTTGATTGTGTTCTTCTGCTGGCTTTGGGCATTTGATTGTCTCTGGCATTTTGTTGTTGTTGGGGTTTTTTTTGGAGGATGGTTGGCTTTGGTTTTGGTTTTGTTTGTTTATTTGTTTGTTTTGGTTTTTGGTTTTTTGTTTTGTTTTGTTTTTGTTCCCAATACCTGCTGGGTTTCTTGGGCTTTTGTAATCAAGTGAGGTCCTGCTGGTCTCCTCAAAACAGCTAGTACAGCTAAACTGAAGGCTAGATCTGCATGTCTCTGGCGTCTGGAGTTGCCTTCAGGATGTCAGGGGAAATCAGGAAGAACATGACTGGACACTGGTGTATAGGAGTCAGCTGCACAGTGGATCTCTGCTAAGCAGACACTTTGCTCCTGACAGTCAGGTTGAGCTGGGCTCTGCCATCTTGGAACCTGGACCCTATATGTTTCTATTGTCCAGTGGTCTTCATAAAGGGACCAGTAGAACCATGTATTGGAGGTTGGGATGTTGTCCTTGTGGAAGCTGGAGGAATCTGAGGTCTGGTTATTGGAGCAGAGTACCCATGGAACTGCAGGCCTGTGTGAGCAGAAAGCATATGTGCACACATACTCA
>OU015757.1:53363155-53390101 GCA_907169655.1 Acomys percivali
ACACACACACACACACACACACACACACACACACACACACACACACACCATGCTCACATGCCCAAAGATATGTGGGAAGGAGGTGGAAATGAGGAGGAGAAAAAGAAGTATTTTTTAAAATGCTGGTAAGACCAGTTCCATCATAAAAGGTGGCCACTTCCCTTTTAAGAGACAGCAGGATCTGCCAAAGTTGAGCAAAGAAGCCTTGACAGTCTCATGGAGAAAGTGCTTCCTATAATAACTTTGCTATAGTAATGAGGGAGAAAATACTCCTACTGGGTCTATTACATTAATTTTATAAAGATTCTTGCATCAGTAGTAAACCATCAGGGTTATACCTCACACCTATATGTGCTAAGTTCATGGAACTATTTAGTGAGATGTGGTGGAAGAAGGAACACAAATCATGACAGTGAAAGACAGGGAGAGGGAAGGGAAAAGAAAAGAAGAGGACGGGCCATGAACCTGTCGCAGCACCAGCTGAGCAAGCTTATAGAGAACATCTTTCCAAATCAGGAAAGTAGTACTTGTAGGAACCAGTTAGTGAAATATTGCAGTCAGTGCTAAACACAAGATTACCAATAAGCTGTAGGGTGGCACTGAGTCCATTACAGTTAATCCAGGCAACAGAGAGCATTAACTTTTTGTAGTACACACTAAACAGAAGGGATGCTTCAGGCTGCCTTCCCTTGGTATGAAGCAATTTCAACACCATGTTGAGCGTGGAGTCTACCAGTAGCCAGAGTTCATGGCTTATTTAGAGTTATGTTGGAATCTAATGCTTAGAAGCCATAATATGTAATTTTGAGATGAGATTGTGCCTGAAGTTATAGAATTTATCAGGCTCTGACACTCAGCAAGGAAGTCCAGACCAAAGCTTGACAGCTCAGCATGCTGGTTAGAGAAACTAGGACAAGAAGATTATTTTTAAGCTCAATTACTTGTCTAGATCTGTACCAAAAGATGCTTAGGAGAAAACTAAAACATGGACATGGTGTCTTGTTTTTCGCATATAAATTTAGTTATCAAATATCAATCCACACAAAACTGCTTTGTTCAATAGCACAAGAAGTCAGTGAGTATAAAACAATCATGGAAATTGGCCTATCAGACTAGGAGGCTCTAAGAACTATAGGATTTAATTACTAGGATGTGTGGAGGGAAAGGAACCGGTTAGTAACAAGAGGGGTGTATACATGTGCTTGTGCATATGTGCAAACGTGTGTGTGTGTGTGTGTGTGTGTGTGTGTATGTACAATGTATGAATGGGTGGTATATTCATCTATTGGTGATAGATGGGTGTGTTCATCTATTGTGTTCTGGGAGCTTTAGAGGGATTGCTATATTACCAGTGCTACTAAAACAAATAGCCTGTGCTAAGGCTCAGACACAGAGTTGGAATCAAATGCAAGGGCCTGGTACGCCTGTGGCTACAAGGCATTTGATTTACTGGAGAGGACCAAGTTCCAGTGTATTTGTGAGCATTGTATGGCTGAGTATAAAATTATAGGTTTCATAGCTTATGTGCAATACGGGTTTGTTATCTTACAGTTTTAGACATTAGAAATCAAAAGAAAGGACCCAACTGGGCTAAAAATAAAGCATAGGCAAGATTTTGTCTTTCCTAACAAATCTAAGAAGCAACTTGTGTCCAGGTGTTCTCCAATTTCTAGAAGCTGCCTGTATTTCTTAGAATATTGTTTCTTCCTCTGGGAATCACTTCACGGCAGCCTCTTTTCCCATCCTTGCCCCTCTACCGTCTTGTCAGGCCCTGCCACTCATATGCACATATGTGGCACTGGGTCTCTAGTAAAGCACTCTATTGCTGGGGTACCGCAGGTCTTTTTCAAAATGTATACTTTGAAACCCTGTACAGGCCAGATTAACCTTGAATTCATGATCCTCCTGCCTCAGGTTTCAGAGTGTTGGTTTGACAAGCATGTGCCACCACATCAGGATCTTCCATCTTTTAAATACCTTGTGAGTATACTGGGCCCACCTGGCTGTTTTACTGTGCTTTCCTTAAATGGTTAATTTGATCAGACCTACCTTTTTGCCATGAAAAAATACCATATGCATAGGTGCTAGGTAGTAGACACAGATGTTGTGGAGAAATCAGTTAACCATAGGCCTGAGTCATCAGCCCTGATGCCTAGGAAGCTTCCAAGAATGAACATACAACAGGCCTCCTTGTTGGCAATGGCTGCTTTTGCTGTTAGTCTGTTTCTGATGTGTAAAGTAATACTATAAGTATAAACAGAGAGGAGAGCACAGCATCCTAAAATACACACCTACACCAGTCTCCAGTTCCTAAGCACAGGAAATTCAAATTTCCTTGTGACTTGGGAGTTCTGCAAAGGGAAACAGAAGAGAACCCCCATGAGTGGGAAATGGAAGTTCATTGCTAAGGCTTTAGGAGATAACACAGAGGGACCTGAAGCAAGAGGCCAACAGAAGAAATTAGATCATGCTAGCAAGTATATCAGGGCTTAATTTCACTTCTTCTTTTAATGCTTATTTCACTTACTTTCCTCATCATTTTTAAGTGCGAGTTGTTATTTTGGCCCTTTGAATGGAGAAATTGTCTGTGTGTCTTCCACTGTGGCAGGAAGTGGTGACATTTCTCCATGACTTCATAGTCACAACTAAGTCTATCATTCATTTAATAAAAATGTATCACAAGCTAACAGTGCCAGGCACAAGAACAGAAAAATGAGAAACATCGGACCATAATCTCATGAGCTGATATGCCTTATAATCCTCACCTGAGGTAGGTATATTATCCTCCACTTCCACGTGAGACAATAATGTCTCAACAAGGTTAAAAAGTTCACAGCTAAGAAGCAGCAGAAAATGAACTCAAACACAGGTCCAATATAGACCGAGGCACTTCATTCAATATCACATACCTTTCTTGGGCCTCAGATCCTTTTGTAAAATATATCTTGACCTTTTGCTCATCTTCTATCAAATATTATTATTCATTAAAATTGTAAAAGTTCATGAACTTTCAAAAAATCTACAAGTCTCCTTTTTCACAAATTGCCTACAATTCTGAAGAGTACTGGCTTGCCCTTCATCTTTAGTTATAGCATGCTTAGCTCACCTTACACTGATGCACAAAAAATAGTAATTTTAAAAATTGCAAGAGAATTTTACAATCATAAAATTGCTATAGGGGCCCAGACGGAACACATAATGCAGTGGCCAAGAACTCAGTAAAGGAACTTGGAAGATCAAATTTGAAAAGCATATTAGGGAGTGGTTTGGATTTGGAAGAGCCAACTCAAATGAAGAGTGAAAAGATAAGAAAGCCTTTGCCTTTCCAGAGGCAAGGAGGAAGTTACTTTGTAGGCAGAGTATGATGTGTTTATGAGAAATGCAAAATCTAAAAGGTTCTATGAAACTTTTCTTTTTTTTTTTATTAATTTATTCTTGTTACATCTCTATGGTTATCCCATCCCTTGTATCCTCCCATTCTCCCCTCCCTCCCATTTTCCCCTTAATCCCCTCCCCTATGACTGTTCCTCAGAGGGATTACCTCCCCCTGTATATGCTCATAGGGTATCAAGTCTCTTCTCAGTGACCTGCTGTCCTTCCTCTGAGTGCCACTAGGTCTCCCCCTCCAGGGGACATAGTCAAATGTGAGGCACCAGAGTACATGAGAAAGTCAAATCCCTCTCTCCACTCAAGTGTGGAGACTGTCCTGTCCATGAGCTAGATCAGGGTAGTGGTTTAAATTTTACCGCCTGTATTGTCCTTGGCTAGTGCCTTAGTTTGAGCGGGACCCCATGACCCAAATCTGCCTATCATAATGTTCTATTTGTAGGTTTCTAGGACCCACTGGATCCTTCTACATTGCTATTCTCCCATGGTTCTCTCATCTAGAGTCCCAATAGATTGTCCTCCCCTCTGTCCCAGTTTCCTGGTAAGGGAAGGCTTTCGTGGGACATGCCCATTGGGCTAGTATGCAGATATAAGTGAGTATATACCATTTGAGTCTTTCTGCTTCTGGGTTAACTCACTCATTATGATCATCTCTAGCTCAATCCATTTGTCCACAAATTTCGGGAATTCCTTGTTTTTAATAGCTGAGTAGTATTCCATAGTGTATATGTACCACAGTTTCTTTATCCATTCTTCTACTGAGGGACATTTAGGCTGTTTCCATGATCTGGCTATTATGAATAAGAACGAATCTCAGGTCTTGATATTCTTCTGTTGAGAATTCTCTGTTTAGTTCCAAGCCCCATTTCTCAATTGGGTTATTTGGTTTGGTGGTGTTTAATTTCTTGAGTTCTTTATATATTTTGGATATTAGACCTTTGTCAGATGTAGGGTTGGCGAAGATCTTTTCCCAATCTGTAGGCTGTCGCTTTGTTCTCTTGACCGTGTCTCTAGCCTTACAGAATCTTCTCAGCCTCATGAGGTCCCATTTATTAATTGTTGACATTAAGGCCTGGGCTGTTGGTGTTCTGTTCAGGAAGTTGTCTCCTGTGCCAATATGTTCCAGGCTCTTCCCCACTTTTTCTTCTAAGTGACTTAGTGTCTCTGGTTTTATGTTGAGGTCTTTAATCCACTTGGATTTGAGTTTTGTGCAAGGTGACAAATATGGGTCCAGCTGCATTTTTTTACACATAGACATCCAGTTAGACCAGCACCATTTGTTGAAGATGCTATCCTTTTTCCATTGAATGGATTTGGCTTCTTTGTCAAAAATCAAGTGACCATATGTGTGTGGATTCATATCTGGGTCTTCAATTCGATTCCACTGATCAACCAGCCTGTTGCTGTGCTAGTACCATGCTGTTTTAATTACTATTGCTTTATAGTACAATTTGAGATCAGGTATGGAGATTCCTCCACAGCACCTTTTATTGTACAAGATCATTTTTGCTATTCTGGGTTTTTTGTTTTTCCATATGAAGTTCAGAATTGAACTTTCAATGTCTTTAAAAAATTGTGTAGGTATTTTGATAGGGATTGCATTGAATCTGTAGATTGCTTTTGGTAGGATGGCCATTTTTACTATGCTAATTCTCCCGATCCATGAGCAAGGAAGATCCTTCCATCTTCTCATGTCATCTTCAATCTCCTTCTTCAGTGTTTTGAAATTTTTTTCAAACAAATCCTTCACTTGCTTAGTTAAAGTAGCTCCTAGATATTTTATATTGCTTGTGGCTAATGTGAAGGGTATGGCTTTCCTAATTTCTTCCTCTGCAAGCTTGTCATTTGTGTATAGGAAGGCTACAGACTGAAACTTTTCTAATTCTTCCAAAAACATTTTTAAATATTTCTATTGTATCATTTAATGCTTTGCATTATAATGTTTATGGCATCTTTTTTATCAAATCCATGGCATTGGGATTATAGAAGAATGCTTTAGTTACTGCTTTGTTGCTGTGGTTTAAAAAAAAAATTATGACAAAAAGCAACTTAAAGGAGAACGTTTATGTTCAAGTTCATATTCAACACTTGAGTCTATCATGATAGAGAAGTCAAGGTGCAAAAGCAATTGGTCACATCTATACACAATCAAGAAACAAGAGAAGGATAATGCACGCTGCTGCTCACTTCCCTTCCTCCCCTTGTACAGTTCAGTATGCCAGTCAGGGAATGGCACCACCCATAGTGGGTGAGTCTTCCCACCTTCACTTATGGAATCAAGATACTTTCCCACAAGCATACCCAGCGGCTTGTTATCTCCCAGGTCATTCTAAATTCTGTCAAGGTAATAATTAACACTAACAGTCACAAAATGCAAGACATGATGATGGATTATTGATTGAATGAATGAATTTTCTCCTTTAGGTATAAATGCTAAGGACAAGGCTTGAGTCTTTTTCACATCCAATGAATCAGCCTGACTCCTTTTTGTTCTTCAAGGCTCCATTTGTTACTTTTATTTGGATCTTTGCTTCCTTGCACTCTGTGGAGTCTTTCTTATCACTAACAAGAGAAATATAGCATACAGTCACAGCCTAGATAGTCTTCTTCTCCGTACTAGTGATACTCTGGGGAAACATGTGGTTTCTATAGTTACATACTAGAGCCATCCATCTCATTTTGGGTGCTGAGAACCAATTGTAAAATGTTCAGGAGTTTTGTGAGCCAGTTATTAAATTAAACCTGATAAGGCATAAACTTAAATAAATAATATTTTAAAACTTATCATTTCCCTGTGCTGGAGATTTGGCTGCTGATGATAGTACTCTATGCCAGACAGATAAAATGATGTGCTTTTCTTTTTGTCCTGGTTGTTGGTTGCAGGCTAGTCTCTACTTACTTACTAAGTAGAATTCAGAGTTGCCTGGAGAGCCTCGTCAAATGTCACCACATAGACTCTTAGTCTCAAAGCAGCATCCGAAGCATACATTTTAAAGACTTAAACCAAGGTCTAATGCAGATACTCTGTGAAGAATTAAAGTAAACTTAAAGAGGTAAAAATCCTTTAATAAATGCACAAATCCCATCCAGACAAGTTTTATTCTTATTTTATCCACCATGGTTAGCCCAGTTATCTTTTGTTCCATGGAAGCACAATGTTTGAGTAAGCCCCACTCTCCTATCCAAACAAAGGGTGCAGTCTGGAATAGGATGTCTCTTAAAGGGGAGGAGGTGTTCAGTCATGTCCCCATGCTTCTGCTGGAAAAAGCCCTTCTCCTTGCCAGGAAACACATTTCCAGTTTGTTCAAATTATTTTGGATTAAAAGATTAGACAATGGGTAGGAATTCAAATGTGGTTTTGGTGAAGAAAATGCTGAGGTTGAAAAATCTCCTCACCATCATAGATGGCAGGGGAATAAAGGGTATGGTGACTGCTGCTCAGCCTCAGGGCTCAAACATTCTCCAAATTAAAGCACACGAGCAGCGTCCTCAGTTTAGATTCCCCCACTTCTAAACACCAAGGAAACTACAGAAGCCCCCCCAAGTCCTAACCCTCCATGGTACCAGGAACAAGACCCTAGTAAGGCAGCTGCCATATCATATTGCCTTTCTTTTCCTCTCTCTTGTTCTTTCTGTGAACAATTTAGCGATAATAGTGATGTCCTATTTAGTTTAGTAAGACAGTTCCTACAACAGTAGCTGGCAGCTAATCAATGTTCCATCAAAATGTTATTGCCTGGATGTAAGAAATTAAACTAGGTTTGAGGATCCTCTTACCAACTTTAGACTGTGCTGTCGCTTAAACGTCCTATCTAACAACACTGTGAAATCAAAGAGGAAGAAACTAGTCAAATGATCTTGTTTGATGAAAAAGAAAAAAACTGAAACACAAAGAGGTTATGTCTAACTCATCATGGTATCTGGAAAACCCAAGACCAAACTTCTGAACCTTATTTAACATTAAATTGCAGTGACAGCACTACACTCACTAGACACAGGAAGACTTACTTTTTGAAAATTAACTTTTAACTATGATAATTCTCTGTCAAGAACATGTCAGCTTTTTTGTGTGTGTGCGGTCTCTTCTTTCTTTTGAGCAAATCATTTCCTGACCCCAAACTGGCTTTGCACTCTTCCCGAGTCCAGCCACAAACAGGATCTGAATTCACCACAGATGTTGGAACTGAACATAGTTCAAGAAAACTATGCCTCTGGGTAAAGTTAAGTAATACCATGGCATGTTTGTGGCTCTGTGCAAAGCAGAACATTCACAAATGACATTTTAGAAATGAGACTATATGGAAAACTAACTAATGAATTTACTAACTCACCCAATTTCTCCCTAGAGACTTTCTGTGTACTTTTTCTCCCTTTCTGTGTACTTTTCTGATTGTATGCCTTGCACATTTCAACAAACATTAAGAGGGGACTTCCACTTCCAGCACTTTAGTGGAATATATACACTAAAAAACTTCTCTCTATGAAATACCAGGGATGACAAGGAAAAGAGAAGCAAGTATCCTTGAAATCACACAGCTAACCTTAAAATAAAATGAGACTGAGAGTGCTGGAAAAGCTAGACATCTCCATAGAAATCATAAATCTAAACACACACATTAGTCCCTTCCCGAAGAGTTCATCTAAAATGGACCATAAACATCATTTACCCATCATTAAAATCACTGGCCCTCCCAGTTTATACTTTAATTATTATCAAATACTTTTATGAATGACTTACCTACTCTAGATTCCTAACCCTATTTCTACCTACCAATAACATGAAAATAAAATGGCTATTTGGAAGCTCAAGCACCATTCTGTTATCCTTCTAACTTATTTTCTCAGATTCCCACCTTCTGCTAGCTCTTATGCTATTTTTTAATAACTAGGGACTTAGGTAAAACTCAAACCACTCAAAGTTCTGTTTTCAGCCATTTCACTAATGGTCTTGTGGGTTACAATAATTTATTCTACATTTAAAAAATATATTTATTATGTTTCTTTTTTAACATATACATTTGCATTATTACACATGAATAAAATAAACTATACACAGCAGGAAGAACCACAAGACAATCAGGGATTATATAAATGTTACATTCATAGTGATTTGTATTTGGAAAACTTGAAGTAAATATCTTTCCTATCTTGTTGGGTCTAAATTTCTGAATGGAGATTAATATCTATCATATCTCATCTCTATTAACTTAAAACATCTATGTTGATGTATCATGATCTAAAAACATCTTAACCCTTAACCTACTAAGTTTGATTGAAAGACTAAACTATCTAGCCTTCAAACCCATCAGAGATTTGAGAAGGGATAAAACTTAAATACCCGAGTGAACCCGGAGTGCGGGTTAGCAACTTCCAAAATGAAAAAATGACACAGTTTACTGCCTGAACAGTCACCCAACACTCTCTATAACATTACTCACAAATAAGGTTATTTTTTAATTCAATGGTATTGAATTTTGTATACTGACGCAAATCATGTTCATGTCAAAAACTAGTCTAATTTTATCACAATACATAGATATGATTCTATAGATATGTGAGGTAAAATAGTTAAATGGGGTCTTCAAAACCCTCAGAGACCTACAAAATATGGCATTTAACGATGTTTTTATTATTCTAAAGATTCTATGACAACAAGACAAGTTAACTCCTGGCAATATCCAGCCTGCCTCAAAGAAGATGAGCATCAAAGAACCTCCTTATGGAGTTGGGTTCAAATGTGGCAAACAAACCACGGGGCAAAATCTTCTCATTTCTGCAACAAACAGAATTCTGCCTAAAATGGGCAAGTTTAGATGTAGGCAGAATCGATGGCTAAACTCTGTCAAGAAAAGGTTAAACAAATTCTCAATAGTTCCTGCCTCGCAAATATGTCTGTCAGATATATTGGGCCAGAGGGCTGAAGATGATGCTCCAACGTTATTCTACATTTTTTTTAACACAAGTCAAACATTTTAGTTAAGCTAAATCTGGACAGATGAGATCTGACTCTACAGAAATGTAGTTAATACCTAAATATTCAGATGAACTATTTTCAATCTACTTCTACTAATTGGGGTGAGGTATGGGGGTATCTCTGGCAGAAGCAAAACTATTTTTTTTGAATTTACAAGTCAGTGTGAAATTTTTTCCCAAGACTTGGTAGAAATAAGATTTTACATGTTAGGTCTAATGCTTATTCAGCCTTGTTATCCTACATTAACTATTGACTGTTCTCAACAAACCACAGAAATCCGGGAAATAGTTTTTGGAACTTGAGCTAAAATAGTTGGTACCACCATAAGTCTTTCTTATCCCAACAGGACTAATATTGAAATAATGCATGATTCTGATTCTTTAGAAAATTTGCAGAGCCCATTTTATGAAACATTATTATTGACAACAAACTTCAAAGAATAAAATCTGTCTGAGGTCATATTCATCCTGAATACTATGAACCCAAGCCACATTTTAGAGTCTGTGCTAACACAACTTCATACTGTTCCTTTGTAGCTCTTAGGATCACATTTTTCTCCCTTGAATAACCTACCCAAACAACTTCCCCTTCCCATTCTCCACTACAGATGTTTCCTGAATCACTTGGCATATTTTCAGCCATTTTCTACCAGTCTTTTCCTGAACTACTTTATCTTCATGGTGCCTCGATTCTAATCAGCCACACCCCTTTTGCCCTAAATCAAATTGTCAATTAACTTCTGCCTTACCCTCTTCAGAGACACTGGCAAAACTTTGCCAGGGTGACATGCCCTCACTGAAGGGAACAGTTATCTCAGCAGAAGATCACTTTGGAAAGGTTTCCAGGGTGAGCTTTTGACCTGAGAAAAGGACAGCACCATTGAAGAACATTGTTCATCAGGCATGACATGGCTGGCTTTTTTTTTCTCTGATCTCAGTGAAAACAGTGACCAGTTTGCATCAGATCAGGTCTTCTGGCACTCCTTCATAGAAGGAGGAGCCACAGTGAGTCACTAAAGCTTCACCTGAGATTCCAACCCCCCCAGTCCCTTTTGTGACCCGCCCCACTCTCAGCTGTTCAAGACTCTGCTCTAAACACATGAGTCTTTGAATGATGCTAGAGTAAAAGGAAGGAGAAGGTTAGCTGAAGGGGGAACTCCATCTGGATATCTTTAGAAACATCATCACACATGCTGGCGTGGGACTTTTCTGTGATGTAGCTGCTTTAAAGTCACCTGTGTGCATATTAAGTGACCCCCCTTCTCATGCACCTGTCAACATGTCCAATAGACATATGAATTTACATTGATGTTGCTTCCATTGCTCCTTGGCCAATCATTAGACTATTTATCTGGGCTGAGTGGATAGTTGTTCATACAACAAGCTGAGAAAGTAAAGCTCAATCTTACTTAGAAAGATACATGCAAACATCTAAAACAAATTCTTATGTAGGAAACACATATACACTTCAGCTTAAGATGGGATTTTTGAAACTCTAGGGGAAAAATAGGTGTATCTCAGCAATATCATAAAACCTGGAAAATCTTAGGCATAAAACAACAAATAAAGATGCTTATAAAACTCAATGAGAACTGTTATCAGCAGTGGTTGAAGGAAACATAATAGAGTGGATATGACTGTAAAGAAGGGTAAGGAAGTGTGTGGAGTGGTAGATATTTTCTGTTCTATCTCTCCTAGTGATTAAAGGATTGAATAAATCTGTAAAATTGCACATAAAATTGGTGGATTCTGGGCTGGTAAGATACTTCAATGGGTAAAGGGACTTTCTGCCAAGCCTAATGATCTGAATTTGAGCCTTAGGCCCTACGTGGTAAAACAGAGCTGACTGTCACAAGTTGTCTTTGACCACACACACATTCACGTGTGCATGCGCATGCACACACGCACACACACACACACACACACACACACACACACAAAAGCGCATTATCACTGGAAATTTAATTTAACGTGGCAAAACAAAACTTTCTATTAGTATCACAAAAAAAAATGTTGTTGAAAAATTGCAGTCCTAATCATCATTTTAAAGTCGTAGTTTGCTCGGAGTCCATAGTGAAAAGGTAGGCTATACTTTCATTGTTTTCTTAATTTCCCAAGACAAATAAAAAGATTTTAAAATATGTTTGCTTATACACTACTTAAAGACTTAAGAGGTAAGTTAGCGACATTTCAAAATAATATACACTATGTCCACTGGCAGGTGTTTCTGCAAAGACAGTAAAACTGCCTGCTTCTTGGTGAGTCCCTTCAGCACAGGTGCGACGCTGGCTGGTAAACCTGAAGACTTTCTGTAAATGCTTACAGACTTCTAAGAGAATATTCTTCTAGTCTTTCTGGTATTTCCTATTGCCCAAGAAAAAATTTTTTTTTCTCTCTGACTTTTAAATTCCTTTTATCCCTCAATTATGCCTCAGGCTGGACTGAATTTTTATGGCTCAATCCTAGACCTCAAACTCCTCCTCCTTCTCGTTCTCCCCTTTCTCATCTCCCTCCTTTCTTCTCTTCCTCTGCAGTGTTCCTGCTCCATCTCCCCCTCTTCTCCTCTTCATCTTCCTGTTCTTCATCATTATCCTCCCCCCCCACTACTTTGATTTTCCATTAAAAATTATTGTTCAGTAACCTCAGAGTTGACTCTGGGGGAAGAAAAGAAAGATGCCTACTCATGCTTGGTACTGTTCTCTGCTTTCACATGCACATCTCCACAATTTCCAACAATGCCTGCAATGACAGCATTAATGCTAACAATGAGACTACCATTTGGTGATATTTCTAGGGTATATTCAACACTATTCTCTCCACTTTACAAATGAAGCATTGAGAAGTTAAGAACACTGCTGTTTTCAATCTTCCCAATAGCCAACTTTTTGTTTAACCATAATACAATGCTGATTGACTTCACTGTAGAGATAGGGGTTGTACTGTTTTTGTTTGTTTGTTTGGGTTTCTTGCTTTGGGTTTTGGGGGGGGTTGTTTTGTTTTTTATTTCTTTTGTTTTGTTTTGTTTGTTTTTGTCAATTTAACACAATCTAGAATTTTTTTGGAAGAGAAATCTCAACTGAGAAAATGCTTCTATCCAGATTGCCTATAGGCAAGTATACAGGGAATTTTTAAAATTAATGATGAATATGAGAAGAACATGGGGGCAGGAGTGCCATCCCTGAGCAACTGATACAAGTGAATCTGAGTTGTATATGATACCACGCTGTCCAAGCTATAAAGGTCATGCAAGTAAGTAATAATCTCCCCATAGCTTCTGCTTCCTCCAGCTTCTTTTTTTTTTCTTTTTTTTTTTTTATTAATTTATTCTTGTTACATCTCTATGGTTATCCCATCCCTTGTATCCTCCCATTCTCCCCTCCCTCCCATTTTCCCCTTATTCCCCTCCCCTATGACTGTTCCTCAGAGGGATTACCTCCCTCTGTATATGCTCATAGGGTATCAAGTCTCTTCTCGGTGACCTGCTGTCCTTCCTCTGAGTGCCGAGTTCCTGCCCTGATTTCCTGGGGTAATGAAGTGTGATCTGAGACTTGTGAGGTGAAATAAACCCTTTCCTTCCCAAGATGCTTTTGGTCATGGTGCTTTATCATTGCAACACAAACCCTAACTAAGACTCAGAACGTACTCAATGACACATTTAATAAATAGGAGAGCTGGGGGTTAAACTCAACTGTGTCCACTATCAGAGTGACATGTTCTGCTTTGTACAAAGATTGTATGTACAAAGAACAAGTTTCCAGATTATAATACAATCCTGCCTTCTTTTCTGTGTCAGGTTTTAGATAGGACTATCTTTGAAATGTTATACTACAGAGACAGAGACCATGAAGGTGATGATTTGGGTGACAACCCTATATCATAAGTAGAAAAGCCCCTCTGACACAGGCATCTTGAGGACTGGTCAATGGTCAATGAAGGCATCTTGCAAGTTCAGACTGACAGATGATGGGCAAGTACCTTTGCTCACTTCTTTCTGGATTCTTCTTTTTGAAAATACTTATTTACCTTGCTTTATGTGCATGGGCATTCTGCTTCATGTATGAGTACCTGCACCACCTCATGCATGTCTGGTGCTCATAGGGGCCAGAGGAGAGCATCAGATTACCTGGAACTGGAATCAAAGATGGTTGTGAGCTGCTGCGTGTGGGGCTGGAAATGGAGTCTGTGTGGCTCCTCTGCAAGAGCAGCAAATCCTCTTGACTGCTGAGCCATCTTTCCAGCCCCTCCTTCTAGATTCTTCTTGCAAGAAAACAGAAGACATTGTTGTTTTGTTTGCCCTGTTGTTCTTTAGGCGTTCCCTTCACTTTGGTTTAGTCTGTGGCTCAAATGAAAGCAGGAGAGGACATATGCATGGTAGAAAGAAGTGGAGGTTTTCATCAAGGAGGCCAACACCAGCTACATGGTTTCCTTTAGATTCAGACATTTTCTGTGTGGCTCTAGAATCACCTTGGAGTGAAAAGTAGATACTCAAAGTCTTGGTCCAGAACTAGGGAATCGAAATCTGCATCTTAATTAGCACTTTCTGGGATCCTCATATGCAAGGATGGCTAAGAATCCTGGTTTTTGACACCGAGCAATACTGTTATGGTCTTCCGTGTTCATAGCTGAGGACCACATAATCTAGTTCTGAGAAATATCTCAAAAAACTCTCATGGTCCTTTAAAAATGTTATTCGGCATTTGTCACTGCCATCTGCTGCATGATGCTCATGGGTCACCGATTAAGCACACCCAGCAGAATGCTGTGGCAACACTAGAAACGCCAGGCTCCTCATTCGAAAAATGAGAATAATAAGCACAGTATATACATTATTTACATATGTATTTGTTTATGCTTTTATTCTATTTTCTGAGACAGGATCTCACTCTGTCACCCAGACTACCCTTGAACTTGCAGCAATTGTCTTGTTTCAGGCACTGAAAGCCTAAGATTATAGACATGTATCACCACACTCAACAAGTGGGTTATTTTATTTTATTTTATTTATTCACTTTACATTCCAGTCATAGTCCACTCCCTACTCTCCTCCCAACCCCATTCCTCCTCCCCCCATGCCTCATCCCCTATTCCTCAGAAAAGAGAAGCCCCCTACCCACACATACCAGCTCATCAAGTTGCATCAGGACTGAGTTCTTTATCTTCCCCTGTGGCCTAGCAAAGCTGTCCAGTCAGCAGGAAGTGATCAAAAATCAGTCAACAGAGTCCGTGTCAGAGACAGCCTCTTCTCTACTTGCTAGTGGACCCGCATGAAGCCTAAGCTGCCCATCAGCTACATCTATGTAGAAGACTTAGGTCCAGTCCATGCACGGTCCTTGGTTGGTCCTTTGGACTCCACAGGTGCCTCTGGGTCCTGGTTCATTGGCTCTGTTGGTTTTCTTCAACAACTCTTGTCACCTCTAGGCCCTTTTAGCCTTCTCCCCATTTTTTCACTAGATTACCTGTGGGTCCCCCAATGCTTGGCTGAGTCTCAGAATATGTTTCAAACCACTGCTGGGTAGAGCCTCTCAGAAGACAACTCTGCTAGGTTCCTGTCTGAAAACATAGCAGAGTACCATTAATAGTGTCAGGGGTTGGCTCTCTTCCATGGGGTGGGTCTTAGGTTGCCCAGGCACTGATTGGACCTTCCCTCAATCTCTGCTCTATCTGTTCTATCTCTATCCCTGCACATCTTGTAGGCAGGGTAAGTTTTGGATCAACATTTTTGTGGGTGGGTTAGTGTTCTACTCCCTCCACTGGGAGTCTTTTCTAGTTGGAGGGTGTCCTCTTCAGTCTCCATGACCCCTGACACTAGGAGTCTTAGCTATGGTCCCCCTCATACCCTCCCAGATGCGTATTCTGACTTAGGTCTCCAGCTTGTCACAGAGACGCCCCCACCTACAGTTACTTTTCTCTGCATGCCTCTGTCCTCCTCCCCCAACTCTCCCCAGGTCTGATGTTCACCCTTATTCTTTTCTGCACTCTCTCTCCTACCCTGTTCCTTCTCTTCAATCATTACCTCTGCCTATTCTATTTCCCCTTCTGAGTGAGACTTGAGCATCCTCCCTTGGGTTCTCCTTGTTACTTATCTTTCTTGGGTCTGTACCTATATATGACAAAGGGATAATATCCAAAATATATAAAGAACTCAAAAAATTAAACACCATTAAACAAAAGAACCCAGTTAAAAATGGGGCACAGAGATAAACAGAGAATTCTCAACAAAGGAATCTCAAATGGCTGAGAAGAACTAAAAGAAAGCTCAACATCCCTAGTCATCAGGAAAAGTCAAATCAAAATGACTCTGAGATTCCATCTTCTACCTGTCAAAATGGCTAGGATAAAAACTCCAGTGACAGCATTGCTGGTGGTAGTGTAAACTTATACAACCACTTTGGAAATCAATCTGAAGGTGCTTTCTCAGAAAACTGGGAATAGCTTTACCTCAAGACCCAACTACACCACTCCTGGGCATACACCCGAAAGATGCTCCACCATACAAAAGGGACATTTGCTCAACTATGTTCATAGCAGCTTTATTTATAATAGCCAGAAACTGGAAACAAACCAAATGTCCCTCAACTGAAGAATGGATAAAGAAACTGTGGTAATTTACATAATGGAATACTACTCAGCTACTAACAACAAAGAAATCATGAAATTTGCAGGCAAATGGGTGGAACTAGAAATTATCATCCTGAGTGAGGTAAGAAAGGCACAAATGGTATGTTCTCATATAAGTGGAATTTTAGCATTTATTACAGGTAAAAATACTACAGTGCAAAGTGGGTAATTTTTGACAGTAGTAAACGAAGACAGGCTAGTTGCTATTTGAATGGCATAATTGAGTACAATTGTGTCATCATCCAGCTTCTTCATAGATATTGTTAATTTTTTTTGAAAACTTGGTTCTTTTTTCCTGCTCTACTCAGTTTTTTTTAACTTGCCTACAAAAGTTTATGATGATTTTCCACACTTGAACAATATAAGAAGCTTTTCCTTTGTCTTCATCGTAGTCACATTTCTTTTTTTTCACCATTTTTATTTACTAATTCATTCATATTACATCTCAATTGTTATCCCATCCCTTCTTTCTATCCTTCAGCACAATAGAGGATTTTGAAAGAGTTGCCTGGACTCACTTTCTCTCTAGCCTCACTCTTGTGCCTGCTCACAGCAAAGTCTGTCCTCAACAGTCTACTTAAAGGGCTTTCATCAAAGACACCAGAGGTCACTACATTGCTAAACCCAGATGACCACTTCACCATCCTTATGTTGCTTATTTGATGAATTTTCAGCATTTGTCTCCCTGAACATGCATTTTCCATTTCACATCAGGACACCACACCCACACAAGTCTTCCTTTAGGTATTTTTCTATTCCTTCTCACTCTCTCCTGCTAGTATTTTTGTCTTTCATATTTGTTACTTTCAACATGCAGCAAGGTACTATGTTTGGGTAAATTTTGTCTACAATGAATGCCTCCCTGTTAATCTCATGACTAATGGATTTTATTGTAGTAAAAGTATTAGGTGATGGTTTCAATAATATATTCGCAGCCTGAATCATTCTCTCTTGGAGAGGCCTTAGGCCACTTGACTGTCAATCATAACTCACTTACCATCTTCACAATATGCAACACTTGTTCCCTAACTTCCTTTTTATTTAAAAAAAAAAAAAAGCAAAACCTATCTCAGAGATGTGCCCTGAGCATCCAAAATTCCAATTAATTTCCTTTACAGAGGTTCTCATCTTCCTTTCTGTGTTAATTTTTCTCTTTAGCACTGGTCACTACCTAATATACATTTTTAACTCAACTAAAAAGGCCACTGGACAAGTATGTCTGTTGTCCTTATTCTGCACTGTGTCTGGTATGCCTAGAACAGTACATGAAATGCAGTTGTAGCTCAAAGGCCACTAAGTGGACGTAAAAACCCAGTTTCATAGGGAAGGATCTCAGATTCAGGACTGTCCTCTCCAGGATCTGAGTTGAGCCTGGCTTCATAGCAGAACTCCAAGCCCCAGCTGACTCATTTGTAAGATGGGAATAATAACTAGATTATATAATTTATTGTCATATTAATTTATTTATCTGTGCATCTATTTTATTCTGGATGTGTGACACCAAATCTCTTATTCACACTCAGTATCTTACCCTGTCTGTTTGAAGGGGTTTTGCACAGTCACTTTCACTCTGAAGCTTTAAAGTTATAAATGGTGTTTTGAGGAAAATCGCTGCTAGCCTCTTGAGATGAGTGTCTACCAAGATATGTTAAAGGCATCATCAGAGGACTAGGAAGTGTCTCAATGACATTATGGCCCAGGCATTGTGTTTCCAAATAACATTTCAGAGAATGTGACTCAGGGAGAAAGGGAAATGTGTAATGCTTCCACTTAGTTCCTTCCTGTCACCCTCTCTTCCTTCTCACATTGCACATAGTTCGGAGAGATTCTTTCCACAGAAAGTACATAGGAAACAGAGGAAACATGATACATAGCATGACTTCTCTAAAAATAAGTTATGCTCTGGCTCATTAGGAGACACCTTTGCTTTATCTCTGTGACTTAAAGAGAATGTCTCTGCAGCCTCCATGAAGTGACTTCATGAATGTCACTGTAACTTCTGCAAACACCTTATTCAGGGCTCTGACATTTTTGGCAATGCTCTCTGAAGTTCTCTGAGTTTCATTTTCTTTCTCTCAAAAATAGGTATAAAACGCATCAGTTTGGGAGCTGACACAGGCTTTGGAAATAGAACACACAAAGAGCTTCCAGCAAGATTCATAAGTTGGTGAGACACTTGTTTGTGACTGCAGTCAAACTAAGTTTTATAGATAAGATTTTGCTGTTTGTTCTCAGCAGAAAACCACAGCATTTGGATCTCTCCGGGTGGGGCTAGAGTGGGGGAGCAAGAGATGGACACTGCAGATGTTTAGTGCATGTCATGCTGTTGTAGCAGCACATGGCCCACACTGGTTGCTGTCTTTATACTGACTCTGTAAATTGAGTGAAGTTGATTCTGTCTCAGAGATGAAGAACTCAGACTCTGAAACAGTAGACAACTGTGCATTTAGTGAGCGACACCATACAGATTCCGGCTCAAGCCTAACTCCATAGAACCCACTGTCCACACTTTTTCACTCCTAACATTCTGCTGGCACTCACTTCTCGACTTCTCCCACCCCCTTCCCCATAAAATTTGCCTCTAATCAAACCATTCTTTCTGGTAAAAGCATCATGAAACAAAAAAGGCCTAGCCAGCTGTCAGACAGGAAATGTCCATCCTGTCAGCTGCCTCTCTAGGCTCCTCATATGTTCACTCTATTCATGATGCCACTGCCCATCCCCATATGCAGCACCTCTCACTAAGCCATCGTGTCTTCCTCCTTGGTCTTTGTGCCTCCAGTTTCCCAGCCATACAGTGTACCCTTGTTGGCTTATAACTATGGCTCAAATAACACAAGTGGATTTTCTCTTCCTCCGCCCTGAAACCTCTAATTGTAGAGTAAATATCAAACTTTGCACTATTTTTCCAAGTTCATTGCATTCTACATCTACCATGCCCTCTTTGCTTTGGTCTGAATGAGCTCCTTATTATGCCTTATGTATATCAGACTCAGCCAGGCTTGTCTGTCTTTCACTGTGAACAGAAGTGCTGTGCACATGAAGAGCTAATGTGAACACCGCTGTGTAGATGGGAGGATAGATGTGACAACTTTTATACAAAAATAGTGAAAGATATCAAAATACATACAAATATATGAATATTTACATCTTTATCTCAATGTTCCACTTCTAGGATCTTCTGATAAAACATTTCAGAGATGAACACAGTATGAATACCTCAGTTGTGTACAATTCTCCATAGTTGTCAATGATCTAAATACATAGCCCAAGTGAACACTTTTTGAAAATTATGAAACCATATAAATTGTGATGTATATTAGAAAAATTTGCATGTAAATTCACATGATTTTTAAATAATTCTTAACACCATAAAAACATTCTTACAGATCACTCTTGGTTTGAAGTGTGACCACGGGTGTTTTCCTCATGCTGCAGTGGATGGTTCCACACCAGTGCTCACATTGGGGATACCGGTTGAACCGAGTGAGTTATAGAAAAAGAAAAGAAGAAATCATGAAATTGGAAGGAGGAATATAATGAGAGCTGGAGGGGGGAAGACAGCAGTAAATATGATGATATTTTATTGTTTGTATGTATAAAATTTTCCAGAATAAAGGAAAAAACACATATGTTTTCACAATAGGAAAAGACACTTCCCCCCGTGGGCACACAGAGGAAGGGGATGCAAACTATCCTGATGAGTCCTGATAGGCTGAGGTCAGATGGTGGGGGAGGAGGTCCCCTCCCTTGTCAGAGGTCTAAGGGAGAGGAATAGGGCAGAAGAGCAAGGGAGGGTGGGAATGGGAAGATAAGAGTGAGGGGATAACAATCGGGATATAATGTGAATAAATTATAATAAATAAAATAAACTGTGCCAATATTTTAATTCCAATCATGTAAATGCTATACATAAATGCATATGTTCATTAAAAATTCTAAACATATATATATATATATATATTGATCGATTGTCTTTTAGTGTAGGAATTATAAACTTGTTTCATTTTTTCCTTTATCCTTTCAAAATACATAGGAAGTCTTTACTATGATTTGAACATATTCCCTAAAAGTCTAAGTGTTGGACATATAAAACAAATTCATATGTTAATGATATATGGAGGTGAGGCTTTCAGAAGCTTATTAACTTTAGATTATACTGCTAAGTTACTTCATGAAAGCAAAGCACATTTGTTCTCCCACTGTGTGATGCTCTCCACCATGTTTCTCCAGATGCTGAACATCTGCTAGCCCCATGCTCTTGAGCTTCCAAGGTTCCAGAATCTTAAAATGTTTAAGTTACCTAACTTCAGATATTCACTTACAGAAAGATAAAATGGTCTGAGATCTCATTCATTTTATGCAAAAAAAAGTCTTAAAAACTTATATTTATTACCCCCCTCCCCCGCCTCTTGAGCCAGGATTCTCTATGTAACGGCCCTGGCTGTCCTGTAACTCATTTTGTAGACCAGGCTGGCCTCAAACACACAAATATCCACTTGCTTCTGCCTCCCAAGTGCTGGGATTTTAAAGACATGAGCTACCATACCCCTCTTATATTTATCCTGTAATTTGATGCACAAGCTGCCCCTCAGAAGCCTTTCTTAATCTGGTAAACCACCCTTCTCCAGACTCCCAGAGTAATCTTGTTTCGTTTTGTCTCATAGCAGAGTGAGTTATTTCTGTCCTCTACCACAACTTGAATATCAGAGTTCTGTACAGTCTACAGTTTCTACCGTGCTAGTCCAAGCTCTACCCATTGCAGTGACTGCCCTCAGAGGGGACTTAATGCAACATTAAATATTCAGGACATCAGGACAAGGAGAGAGATGGATGAAGTTTTATAGACATGGCTTTACAACTAACTGACTTGCTACACCTAAGACTTAATGGAAATAGGAATAAACATGCAAAAAATATCCACTTGAAATCTGATACTTAGACTCAAAATCTCTGGCTTCTAATTCTAACTTCTAATAAGTTTAATTCTAGCCTTCAGCAAATGTAGGCGCGTCAATTCCCACAACCAGGGTTCCACACTGTCTCCTTACTTGTGGTTCAGGACTGAGTCTCCAGTCTGTAACTTACAGGCCTCTACCACAGATGATGGGGGATGAGGGTCATTAAACATATTTCACAAGACTCCCTTGCCCCGTTTGAAGTTGTTTCGTTGTCGGTGATGTCGTTTTCAAAGTGTCTTTGCAAACTAGGCTTCAAAGTTAACATTTCCTACAATCCTGTTAGGTTGCTTATTTCACTTCAGGAGCTCCCCTTCTGACATGGGACGACCTTTTTCTATTCTTCATTACCCAATTAATCTTTTTAGCCTTGGTACTTGAAACCTCCACTCCTGTGTGGATCTGTGGGGTTTGGTGGCTAACTATGAATTTAACTGTGCTCCGTGACGGTTTTTCAGTTCTATTCTTATGTTTCCCTCCAGGATCAAAAACACAAAATGAGAAGAATTTCAGAAAAGATAAGATCTGAAATCATAGTATTTCTTGATGTCCTTCTTCTAAACTCTGTTTCAAAAAATGTTGGTGAAAATGTGAACTCCTAGATACCCTCTTGGGCTTTGGAAAAAATAATTCTTTAAGTGAATCCTCGTGCTTTAGAGAATGGGGAGAAGGATAACTACCCACAAGCACTGTTCCTCTAAGCGCATCACTTTCTTGTTGCAGTAGCCAAACACCTATAAAGCAACTTATAGGGTGCATACTGATTTTAGCTCACAGTTTCATAGGATTTTAGTCAGTCCATCATAGCATGGAAAGGACAATAGCAGAAACATAAAACAGATGCTTATGACATTTTAGTGGGCCGGGAGGGGGAAAGCAGGACTGAAAGCCGCTCTAGGCTAGGACCCTCGAATGTTTGCCCGCCTTCGCCGTGCTTTCCAGGTAGGTAGCCAAGACCCATGACTTCCTCTCACATTCCACTAATCCTTCCTATCTACTCTTGTCCTTTCATGGAAGGAGAACGATCTGCTATTTATTCTAAGCCCAGATGCTTAAATTTAGGTGCTGGTTTTGTGGAGAACTTACTCGTGTTTTCAGTAATTTTGATGATGTTTGTGGTAGATTCTGTTTCCAGGACAGCTATCAAAAGTAATTCAGTCCCTTTAATCGCAGCACTCGGGAGGCAGAGGCAGGTGGATCTCTGTGAGTTCGAGGCCAGCCTGGTCTACAAAGTGAGTCCAGTACAGCCAAAGCTACAACAGAGAAACCCTGTCTTGAAAACCAAAAATAAAAAAAAGAATAATTAGTATGGGCGGTGCCTGGACAATACCTGACGCACTGGGACGATGCCCGCATCAGTGCTGCCCCCGCACCAGGCAGCTTTGGCTGGCAGGCCCTAGAGTCTGCCCTGCCCTGTGCTGCACTGCCCAAGGACCTACCGGGAGATGGAGGTCCTGGCAACAGACACTGTATCCCAGCAGGACAGGCTTCAGGCCATCGCTGAGAAGCAGAAAAAGCAGCCAGAGATTGAGACAACCAGAGGATGCCAGAAGACAGCTGCAGTACCTAAAGTCCAAGGCACTTCAGGGATGCTGGCTGCTGGAGAGGACACCACCCTCAGCCTAGGAAGTTAATGAAGACATGAGGAAGCAAATGCGGGAAGATGAACAGAAGTCCTGGAGGAGACTATCACCAAGCTTGAGAAAGAAATTGATGTCCTGGAGTTCAGAGAATCAGCCCCAGCCGCCCCAAAGGAGAACTCAGCAGGCTCCAACCCAGTCTGACCCCCATCTGCAAGCCCAGCCAAAGAAGAGCAGGAGCCAGAACCACTGGTGAATTCTCAGGAGATTCCACTGGACATCCCAAACGAGAATTGCATGTCCTCCACACTAGTGCGGAGTCCGGGGTCGGGGCGTGGGGGATCCACTATGATAGAGGCAGTGGTCCATGCCATGATGGCATTGTTCAGAATAGAATTCAGCCTCTAAGTTCCTCAGTGGTGGACAAACTCAGCCACAAGGCCTATGAGGTCACACTGAGGAAGGCAGGGTCCACAGACCCGCCAGCGCAGCCTTGGAGAATCGCAAAGGATGTCACCAGGACCACCCTGTCCAGGAAGGAGATCAAAGGAGTTGAGGCTCAACCGGGAAAGGCTACATCAGGCCCACCAGGCATCCAGCCTGGTCAAGAGCTGAGTCACCATGGTATTCATGGGTTATCAGAATGTGGAAGATGAAGCAGAGACCCAGAAGGTACTGGACCTACAGGACACCATCAAGGCTGAGCTGGTGGTGATCGAAGCCACAGCCACCCCCAGGGAGCCTGTGCCACTCAACAACAGTACACCTGAGCCCCCAGGCACCAAAGAGGAGAACCAGCCAGGGCCCATGGCTACCCCGAGCGATGCCCAGGATCTTGACATGAAGAAGCCTTGCCGTAGATGTTCCATCATGTGAACCATCGATGCACCCCAGGCCCCGGTCGCTGTAGCGCTCCACACTCAACCCAGCAGCACAGCCCTCCCTAGCACCTGCCTACCCTTCCCTCCACCTCACGGGCCACAGACATGTGCGTGGTCCCTATGCACCTCAAATAGCGGGGACGGGTGGGGGTGTTCTCCGCCCGTCAACACACTCCACACTCACCCCAAACTTTTGAGCCATACATTTTCCCTTGGTGAGAGACAGGCTGACCCATATCAGCTCCCCCCCAAAATGGGAACCCCCACTTTAGGTCACAGCAGGTTTACACAGGCTGCTTACTCTTACCACAGTCCCAGGCTGATGTTCCCTTGCTGCCCCAGGCCAGACTATCTGTGCCTTATTGCTACTTTTGGGGAGTCCCTAAGGAGCCAGAAAAGAGGGTGTCCCTGGACATTATGCCAGTGACATAATGTGGGCAGTAGGATGAGGCCACATTTCTTTGGGGACTCAGAGTCTTAAAGACCTAGGGCACCTGTGGATCCCTTCATGTGCATCCCTCCACCCATCCAGTAGGCAGCGGAGCTCAAATAAGGGGGCATCCCTTCACTAAGAAGGGAGCCATCACCCCCAAGATGGGGTCATTGTTGGCAAGGCCCCAAGTCAGCCACCACCACCCCCATGTCCTGAGTCCCCCTGCCATGCACACACTGGGCCCTTCTTCCTGGTACTAACTTTGGGACCCTTTGATCACCTATGCCCTCTTTTCCAGTTGGCTTGGACCAGGGCCCTGGATTTCCCACATACCCCATACCTCAAAAGTCAGGGGGTATGTCTGTCAGCACTGCAGAGCCTGGCATTACCAGGAGGGTTTAGGTTGCCACACACACACCTTGGGTGGGAATAAGGGAAGACCCCCTCATCTGCCACCTGGGGGGATGGGAGCTGTGGCAGGGGGTCTCCCTCCTTTGAGCAGGCAGCAGCAGTCACTTTGGTCCCCAGAGGCACAGCCCTGCACACAGGAGCTGGCTCAGCCCTCTCTACTCTCATCAGCTTCCGAGGGCCACACCTGATCTAGGTATCTTTCCTTGGGACCTCAGTCTGGTGTGCAGGGTGCAGGACCACCTGCGGGGCTCCATCACTCCCCAAAGCTGCAGCTGAGCTTGAGCAGAGGCAGAAGGATCTGTGTCCTGCCCTTCCCATGGTTTGGAGGAGAGACAGCCACGGCACCCCTTCCTCTTCCTCCTCCTTTGAGTCTGCCTGAGTTCCTCAAGGCATGGGTCTCGGCAGAGGTGACCTTGCTGTTCCCTTCTGATTTTGATGTGTGATGAGGCTCTACCCTTTACCCTCATGGTCTTGACTTTCCCAGAGAAACAATTATTTAAGTGTGCAGAAAAAAAAATCTTACGTCTTATGGGTGGATTACCCATTACAATAAAGCAACAGTTTTCAAACTTGGTAAATAGCATATTTTCATGACCTGTAATATACTGGCACATGGCAAGAATTCAACAAGAAATCAGTAAGTTCATGAATGGACAGATGTGTATTCCAACATGTATGCATGTAGTTGAAAAACAAATGTTGGCAAGCATACTCATGGCACTCAGTACTTACATCTGTACACCATATTATTAATATTACATACACTAGAAGACATGCACCAAAATAGAAAGGGGATGCATGAGATTAAATGGATACAAGAATCTGAGAGTGTCCTCTCAAATTGTATGAGAAATAATGTCACAGTCTTAGGGAAAGGACTTGAGAGGAAGCTGAAGCAGGATCAATGGAAATACTAGCAGTGACCCTAAACCTCCACTCTTCATCTTGTAGACTGTGCTAAGTAAGGGGTGAAGTTTCCACTGTCTCCAGTCCTCTCACCTCTCCCTGGTCACTATTTGGAAACATGAAACTCTCTGCAAAACAGTGGGTCTAATGCTCCTAGAATACCATGTTTCTTTCATGGGAAGTCAGTAAATAGAAAAACCATACCTTCCCAAGGCTACATATTGGTGTTCATGCCTTCAAAGTACCTAGATAATGATTAAAAGATATATCAACAATGGGGGCTGGTTACAAGTTATTATTGGCCTTATTTAGAGAGAAAACGAGGTTGGACTCAGAGATGTCTCTCTTTTCCTTTATCTTCTATTCTTAAGTTTGGAGATAGGGGTGGAAAAGAAAGAAGGGGGAATATAGAAATATATAGGGAAGATAGAACGAAAAGTAGATTAGTGAATTTACCCCTCAACTTAGTGCCTTAATTGTCACTCACAAGGGTATTTTTAATTCACTGATATAGAATTTTTATATAGATGCAAAATAAGTTTAATTTTAGATACAATGGTATAAAATTCAAATGTAAGATTATTCTTCACTCACACTATATATGTCTCTGTGTGTGTGTGTGTGTGTGTGTGTGTGTGTGTGTGTGTGTGTGTTTCTACTCTAATATGAGGTATTGCACCCATATAACTCAATTATAATACAAGGTTTACTTCCAATACTTTGAAAGTGCTATTGCAGGCTGTTTAGGATAAATAAGTTACTCAAGTTAATTGCTAGTTGACCAAATCATGGTCATGTCAATTACTAGTCTATTTTTATCACAAGAATATACACGTTAGGTGTAACAGATATATATGAGTCTATGGAAAGATAAAGTAAAAGAGTTAGATAAGGTCTTCAAAAACCTCAGAGACATACAAAATATGGCATTTTAAAATATTTTTATTATTTTAAAGACTCACTAACAATGAGACAGGTTAACTCCTGGCAACACCCAGCCTACCTCAAAAAGGATGATGAGCATCAAAGAAGCTCCTTATGTAGATGGCTTCAAATGTGACCATCAAGCCACTGGAAAAAATGTCCTCATTTCTATTACAGAAAGAATTCTGCCTAAAACTGGGCAAGCTTGGATGCAGGTAGAGTCGACAGCCAAACTCTGCCAAGACAGGGTAAGGAGGTCTTCAATAGTTCCTGCCTCACAAATATGTCTGTCAGATATATTGAGCCAGAAGGCTGAAGATGATGCTCAAACGTTATAGAGAGTTTTAAGTGGCTATTCAGGTAGCAAACTATGTCATCTTCTCATTTGGAAAGCTGCTAATCTGCATTCCCTGTATACTCAGGTAATCAGGTTTACTCCTTCTCAATTCTCTAAAGGGGTTGAAGACCAGGAAGATTAGTTTTACAATGAAGCTTAGTTGTTTAGGGGTTAGGATGTTTTTAGGTCTAGATAGATGTTTTAAATTGATAATGACAAAATGTGATGGGAGATTGATTTACATTCAGAATTTTAGACTCAACAAGATAGGAAAGATGATTTCTTCAAGGCTGCCAAATACAAATAGCCAAAACATTAAGAATGTAACATTTATGTAATTTCTGATTGTGTCATGGTTCTTTTTGCTATAGGTAGTTTATTGTATATATGTGTAATAATATAAATGTATATGTAAAAATAAAAAATATTTAATAAAAAAAGAAAATTAAAAAGATATATCAAAACTTTTTTTGAAATTTGTCATATTTGGCGTGTGTGTGTGTGTGTGTGTGTGTGTGTGTGTGTGTGTGTGTGTGTG
>OU015757.1:53390111-53401972 GCA_907169655.1 Acomys percivali
TGTGTGTGTGTGTGTGTGTGTGTGTGTGTGTGTGTGTGTGTGTGTGTAGTGTATGTACATATGCATGTGGATGCAAGTACATGTGTGTACATATGTGTTTGGAAGACAGGAGTTGATATTGGGTACTTTTCTCAATCACTCCTTCCTGGTCTGAGACAAAGTGTCTCATCAAACCCACTGATTCAGTTAGGCTGACTGGTTAGTGAACTGCAGGTATCTGTCTGACAAGCCTGGCTCTGCCTCCACAATTGCCATTACAGACATGGGCTGCCATTCCTGGCTTTGGATCTTGGGATTCAAATTCAGCTTTTCCTGCATGTGTAGCAATCACCTCTGGTGAGAATTCAGGAGTTTTGGTTTCTTTAAGAAGCACAAAAATATAAGAATGTTTCCACTTTAATCCTAGGTGTGGGGATATGAGGCTGCTTCGTGCTCTGGTAAGGGCATGATCTTGCCAGCTGCAGATAGATTCTGTGATCGTGTGACATTTGGAATTCTGAGGACTTTTTCAGAGGGTATATAAATGCTAGAACCCCAAGCAGCATGGTGGATTGTTGGTTTAGTTGTTTGGGTGTTTTGGGTTGTGGTTTGATAAGTAGTTGTGCACAAAGAAATAACAAGAAGAAAAAGAAACCAGATCCTGGCTTCTAAAATCAAGCTTGCCCCAAGAAACTCCATGCCCCTAATGAGCAGGAAGTAGTCTAAGGATAATGTTGCCCTCTTTCTGACCTCTGATTTTTTTCGGGGATCTCTTTCCTTTCTTGTCTATCTCTTTTATGTAGTGTTAGGGGGTTGGAAGGGTAGAAGAAAGGGGTGGAGAAGGGTGGACGAAAGAAGAGCCATCCCCTCAATACCTGCTGTGACGAACATTTAATTGACTCATAATGATTTTGTATATCACAGTGATTAAATCAGGATAATATCATACAGTTCGTCACCTCAAACACTTATTATTTCACATACTTCATTTTCAGACACTGAAATAGCTGTAGCCTTACATGCCTCAGCCCTCCTTATGCTCTGAGAGGCACAGACATGACAGTGCCACCTTGCTCTCTGCCACACAGGACGGGGGACAAGCCAAGCATTCTCTGTTGCTCCTTGAGGACTTTCTAAACCACCAGAGCTTTCTTATCTCAGGAGATTAAGACAAAGACCATTGGAAGAGGAAGGGAGGGAAGCCTTGTATGGGAAACATTAAGTGAAGTGAGGGATGAGGATTGAGGAAGTCAAGAACCACATGGGCCTGGGTTCAGAGGGAGTCTGTATTGAATCGAAACTGGAAGATGTAGAAATCAGAAGCCATGAAAGCAATGGCCTGAGAGAAGCGGTGAGAGTAAAAGGAACCCGATAAAGAATGGAAAAGGGGGTGGGGTTGCTAGTGGCTAAAAAAAATGAGTTCTCTTGCCTGTTTTCCAGAAAACTCCAATACAACTTGAAAAGTTTCCGATCACTTCAGTTAATCCAGAAACACCCTCACAGATATGCTCAGAAGTTTGCTTTGTGGCGATTCTAAATCTAACCGAGTTAACAGTCAAGATTAACTCCTAATATGTTTGAAGGTCAGTCCTTATTGTTCAACCATATGAATACCACAAAGAATGTGTCTGAGCATTTCCTGGCATTTCTTTGGATGTTGGGAAAATGTCATCTGGTATTTTACTAACTAGCCATTTTGTAAGAGCAGATGTACATCAGACTGAGGTCTTCAAAAATGCTATAAAAGTGTCTGCTTTTTTTTCTTAGAAGTGTCACATTTACAAGAATGATTAATATATCCCTGAGCATGATGAGAAGAGTATAATTGAGAGAACAAAAGGGAAATAATAACATGAGCTGCATGATACCAAAAGAAGAAATGGCCTCATGTTTATTGAATGCTTGTGTGCTCAACAGTGATCCGCATGATTTAAATCCATCTACAGTTACCTGGTCAAAACCATCCTAGAGCTAGACCACTTTTAAAATCTAAGTGATAACAAACGGTTCTCAAGTCTTTCTTTTGCTGTTGTTCATAAGATACTTTGTTGTACAATTTGTTGCTATACTGAAGCTGACCGTGTTGTCTGGCACAGGGAGGGGAGAGGTGGTTGGCTGTGGGAGAATTTGGACTTTGGACTTTGGACCTGTTGAATGCAAAGTACTTAGTGAATTATTGTGGGAGGGTGGAAGATCAGTGGAGGCCTGACTCATGGAGTTTCAGAGGGGAGTTTCAGAGGGAAACAAAGATTCCCTTCAGTGTTTTGTATGATATTTTGGATTAAGAATCTGTGGTTATGGTCAGCTGGAGCTGAAGAATCAACTGGGATTAAGAAGGGACCAGCAGCCCTTGAGTAAAAACTTTTGTCCTTCACTGGAACAGTGAAGTTTTTCTATGCTGAACTAAAAAGTCAGCTATGATTTCTTTTAATTAGCACGATTGAGGTGCAAATATTCTGTGCTTCATTTGGAAAAATCAACTCAGCACACAGAGGCTGTGGTCCAAGACAGACAACGCCACATCTGAAACTAGCAGACAAATTTGGCAATGTAAAAGTGTCTTCCACATGACCTCAGTTGTGAAAGCATGAGAGATAAGACAGAAGGAGTCATGGAGACTATCTGAAGCCTGACAGTGTGTGGCAGGGCTGGGTTCTCTCAAGAAAGCCCAAGTGAGGACCTTGGTGAATGAGCAGCCTAAGTCACAGTGAAGACCCCGGTGTACTAGAGATGTCAGAACCATGAGATGTCTTGCCAAGGACAGCAACAAGGGTGAAGTGGAGCCAGCCTAAACCTCTGTTACAAATCATATGTGTTGGGTTTGGCATAGCTGGGGAATCTTTTTGGCACCCAGATGTTCACGAGTGAGTTCCATACGCCAGATAAAGTGCTAAGTGAGATAGATTTATACTTCTGGAATTTGGTTTTGCTCTTATCTGATTTTTCCTATGACCTGGTTCATCCCTTTTAGAACATGAAAGTGTGTGATTTGCTTCTGATTTTACAGGATCCTGGAGTTAAGAGACTTTAGAGTTTTAAAGAGAGCTCGGAGTTTTGAAGTGTTAGAAACTTTAAGACAGCAGGGCTATGGTGGTGCACACCTTTAATCTCAGCACTTGGGAGGCAGAGGCAGGTAGATCTCTGTGAGTTCCAGGCCAACCTGGTCTACACAGCAAGTACCGGGATAGCTAGAGCTGTATTAGAAAAATAAAACAAAATAAATAAATAATACTATAAGACTTATGACATTGAAACTCATTTTAAGTTTGTCTTGAAGACAAACAAGAAAGGGGAAAAGTCATAGTTTAACAGTGATGTATTTATGTGTCAAGATGACAGAAGGTGGATTGTATTCATCAATATTTATTATCAAGCTAACACAACCTAGAATCACTCGTCAAGGTAAAATCTCAATTGAAGAATTGTCTGAATTATATTGCTCCATGGTCAAGTCTGTGGGACATTGTTTTAATTGATAATCGATATAGGAGGATTTATCCTAATAGGCAGGTGGTCCTGGGATATGTAAAAGAACTAGTTAGCCATAAGCCGGTGGGTGAGCCAATAAGCGGCATTCTTCCGTGGTTTCTGCTTGAGTTCCTGTGTGATGTATCTGACATATAAATCCCTAAGTTGTTTTTGTTTGGAGTGTTTTATACAACAGAAAGCAGACTAGGACAAATATTGTATCATTTAGTTGTTATTGTCAATTTGGCACATACTACAATAACAATAAAATAGACTGATTTTAAAATGGATAAGAGATTTCAATAGACATTTCCCCAAAGAATATATAAAGAAAACAGGAATCACATTGCAAGCTGTTCAATGCAGTAATCAGCAGAGAAATGCAAATCAAAACTAATGAGAAAAACTGGAGAGATGTTGCAGTGGTTAGGAGCACTGGCAGCTCTTCCAGAGGACCCAGGTTGGATTTCCAGCACCTACATGATGGTTTACTTACCTGTAGTTCTGCCTTCAGGGGATCTGACACCCTCTTATGACCTCCCAAAGCACTGCACACCTATGATGTACAAAAGTACACAAAGGCAAAACACTCATACACATAAAATAAAAATAAATAAATCATAAAAAAATAAGAACTGTTTCTAACCCTTTAAAGCTACTATCAAAACCCACAAACTATTAATAGAAAGGGTTGGAGAGCATGTTACATAACTGGATCCTTTAATGTTGTTGGTAGGACTGTAAAATACAAAATCTACAGAAAACAAAATGAAGTCCCTTTTTAAAATATCAGAAATAAGATTTTCATATGACCCTGGACTCCCACTGTATATAGAGCCAAAAGATTTGAAACAGGGTTTTTTGTTTGTTTTTCTAAACAGGGTTTCTCTATGTAGCCCTGGTAGGCTGGCCTTGAACGCAGAGACCTGTCTGCCTCTACCTCCCTGAGTGCTGAGATTAAGGATCTTAAGGAAATGGTTGTGGTCCCATTTTCATTTGGCCATTATTTACAACAGTGAAGATGTAAGAAAGCAGTCCTAAATATTCATGGCCAAAAGAATCTCTCTCTCTCTCTCTCTCTCTCTCTCTCTCTCTCTCTCTCTCTCTCCCTCTCTCTCTCTCCCTCTCTCTCTCTCTCAATGGCCCTTCCTTGAGACCCTTAAAGTGTAACTCACCAGTCACAATAAGACAAATACTACTCCATTCTATTTACATTGGGCATCTAACATTGCTTAATTTACAGAAACAGAGGGAAACAGTGGTCGTCAAAAGTTCCAGGAGAACAGGGGAAACAACGTTATTTCTGTTCAATGGGCACAAGTTGAAGCATTCTAGAGGGCTGTTATACACTGTGTATACATAATAATTAATGTGCTGAATACCTAAAAGCATAAGAGAAGAAATATATTTTAGTGTTTCAAGTTGAATTAATATTACACCCTATGATCTGTCTCAAAGTATTCATTTTATATTTGAAGAAATGAATCCCAAGGAGTAGAGTGGTGGTAGAATTTACAGGCGACACTGGAAAACTATGAGCTGGCACACTTGGCCCAGTGCCCAGTGCCCAGTGCCCCAGTGCCTTCTGGTATAACACCAAGCCTGCGTTAATTCAGGAGATGCCGGAGGGTGAGAGGCTCTGAATCATGTGGGAAGAATCTTATCTCTGTCTTCCTTTGCCTTTGGCTTGGTAGAACAACATCATTCAGCTAATCTGCTGTGATATCACAGAGTAGCACATCAGGAGGTTAACAGTTCCCTCCAACTTAGGATGTCCCGAGGTGCATAGCTGTGTTACGCAAAGCAGTAGTGATGATCTGAGCTAGCCTTATCTCCCAGTAAGAGTTCCAGATGGTACATTTTACAATCAGTTACAAAGGTTAATCTGTGTCTAGTAACTTTTCTCCCACAAATGGAGCAGGTAACATCATGTTAAGTGATGCAGGAAAGAAAACGTAATGAAATGCATGGGACATGAAAGCAGAAGTGGGAACTATTCAGAGAACAGTCAGAGGGGAGCAGAGGGCAAGAGGAGGCCAATGTGGGAAGGAATATATGAGAACCAATCTAATGACACACACTACGAAAACACCACAAAGAAACTCATTATTTGTGTGCTAACATAAAAATTTATAATAAATATTTAAGCACTTGTTTGTAAAATATGCAAATGCTTACATAGCATTTTAAAATAATTTATGGTCACTCATACACAGATTAGAAGAAGACATATATATATATATATATTTAAACACAGAAGCTGAAGGACAAAGAATTCACTAGGAATGGAGTCACTGTTATGGCAGTCAATTAATCCCATGGTCTAGGGACAGGGAATGAACAGTTATCTTGCATATAGTTTCCTCATGAAATAAGAACTTGGATTTAGATTAAACAGATCTATATTTAGTTCCTAACCAAACTGCTTAGTGCTTTGTGCCTTTAGGTGGCTTATTTGACATTGCTCAGCCCGTTTTCTTCTTTTAGGAATCAAAATCACACCTTCTGATGGGACTGTTGAATAAGTTAATACACTGGTGTTCACATAGATATGTAGAGTCCTAAGATCAAGGCAGCCATTACTGACTCCTTTACATAGACAGCAAGAGTAAGTGTCGTCCCTAGGTGTACATGAAAGGCTGGCTCCAGGACCCTGCAAATCACTTAATCTGGAAGAGCGGAAGGCTCGTATAGAAAATAATGTAGCTCTTGCATTTAACCTATACAATTTCCCCTATAGTGCACTGTAAGTTATCTCTACAGCACCAACATGCCTAGGCTAATATGTAGTCTTACTATATAGTAGGAAAGTGTCTACTCATCGCTTCATTCACTTGTGTGTTTTGGGAAATTTCTTCCAAATAGTTTTGATCTGAGACCAGTTAAATGTCTAAATGTGGGGCCCATGGGTACAGCAGGCTGATTCTAAGTATGCCTTTATAACAGTCCTCAGTCACAAAATGATTGCGGTGCCCAATTTGTGCCCCAATACTGTCTCTGGGGTATTTGAAATCAGAGCCTTGCTTCACAGAGCTCCCCCCATATTTTCTGGCCACTTCTGTAAAATGTGTGGTTGATTAAGCGCTCTGTTTTACTGTCATAATCAACCCTCTGTGGGAGACTATTAGCATTTGATATATGACTTACCTAACAGTCTGCTTGAAACTCACCCCGAAGGCACTGATCTCATGCTGATTTCACTTCTAATTCTGGTTCCCTCTTGCACAATGAGATCAAATGCCTCTATGTCTTTGTTTCTTTCTGATACGCTCCAATCAACTGGATGCAATTTCAACTTGTGTTTCATCTTACAAGGAAATGCCTTCTGCAGTGTGATCAGGGGCAGAGAACAAGAAGCTCTTACGTGATCACCTGAGAGTTTCTTAAAATTTCTTCTGAATTGCCTCTTTCACCTCAATGACTCTGTCTTCAAAATGCTCCCTTCTCCTTCTCTTCTTTGCTTCCAATACATGTCTTCCTGCCTTCCTGCCTTCCACTCCCTTTATTATCTTACAGACTTCACTTTTTGTGAGCAATGCAGATATATATGGCTTACATTAGAGAAAGTCAAATGACTCAGAGCATCAAAATGTCACCTTCAGCCCCCAATTCAATGTCAGTTCCCTTTGCAGATATAAGCACAGTCCTTCTTTTTCTATATTTTATATATTCTTCTATATTTTCCACTATAATTATTAGACTGAACCATAAAAAAAATAGTTGCTTTTAGAGGTCTGAATGGTCAAATATCATTAACTTCATCTGATTAAAAAAAAAAAAAACTACTTGTGGGCTGGAGAGATGGCTCAGTGGTTAAGAGAACTGACTCCTCCTCCAGAGGTCATGAATTCAATTCCCAGCAACCACATGGTGGCTTACAACCATCTATAATGTAATCTGATGCCCTCTTCTGGCCTGCAGATGTACATGCAGGCAGAGTACTGTATACATAATAATAAATAAATCTTTTTAAAAACTACTTACATATTTAAACACAGATACTGAGTACAATTTTGTAGATTAAAAATTAATTTGAATCATGCTATACATATTTTGTTATAATTTTGTTTTTATTCCACATTGTAATATATCCTAGAGACCTTGTAAATTAATGTACATAACTCTACCTTAGTCTTTTTAGTTATCAGTAAAATTCTTTGGAATGTTTTACTTATTTTTCTATCATTTATCTATCATCTATATATATCTACTTTCATATTTATTGCTATTATAAAACCTTTAATACATGCCTCTGTTTTATGTAATAATGTTAAATGTTCATGTTCTAAAGCAAATCTGGAGGCAATTTAGGAATAGGAATCTGTTGCCTATAGAAATAATGTTAAGATAAGCCAGATAATTAATATTGGCTAAGAAGTACCCTACCTGGGCTCAGTGTACTTTGTTCTGACTTTGAGGCCTTCCAGTCTGGCCTGTTACCTCTGCTATTTTACTGTCAAGAAGCTCACAATGATCGTCGTTACATCAGACCATCCTCCCTGTAATACACACAGAAACAGTATCCCAGCAGTCAAATTCTATATTTCTTTTTGAAATTCATATCTTACTAGGTCTTAGGTTATTTCATACAATGTATTTTGATCATATTCACCCCAACTCCTTCCAAAAACCTCTTTCCAGATGCAGACCCACCCCCTTTCCCACTGCCTTGGTATCCTCTATCTTCTTCATTTGTACTATCTCACTTGCAGTAGCTCTCTGAGTCTTCTGGCTCTTACTACCTTTCCATCCCCCATTCATTGATGAAACTCTGTGCTTCTTAGATCATCCATGTGCTGTGACCTTTCTGTCACTGAAGCTAGCTGGCACTGTTTATTGTTCTTAACTGTGGACACCTCTGATGTTAAATTTTCACTATCAAGTAGAATTTAATAATAAACACATTTGATTTTAAGAATTGTGTGATCATAGACATAGACACAGAGCCGTGACTCTTCCTAGGCTGACTGAACAAACGTGGTTGGTCTGAGTTGCTGATTGTAGTGCAAAGTGAGGAAACATCATATTGGGGACCACCTTGGACTCTTATTGAAAGTTGAGATGCATTTTGCTGGTTTAGTAAAGAAAATAATAAACAGATCTCTGTACCTATATACTATCTATTTAAAATGAATAAAGGAGGCTTCATATGATCTGGCATGGAGCCCATTTGAAGAAACAAGGAAAACAAAGGTGACCTGAAGCACCCAGAGATGTGATGGAATTTGCTGGAAAACAGGCAAGATGACCCGGTTTTACCCACTTAGCAACCTCCTACTTTTCGCTCATCAGCAGGTTTCCCTTTCTCTCACCACTTCTCTCAGGCCATTACTTTCACAATTTCTGCTTTCTTAAAGTCTAAATTTTGATTCAATACAGACTTCCTTTAAACCCAGGCCCACGTGGTTGTTGACTTCCTCAATCCGCATCCCTCACTTCACTTAATGTTTCTAATAAGAGGGTGCCCTCTGTTCCTCTTCCAATGCCCGTTGTCTTAATCTCCTGAGGCAAGAAAGCTCTGGTTTAGAAAGTCCTCAAGGAACAAGAGAGAATTCTTGGCTTGTCCCCTGTCCTGTATGGCAGAGAACAAGCTGGTACTGTCATGTCTGTGCCAGAGAATAAGGAGCTGAGGCGTGTAAGGCTACAGCTATTTCAGTGTCTTCAAACAAGGTGTGTGACATGATAAATGTTTGAGGTGATGAACGGTATGCTATTTTCCTGATTTAACCAGTGTGTGTATGTGTGTGTGTGTGTATTGTGTTCTTTGTGTTTATTCTTTTCAAGTTTTTTTTATTCCAGCAACAAAAAAGTAATAAGCCCACCCATTAAAATAAATACTCGCAGTGTATTTCAGTAGCACATCTGACACTCATAATAAATTATGCAACCAAATTGTGACACATAGGTAGTGTTTCTTTCTCCTTGAACTAGAATCCAAAGAACTTTCATCCTCAATCAGACAAAATGTTTGCACATCCGTGGTTGGACACATTCAGTTATCACCCTGGGGACCTCTGTTACCCTGGGTACTAAAGTGGCTGCTTATTTCCTTTTCTTGATGTATGTTCACCCTTTGGTGTCTGTATCCAGCTCTCTCAAGGGTCTACATAGTATACTTGTCCCTTTTTAAAATTAGGCTTCCAAAGTCCAGTCTCTATGTAGGGCACAATAGATTTGTTGAGTTTAGGCAGTGCGCCCAAAGAATTTAGCTGCAAATGAAAGGAATGAGAGGCTGGAAGCAGAATGTGGAGGTGGGGGCTGGAGAGATGGCTCAGAGAGTAAGAGCACTGACTGCTCTTCCAGAGGTCCTGAGTTCAATTCCCAGCAACCACATGGTGGCTCACAACCATCTATAATGTGATCTGATACCCTCTTCTGCAGATAAAGCACTCATATGCAATAAATAAAATAAATCTTAAAAAAAAAAAAAAAAAAGAATGTGGAGGTGGACAGGTCAGAAGAACACGTTGTTCTGTGAAGATGAGAACTATTAAAACACACCAGTTCAGGCAAGATGGCTCAGCAGTAAAGGCCCTTGCCACCGAGCCCAATGGCCTGAGTTCCATTCCCAGAATCCACGTAAAGGTGGAAGAAAGGAACCAGACCCGACAGTTTGTCTGCTGACAACCACATTCTAGCCACTGCGTTTACTACCCTGGCCCACAAACAAATACATAAAATGTTTTAAAAATTAACTATTTTGGAAAGCTGTTTAGAATAGTCTGGAAAGGGGAGGAAAATGAACCATGCCAGAGAAAGAACATATTGGAATAGAGGGGATGGGATCCAGAGGGCAAGTGGAGGGGTCAGCTTTGGGTAGAGATCTGGCTGTTTGTACTTTGCAGGGAGGGGAGATGTAGGCATGCAGGACAGGGAGAGAAAAACTTTCCACAGAGAAAAAGGATGAGAATAAAAGTACAAAGAGAGCATCAGAGATTGAAGAGTGAGAAAAGTCATCAAGCAAGACAAATGGCTAGATCTGTACAGCTCTGCACTAAGCATCTTACACATTCATTTGAGGTTAATCACATGCCACCTATATGGAGGGAAAACGCCAGTCACTAAGATACTCACATGTTCGCGACACCAACTACTGATACATTTTAAACATGGTAATTATTGGAGAAAAGGCATTTTTAATTTATTTACCCCATACTCTTTGCCCTATCTCCTCCAAGACCCACCTCCATCTCTTTAACCATTCCCACAACTTAATGTTCTTTTTTTTTTTAATTAGACAGAAAAATCAAAACATGCAGTTAAATGTATGCTGCCTATACACCCCCGGGCATGGGTGCCATCCACCAGAGTGTGACTGACCTTACAGGGCCCTCACCCTTAAAGACAAATGGCTCCTTTTCCCAACAACTTTCTATTTCCAGTAGCTTCCTCAGCTGGTGGAAGCATGGTACTTTGTGCCCAGCTCCCCACTCCATGCTGAGATACTGTCTCATTTCCGCTAGCACGATCTTGGGCATGCTACCACAACCATTATGAATTCATACATGGAACTGCCCCAGGATATCTGGAAAGTACAGTTTTGTTGCAGTCATCCCCCACCTCTGGCTCTTAGAATCTTTCTGTCCCTTTTTCTCAGTAGTTCCTGAGCCCTGGGTGGAGGAGGTGAGCGGAGTAGGGCTGAGCACCCTTCAGTCATTATTCTCCGAAAGTTGACCAGCTGTGTTAACTGCCATTTAACACAGAAAGACTCCTCCCTGATGAGGGATGAGAGAGGTGAAAGACATGCTCTCTATGGGGATAGCAATGTGACTGGGAGCTGGTCCAGTGAGATTTTTTTTATTAAAGTATTTTAAAAATTAATACTTTTAAAGTAATTAAGATGAAGTTTTTCTCAAAGAATATCTATCTAGTTCTATATTGGTTGCCAGATAGGGTAATAACTCACTCTAAAGAATGTTGCTCCCTCTGTTATGTGTCCTGCTTTGGGGACTCTTGTCCTTCTACTGGGTTGCCTCATGCAGCCTTAATATGAGGGGAGGTGCCTAGTCTTACTGCAACTTGATATGCCATGTTCGGTTGCTAGCCCTGGGAGGTCTGTCTTCTTCTAAAGGGAACTGGAGGATTGGATGGGGAGGGGGGAGGGGGTGAATAAATGGGGGAGGTGGAGGAAGGAAGAGAAGAAACTGTGGTTGGGATGTAATATATGAGAGAATAAATTAATAAAATAAAATAAAATAGACACAGACATCTTTTAAAAAGAATACTGCTATGGTGAGTTGGGAGTTGTCTTTATGTCATGGATATTTGGCAATTTAGGGGTTTGATAATGTGAAAACATTGTGTTTCCCTCGGTCTGTTTTTTTTTTTTACATTACAAATTTTGATGTTAAAATTGCTTGCCCACAGACACACACACACACACACACACACACACACACACACACACACACACA
>OU015757.1:53401982-53425260 GCA_907169655.1 Acomys percivali
CACACACACACACACACACACACACACACACACACACACACACACACGCACACACATGCATGCACACACACACACTTACATGCACAGACCATATGTAAGCCCACAGACACAATATGCACACATGTGCACACGCATTCATATACACATGCACATACCATGTATGTGTACACACAGACACAAGTATGCACACACATACACACACTTTCTGTTTCTAGTCTTATAACCACCACTATAACCAGATTTCAAGGTAGTTTCTCTGCTCTGTGAAATTAACTGTAACTAGAGTGGCTGTAATTTTGTTTAGACTATCTTATTTGATAGTATTATGCTCTAATAATAATATTTAAGTGTATTGTCTTCACTTCCTGAAAGTAATAAATACCTTAGTTTCTTTTGGTAAATCTGACCCTTACTTGGAAATCCCCTTTATGTCCCTAACTAGTAGAAGTTAAATAAAATAATAGCCTACCATATCTCTTCATTAAACAAGAATTCAAAAGTATAAACTTATTTAAATGACTGATAAGTTTTGTAATCATAAAGGAGTATTGTGATAACAAATTAAGATTAAGCAATGATTTTTAAAAAGCAACCATTTTCATTGACTGACTTTTACAACATGTTGAATTTCAAGAATTGATCCAAGCCAGGTGTGGTGGCACACACCTTTAATCCCAGCACTCGGGAGGCAGAGGCAGGCGGATCGCTGTGAGTTCAAGGCCAGCCTGGTCTACAGTGTGAGTCTAGGACAACCAAGGCTACACACAGAGAAACCCTGTCTCGAAGAAAAAAAAAAAAAAGAATTGATCCAATAGATAGCAGGGTTCCATTTGTTTCTAACCTTAGGATAAATCCTGTTGCTGCTTAGTTTAATCAAGACATTTTAAAAAGTAAACTTGAAAACACATTTACTCTGTGAATGGGGACTGTTATGAGAAGTTCTTTTTAGGTTCATAAACTTTAAGTTTCTTAGCTCTTTACGTAGAGAATAAACTTTAAGGTTTATTCCATTTATTTACCCTGTCCTAGTCTCCATATTTCATGAGCTCCCACAGACACTTAAGTTTTGTGATGTTCTTGGGGAAATAGGCTTTTTTACTGGGACAGAAACAGATTTTTCTGCAGAGGGCAAAGCAGATTGTGATGGCATTGTGTCAGAACCGAACATCCGGAGCACGTGGTTCGCACAGCTCTCACAAGCTCCCCACACACACTCCTCGTGGAGGAAATCTGCTAGACAGAAAGTGATTGAGTTCCAGTTCCTCAGTACGTCCTAGAGTTTCTGATTTAAGCAGGAATGACATGCTGGGTTACTATCACGTGACTTCAAGGAATCAAATCCTAGGAGTGCGAGCACGGCGAAACCGGGGAAAGCTGAGGCCTGCTGTTCACCAACAAGCTGCAAGCAATTACAATTACATGGCAATATGGCTTTAGCAAGTCTGATTCAAGTAAATCCAGAAAAATTTTTCAGCAGAACCATGGCCTTGGCTGAACGCGATTGAGTAAATCACAGCACTAGCATGGTTAATGGCCAGTTTCTTTATATAGGTTTAAATTTGGGGGTGTTTTGAGCAAATTGACAAAAAAGGGAACAAAGAAGGAAGGAGCAATGTAAAAAGGAAGATGAGCTATAACTGGAACAGCAGAGAGGGGTGGCTGAATAAACTGGAAATAAACTGAAGCAGGCCTCTTCAATTGCTCCATCAACGCAATCACATGCAGAGATCTGAGCAACAAACACCAACTAGAAATCGCAGGTTGCTACACCTTTCTTTAACACGATCTAACCAACACAAGTCTAAGAGCAGAGTTTACAGTCAGCTTCATCTTCACATTGGAAAGAAACCTGGCAAGGTTAAGTCACCTCCTCTAAGCCACAAAACCAGTAAGGTGCAAAACCAAGACATCACCTTAGCTGCCTAATGCCAATGCCTTCCTTCACACAAGGATGGTGCCAACTTGGAACAAGTCTCCAAACTCTTTCTTCAAATGTGAGTTTCCCCCAGTATGTTGCAAATAGTTTTAAGAACTCTTAGCTAAGCCTGTGATTTTCCTGAATGACCTGTTTGCTCTTTGCTACACACTCGTAGAGTTGTTAAGATGCAAAGACCTAAAAGTCGCCATAGCTCTTCCAACTTGATTCTGATGAAATAAAAAGAAAACAAAATACATTCTCAGGATCTACCCTGGCAAGGTGTGTCAAACTTTTGTTAAAGCTCCCTGGTGATTCAAATACATAACTAAAGCTGGGAACATATCTAGAGCCTATGTTTGTCTTGCATCCTCAGAAGGCATTTATCATGTTGGTATTCACATGACATTTTAGAAATATTTGTATTGAAATACCCACAGATACTATTTCTAAAACACACATCTCTCTACTGTGCACCCACATGTGTGCCTCCAGGATTCCACAGCAGATCTAGCTTTCAGATCAGTGGTCTTTTCTATTATGTCCAGTGGCTGACACTTTGTTTTTCAATGTTGTTTTGAAAATGAAGGTGATGTTATTCTTGGATTCATGTCATTTGCTAATTTGGCCATCATTACTAGTAGTATTTCTAAGTCACTAATATTAAAAAAAAAAAAGGACAGTGGAAGCAAATAGCATGGACTTAGAGACCTCCTGATTTGGCAGTGTTATCCTTGCTGATCGCCACCCTATGCCACGCTTCACACCCAAACTTTACAAACTTCCCCTGTCTCAGAGACTGCTCTTAACATTTTAACCACAATAATGAGACATTTTTAATGACTTCATTTTAGGAAATTCCTGGGGATCCCTGTGGCCAGTTTAACAACATTTATGGATGGTATCTGAGACTTCTTAATCCCTGTTGATGCATGGCCATGTCAAGATTAATTGAACTCTTGTCTTTTAATAAGCAACATTATCTACTTTAAAAGACATAATTCTCTGTCTCAGGGCTGGCAACCAAAACTTGGAACTGGAGGCACAGATGAGTGTGTGTGTGTGTGCGCGCGCGCGCAAACTGCAGTCTCAAAACTGGGAGTAGCTGGATGCATTTGCTAAATAAGGGTCTTAAAGGCGGCACCTCTCTTGCAAATCAAAGTATTCTGACTAATCAGATAAAATGGGAGTTTATGATTCTTCATGAATGAGAATGATCTAGAGCTTAGGGGTCTTCAGAAATGAGGAATAAACAGTGTGCTTTCTGACATTCTCCAGAATAGTCCGAGAAGAAGAAAGTAGCCAACCAACTGAACATACTATAGAAATATACTTTAAGCGATTGGCCCTCGAGTCTCTTCTTTTCTGGTTTGTAAAATGACTACATGTATTCTTTTCAATCTATCTCTAATGTCTTCAGAGAATTAAATGTGTGCAAAAGTGCATGTGTGTTGGAAAGCTTAGATGAAATGATGGATACTGAAGCGCCTTCCTCCTGCCCCATTCCCTGGAGGAAACTGTCAGCAGTACCACCAGTGCTTTGTAATCCAAGCAAAACCACGTTGTTTGGCAAAGTCCTTCTTATGAATGCTCATCATCACAATGCATGAGCCAACACTGGCATAGTGGCTGGAAAGGTCGACATATGGAACTGTTATAAGTTCTGTAATCAATGTTTTTGGTTTTAGGTGTTTTCATTTTTCTCTATTCATGCAACACAGCACTGAACTTTTATGCAGTGTTGTGTAAGTGGAAGCATAGCTGTTAGAATATGCTCTTGGATTTGAAAGTCTCAGCAAGCAAGACATGTACAATTAGAATCATTTTAATATTTGAGAATTTAATATTATTTGTGTGTGCCAGACCTTTTCTATTACTTTTTTTAGATTTTGAAAACATTAAGAGGTAATATGGTTTTGAGTTGTTATTGTTAGTAAAATTGACGGGCTCATACTGACTATTATGTTCAGATTATTGGCCCATTTTTTCCATTTGCTTTTATTATCCTCATTGCTTTCTTCATACATAGTAAATATCAATCATTTGATATTGATGGGAAAACATTTTTTCTCTAAGTTAGTTTTACTTTAGTCATTGTTAGTGTTTCCTATTAATGTTTTCATCAATTCTAGAAGTTATTACTTTCCTTCATCATTTATACCAGATGTCCAAAATGCTTCCTTGCTTCTAAGAGTATATGAGATATTTCTCCTACATTTTATCACTTCATTGGCTTTGCATTTTATATTGATATATTTAGACAAGCAGAAACATTTTCATAGACAATGTGAAATTTTGGTTATTTCTTAAATTTGTTCAAAGGTACAAGAAAGACATATGATATGGAAGCTAATGGCAAGTGGCTTTTCATTTATGGAGCTCTCTCCTGGAGGCCTGCTCACCTTCTGTGCAGTGTGGCCTTCATTAGTCATTCTCTGACTGGTCTCTTATGCCAGCAAGTAGGGCTGGAGCAGAAGGGGACTCTGGCCGCCATTTTCTCTCCCTGGGGGCTGAGTGGGATGGTGAGTGTTGGCAACCTAGCCTCCTCTTACTACACCTGGAGGAAAAATACACTGAGTCGGAATCTCATCAGAGGGAAGTCTCAACTTTATTATGGCGGGTTTCTCTTATATAGAGTATAGGGAGTGGGCAGGATATAAGGTGTCAGGAGATATGACATCTCCCAGGATGTAAAGTGGCCTGATATTGTGGGACCAATTGGTTTGTGTTACGTGTTTGTTGGCAGGCAGGGCTCACACCAGGCTCACACAACAGATGGACCATGCTAAGTCATTCCTATGCAGAAGTATTTACCAGAGACTGTTGTTGAAACTCGAGCAGGCTTGGTTCTGTCCTCAAGGCCTCAGAGGGCTGACAGATTGGGCCATGGGGCTCAACAATTCTCCTCCTATTAGTTCTCCCATCTGTAAAGTAGGAATCTTAAACTACATATTAGGTAGAGTTATGAAGAAGAAATTCAAACATCCACTAAAATGTTTAGCATGGGGCTTTCTGCTTTTTGACATGTAATGGGCCATGCCCCCAGCTCCCTTTGCCATGCACAGAGCCCTAACCATTCTGCTTTCCTCAGTGCGATGAGCCAAATCACCACACACTATGAGCCAAAACAGAGATTTTTCTCCCTCATGTTGGTTTTACAAAGCATTTTGTCACAGTGATGAGAAGGGTTCTCAATGAAGAAAGTTAGTATTGAGAAACGGAGTAATCCTGTGATAAGCCTAACTATGCTGTTCTCGGGCCTTAGGGTATGGCTTACGAGAGGGCGGTAGAAGGGATTGAATTGTGGGATAGAGAAATCCTGGCAATGTATGAGAAGAGATTGATGGGCCTTTACAGTGGGAGTCCAGAACATAAAGATAATAATAGAAATATGGCTAGGAAAGAGTTTGCTTGTGATGCTTCAGATGACAAAGGCTCTGTAAAGAACTAAACTCATGACCACTTATAAAGGCTGAATTAAAAGGCAATAGAGGAAGCTGGATTTGATGGAAGACATTAAAAAGTGACATAACATCCAAGCTGTGGAATGCTTACTGCTCACAACTCTTAACTTGATTTATATAAAACGAGAGAAAGCAGAAATCGGAACAGGAAGAGGTAGGAAAAGAGAAGGTGCAGGGCTGAGTTCAACGTTGTGATCAGAGTGGCTGAGTCCAAAACAACCATGGACAACACAGTGGTTGCTAGTGATTAGCGTAAGTAAAAAGTCTCTGTCTGCACTGGGACAAAATATAAATGGTGCCTTGAGAGTAAAACGCCACCCATCAAATACTGTGGGGACTCCTGCTCCAATAAGACCACTAGGGAAATGTTTTCACAGGTTGAATGCAAACATTCACGAAAGCCACTAAAATCACGGTGAAAGAGGAACACACAATATCTCCCGATGGCAGCAGAACTCCATCCCATCATCCATACAGGATTCAAGAGTGAAAAGAGACTTTCACTGTGTAAGTGTACCACAGTTTCTTTATCCATTCTTAGGTTGAGGGACGTCTAAGTTGTTTCCAGATTCTAGCTTTTATGAAAAAAAGTTGCTATGAACATAGTTGAGCAAATGTCCTATGGTGGAGCATCTTTCAGATATATGCCCTGCAGTGGTATGGCTGGGTCTTGAGGTAGAACTACTCTCAATTTTCAGAGAAAGCACCAGATTTATTTCCAATGGAGGAGTGTTCCCCTTTCTCTACATCCTTGCCAGCATGTGCTATCACCTGAGTTTTTTATCTTAGCCATTCGGAGAGATGGAAGATGGAATCTCAGAGTCCTTTTGATTTGTATTTCTCTAATGACTAGGGACATTAAGCATTTCTTTAAGTGTTTTTAGCCCATTTGATATTCCTCTGTTGTGAATTTTCTGTTTAGTTCTGTCTTGAAATTTGCAGACAAATGGATGGAACTAGAAACAATCATCCTGAGTGAGGTGACCCAGACCCAGAAAGACACGTATGGTATATACTCACTCATAACCACATAATAGCTACAAAATACAGACTAACCATACTACAATACAGAGACCTAAAGAAACTAAATAACAAGGAAGATGCTAGGGACAATGCCTAATTCTTATTCAGAAGAGCAAATAGAATAGACACCGGAAGCAGTTGAAGAGAGGGAACAGGACAGGAGCCTACCATAGCAGTCCTCTGAAAGACTCCACCCAGAAGGAGATTCAAGGAGATGCTGAGATATCTGCAAACTTCAAGGTAGAGCACAGGGAGTCTTACGGAAGAGTTGAGGAGTAGAAGGATCTGGAGGGGTCAGGGTCTCCACAAGGAGACCAATGGAACCCAAAAAATCTAGGCAGAGGAGCAGTGTGCTGCAGAGACTGATGCACCAACCAAGGACCATGTATGGTGTGGACCTAGACCCTCTGCTCAAATATAGTAGATAAGCAGCACAGTCTCCTTGTGAGTCCCACAATATGGAGAATAGGAACTACTTCTGACATGGACTCAGGCCTCCCAAGGTTGATCACTTCCTCCTGAGGGGGCAGCCTTGCCAGGCCACAGAGGAAGAGGATACAGGCAGTACAGATGAGACTTGATGGGCTGAGGTCACGTGTTAGAGGAGGAGGGCTCCCTTTCTGAGGACTAAGGGAGGGTGTGAGGGAGGGAAAGTGGGAGGGAGAGTGGGAGACAGCAAGGGAGGGGGGATTGCAATAGGGATGTAAAGTGAAGAAAACAATTTAAATTTAAATTTTAAAAGGGGCGGGTGGTGGGAAGAGGCATGGGAACTTTTTACCAAGGATCAGGAAAGCTGTTGAGGCCAGACAATACATATCTGGCGGGTAGTTGTGAAGTCAGAAAAGTGAAACTTGGGTTTCAGTGGCCTCCAGGATGTTGGAAATACCAAGGCTTTGCGACATCTACCAGGGAATTTTGTATACCCTGAATGAAGCTAGTCAAAGGGAAAATGGATAGGTGTAACAGATAACAAGGCTATAGACACGGAATCTCAATGCCACCATCAGATGATGCCAGCACATGACTCCAGATACTGGACAAGAAGCTACACCATTTGGTATTTTCAGTGCTAGGGTTCAGTCTTGCTCTGGTCTGGTATTTATTCCTAAGCTGCTTCTCCACTTTGGACTAGGAATATTTACTCTGTACCATTGTATATTGGAAGCATGTAAAAGTGTGCCTTCATATATTTGGCTCTGTGGATTGTAGCCTGTTTATCCTGTACTTTATAGGTAATATCTGCTTATAAGTGAGTATATATCATGCATGCCTTTCTGGGTCTGGTTTGCCTCACTCAGGATGATATTTTCTAGTTCCATCCATTTGCCTGGAAATTTCATGATGTCTTTGTTTTTAATAGCTGAGTAGTATTCCACTGTGTACTATTTACACAGTGTCCCAAAGGGTTGAGGAGCATCTAGGTTGTTTCCAGATTCTGGCTATTATGAATAAAGCTACTATGAACACGGGTGAGGAAATGTTCTTGGGGTATGGTGGAGCATTTTGGGGTATATTCCCAGAAGTGGTATGGTTGGGTCTTGAGGTAGAACTATTCCCAATATTCTGAGAAAGTGTCAAATTGATTTCTACAGTTGCAGTTCAAGTTTGCACTTCTACCAGAAATGGAGGAGTGTTCTCATTTCTCCACATCCTCACCATCAAGTGCCGTCTCTTGAGTTTTTGATCTTAGCCATTCTGATGACTACAGACATTGAAGATTTCTTTAAGTATCACCATGAATGGAGCCCAGCTGACATGCTTTCCCTGCCATGATTTACCTTACCTACAAATCATGAACCAAAACAAATCTTCCTTCTTCGTAAAAAGGTGATTAGCATTGGATTTGGACATGAAAATAAGTAAATCCATTTCAACTGTTCATATTGTTATTTGAATCAAAAGATAAGCACCACCACAATTAATTTCTGTGACGAAGGAAACATCCTATATGGAGTCTACATATACCTGTGCATCTCATGGTAGGGTACCCATTATGCTTCTAGTGAAGCTAACCTTACTGAGGCAGAACTGGCTCCCAAGTCAAGCAAGATAATTACCTGCATGTACGTCCGTGCAAAGCTACAGCAGATATCATCAAGAGTTAAATCCTCACCTTCAGCAAAGGAAGCCAGATGATCAGCTGGCTTGTGGCCAACATTCCAGAGCTAAATAGGTTACAATCTCAGCTCAGAAGGGAAGAGTGACTAGGTATCTAAAGGACCTGACATCACCCATGGCATCAGCTACATTTTCCCTGCAGCTATAGCCTTCCTATCCTCGCTGACTAGGTGCCTCTGTTCATTTGTACCAGGTGAGCGGCAGAACATGCCTTGTTGGGAAACTGAAACTTCATCCAAATAGAGATGCCACTGCCAGATAGCATGTCCCAACTGTACCATTTCATCACAACTTATATAACCACCTGCTTGTGCAACAAGATGCCTGCATTTAAACTGATGAAACTTTTAACACTTTTTTCTATGTTCTCTCATAAGGAATGGTTGACTGGAAATTATACCTGCAGTGCTGTGAATCACTTGTGGCATTCAGAGCCACTTAAGATGCCTGGGGATAACACAGTCTGCAAAGCCAACTTCTGAAGGTGTTTAAGGGAAGCAACTCACTTAGATCATGTGAGAGGTCCATGCAGGCTGACAAGAGGTAGAGAAGACGGTAGATGGCTGCCAGTGGCTGTCACAGTGGGATGGCATTCTAGAAAGTAGAGGGGAAGAGGATAAAGTGTGGACTACAAAAAGAAAAAGTAGTGGAATGAGGAATTTTGCAAGCTGGACCCAGGGTGTAAGTAAGGTTTAGGTTTAGTGTGCTGAGCATAAGGCAAGCTGTCTCTGGACTGTGCAGGGGAAAGCAACAGACAAGAAGTCCTAGGAGGAAAGGAGCCGAAGAGTAAAAGAAAAGGTAAGAAAGCAGATTCTCATCATTGCATCTTCTGTGCTGTGATATAAGGAAAGATATGAGAATCCTAGCCACGAGAACAAGAGTGTGGAGAACACTCAGAATCACGTATGGATTAAGAGTTCAAATGCAGACGAATGCAGATGGCCAAGTCACTATGAACGTAACATGTATAGAACTCACTGTTCTCATGGTTGTCACATGGTTCTCCCTGCTGTATGTAGTTTGTTTTATACATGTGTAATAAAATAAAAGTATTTTTTTAAAAAAGAGTTACCAGTGGAGGAAGTCCCGAGAAATTACCTTGGAAAGGGTCAAATGAAGTAGTGTTTGCCAAGGGGCAATAAGTGGATTTAGAGATAATAATACCAAGAAAATGAAGTAATGCTTCTTTGGGAAATGCCTATTATCTAAGGAAAATGATGAGGTATGCATTTTGAAGGCTTAACACAAAGAGACAAACATACCAACACCATAATTATCAGTAAACTTTGTTAAGTGAAATTCATAATGAAGATGTAATCATAAAAAAGTATTTATTTCTATCTCTTTAAAAATTAACAAAAGCAAAAACAAGAAACACACAGTGTATTCCTTTCTCAGTTTGGCCAGTATTTTTGGAAAGGAACAGGTGGGCAAAGGGCCATCTGTCCAGGGCCTTGGAAATGGAAGTCCTGAGAAATCTCAGGGGGTGCTTGCCCAATTGAAGAGGCCTTTGTTGTACAATTACAAATATGTGTTCAATTTAAGAAAGTGCTCTGGAGTAAATATATTCTGAGAACTTAGAAATAGTTTTAAAATGACTGAGGATTTTATTTGCCTCCTCAGAACTTCTTTTTCTTTTTCTTTTCATTTAAAAAAATTTATTGTAATTTGTTCATGTTACATCCCAATTGTTATCCCCTTGCTTGTATCTTCCCATTCTCATTCTCCCTCCCTTTTCCACCCTATTCCCATCCCCTAGATCTCTGACAGGGAAAGGGGAACTCCTCTCCCACCATATGACTACAGTCTATCAGGTCTCAACAGGATAGCCTGCATCCCCTTCTGTTGGCTTTGTTTTTTAACAATTAAACTTTATTATACAATCCAAATATCTTACACAAAAGGTGAAAAAGGTTAAAGGGAAACAAGAGTACAAGCTTCTTCTGTGTACCCACAGGGCCTCCCCATCAAGGGGAAGTGATCAAATCGAGGACATCACAGTTCATGTCAGAGGCAATCCCTGCTCCCCACCACCGAACCGTGGAGAATGACCTGTTCGTTGGCTGTATCTAAACAGGGGGTCTAAGTTATCCGCATGAATTGTCCATGGTTGGTACATCAATTTGTAAAAGCCCCCCTGGGTCCAGATCCAGCATTGATGGTCTCCCTGTGGGGCTCCTGGACCCTCAAAGTCCTTCCATTGACCCCATTCTTTCATACCACTCTCAGCGCTCCACCTAGGATCCAGCTGGAAGTCCTGGCATCTGTCCCAATCCCTGCTAGGTAGAGTCTCTCAGAGGACATCTATGCTGGGCTAAGATCCACTAATGAATATATACCACGCATGTCTTTCTGGGTCTGGGTTACCTCAGGATGATCATTTTTCAGTTCTATCCATTTGCCTGCAATTTTCAATATTTCCTTGTTTTTAGTAGCTGCATAGTATGGGTCTCCTCTTCCATGGAGGAGGGTTGTTGGCCACCAGCCCACCCAGGCAAGAGGAGCAAAGGACAAGATGCAAAGCCAGATAAGCCATAAGCACGATAGAGATCAAACACCCTGGGAACCACTTCAGGAGATAGTTCAACTTTAATCAAGCTATATACCCTTGGGGAGTGGGGGGGGCTTCCAGGATAGGCATTCATAATTTGTTGGAACCAGGCACTTTTATGATGCTTGCTTTGCATTTGGCAGCACGCCCCTATCATATGAATGGCAACACAGTACCTAATTATGCTATAAGAACAAGGAAAGGAGAGCTAGAAGAGATCTGTGTCAAGGGTCATATATCAAATATGGTATCTCTGTCTAAAGACACTCTCTAGATGAGGTCAGGCAGAGAGTGAAGGTTCTGCTGGGGAAAGGGAGTCCTGTACCTCAGGCCAAGCTCATAGTGGCTATCTGGACCAGGAAGACTGCAACCTCAAACACCAGGATTCTTCCAAAAGAATAGTATTCCATTGTGTGAATGTATCACAGTTCCTTTATCCATTCTTCAGGTGAGGGACTTCTAGGTTATTTCCAGATTCTTGCTATTATGAAAAAAGCTGCTATGAACATAGTTGAGCAAATATCCTTGTTGTATGGCAGAGCATCTTTTAGGTATATGCCCTGCAGTGGTGTGGCTGGGTCTTGAAGTAGAAAACTATTCCCAATTTTCTGAGAAAGTTCCAGATTGATTTCCAAAAGTGGTTGTACAAGTTTGCACTCCCACCAGCAATGAAGGAGTGTTCCCCTTTCTTGACATCCTCACCAGTATGTGCTGTCTCTTGAGTTTTTTATGTTAGCCATTCTGATAGGTGTAAGATGGAATCTTAGAGTCCTTTTAATTTGCATTTCACTGATAACTAAGGATTTTCCTCTATTGAGAATTCTCTGTTTATCTCTGTATCCCATTTTTAATTGGATAATTTGGTTTGGTGGAGATTAGTTTCTTGGGTTCTTTATATATTTTGGATATTAGACCTTTGTCAGATGTACTGTTGGTGAAGATCTTTCCCCAGTCTTAAGGCTGTCATTTTGTTCTGTTGAAAATGTCCTTTGCCTAACAGAAACTTCAGTTTCATGAGGTCCCATTTATTAATTGTTGATCTTAGTGCCTCAGTTATTGATGTTCTGTTCAGTAAGCTGTCTCCTGTGCCAATGAGCTCAAGGCTCTTCCCCACTTTTTCTTCGAATAGATTTAGTATATGGTTTTTATGTTGAGGTCTTTATCCACTTGGACTTTAGTTTTCTGCAGGGTGATAAATATGGATCTATTTGCATTTTTCTACATGTAGACATCCAGTTAGAGCAATACCATTTGTTGAAGGTGCTGTCTTTTTTCCATTGTATGGTTTTGGCTTCTTTGTCAAAAATCAAGTGTCCCTAGGTGTGTGGCTTTATTTCTGGGCCTTCTTTTCAATTCCATTGATCAACCAGCATAGAAATGCATGTGCCCTGGCATTTTTATAACTGTGGCTCTATAGTGTAGCTTGATATCAGGAACTAAGATTCTTCCAGAAGATCTTTGTTTTTTGTTTTGTTTTGTTTTGTTTTGTTTTGTTTTGTTTTTCGAGACAGGATTTCTCTGTGTAGCCTTGGCTGTCCTGGACTCCCTTTGTAGGTCAAGCTGGCCTCAAACTCACATTAATCCACCTGCTTCTGCCTGAGCACTGGGATTAAAGGCATGCGCCATTTATTATACAGGATTGTTTTAGCTAGCCTGAGTTTTTTTTATTTTTCCATCTGAAGTTGACAATTGATCTTTCAAGATAAAGAATTGTGTAGGTATTTTGATAGGAATTGCATTGAATCTGTAGCTTGCCATTTTTACTATGTTGATTCTTCCCACCGGCAAGCATGGTAGATCTTTCCATCTTCTGATATCATCTTCAATTTCTTTCTTCAGAGACTGGACTTTTTTTTCATACCAGTCTTCTACTTGCTTGGTTAGAGTTACACCAAGATATTTTATATAGTATTTGTGGCTATTGTGAAGGGCATAGTTTCACTAATTTCTTTCTTAGCCTATTTGTCATTTGTATACAGGAGGGCTACTGATTTTTTTTAAATTAATCTTGTATCCAGTCATTTTGCTGAAGGTGTTTATCAGCTGTAAGAATTCTATGGTGGAATTTTGGGGGTCATTTGTGTATACTATTGTATCACCTGTAAATAGCAATACTTTGACTCCTTTGTTTTTGAAGTAGATCCCCTTGATCTCCTTTTGTTGTTTTATTTCTCTATCCAGAATTCAAGTATTATATTAAAGAGATATGGAGAGAGTGGGCAGCCTTGACTAGTCCCTAATTTTAGTGGAATTTCTTTGAGTTTCTCTCCATTTAATTTATGTTGGCTATTGGCTTGTTGTATGTAACCTTTATTATGTTTAGGTATGGGCTTGTATCCATGATCTCTCCAAGACTTTAAATATAAATGGGTGCTAATTTTTATCAAATGCTTTGTTGGCATCTAAGAAGTTGATCATGTGGTTTACTTTCTTTCAGTTTGTTTATATTATAAGTTATGTTGATGTAATTCCATATATTGAACCATACCTGCATCCCAGGGATGAAGCCTACTTGGTCATGGTGAATGATATGTTTGATGTGTTCTTAGATTCGATTTGTGAGTATTTAATTGAGTATTTTTGCATCAATGTTCATAAGAGAAATTGATCTGAAATTGCCTTTCTTTGTTGTGTCTTTCTATGGTTTAGGTATCAAGGTGACTATGGCCTCCTAGAATGAGTTTTGTAATGTTCCTTCCATTTCTATTTAGTGGAATTGTTTAAGAATATTGGTATTAGCTCTTGTTTGAGGATCTGGTAGAATTCTTTGCTAAAACCATCTGGCCCTGGGCATTTTTTGTTGTGGAAACTTTTCATGACTACTTCTATTTCCACAGGAGATATAGGACTATTTAGTTTATTTTCCTGATCTTGATTCAACTTTGGTAAATGGAATCAATAAAGGAAGTTTTCCATTTCATTTATATTTTCAAATTTTGTAGCATATAGGCTTTTGACCTAATGGTTCTTTGGATTTCCTCAGTATCTGTTGCTTTGTCTCCATTTTCATTTCTAATTTTGTTGATTTTGATAGTGTTTCTCTGCCTTGTAGTTAGTTTGGCTAAGGGTTTGTCTATCTGGTTGATTTTCTCAAAGAATCAGCTCTTGGTTTTGTGGATTCTTTGAATTGTTCTCTTTGATTCTAATTTACTGATTTTTGGCCCTGAGTTTGATTATTTCCAGTCATCTACTCCTCTTGGGTGTGTCTGTTTTCCCCCTAAGGCCTACAGGTCTGCTGTTAAGTTGCTTGTATTAGCTGTTTCCAGTCTCTTTATGAACACATTTTAGTACTATGAACTTTCCTCTTACCACTGCTTTCATTGTGTCCAATAAGTTTGGGTATTTTGTACCTTTATTGTCATTGAATTTTAGGAAATTCCTGACCCAGTTGTCATTGAGCAGAGAGTTGTTTAGTTTCCATGTGTGTGTGGGCTTTTTGTTATTTCTTTTGTTGTTCAGGTCCAGCTTTAGTCCATAGTGGTCTGATAGAATACAAAGTATTATTTCAAACTTCTTGTATCTGTTGAGGCTTGCTTTGTGACCAACTATATGGTCAGTTTTGGAGACCATTGTCCTGAGGGTATTGAGAAGGTATAATATTTTGTGTTTGTGTGAAAAGTTCTGTAAATATTCCTTAGGTCCATCTGATGCATTACATCTGTTAGTGTCATTATCAATTTAGTTTCTGTTTCTTTCATTGACCTATCCTTTGTGTGAGGATCAATGTGTGGTTTAAGCGTTATTAATGTTTCTTTTACAAATGAGGGTGCCCTTGTATTTGGAGCATCTATGTTCAGAATTGTGAAATCCTCATGGTTGAGTTTTTCTTTGATGAGCATGAAATGTCCTTTCTCATCTCTTTTGATTAATTTTAGTTGAAAATCTATTTTATTAGATAGTAGAAAGGCTACTCCAGAATGCTTCTTGTGTCCATTTGCTTTGAAGACCTTCTTCCTACCCTTTACTCTCAGGTAATGTCTATCTTTATGGCTGAGATGTCTTTCTCGAACACAGCAGAATAGTGGGTCCTGTTTACAACTCCATTCTGTTAGTCTATGTCTTTTTATTGGAGAGTTGATAATGTTGGTAGTGGTAATGTCTTTGTGTACTTATCTAATTTTTGTTTTGCTAAAATGAAGTAATCTATTTCCTGTGTTTTCTTGGGTATAGTTAACCTCCTTGGGTTGGGGTTTTCCCTCTAATATCTTCTATAGGGCTGGATTTGTGGATCGGTACTGTTTAAATTTGTTTTTGTTGTAGAATATCTTGTTTTCTCCATCTATGGTTATTGAAAATGTTGCTGGATATGTTAATCTGGACTGGTGTCTGTGGTCTTTTAGGGTTTGTAAGACATCTGCCCAGGCTCTTCTGGCTTTTATGGTCTCTGATGAAAAGTTGGGTGTGATTCTGATAGGTTTGCCATTGTATGTTACTTGGCCTTTTTCCCTTGTCATTTTTAATATTTTTCTTTGTTGTGTACATTTAGTGATTTGATTATGATGTGGCAGGTGGATTTTCTTCTCTGGTCTACTCTATTTGGTGTTCTGAAGGTCTCTTGCATGCTTATAGGCATCTCTTTTTTTTTAATTAGGAAATTTTCTTCTATGATTTTTGTTGAAAATATTTTCTGGGTCTTGGAGCCAGGCATCTTCTCTTTCCTCATTCCTATTATTTGTGGATTTGGTCTTTTCATGTTGTTCTTTATTTCTTGGATGTTTTGTTTCAGGAATTTTTTTAGATTTAACATTTCCTTTGATGGTTGCATCAAATTCTTCTACACCTGAGATTCTTTCCTCCATCTCTTATATTCTGTTGGCAATGCTTACCTCTGCAGTTCCTGTTTTTGTCTGTAATTTCTCTCTTTCCAGGTTCTCCTCAATTTGTGCTTCTATTATTATTTCCATTTTCATTTTCAGATCTTGAACCATTTTTGTTGATTTCCTTCACATGATTGTTTGCATTTTCCTAAATTCCATCCAGTGATTTATTCATTTCATCTCTATAGACCTCTGTCATGGATTTTCCAAGGGCCTTAATCTGTTTGGCTGTATCTTCTGGTATTCCTTTACAGATTTTATTTGTTTCCTCCATTGTTTCATCTTCAATAGCGATTTCTGAAAGATTTGTGGATGCCTGGTCATGATGACAGTCATGCTGGAGAGAGCATCATAAGGGCAGACACAACTGCAGCTACCATCCATGAGTGGATTTGTGCTGGATGATAGATGTCTATGAAATGGGAAAGACGACCCAATATTTTGCTGTCGCAGCATATCCAATCATCTATTATTCAATATTGTGAACAATTGTCTTGACGTATGGCAACAATGTGATATCACTAACTACACTGGAGGCTAGACTAAACAATGAACAAGTGTAAAACATTAAGAGTAAATAATTATGAGACTTGGGCCAGGTGAGACTATGCACATGTATTTGGGATGATAGGAGGAATCAGAGCAAGCTATGCATTTAATAATATGAGTAGTTTGTGAAGGGAGAGTGAATGGAGACACTGCTCTAAAAATGTAATTTGTCATAGGAATGGTGGATTTATAGTTGGGCTAAAGGAAACGAAAGATGTCAAGATCTTCATAAGCTTAAATAAATTGAAGCTGAGAGAGTTTGTTATTAGAACTAACAGTAAGTATGAGGTCCCCACAGAGTATACATCTGAATTCTCAGGTTAGTTTAAGTATCAGATCTCTAAAAGCTTCTCCTTACACCATCAAGCCCCAGGACTAAGAAAGTCAATGTACATGTAGTTGGTAACACCTTCTATTAAAACCTGTGGGAGCCCAATTGCACTGTACTGTAGCCAGCAACTTCTCACAAGTGTGGGAAATGCATAAAGGCAAGATTGAACCTTATTCAGGTCATGATTGTAGAACCAATCTCAATTATAACGGTGAATAATAAACATTTCAGCAGGGTGGAGGCAGTATCATATGTCTTGGAAACTAGAAATAATATGGCTAAAGAGCATCAGTCCCAAAGACTTAATGGGAAGAATTGGAGCAATAATAAAATAAAGAGAGAACTCAAGAAATTAAACACCAACAAACAAAATAGCTCAATTAAAAATGGGGTACAGAGGTCAACAGAGAAATCTCTACTGGTTGAGAAGCAGTTAAAGAAATATTCAACATTATTAGTAATAAGTGAAATGCAAATTAAAATGTCCTGAGATTAGCTCTTATAGCCCTCAGAGGGGATAATATCAAAAACTCAGGAGGCAGTACATGCTGGTGAGGATGTGGAGCAAGGGGAACACTTCTCAATTGCTGGTGGGAGTACAAACTTATACAAGCACTTTGGAAATCAATCTGACAGTTTCTCAGATAATTGGAAATAGTTCTACCTCAAGTCCCACCTATACCACTCTTGGCATATGCCCAAAATATGCTCTACCATACCACAAGGACTTTTGTTCAACTATGTTCATAGCAGCTTTATTCATAATAGCTTTAATCTAGAAACAACCTAGATGTCCCTCAATTGAAAAATGGATAAAGAAACTGTGGTAAATTTACACAATGGAATACTACTCAGCTATTAAAAACAAGAACATCATGCAATTTGCAGGCAAATGGAAGGAACTAGAAAATATCATCCTAAGCAAGATAACCTAGACCCAGAAAGACACAGTGTATGAAGTGGATGTTAACCATAAAGTACAAGATAATCAGGCTGCAATCCACAGATCCAAATTAGCTAAGTAACAAGGAGGGAAATAAAATAGATATCTGAAATAGATGGATGGGAGAGGGAGTTGGGGGTGGAGATCAGGTGTGGCAAAAGGGGGAGGGCTGGGAGAGAGAACAGAAATTGGTCGGGGCATTTCTGGGATGGGAGAGGCTTCTGGGAGTCTATAGTGGTGACCCTAGCAGGGACTCCTAGCAGCAGGGAATATGGAGCCTGAAGTTGTCACCTCCTGTAGCCAGGCTGGACTTCCAGTGGAGGAAGAAGGCACTAACCCACACACAAAACCTTAGACCAAGACAACCAATGACTGACCCAGCTTGAGTTCACATGCCATGAAAGCCCACCACTGACACTGTTAATAACATCCTGCTATGTGCGTAAAGAGGAGGCTAGCGTAGCAGTCATCTGAGTGCCTTCACTCAGCAGCTAATGAAAACAGATGCAGAGACCCACAGCCAAACATTGGGCAAAGTGCAGAGAATTTTATGGAAAGGAAAGAAACTTGTCAGATTGAAAAAGCCAGAGATGTCAAGGACACCACAAGAAAACCTACAAAATAAACTAACCTGGACCAGTAGATTTAGTAACATGTCTCTCTTTGGGTGGTAGTGGAGAGCAAATGAAGCAATGTAAAATTAGTATAGTACAGTGCCACCAGCCCTTTAGACTCCTGGGTCTTGGCAGACACTTGGCAAATCATTGTTCTTTGCCTGCCTTTTCTGCACAACCTGTTTGCCTTATTTCTTCCTTTGGGACTTTGGGATTCCAGAGCAAGGGCCTGGTGGGGCATGGCAGCTGCTATATAAAGGTAGGAAAATTAGAGGCTCACCATTGGATCTGTCTGCACCAACATCCTGCTTAAATCTTTCCCTAGTTACTTTGTTGTTTTTTTTTAAATTAATTTATTTATTTATTAATTTATTCATATTACATCTCAATTGTTAGCCCATCCCTTGTATCCTCCCCTTCCTTCCTCCCTCCCGTTTCCCCCTTCTCCCTTCCCCTATGTCTGTGACTGAGGGGGACCTCCTCCCCCTGTATATGCTCCTAGGGTATCAAGTCTCTTCTTGGTGACTTATTATCTTTCCTCTGAGTGACGGAGAACCTGCAGGTCTAAATGTATAGAAGCCAAAGAGACAAAATAAACAAGATTATTAATGTCAGTGGCACTCAAATTAAAAACAAAAGCTTGTATTCATGTCTTCAGGGATTATCACTATGCAGAGCAAGCAAGTTATATTTAGGAACATATATATGTATATATATAAACTTATGTGTATGGTCTATATTATGTATATATATTTCATATATGTGCACAAAACATATAAAACATAACATATAAAATGTATATTCCATATATATGTGTGTTCTATATTATGTGCATATTTATATCCCATATATGTACATAACATATAAAATATAACATAATTAATATATTCCATATATACACATAACAATAATTAATGAGAAAAGAGGCTATACATTTGAAAGAAAGCAAGGAGGAGTATATGGGAAGGCTTGGATGGAAGAAAGGGAAGGGGAAATGATGTAACTATATTATAATTCTCAAAAATAAAAGAAAAAAGTAAAGACAAAAAAACCTTGCAAATTGGAGGAAAGGATTAACTATCTATGGATACTGTAAAAAGAAAGAATGTGAGCTCCCTCACTGGAGCCCTGCAGCCAAGCATGTGAAGATGGACAGCAGACATACATTGCTTAAAATCGCAAAGTGTGTTTTATGTTCATTTGCACAGCCCCAAAGCCTCTGCCAAATACAGCCATGTGCTCTGGAGCCTCAGCTTCAGTTTGTTAGAAAAGCAAAATGAAGTCTGAGTCTTTGGAGCTCAAATGGATGCAGGGATCACTTTTGTTTTCTTTATGGTGCTTCATGCTGTTGTAACAGAACACAGCAGAGATGACTCAGAGGACACAGCAGCATGCCTTACCCTTCTCCATAAGCCTTCTTTTTCATGTTAACTATTAGCACATGCTTAGAAAACTCACCCCCCAAAATGGAATTGAATTCTAGAGAACAAAACTTCTGAGAAACATGATGACAATGTGCAGGCAACAGTAACCTTTATCACAATGCCAAGGCACAAACCCTTTAAGGAAAGATCTCAGCTCAGTGCTGGAAATGAAGATGACTAGCCCCTCTAGTGTGGGTCCAGCGATATGTGCGTACAACCGTCCCTTATGTCCAAGGACTAGGGAGAGGGGGAACTTTTAGTATAAAGAGGAAAATATTCTAAATTTATAAACATGATTGCTTCTGTGGGATTGGATTCTTAGATGGATGAAAAGGAGTGTAAACAATTGATATGGCTGAGAATAGAGAGAACTTCATTTTGCAAAGATAAGGATGAGACCTGTCTAAGGTAATGTATCAGAGTTGATGTAATGAGGTAGCAAACTCCTGGGTGCTAACTCAGCTTTTGGGGTGCTGAAGTACTAGAGATTGTGTGTCCTTCTTTGCTAAATAAAAGGTAGGCTATTTATTTGTGACAATCTGGATTTACAGTTTCAGTTACTACATGGTGGGGAGTTCACTTTTATTTGACAAATATTGGGTCCCATTACCCATCATCATGAAAGAAACAAAATTACAACCCTGTTCTCTTGGAGTTGTGATCTAATTTTCTGCTTAAGATAAATATCTTCCCATGAAGCCAATTGCTTCCTGGTAAAAAGTTCGCAACACCAAGCATATCCTTCCAGCCCCCAAATATGTTAAATATGACTGCATTTTCCAGGGAGAAAGCCAGAGATTGCACTCCTGCTTTACAAAACTCTCGAGACATTCAATCATGCACATCTCTTAACTGCAACTCTAGCAACAGGACTTGGCACCCTGTTCTCAAGTGATTAGCAATAGGGTCTTGCTCTCCCTGAAGCATGCCTTGAAAGCATGCTTTGCTCTTTACTTTGTGTAATGAAAATGCTTAAATAATGAGGTGAGATTTTATAAAAAGAAAATAAAAAGAAAAAATTTGCCAACTAGGGCAGAATGTGGGTACAACTGTTAACATAACTATTGAGTTTCAAGGAAGTAGCATAACATATTGTAAAGAAAATAAATTTATCATTGAAAGTCCTGGATTAAGTCTGAGTTAAACCTCAGTGAATCATTTTGTTAAGAATTTGTTATCTGGATCCAGTCTACGTATGGTCCTTCATTGGTGCTTCAGTCTCAGCCAGTCCCCCTGGCTCTAGGTTATTTGGCTCTGTTGGTCTTCTTCTGGGGTTAGCCTCATACACATCTGTACCCAAAAGGCAGCTTGGTCTCCATGTGGGTCCCCAGTAAGGGTAACGGGGGCTATCTCTAACAAGGACTCTGTTGCATGCTTTTCAATCACTTCCCTCTGGCAGGGCTGCCTTGCCAGGCCACTGAGGAAGAGGATGAACTCAGTCTTGATGTTACTTGAAGTGTTGGGATGGGTTGGTGGTGGTGGCAGGGGTGCCCCTCTTTCCTGAGAGGTAAGGAAGGGGGGATGAGGGAAAAGGAAGGAAGGGTGGGACTGGAGGAGAGGAGAGAGGGGACTATGATTGAGATGTAAAGTTAATTAATTAATTAATTAAAGTAATTTTGTCATTTAGACACCTAATTGTCTATCCAACTTGATGATGCCATTTTACTTATTAAACATTTACATTATTAAACAGATAATAGGAATGAGTCCGTATGTGGACGGGGGTCCCCAATCTACACTTACAAAGGTCTAGCAGGCTTGTAATGCTGTAGTAAAAAGAGGGGGAAATTTTTTTCATGGTCTGCAGGAGCTCTGATGTCTTCTGACTGGACCACAGCTGGCTCATCAGAACACCCAGCTGCACAAACCAGGACCAGTTCCTTAAAGAGGACAAATGCCTTTTCAGTGCTTGACTCACATGGCTCACTCCTCCTCAAACAGATGTTCAGAGAAATTACAGCTGCAGCGGGCCTAAGGGCAGGAAGTTCTGAAAGTAGAAATGAATTAACGACTGGTGTTAGGACTATTAGCCAAGAGACAGTGTATACAGAAACAGTCTGAAGCTGAGTAAACTTAGAAAACATCACAAGCCAAAGCATTCCCTCGAAGACGCCCATTTCCTGAAGCCCCATCCTTCGGCAGCTTCTGTGCACACTGGTCACCCTTTCAATCATGCTGGCAAAGTACCTTAAGACTCACACTCTCCTCTGACTTGAGTCCTCAGCTTCCAGGCTATCACATGACTACTTCCCTCTGGTTAGCAGTGTCCTGGAATGCATAGTAGTTGCTCAGAACAGCACTTCTGATTAGTAAATACATCTCCTTCTCACATCATCCCACATTAGTGATGATTGTTTCAATTTGTTCCATGGGAAAATCAGACTTCTCCCTTCTGGCCACCTTGTCCTTAGTGTATTAACGTGCCCTCTATGAAGTTTGCACTTGCTGAGCATCTCAATATGTGGCTGAATAAATAGTTGCCTCTCCACAGACTATAGTTTAAAAAAATAAGCCCAAGTTTCAACCTTTTATTGTATAAGTGGGAACATATTTACCCACAAGTGTAGACTGTCTTTCTTAGGTCAGTATCCACTGCAGCCACAAGGTACAAGTCAGAGCCCAGTCCTTCAGCAGGGAATAAAGAAACAGCATTTACTGAGTGGCTTCTAAATGCCCACTCAGTGTTAGAACTTAGATTACTGCTTGTTTTTGTACAACACTTCCTCAAGAGAGACGCAGTCCTTAGTTTCTTCAGAGGGAAATAGGCCTATGGGCAGCAAAGGCAAGATGAAATCTGATCCGGGGGCAAGACAGTTTGGAGGCACTGACTGCAATAGCATAGCATCATCCTGTCACCAACTATCAGGAATGAACAGTGGCAGCAGCAGGTCTTCACCAAGTGAGGTGACAGTGTCTACAGGTCTCCACATGTCTTCTTCCCAAAGGGGCTTCGGTGTAAGAACAAGAGAAAGGAATCAAGCAAAGCTCAAGCCTCGCCATGGACTTGGAGAACATGAATCCGAACACTTCCTTCAGATATTCTGGGTTTTTTTTTTCTATCATATCGACACATAGGAAGGCAATTCGTCCTTCATTTATTCAATAAGTTCTTGAGTGTTTGCCACGACTAGGACACTGGTAATTAGAGAGGGGGGAGGAGGGAGTCTCTTTCCCACTGAAGAAGTATTTCATCAGTGTGAGATAAATATATAAGCAGGGCTTTGAAGGTCATCATTAGCAAAAGGAAAGGCATTTGAGAACTCTATGTTTCACCCATATAATCAGATTTGGTAAATCTGACTGTGGTTCTGCTCCAAGGAAAGCATCCTGTTGTGCTTTTGGCTAATGAAGCAGTGCTAAAAATGTCATCCAGCAGCCAATGTTTCCCCACTCAGGAAAATGAGAGCCAAGAAACTCACCTAAACCCTTCTCACTTTAGCAAAAGATAGAGTATGACTTGTTTATCAGCCTAGGCTCATACAACACACACACACACACACACACACACACACACACACACACACACACA